>OZ020270.1:50985768-52200463 GCA_963971225.1 Melieria omissa | reverse complement strand
CCAATTAACAGCAAAAAAACGAAACACGACGAACAATATTTTTTATTTATATTTTCTTAAAAATTGCACAATTTTGAGTATACTTTAAACTAAAATTTTTAATTTAAAAATGAATTTGTATAATTAATAATCCAGCGGGATTTGGCCCTAATTTGCACTGGTTGAATAAAAATGCCAAGCCAAAGAGAAATCGGAAGATTTTATACACTTTTATCAGTATATTCCAATGATTGCGAATTACACATTTCATCTCAGTTTAATTTTTTCTGACTTGTCGACGTCCCAACAACCACTTTATTGTATTTATCAAATTTTAAAAGATTCCTACACGAATATGCTAAAATATTGAGTTATTTTGTATTTAAATACAGTAATATAACTGTATTATTTCATGATGTTCTTTTTTGGGTATCGCATCCGTTGCGTTTGGCAACGCGGTTAAAAGGTGTCACCTTGAAACACAAGTGATAGAGTTGCTCACAAACCAAGGATATTTGGTTAGAAACAAAAACCGGCAACTACGACTTTTAAAGTCATTGTCGTACATTCTTTATTATTATATTGTTGTTATTGTTAAAAAGCGACAACGTTGGTTTAAATTTCGTCCATTGGCAATGTTTAGTTCGGTAACATGTTTGTATATTCTTTTCTTAAAATTACGGCTGCTACTTAATTTGTTGTGCCAAAATTTTCTCAAAACAGGCCAAAAGTGGAAGCGAAAGGACCATTTTATGTTCGGCAAATTGTTTTTTAATATCGAAGCAAAACATAACTTTGATATCGTAATTTTTTTTGCTTCTACGTTTATATCTCAGAAAATAGTAGTATAATGGGTCTGTGGGTAGTACGGTAGAACAAATGACGAAATAGTACCAAAATACTACTATAGTAGTATGTTCGGCAGCACTGGTTGTCGCGTACAGTTGTGTGGACAGTAAGCGACGGAGTTGCCACACGCAAAAATTTAAACATTATTTTTATCATTATGTAAACTAAATTTATAATTAAATATTTAATATTATTAAAACAGCTTTATTCGCATTATTAATTATTTGATAGGCTTAATTGCAGCATAGCAAACCCTCGTTAAAAAAAATCAGTATGCTCTTTCATAGAGGTTTTCTCTTGAATTTAACGTAGTAAAAACTTTGTCTGGGAAACGCTTACAAAATGCATGGCTCAGGCACAGATAACTCATCATATAGATGTCCAGCCTCATACGACGAAAACGGCACAAAAATTTCAAGCTCTGAGTTACAGCTTTTTCCGCAAAGCTTTTTTACGCACACAGCTGCATGTGCTCATCCAGAACTTTTGCCGGAATTGAATTAATTTATAATTTCTTTTCTTGCTTGCTGATATTTTTTTCTGCAACATACATTTATGATTTTAGCTACGACGATCACGTACTGTATTTGGTGTAACAGGTAGACAGCACGTCAGATATCCGTAATTTCTTTTTCGTAAATTTCGCCTCGGGTTCAAGGCTGGGCGAGGAACCAAAATTTTTCTTAACATTTAACGCTTTTTTTTAGCAACCGTTTTAATCGGTTACACCGGAAATTAATAATGTGTTCAAAAAATGTGATATAAATGAATCGGCACTAAAAATTTTGTGCATGATCAAAGAATATAAAGAAAATAATTTTCTTTGGCATGATACATACACATCGTTGCTAAGGCAACGCATTGTCAATAGCTGCGGCGCCAGCAGGTCTATCCTCTGCGTCGGCGTAACTGTATTGCGACAATGAAGTGACCGCTGAACAATTACATTCGTTTTGGAATATTTGCCGATCTTTTCATTTGTTTTTGCGAAAAGCAAGTGCCTGGGCGTACCCATCAACAAATTAAAGGGGGGAGACATAACTGCATTTCCGAATTCAGAATATAAAATTCAAATAGAATAGAATATAGATTTCTGAGCATATGTATATAAAATATAGAATTGTGTAGGGGGAGCTACCCTCCTCTACCCATACCTAGGTACGCCCATGAGCGCCTGTTATCATCAACCGAATCTTTTTGCTGTATGGTTGTTTGTAACCGTATGCTGCGCTTGGTTGATTGATTTTAAAACTTGCGAACAATTATATGTGTCTCCAAAACCAAACAATTCACTAATCAAGAGATCTAGAAACCAAATAAATTGTTCATTCATCTTTTTTTCACGGGTCGTAAAAAAAGGAATATATTGTTACGAATATTAAGTCTAGTGGGCTGTCACGTATCTCTGGATTGTGTGATTTGAAAATAAAACACAGTCAGTTTCTTAAATGCAGACAATAAAATACACCAACAGTCACTTTATTATTCACAGTTTACACTTTACTGTTCGTACACTTAAGTATTTGCTTAATTATTCCGTGTGGCAACTTCACTTGTCAAAACCAGACTGACTCCCTGCACCGCATCTGGCCACCTTTTATACTCTGTCCGGCCGTCGCGCAGATCGTTCTCGCACGTTGCCAGATTGGACTAGAAGTTTCCCTGATGACCGCGACCATCGTTGCCAGGTTGGACTAAAAGTTACTATCGCGGCCGTCGTTGCCAGATTGGGTTATGGCACGGCACGTAGCGGCAGGGTTGCTTTGCACAGCGACAGACTGGCTCATCGTTACACTGCCCACCACTTAGACTTGTTCGTCCCGAACAAGTGCCGAGGCTCCGCTGTGATGAGGCGCCAGGCGCTCCAAATGGACTACCTTCAGCTTAGCGCCTCTATTGTTGCAACGTTGAATCCGGTATACCACATCGTTAATCCTAGTCACGACTTCGTAAGGTCCTTCCCATGACGCTTGAAGTTTTGGAGACAAACCTTTCCTCCGCTGCGGGTTGTAGAGCATTACCAAATCGCCTTCTTGGAACCCTGCTGAGTTGGCCCGTAGATCGTATCTGGCTTTCGCCTTATCGCTGACCAGTTTGGTGCGGCTCCTTATAAACTGGTGAATTTCCTCTAGTTCCGCCCGCTTATTGGCCACGTAGTCCGTCTTAGCGCCTCCCGTCGTGCTGACTACCCCGAACTTCAAGTCAGCGGGTAACCGCAACTCTGTGCCGAACACTGCTCGGGCTGGAGTGAGTGATGTCGTGTCGTGCGGGGCTGACCTATACGCCATCAGGAACAGGGGGATATGCGTGTCCCAATCCTTTTGATTCCTGCCTACCACTTTCCGCAGGTATTCCTCCAGTGTCCGGTTAAAGCGTTCCACCATGCCGTCGGACTGTGGGTGCAAAGGAGTGGTACGCGTTTTCTTTATCCCCAGCAGCTCACACACTTCCTTGAATACCGCAGACTCGAAATTCCGGCCTTGATCTGAGTGCAACTCCAACGGAACTCCGAACCTGGCTACCCAGTTGTTTACCAGCTTTTCCGAGATCGTGGTGGCCTCCTGGTTAGGAATAGGGTACACTTCGGGCCATTTGCTGAAGTAATCCATTACGACGAGCACATATTTGTTGCCTAGAGTGCTAGTTGGGAATGGGCCGGCGACGTCCATAGCAATCCGCTCGAAGGGCGCTCCCACGTTGTACTGCTGCATGCGGCCTCGAGATTTTCTTGTCGGCCCTTTCGCGGCTGAACATCGGTCGCAGCTCTTAATCCACTCGGCTACAGACTCCTGACATCCTACCCAGTAGAATCGTCTTTTTATTTTGGCGACGGTTTTGGTGATGCCTAGGTGCCCTCCACTGGAGTCGTTATGGTATGCCTCGATGACCTCGTTGATTCTGCTTTTCGGCACTACCATTAGGGGGTTGCTGGTACGACCATCCGCGCTCTCCCATTCGCGGTACAGGCAGCCTTCCTTCAGCCGCAGACTTTTCCACTGTGCCCAGTAAGCCTTAGCGATCGGGCTTTCACCAGCCATCTCCTGCCAGTCTGGACGTGCGCCTTGCTCCTTGCCTTCGACGATTTTTGCAAGATCCGCATCCTCATGCTGGTCTTTTTGTAGCCTCTCCGCAGACCACTCTTCCTCTGGCATGACGCTGACCAACCGGACGTCCACTATCTGTTCTTTGCTTTCGGCTCGCGAGCATTGCCTGCATTCGACTTTGCACGGACGGCGTGACAAGGCATCGGCATTTCCATGGCTACTGCCCTTGCGATGCTCTATCGTGTAGTCGTAGCTCTGCAGTCGCTCGATCCACCGCGCCAATTGCCCTTCAGGATCTTTAAAGTTCAGAAGCCATCTCAATGCCGCATGATCTGTGCGCAGGCGAAACCTTTGTCCATACAGATATTTGTGGAAGTGTTTTACGGAGTCCAATACCGCCAGCAGTTCTCTCCGTGTCACACAGTAATTGCGTTCCGGTTTCGATAAAACCCTACTGTAGTACGCTATCACCTGTTCCTGGCCGTCTATTATCTGTGATAGCACACCGCCAATACTACTCCGGCTTGCATCTGTATCCAGCACAAACATCTCCCCAGGCACGGGGAAGGCCAGAATTGGAGCGCTGCACAGTTTTTCCTTCAGACGTGCAAAAGCCTGTTCCTGCTCCTCGTTCCACTCGAAAGCTTGGCTCTTTTTTGTCAGTTTGTGCAGGCTGCTGGCTATGTTCGCGAATCCCGGAACAAATCGGCGGTAGTATGTGCACAGGCCCAGGAAACTGCGGAGTTCGTGTAGATTGCGTGGCCGGGGCCACTCCTTTACTGCCGTGATTTTGCCTTCATCCGTATGTACTCCACGGGCGGAAACCGTATAACCCAGATACTTGACCTCCTTTTGGAACAGCGAGCACTTCTTTGGGTTGAGTTTAAGCCCAGCTTTTTGTATCCGCTCAAATACCTCCTTCAGCTTTCCCAGGTGGTCGTCGAAGCTTTTACCCATCACGATTATGTCGTCGAGGTACACCAGACACGTCCGCCAATGCAGCCCTTTTAGCACGCGTTCCATTAGCCGCTCGAATGTTGCTGGTGCGTTGCAGAGTCCAAACGGCATGACGGTGAACTGCCACAAACCATCGCCAGCACTGAAAGCCGTTTTCTCCTTGTCCTTGTCTGCAAGCTCTACCTGCCAATAGCCGCTGCGTAAGTCGAGCGTGGAGAACCACTGCGTGCCTGACAGTGTGTCGAGGGTGTCATCGATCCGAGGTAGTGGATAACTGTCCTTCTTGGTCACATCATTGAGCTTCCGATAGTCCACACAAAACCGGGTACTGCCATCTTTTTTCTTGACTAGCACGACCGGCGAGCACCAGGGGCCCGAAGAAGGCTCTATGACCTTGTCTTTCTGCATGTTTTCGATCAAATTTGCGACCTCTTCCCTCTTGGCCAGAGGAACTCGTCTTGGCGGTTGGCGAATCGGTTTTGCACTTCCGGTGTCGATGTTGTGCTTCACTATGGCTGTTCTTCCGCCTGCTTCCGCCGCAAATATTGACCCATAGTGCTGCAGGAGTGACCTCGCCTTCTGTTTCTGCTTGGCCAACAACTCGCTGCTCCACTGGTTCTCCTGCGGTATGGCGTCCATGTTAAACCCGCTCTTCTCATTACCTCCAGGCGGGCTACTCTCGCAATTGACCACTGCTACAGCTTCCTTACACTCGCCAATTACCTCATCTTTTCCGACATATCTGGGTGCATTCAGGGGGTTCAGTATTCTGACTGGTATCCTTCCATTTTTAGGTCCCACTAATGTACGTCCGATGATGATGTTGTCGTGTCCTTGCTTCGGTGCTTCTACTACCCACAGCCGACTCGTCCCATCGTCCTCGTTTACCTTTGCCCACACAGTCGCCTCAGAATTCGCTGGTATCCTCCTGTGTTGACACGATAAAACCTTCCTTACCGCCACGCTTCGCTCATAACCAGTGTGCAGCGGGAATTCAACGTTGGCATATCTCAGCACATTTTCCTTCAGGTCCAGCGTAAAACCGTGCCTAATCATGAAATCCACGCCGATAATCACGTCGTCCATTATATCCGCGACGATGAACTCATGTTCCAGGCTGCTGGTGCCGATAGCAATCGTTTTTGTAACTTTCCCTCTCACCGGCGCGCGCTCGCCAGTCGCAGTCCGCAGCTGTATGCCATGCAGCGGTTCCCAGTTCTTCAGCAGGTTCCTTTTTATGATCGAATATGACGCTCCAGTATCTAGTGTCAACACGAACCACTTTCCATCTATCCTTCCTTCAATTGTCAAGCTGCTGGGCTGTCGTTTCAGCTGTGAGACAAGGATGGTGGGGCGGCAGATTGTGGGGATCAGCTCACGCCCCTTTGGGCTGACCCGTTTTAGTTTAACGGCTCCTCGTCCTCAGCCCTGCGCTTGTTGGCTGAGCCTCGATTGTCAGTATTCTTTGCTTCAGGCGATTGCGATCGGGAACGGGAACGCCTCTTTCGTTGGCGGCAGTCTCGTGATATGTGGCCCTGCTTGCCACACACCCAGCAAACAACTTTAGAGGAGACCACTCGTGGCCTGCCCGGTATCTCAGAGCTTATGGCTTGGATCGGAATGTCGTTGTCCGCCTGAATCTGGCGTATCCTTGCAGGTGCATACCGAGTGCTCCCCATCCATGCCGCTTCATATGTCATCGCGCTGGTCACCGTTTCCTTAAATGTTGGCTTGCCCATCATCAACGCACTGCGACGTGTTTCTGGATCATGAAGACCTTCAACAAACGACTCAATCTTCATCCTCTCGAGATCATCAGCACCAAATTTTGGGTAGCACAACTGTACGAGCCGCTCAATGTCTGCTGCATATGTCTGCAGCGCCTCGTTGGCTCTTTGCTTGCGGTTCTTCAGCTCACAGTAGTATAGCGCATGGTTGTGCTCGTTGCTATACTTCGCTGCTAATGCTCTCATGATGGCACCGTAATCACTTCTTAAACATTCTGGAACTGATTTGATTACCTCCGCCGCAGGACCTTTCAGCGCCAGTGCCAACCTCCGACCTTTCCTGATATCTGTCCACTGATTTTCCAAAGCAGCCAAGTCGAATTGCAATTTAAATGTGTCGAACGGCGCAGCACCATCATAAGTAGGCACTTCTGTTCTGGCAGCAAAACCGTCCTGAACCGGTGGCAAACATTCTCGTGGCTGTACCTCTCGAAACCGTTCGTCTATCTTTCTGTGCATCGAATCTTCCAGACTGTCAACTCGTTTGTTCAAGGACTCATCCAGGTTGTCAACTCGTCTGTTCAGGGATTCACCCATTTCGTCAACTCGTTTGTCCCAATCGTCTATTCGCGTCTCGAGATGCTCAACTTTCACATTCAGGCTATTGGAAATTTCCTCCACCTTCTGCTCTATGCGCGCAGAATTTTCCGCCATTTCCCGATTTGCAGTCTCGACTTTTGCCGAAATTTCGAGATTCGTAATTTCCAGCTTCGCTGACATTTCTCGATTTGCTGTCTCGATTTGCGCCGACATGCCTTTGAGTGCAGCCATTAGTTGGCTCATGTCCAACGCTTGTATTGGTGCAGCCGCTGTACTCTGTAGCGAAGCAGCACCAGCAGGCGACTCCTCCACCTTGGCCGACGCCTCCAGTTCTTGTGCTCCGAACTCGTGCACAGTCCAATCGACGCCTCGTGCCTCACATGCTTCTCGCAAGCGCAACTGCAACTCCACCTTCCCGCCAGCAGTCGGCAAATTCCAGGCAGCCAGCTCCTTCTTCAGCTGGTCTACCTTCAGCAGCTCGAGTTTAACCATGTCCGTACTTTTATAATTTTATTTATTTAGTTATTTTCAATTTTCCACAATCCCACTTCTGACACCAAATGTTACGAATATTAAGTCTAGTGGGCTGTCACGTATCTCTGGATTGTGTGATTTGAAAATAAAACACAGTCAGTTTCTTAAATGCAGACAATAAAATACACCAACAGTCACTTTATTATTCACAGTTTACACTTTACTGTTCGTACACTTAAGTATTTGCTTAATTATTCCGTGTGGCAACTTCACTTGTCAAAACCAGACTGACTCCCTGCACCGCATCTGGCCACCTTTTATACTCTGTCCGGCCGTCGCGCAGATCGTTCTCGCACGTTGCCAGATTGGACTAGAAGTTTCCCTGATGACCGCGACCATCGTTGCCAGGTTGGACTAAAAGTTACTATCGCGGCCGTCGTTGCCAGATTGGGTTATGGCACGGCACGTAGCGGCAGGGTTGCTTTGCACCGCGACAGACTGGCTCATCGTTACAATATATTTAAAAAGAAGCCATTAAAAAATTTTTGGCGGCTACAGTGAGGATTGAACCGCGAACTCGTCGTCCGAGACACTCCCGCTTACGCGTTTGACCATCAACACTCAATCCCGACTGGCTGCTTAAAAGGTGTGATAAGAGACAAGCGCCGTTTTGACTAGAAAATCACATATTTCTGTATCTCAAAACAGAGTACAATGCGTGTGAAGCGGTGTTTGTGTGAGTGACATTAGAGGCCAAAAAGCTCTTATCGGAGGCCAAATTTGTCGAACTTTTTGACACTTTTTGACATTTTTTCCTTGGCCGCTGGACATCTATATGATGAGTTATCTGTGGCTCAGGGCAGGATACAAAAATACAAGGTAGAACCGCTGTCAAACTTTTTGGCACCATGATGCAATAATAAAAGGTGATGTACATTGGACGCCGTCTCGTTCTAATTTGACAACATACGCTCCCTTAGCAAATTAGTAATGCTTCTTGAAACGGATACTATTTTTTTTACAAGTAAAAGGTCGATATACAGCTCTCAAGAAAAGCGAAAACTTCATATAACAAAAAGCTCAAGAAATACTCAAGGAAATTTCCTTGAGTCAAATTTACTTGAGGTGTACGCACCTCACAAGAAAACTGATTCGGTTTTCTAATACTTTTCTTCATTGAAAAATGAAATGACAACACTGATTTCGGCAAGACACATAATATGTAATATAACATATTATGTGTACCTACTAGAGTCCTTCATGAGTATGCATCTTTGCTATTCGAAAACATTCAAATGCTTTTGAATAGAATACTTCACTTCATATCTGCGGACCGGTCCGAATGAATACGAGTACAGCTCTCTTCGACAGAAACGAGTAGACGTACACTATTTATTCATATTCGCTCGAAGCGGGAAAACGAGCACAAAAGCATTCGAATAATAGTACACACTGCTTCGAATATATTCGAATATATTCGTTTTATTATTCCTAAGATTATTTAGAAATATTTATGTTATATATAAATATTTGTTAATTTTTATGCTACTTTCTTCAATAATTTCCATTTTGCGCATTTACTAATAAGACACTTCAACCGCAGCACAAGTATTGTAACGATGAGACAGTCTGTCGCTGTGCAAAGCAACCCTGCCGCTACGTGCCGTGCTATAACCCAATCTGGCAACGACGGCCGCGATAGTAACTTTTAGTCCAATCTGGCAGCGACGGCCGCGATAATAACTTTTAGTCCAAGCTGGCAATGATGGAAACTTTTAGTCCTCTCCGGAATGTGCGGGAACGATCTGCGCGATGGCCTGAGAGGTATAAAAGGCAGCCGGATGCGGCGCAGCGAGTCAGTCTGGTTTTGACAAGTGAAGTTGCCACACGGAGTGATTAAGCAAATATTTAAGTGTACGAACAGTAAAGTGTAAACTGTGATTAATAAAGTGACTGTTGGTTTATTTTATTGTCTGCGTTTAAGAAACTGACTGTGTTTTATTTTCAAATTACACAATCCAGAGATACGTAACAGCCCACTAGACTTAGTATTCGTAACAATTGGTGTCAGAAGTGGGATTGTGGAAAATTGAAAGTAAACTAAATAAATAAAACTATAAAAGCACGGACATGGTTAAACTCGAGCTGCTGAAGGTAGACCAGCTGAAGAAGGAGCTGGCTGCCTGGAATTTGCCGACTGCTGGCGGAAAGGTGGAATTGCAGTTGCGCTTGCGAGAAGCATGTGAGGCACGAGGCGTCGATTGGACTGTGCACGAGTTTGGAGCGCAAGAACTAGAGGCGTCGGCCAAGGTGGAGGAATCGCCTGCTGGTGCTGCTTCGCTACAGAGTACAGCTGGAGCGGCTGCGCCAATACAAGCGTTGGACATGTGCCAACTAATGGCTGCACTCAAAGGCATGTCGGCGCAAATGGAAACGGCGAATCGAGAAATGGCAGCGAAGCTGGAAACTACGAATCTCGAAATTTCGGCAAAAGTCGAGACAGCAAATCGAGAAATGTCAGCGAAGCTGGAAATTACGAATCTCGAAATTTCGGCAAAAGTCGAGACTGCAAATCGGGAAATGGCGGAAAATTCTGCGCGCATAGAGCAGAAGGTGGAGGAAATTTCCAATAGCCTGAATGTGAAAGTTGAGCATCTCGAGACGCGAATAGACGATTGGGACAAACGAGTTGACGAAATGGGTGAATCCCTGAACAGACGAGTTGACAACCTGGATGAGTCCTTGAACAAACGAGTTGACAGTCTGGAAGATTCGATGCACAGAAAGATAGACGAACGGTTTCGAGAGGTACAGCCACGAGAATGTTTGCCACCGGTTCAGGACGGTTTTGCTGCCAGAACAGAAGTGCCTACTTATGATGGTGCTGCGCCGTTCGACACATTTAAATTGCAATTCGACTTGGCTGCTTTGGAAAATCAGTGGACAGATATCAGGAAAGGTCGGAGGTTGGCACTGGCGCTGAAAGGTCCTGCGGCGGAGGTAATCAAATCAGTTCCAGAATGTTTAAGAAGTGATTACGGTGCCATCATGAGAGCATTAGCAGCGAAGTATAGCAACGAGCACAACCATGCGCTATACTACTGTGAGCTGAAGAACCGCAAGCAAAGAGCCAACGAGGCGCTGCAGACATATGCAGCAGACATTGAGCGGCTCGTACAGTTGTGCTACCCAAAATTTGGTGCTGATGATCTCGAGAGGATGAAGATTGAGTCGTTTGTTGAAGGTCTTCATGATCCAGAAACACGTCGCAGTGCGTTGATGATGGGCAAGCCAACATTTAAGGAAACGGTGACCAGCGCGATGACATATGAAGCGGCATGGATGGGGAGCACTCGGTATGCACCTGCAAGGATACGCCAGATTCAGGCGGACAACGACATTCCGATCCAAGCCATAAGCTCTGAGATACCGGGCAGGCCACGAGTGGTCTCCTCTAAAGTTGTTTGCTGGGTGTGTGGCAAGCAGGGCCACATATCACGAGACTGCCGCCAACGAAAGAGGCGTTCCCGTTCCCGATCGCAATCGCCTGAAGCGAGGAATGCTGACAATCGAGGCTCAGCCAACAAGCGCAGGGCTGAGGACGAGGAGCCGTTAAACTAAAACGGGTCAGCCCAAAGGGGCGTGAGCTGATCCCCACAATCTGCCGCCCCACCATCCTTGTCTCACAGCTGAAACGACAGCCCAGCAGCTTGACAATTGAAGGAAGGATAGATGGAAAGTGGTTCGTGTTGACACTAGATACTGGAGCGTCATATTCGATCATAAAAAGGAACCTGCTGAAGAACTGGGAACCGCTGCATGGCATACAGCTGCGGACTGCGACTGGCGAGCGCGCGCCGGTGAGAGGGAAAGTTACAAAAACGATTGCTATCGGCACCAGCAGCCTGGAACATGAGTTCATCGTCGCGGATATAATGGACGACGTCATTATCGGCGTGGATTTCATGATTAGGCACGGTTTTACGCTGGACCTGAAGGAAAATGTGCTGAGATATGCCAACGTTGAATTCCCGCTGCACACCGGCTATGAGCGAAGCGTGGCGGTAAGGAAGGTTGTATCGTGTCAACACAAGAGGATACCAGCGAATTCTGAGGCGATTGTGTGGGCAAAGGTGGACGAGGACGATGGGACGAGTCGGCTGTGGGTAGTAGAAGCACCGAAACAAGGACACGACAACATTATCATCGGACGTACATTAGTGGAACCTAAAAATGGCAGAATACCAGTCAGAATACTGAACCCCCTGAATGCACCCAGATATGTCGGGAAAGATGAGGTACTTGGCGAGTGTAAGGAAGCTGTAGCAGTGGTCAATTGCGAGAGTAGCCCGCCTGGAGGTAATAAGAAGAGCGGTTTTAACATGGACGCCATACCGCAGGAGAACCAGTGGAGCAGCGAGTTGACGGCCAAGCAGAAACAGACGGCGAGGTCACTCCTGCAGCACTATGGGTCAATATTTGCGGCAGAAGCAGGCGGAAGAACAGCCATAGTGAAGCACAACATCGACACCGGAAGTGCGAAACCAATCCGCCAACCACCAAGACGAGTTCCTCTGGCCAAGAGGGAGGAGGTCACAAATTTGATCGAGAACATGCGGAAAGAAAAACTCATAGAGCCTTCTTCGGGCCCCTGGTGCTCGCCGGTCGTGCTAGTCAAGAAAAAAGATGGCAGTACCCGGTTTTGTGTGGACTATCGGAAGCTCAATGATGTGACCAAGAAGGACAGTTATCCACTACCTCGGATCGATGACACCCTCGACACACTGTCAGGCACGCAGTGGTTCTCCACGCTCGACTTACGCAGCGGCTATTGGCAGGTAGAGCTTGCAGACAAGGACAAGGAGAAAACGGCTTTCAGTGCTGGCGATGGTTTGTGGCAGTTCACCGTCATGCCGTTTGGACTCTGCAACGCACCAGCAACATTCGAGCGGCTAATGGAACGCGTGCTAAAAGGGCTGCATTGGCGGACGTGTCTGGTGTACCTCGACGACATAATCGTGATGGGTAAAAGCTTCGACGACCACCTGGGAAAGCTGAAGGAGGTATTTGAGCGGATACAAAAAGCTGGGCTTAAACTCAACCCAAAGAAGTGCTCGCTGTTCCAAAAGGAGGTCAAGTATCTGGGTTATACGGTTTCCGCCCGTGGAGTACATACGGATGAAGGCAAAATCACGGCAGTAAAGGAGTGGCCCCGGCCACGCAATCTACACGAACTCCGCAGTTTCCTGGGCCTGTGCACATACTACCGCCGATTTGTTCCGGGATTCGCGAACATAGCCAGCAGCCTGCACAAACTGACAAAAAAGAGCCAAGCTTTCGAGTGGAACGAGGAGCAGGAACAGGCTTTTGCACGTCTGAAGGAAAAACTGTGCAGCGCTCCAATTCTGGCCTTCCCCGTGCCTGGGGAGATGTTTGTGCTGGATACAGATGCAAGCCGGAGTAGTATTGGCGGTGTGCTATCACAGATAATAGACGGCCAGGAACAGGTGATAGCGTACTACAGTAGGGTTTTATCGAAACCGGAACGCAATTACTGTGTGACACGGAGAGAACTGCTGGCGGTATTGGACTGCGTAAAACACTTCCACAAATATCTGTATGGACAAAGGTTTCGCCTGCGCACAGATCATGCGGCATTGAGATGGCTCCTGAACTTTAAGGATCCTGAAGGGCAATTGGCGCGGTGGATCGAGCGACTGCAGAGCTACGACTACACGATAGAGCATCACAAGGGCAGTAGCCATGGAAATGCCGATGCCTTGTCACGCCGTCCGTGCAAAGTCGAATGCAGGCAATGCTCGCGAGCCGAAAGCAAAGAACAGATAGTGGACGTCCGGTTGGTCAGCGTCATGCCAGAGGAAGAGTGGTCTGCGGAGAGGCTACAAAAAGACCAGCATGAGGATGCGGATCTTGCAAAAATCGTCGAAGGCAAGGAGCAAGGCGCACGTCCAGACTGGCAGGAGATGGCTGGTGAAAGCCCGATCGCTAAGGCTTACTGGGCACAGTGGAAAAGTCTGCGGCTGAAGGAAGGCTGCCTGTACCGCGAATGGGAGAGCGCGGATGGTCGTACCAGCAACCCCCTAATGGTAGTGCCGAAAAGCAGAATCAACGAGGTCATCGAGGCATACCATAACGACTCCAGTGGAGGGCACCTAGGCATCACCAAAACCGTCGCCAAAATAAAAAGACGATTCTACTGGGTAGGATGTCAGGAGTCTGTAGCCGAGTGGATTAAGAGCTGCGACCGATGTTCAGCCGCGAAAGGGCCGACAAGAAAATCTCGAGGCCGCATGCAGCAGTACAACGTGGGAGCGCCCTTCGAGCGGATTGCTATGGACGTCGCCGGCCCATTCCCAACTAGCACTCTAGGCAACAAATATGTGCTCGTCGTAATGGATTACTTCAGCAAATGGCCCGAAGTGTACCCTATTCCTAACCAGGAGGCCACCACGATCTCGGAAAAGCTGGTAAACAACTGGGTAGCCAGGTTCGGAGTTCCGTTGGAGTTGCACTCAGATCAAGGCCGGAATTTCGAGTCTGCGGTATTCAAGGAAGTGTGTGAGCTGCTGGGGATAAAGAAAACGCGTACCACTCCTTTGCACCCACAGTCCGACGGCATGGTGGAACGCTTTAACCGGACACTGGAGGAATACCTGCGGAAAGTGGTAGGCAGGAATCAAAAGGATTGGGACACGCATATCCCCCTGTTCCTGATGGCGTATAGGTCAGCCCCGCACGACACGACATCACTCACTCCAGCCCGAGCAGTGTTCGGCACAGAGTTGCGGTTACCCGCTGACTTGAAGTTCGGGGTAGTCAGCACGACGGGAGGCGCTAAGACGGACTACGTGGCCAATAAGCGGGCGGAACTAGAGGAAATTCACCAGTTTATAAGGAGCCGCACCAAACTGGTCAGCGATAAGGCGAAAGCCAGATACGATCTACGGGCCAACTCAGCAGGGTTCCAAGAAGGCGATTTGGTAATGCTCTACAACCCGCAGCGGAGGAAAGGTTTGTCTCCAAAACTTCAAGCGTCATGGGAAGGACCTTACGAAGTCGTGACTAGGATTAACGATGTGGTATACCGGATTCAACGTTGCAACAATAGAGGCGCTAAGCTGAAGGTAGTCCATTTGGAGCGCCTGGCGCCTCATCACAGCGGAGCCTCGGCACTTGTTCGGGACGAACAAGTCTAAGTGGTGGGCAGTGTAACGATGAGCCAGTCTGTCGCTGTGCAAAGCAACCCTGCCGCTACGTGCCGTGCCATAACCCAATCTGGCAACGACGGCCGCGATAGTAACTTTTAGTCCAACCTGGCAACGATGGTCGCGGTCATCAGGGAAACTTCTAGTCCAATCTGGCAACGTGCGAGAACGATCTGCGCGACGGCCGGACAGAGTATAAAAGGTGGCCAGATGCGGTGCAGGGAGTCAGTCTGGTTTTGACAAGTGAAGTTGCCACACGGAATAATTAAGCAAATACTTAAGTGTACGAACAGTAAAGTGTAAACTGTGAATAATAAAGTGACTGTTGGTGTATTTTATTGTCTGCATTTAAGAAACTGACTGTGTTTTATTTTCAAATCACACAATCCAGAGATACGTGACAGCCCACTAGACTTAATATTCGTAACAATATATTCCTTTTTTTACGACCCGTGAAAAAAAGATGAATGAACAATTTATTTGGTTTCTAGATCTCTTGATTAGTGAATTGTTTGGTTTTGGAGACACATATAATTGTTCGCAAGTTTTAAAATCAATCAACCAAGCGCAGCATACGGTTACAAACAACCATACAGCAAAAAGATTCGGTTGATGATAACAGGCGCTCATGGGCGTACCTAGGTATGGGTAGAGGAGGGTAGCTCCCCCTACACAATTCTATATTTTATATACATATGCTCAGAAATCTATATTCTATTCTATTTGAATTTTATATTCTGAATTCGGAAATGCAGTTATGTCTCCCCCCTTTAATTTGTTGATGGGTACGCCCAGGCACTTGCTTTTCGCAAAAACAAATGAAAAGATCGGCAAATATTCCAAAACGAATGTAATTGTTCAGCGGTCACTTCATTGTCGCAATACAGTTACGCCGACGCAGAGGATAGACCTGCTGGCGCCGCAGCTATTGACAATGCGTTGCCTTAGCAACGATGTGTATGTATCATGCCAAAGAAAATTATTTTCTTTATATTCTTTGATCATGCACAAAATTTTTAGTGCCGATTCATTTATATCACATTTTTTGAACACATTATTAATTTCCGGTGTAACCGATTAAAACGGTTGCTAAAAAAAAGCGTTAAATGTTAAGAAAAATTTTGGTTCCTCGCCCAGCCTTGAACCCGAGGCGAAATTTACGAAAAAGAAATTACGGATATCTGACGTGCTGTCTACCTGTTACACCAAATACAGTACGTGATCGTCGTAGCTAAAATCATAAATGTATGTTGCAGAAAAAAATATCAGCAAGCAAGAAAAGAAATTATAAATTAATTCAATTCCGGCAAAAGTTCTGGATGAGCACATGCAGCTGTGTGCGTAAAAAAGCTTTGCGGAAAAAGCTGTAACTCAGAGCTTGAAATTTTTGTGCCGTTTTCGTCGTATGAGGCTGGACATCTATATGATGAGTTATCTGTGCCTGAGCCATGCATTTTGTAAGCGTTTCCCAGACAAAGTTTTTACTACGTTAAATTCAAGAGAAAACCTCTATGAAAGAGCATACTGATTTTTTTTAACGAGGGTTTGCTATGCTGCAATTAAGCCTATCAAATAATTAATAATGCGAATAAAGCTGTTTTAATAATATTAAATATTTAATTATAAATTTAGTTTACATAATGATAAAAATAATGTTTAAATTTTTGCGTGTGGCAACTCCGTCGCTTACTGTCCACACAACTGTACGCGACAACCAGTGCTGCCGAACATACTACTATAGTAGTATTTTGGTACTATTTCGTCATTTGTTCTACCGTACTACCCACAGACCCATTATACTACTATTTTCTGAGATATAAACGTAGAAGCAAAAAAAATTACGATATCAAAGTTATGTTTTGCTTCGATATTAAAAAACAATTTGCCGAACATAAAATGGTCCTTTCGCTTCCACTTTTGGCCTGTTTTGAGAAAATTTTGGCACAACAAATTAAGTAGCAGCCGTAATTTTAAGAAAAGAATATACAAACATGTTACCGAACTAAACATTGCCAATGGACGAAATTTAAACCAACGTTGTCGCTTTTTAACAATAACAACAATATAATAATAAAGAATGTACGACAATGACTTTAAAAGTCGTAGTTGCCGGTTTTTGTTTCTAACCAAATATCCTTGGTTTGTGAGCAACTCTATCACTTGTGTTTCAAGGTGACACCTTTTAACCGCGTTGCCAAACGCAACGGATGCGATACCCAAAAAAGAACATCATGAAATAATACAGTTATATTACTGTATTTAAATACAAAATAACTCAATATTTTAGCATATTCGTGTAGGAATCTTTTAAAATTTGATAAATACAATAAAGTGGTTGTTGGGACGTCGACAAGTCAGAAAAAATTAAACTGAGATGAAATGTGTAATTCGCAATCATTGGAATATACTGATAAAAGTGTATAAAATCTTCCGATTTCTCTTTGGCTTGGCATTTTTATTCAACCAGTGCAAATTAGGGCCAAATCCCGCTGGATTATTAATTATACAAATTCATTTTTAAATTAAAAATTTTAGTTTAAAGTATACTCAAAATTGTGCAATTTTTAAGAAAATATAAATAAAAAATATTGTTCGTCGTGTTTCGTTTTTTTGCTGTTAATTGGTTTCTCTCGTTTGTTCTCTTGAAGTGCTAAAAGTAATATTCGAACGATATTTGATATTAATAAAAAAAATTTAATAACACATAATTTTTGTAATAGAATTTTAAACTTCAGGTATTTTAAAACACGTCTACCAAAAAACCTTTAAAAACAAATTGCAGTATATTTTTCTGTGTTTTTTTTTAGAGGTTTGTTTTTCGAATAGAGATAAAACTGGCATTTTGTGGTCAAATCTGTCAAATCTAATGTCATTTATGTTCAGTTTGGTTTGCCATTTCATCATGAACAGGTTGACAAAAGAACAACGCTTGCAAATTGTGCAAATTTATTTCGAAAATAATGGTTCAGTTCGCGAAGTTTACCGCAAGCTCCGTCCATTTTATGGTCGACATAATCGTCCATCAGAGCAAAATCGGTCCATCCATCGGTTAACCATGGGTCGTTTTCGCACTACGTTTACTCTATGTGATAATACGCATCCGCAGAGACGTCGAACAGTGCGCACCGAAGAAACAATTGCCGCTGTAGAGCAAAATGTTGAAGAGGACCCGAATGAATCGATTCGCCACCGTGCACAGCAATTGGAGCTTTGTCCATCAACTTTAAAAATTGGACCTGTAGAATTGGCTTTATTCGAGCCAGCCGCGGCAAATTTTGAAAATTTCGTTTTTTGTTTTATTTCATATTTTTATAGTATAACTATCATAGACAAAGTATACGAACGGATTTTGTCGAATTCGCAAAAGTCTCTGAGATACAGAGCCTCAAATCCATCTCGTTCACTACGCGGTAACACGGTTTTAAAACTATAAACGCGTTTTTCTCAAAACTACATTTTTAAAATTTGCTGCAGCTGTAACTTGATAACAAATCATCCGATCGACTTGGATCTTTTTTAGCTTATTGTGTATTTGTTTTTCCATACAATAACCCTCCAGTTTAATGATAGGATGAAAAGTATAATTATGCCAGGCCAGAAACCATCAGATTTTTCAGCAAAATTTTAATTTTTTTTTCAAAAAACCGCCATTTTGTTGCATTTTATTTTTATTTTACAACCGAGGGTCATTGTATAGGAAATATAACCTAGTTAAGTAAAATTTTTAGTTTTTTTGATTTCAGGCACTGCGAAGGCTACAATCACTGCAGCAGTGGGAGAACTTTTTTTTTTTAAGGCTCAGGAGATGGTGGATAACTTGCTGAAAATCGAATATTTTCATTTGAAAAAATTACTTTGTATTCATTATTTATGTATAAATATATCTGCAAAATTTTAAAACAATCGATGCAATACTTCACAAAATTCAAAATTCACAAAAATCTCCTTTTTTCAGGCGGTCAAACTAGTTGTGCCCCTTAATGGCATAAAATTATCCTTCCAATAAAGCCAAATTGATGGACATTAAAACGATTTTCTTGTGTTTTATTTCAATTCGAAGTTCTATACCTCTAAAAAAAACACGCTATAGATATGCAAATATTAAGCTACTATATTGTTGAAAAGATCCAGTTTGATGCCAGTTTTTCCCTATTTGAGCAAATATCAGCAAATATGTAAATCATGCTAAACCACGCCTACTAATATAATTCGACTATTATATAAAGTACATTTTGGTTAAGATTAAGTATTGTATCAAAGCTTTATAAATTTTTTCCGTTGAAGTCCATCGAAAAAGAAGTATTATTAAATCTGTGGTCAAAAACGATTATCGCTTAGGACTTAAGCGATTATTGCTTCGCCACCAAGCAAATTATTATTAGTATATAATAAAAACATGTAAATTACATGAATTACATTGTTTCTTTCACTTTTTATAAATCAAATTCTTAATGTGTTTTGAAACTTAGTATTTGATTTAGTAGTTGATGAATCCTTGCGATTTTTTATACTGTGAAGAAAATATGTAAGTGTACTACTCAAAGTCCGTAAATACCGTGATACAAATATAGATTTTTTTTTTTTTGTATCATGGTAAATACCATGATGCACATCTGACACTAAAGGTCTTTTTGACGTTCTTCTTTCAAAATGTGCTACCGTACTGTTGTTAGAAAATCCCTTGAACCTTTTCTTACGTCAACAAAATTGAAATGTATTTTGTTTAGGCGTCTGGTGTCTGGCGGCGATGAAAATTATACATACGTTAATCTCCTTTCAGAGGGGGGACTACATAAACCAACTTCGGAATTCCTGCAAATTTTACAAATTTTAAATACCATTTTCACCAACATTAACGGTGAAAGTTTGGTGGAAACACCAAACTACATGGACTAGTTATTAACTAACAGTCAAAATTGCACGGTTTTAGAGCAACGTGTTGCGAAACTTTTTTTTAGGCCTGTAATGAGCACTGGGATGGATTTAAGTCCTTTTGATATAAACAACTGTGTAAACTTTTAAGACAAACTTTATTTGCGTGTTCTAACAATGGCGTCACAAGTAAAAGTAAAAAGTAAAGGACCAGCATGAACTTAGCTGCAAGCCCGAGTTGCCACACTGCTTGACAAGCCCAACCACAACAGGGTTGCATTCACCATGGCACCACCTCCACCAATACACTACAACTCGGCCTAACCTGACATTCAATCGACCTCGATTGCTTTTACAATGAATCTTCTTCTAGCTTATCATCTAAAAATTCATAATCTGTACATTCATCACTTAAATTATCACCATCTGTGTTGCCTTCTGAGTCCGTTTCAACTGGCCTACCTCGAGGTTCCAACCATTTCTTCATTCTAGACGAATCAATTACATTGTCATATGGCATCTGAGTAACCTGACAATTTTCAACATCCGTAACAACATAACGATCATGACCTAATTGCTTACGAACTACATAAGGGCCTCTGTACTTCTGAATTAGCTTCTTATTCTTCCCTACCGTAGTGTCTACATTTTTAACCACAACTAAATCTCCTGGTTCAAATTGTTTCGCTGGCCTATGGCTCCTCTCGTAATATTTCTGATTGTACAACTGAGACTTCTGTATTGCAAGCTCTGCCTGCTCCCTTATTTCGGACAAATTAACTTCTTCTCTTGAATACACATCATGCAAATACTCCGTCAATTCATCAACTACTTTGCCGCGCTGCTCAACGCCAAAAAGCAGCTTACTAGGGGTCGTCTTTGTGGCACAGTGTACAGTATTATTCATTGCAAACTCGACATCCGTCAGTTTCTGTTTCCAATCTACATGGTTTATAGGGTCAGTCGTTTTGGCCAATATTGCTTTCAACACCCGATTCACCCTCTCAACCTGACCATTCGACTGTGGCGAAGCTACCGCATTCAAAACATGTACAATGTTATTGTTCCCGCAAAAATCCCTAAACTCCGATGACGTAAAAGCTGTGCCCCGATCATCTATGATTCTTCTGGGACGACTGTATTCAACAAAATATCTCTTCAACGCACAAATCGATTCTTTCGCACTACTATTCGTAGCATACATCTTGACAAATTTTGTGAAAGCATCAATCACCACAAACACATGTTTATGCTTTGAGTTCACACTCTCCAATGGCCCGAAATGGTCAATGTGCACTGTATCGAACGGTTCTGGCTTCTTTGGAATACTATATATATTACGCTCATTGCTTCTAGGCGACGTCGAATAATAAATGCACTTCAAACAATTTCTGATGAACACATTCAGCTTTTCGCGCATACGGGGAAACCAATAATGCTTCCGAATCTGATTTGCACATTTCTCAATACCCAAATGACCATATTTCTCATGTATCAATCGCATAATGTTCTCTTCCATCTCACCCGGCACATACAACTGTCGATTCTGACCACTGACACGAAAGACTAACCCATTCTCCAACTCATATCCTGGCACTTCCCCTTGCTCTAATTCTTCCCGCAGTTTATGAATCACAGGATCACGCGTCTGTATAATCTGAATGTTCAAATCAACCTCATTCTCCTCAATACTACACACAGCTGACAACCGGCTCAATGCATCAACATGCTGCATCTGTTCACCCTTTCGGTGTCGAACTGAAAAATCAAACCCGGCGAGACCCAATGTCCATCTGGCAATTCTTGGATTAATTGTTTTCTTCTCCAATGTCAAGACCAAAGAGTTGCAATCAGTCACAACTACAAACGGAATTCCATCCAACATAGTCCGGAATCTTTCCAATGCATTCACAATTGCCAATGTTTCCAACTCAAAGCTATGATAACGCGACTCCGGATCCGTCGTTGTTTTCGAATAAAATGCCACTGGGTGAAACCTGCCGTCATCTTGCTTCTGTAACAGTATAGCACCATACCCTCGCGAACTTGCATCCGTATGCAACTCTGTCTCCCGCCCTGAATCAAAGACACACAGTACAGGGGGCTCAGTCAATTTAGATTTCAAGGTCTCAAACGCATTCCTACACTCTTCTGTCCATTCAAACTTTACACCTTTTCGCGTCAAATAACTCAATGGGCGCGCAATCTGAGAAAAATTATACACAAATCGTCTAAAATATGAAAAAAGACCCACCGCCCTCTGCACCTCCTTTATGTTGGTAGGTACTGCGTAATTCTTTATCGCTACCAAATGATCTTCATTCGGACGAATCCCCCGTTCACTCACACAGTAGCCTAAATACTTCAATTCTCTATATGCAAATTTGCACTTCTTCAGATTCAAGCACAATCCAGCCCCTGACAATAATTTCAAAACTTCTGCCAAAACCACATAATGTTCCTCAATAGTCTTCGTGGCAATGTTAATATCATCTAAATACACCACAATCCTCTTCGCATCAATCAACGGCCGCAACACTAAATTAATAAACCGCTGGAACACTGGTGGAGCATTAGTCAAACCAAATGGCATAAACCGATACTCATACTGTCCCATCGGAGTCACAAACGCAGTTATCGGTATCGATTCCTCATGCATCGGCACCTGGTGAAACCCATTCCTCAAGTCCAACGTACTGAAGAAACTCTTCCCACCCAAATATTCAATACAATCCTCAACTAACGGCAACGGATAATGATCTCTGACAGTCAACTTATTCAACGCCCGATAGTCAACACACATTCTCAATTCACCGTTCTTCTTCCGCACTAACACAATCGGAGACGCGTATGGAGACGCACTTGGCTGAATAATGCCCTGAGCCAACAAATCATCAATTGTCTTCTGTACTTCTGTCTTTTCCCTATATGACAACCGGCGCGGACCACTGTACACCGGCGCATCACTCTTCAACTGAATTTTCATGCAATAGCCACTCAACTTCCCCCCCTTGTTCTTCATTTTCAAATAGTTCTCAAAAACAACTGATTTCAAAGCATCTGCATCTGTTATAGACAAGTTTTCGTCCACATCAATTAGATCACCAATTTCATCCATCTCAGTTGCACCTACCATCAATATTACTTCATCATACAAATTCAAGTCTTCTGTTCCAACTAAATTTACAACTCCGATACACGACTCAAGTCGAGTTTCACACAAATTCGAATCACCAATTACATTTACCTCTGCATTAACTGAATTAATTTCTGACTTGCCACACTTATCATCTGATTTCAATAACTTAACTCTGTTTGGAACCTCTGTTATCTTAACTACTGGACTCTTTAATAAATTAAACAATTTAAGTGCACTGATATTCAACGGAACTTCATTTTTATTGGCATTATTAATCTCCAGCAGAGTACGTCTACTATATCTCACTGTGTCCATTTGGCACAGGCTTATATTCATTGCCTTAAGTAAATCGCGTCCAAAAAGTAGGGGCACCACTGCCTCTTCATCTGGCAAAACAAACAAATTATGGTCAAATTTACGGTTATCAAACACAATTTTACAAGTCACAAGGCCGTACGTACTTAAATTCATATTTCCCATCCCCCGATACTCTGTCACAGTCAATTCACCCGTCACCTCAAATGGCACAAGAGAACGCTTCACGAAACTAGTCGGACTGCCATTATCAAATAAAGCAAAACACGGAATTAATTCAGTGCACTTATTCTGTTTCAAAAAGGCAACACTTACAAGATTTCGGTGTTTCAGCTGTCGGGCTAAACGTCGGACCTCCTCTACCTCCGTCAATGGCGTCCCTGCCTCCCACTCCTCGACCTCTGCTACTGGCTGCTGTTGTTTCGGTACGGCTGGCATCCGTGTTTGCGTCTGGTTTAGTGTTGTATTCTGCATCCGACTACGACGTGGGCACTGCTGGCGCATGTGGCCTACTTCATGGCATATGAAACACGAGTTCGGTGGGCGTCGCGGGGCCCCGCACGCACTTTGATAGTGCCCATATTGAAAACAGTTGTAACACCTGACGGCCGACAAATCCGTGACTTTTGCAGCTGTGTTAGCAACTGGCACTGTTGTATACGACCTCGGCCTAGGCACGGCACCCGACATGACACTGATCTTCGGCACAACCACTGGCGCAGCTGCCCGACGCTTCTTCTCGTAACGCTCCATCAACCCCTTCAATTCACGCAAGGAAGTGGCACTGTACAGCATCGAAACCATATTCGTATCGTCGTTAAGCCCCTCGATGATAATGTCGATTAGGTCCGTTTCTGACACATCGGCGCGGCTGGCAATGTACTGCATCTCAACAATATATTGTCGTGGTGTTTCGTCTGGTCTCAGGACACGGGCACGTAACTGTTGCAGCACATCTCGAACCGTGAATATACGACGGTATTCAGTCATCAAAGCCATCCTTAGCTCACCATAGCTGCGAACACGAGTTATGTCCGCGAACCGCTTCGCTTGCCCAGTTATCAGATGTCGTGCGGCAACCAGCTGGTCTCGCTCACTGTACTGGAAACTCTCGAACACATTCTCCAAGTCGGCCAACCATTTGCTAACGTCCTGCAACTCCGAACCATCAAATTTGCTCATCATCGCGTCCAGTACACCCAGGTCGATTCTACGACTCTCGAACTCGTTCAACTCACGCTGCAGCTGGACAAGCTCACGTTTCTTGCGCATGATCGCCAACTGCCGATCTAACTCAGCCTCTTCAGCCTCAGTACTGGTCACATTCACCACACTCCCTGCATCAACTGTATCATCTTCTGTATCTGGCACATTCATGGGTCGCTCCCTCTGGCTGGCCCCTGGCATCTGTCGTCTAGTCGTCTGCACACTCTGGCTGGCATCTGGCATCTGTTGATTCAGCGGAACATCAGGCTCGCTATCCGCTCTGGCCGCTCTTCCGCTACCTCCGACACGACCTGCTACCGCTTGTTCATACACTGTCCGCAACTGAACCATCGTGGCGTCTTCCTCGAATTCAGCTCCCGCAGCCCGTAGTGCAGCAATAACCGCATTGCGCGTTAATTTGTTCGCCATTGAACCACAATAACTTTAGAACTTAGATAGAAAAAAAATTCCTGCTCGAACCCCACACTTGACGTTGTAATGAGCACTGGGATGGATTTAAGTCCTTTTGATATAAACAACTGTGTAAACTTTTAAGACAAACTTTATTTGCGTGTTCTAACAATGGCGTCACAAGTAAAAGTAAAAAGTAAAGGACCAGCATGAACTTAGCTGCAAGCCCGAGTTGCCACACTGCTTGACAAGCCCAACCACAACAGGGTTGCATTCACCATGGCACCACCTCCACCAATACACTACAAGGCCGAACATTTTTTAGGATACGGTTTTTAAACAGCAATTTGAAAACACAAGAAAAAAATGAATATTAATAAGAAATTAAAAAAAAACAATTACATAATAATTTACCTTTGTATTATTTATTGCGTTGTTGCATATATGTAGTACTTCTATATTGGCACTAAGCTCAAGGTACATTCGCCAACATCACAGTACAGCAATAGTGAAATATGAGCGAGAAAGCGTATAAACGAATGTACCTTGACATATTTAAAAGTGGCAAAAAGTCAGGTGCGTTCAGACGGGAAAAAATATAAATTTGTCGAAATTAACTGAAATTTCTTCAACCACCCCAGGAGCAGTTTGACAGTTGTTCATGTGTAGAAGTGCACATGTATACACGCACAGAAATATATTCACAAAATTTCGTGTTTTCTGTCTCACCGCTTGTCTCCCTTTGATTTCCGAATGAAAACACCTTGTGAAGATACGTTTATAGCCAATATATAAGTATTACATATATGCGTTGTTGCTTGTCTAACAGTCAATAATACTACTAAACAAAATGTACTAGTCACATTGAAATGTTCGTGTTTATTTTAAAAAAGATCTAAAAATCCTTAGAACCTTAAATAGCCCTAATTTAGTATTACAACGAAGTGGCATCACGACCCAAGCTTTTGACAAATACGAGAAACGTCAATAGGCACGTTTAGTGTCAAAACAAATTACAGCTGTTCTACCTTCTATATTTGTATCATGGTAAATACTACCCAAAAATCATAACATGTACTACTGAAACAAAATTGAAAACGGCAGCACTGGCGGCAACTCCGTTCCACTTTCGAACACAAATGCATAATGCCGCCATATTTTCATGTGCCCCGCAACAGCAGCGCTGTGCCTCTGTGTGTGTGTGCATGTGTTCATTTTCCGTTTATTTTTTTGTTACGCTTTTTGTTGGATTGTTGTTTTTCTTACTTGCTATATAACAACGTCAGAAACGCTAGAAAAGCGCGGTCATGCAATAAACAACTAAAAGTATATCTCTGTAAAATTTGCGAAAGGCTCAGCAACACGTGTGGAAATAGTGCGAACGGCCGAGAGGATATTGTTTGTGGAGAACCGACGCGCGCTTGTATGAAAAAAATACAAAAACAAAAAACTACTAGAAAGTGCGTGCTGGTGGAAAAGCAGGCAAGTGGGACATTATTAGTGGCTCATGCCGGTAACGGTGTCGGGCAGAGTGATCGCGCCTCCAGGGCATGTACAAGAGCCTCCGAAGACCACCAATGACAAACGCCAATCCGCTTGCTGTTAGATAGGCAGTGAGTAACAAATCACAAATACACAATAGTTTTTGAGAAGGGACGACGCAAGCGAACGAAAAAGCAACGATGAAGATCCACAAACAAACACGCGAACGCAAGGAACAAAAAACTCAAAAATCAGCCAGGAGCTAACAAGTAATGTTTTTTTGTGCGGCGAGCGGAATTGAAAAAATGGCACTCCAACGTGAAGAGGAAGCCTCAAAGTGCAAAACAGCGCCAAGCATTGGTGATGTGGTTTTAGCCCCTCTTCTTTGTTTGCTTGTTATTGGGTTTCCAATTGCGATATCAGCGAAAATTCGCAGTGTCGCCGTATGATAGCATCGCCTCCGAGCGAACATGTTTTATGGACTGTTCCACGTCCGTCTGCTGCAAATGCGATCGAGAAGGGCGCGAACTAACAAGACGGGCGACATGCATTTCCGACTCGCCGTAGTGGCAAGAGCGCTTTACGTCGCCGCTTTTTAATGTGCCTAGCTAACGGAACCCAGTGTCTAACTCGGCTATCTGAGTAGTCGAAAGGAAGCCAATAGATTATTATTGTATAAGGTTCAGTGCATTCTTATAGACTTGCATATGTTCGCAGTTAAGTGAGAAAGCAGCAGTTACAGCTGGCCAAATCTTTAGGCACTCTGTATCTTTCCTAGTACATCCACTTACCTTAAAACCCCTTACATTCTTCATTGCATTTTCATCTGTTGGGGCACTGTACAGTGCACTTTATGTAAACGCTAGCGCAGTATTTGAGGATGGTAATATATATGTTCAAATAGGTACGTAAAAGCGCAGTCTAAATTATTTTTCCAAATCTTTATGATTGTAAGTAAAATACAGCAATAATGCTGGCAACATTTGCTTATTAAACAAAAAAAATATATATTTTACAAAAACCTCCAGAAGCCCAAAGTACATGTATCGAATGTCTCAAAAGCTGTACAGCTGTTTACAATATAATTACACTGTGTTTCGCTAAACATAAAGTAGAGATTTCCTGGGAATTTTGGTAGCAGTACGAAGCAGGTTTAATCAGAGATGAGTAGAAGGAAAATACTTGAAGGGCCAAGCACCCTCGGCAACCTGAAGAAACAGCGACCTACAGCCTATTTGCAATAACAACACTTAATGTGCAGTGCTTAGGTTAGTAACGGTTATCGTGGCAGTTTATTGAACTTACACCTACTAATCTTAGCCTGTTGTTTTATCACAAAGAAAAAACGAACTTAAAATACCTACTGTTCGACCTTCGTACTATATACTATGACTCGACCAATGATGAATTGATTGTGTCGAAAGTGTCGCGTCAAGGAGACGCATACTTATTAGGGTCAGCGTCACATAAGGTGCGAAACACCCTCTGCCTCCGAGCCACAGCCACGGGAATGCTCACTAAAAAACGTAGGTGCTTGGCGTAATTTCCGACAGTTCAGTGACCACTAAGGACTACTGCTGTTGAGGCCCTTATAATTAGAGTGCTAAAAAAATAATAAAAAAAAGAGTTCATATAGTGTTGATATACATATTAAGAAAAATAAACCATTTTCTTAATAACACTGTGCAAGTCGAAAATTCCAACATGGGTAGGAACTACTGAGCGACTTTTCTTTAGGTATACTGAGTTGAGATCCACCAGCCGTTTGGCTGGATTGGCTCTAGTTTAAGAGAAATCCTAATTTGAATTTTGCTCATTTTAGTCGACTTCGTCGCTTAAGTCTTCGAACGTTTAAATGCTAATTTAACCTGCTAATTCAAAATTTTTGATTTGTCAGGAAACGCAAAAAACTGTTTTTGAGCTTAAACATTTTTTTTAAATAACGTATAGACCGTACAGATTATGCTTTAGGATAAGTTACAAGAATTTTTTTTTATTTTACACTAGAAATTCCAAAATTTTGAGTTGTGACTGTTTTGATGATATTTTAATTCAATAATTACGGAATTATTTTAAGTTATGCCACTTTTGCAGAGTTTTATAATTATAAATGATAGTTAAAAAGTCTAAAGAAAAATTTTGAAAATTCATAACTAATTTAAAAAATTAAAAATATATACAAAAATTGTCAGAACTTTGCTTAAAATTAACTTCAACAAAAATTTATTTCGTCAAAAGTGTAAATTGTGACACTTAGAGTTAGGACTATTTTGCATTGAGCTGCAGCGATCAAATAGCCTCAAACTTCTGACATGAAGAGCGACCTAACTGTAGTTTTGCAACAGTTAACAACAACAAAATATACTGAGCTTTTGCTTATTGGTAAATTGATGCATTGTGCACAGTATTAACACATAAACTCGAAAATTTAAAATTTTGAGTTGTGTCACTTTTGAAGTAATTAATAATAATAATAATTGATTGGCACGACAGCCCGCTTACGCGAGACTAAGGCCTAGCTTCCCGCAACCACCCGTGTTGTGCGTGTGAATTTTGTACGCGGGTGGAAGGGACCTACAGTTTTATGCCGGTTCCGAACGGCAGGTTGGGAGCTTTTTCATAGGCAATTTTTACTCTCAGAGGTTTGCCATTTCCAGCTGAGAGGACAGCCACCGAAAGAGAAAACGAGTTTCCCGTTATTTTTTTTAGGTGTTACTACATGCAGAATTCGAACTTGCGTCGCTCTGCATTCGACTCGCTGGACCGCGCACTAACCAACTGAGCCACGGCGGCTGTCGAAGCACACGCACTTTTGAAGTGCGTGTGCGAATTGTTTATTTACTGACTAATAAAGAACATAGTAATGGATAAGTAACAAAATAATATTGCGTAACAACCGATAACTTAATTAAAAACAGAGTACAACTGGTTCAAAAATATTGCTTTAGAAGTAGTGAAGTCCACCAAAGAGTTTTTTGGTCCTCATAGTTTTTCGAAAAAAGATTTTAAGGAACGGCTTTAATACTATTGAAAATGTTTGAATGGGCTAACGATTTGCGCTTAGGGATTGCGAAGAAATAGTTTAGTTTAGTTTAGTTTAGTTTTAGTTTAGTTTAAAAATTTAAGTAATTGTGGGCATTGGTGCGCTTGTTTGTGAAAATATTAAACATATTATATATATAGTACAATAAATTTTTTTTAGGTGTTGGGGAGAATATCTGCAGGGAGACCATTCTACAACCGCGCAGGCCCAGAAACGAACTTTTTCTAAAATGCGTAGTCTGGTGGAATGCATGGACGCTATTGTTCGAACGGGTTGCCCGGGGTAATACTCAGAGTGATGGCATCAGATTGCTTATCTCCTTTGATTAATATCCGAAAACGTATATGAAAAATAAGGCCACGCATGCCATGTTTCGATAATGTTCTAAGGGATCTATTAAGCTGGATGCCATGCTGTTCTCCATAAGTTCCTATTGAATTGTGACTTGTATTTAGTGTGCGATATTTGCACATATTGTGTATATATATATATGAATTAAATAATATATGAATGTGTAGTATGATTTTTTAATTTATTTTTTATACTTGCAGGCATTTGCGGAAACTATAACCAAAGACATAATAACAATTGATGGCGGCTTATTTGTGAGCCTGTTATAGTTATTTAAACTTTAATTAACTCAGGAATTGACTTTATCACAAAATCCAAAAGCCGACAAAACACCGAAACAAACAAAAGAAAGTAACCTAATATCAATCTGTTTATCAATTCAAGAGAGCTAAAGTGTAAAAAGCGTGTTCAGTCAAGTCAAGGCAAGCACAACATTTATTTCTATGACGAAAAATGTCGCGCTCGAATATCGTTTGTGAGGTGGAAAAGGCCGATTCGATGGAAGAAATTGTGGACACCGAGCGATTTTCAGCAGCCAACGCAGCCGCTACAGTCGCTTACCCGCAGTATGGCATTCTAGTCAGCAACGATCAATTCGAGGAGGATGTCGCCAAGGACGAAGATTCTCAGGGTTTGGTGATGCAAAACATTGATGATGGTAATTAAAAATAATATTAGCCCTATTTAAAATCTTGTGCAATTTAAATTGCAAACCTGTGCAATAGGAAACATTTGCCATCAATTGTGAGCGTTCTTTTTCCTATTTTAGGAGATCCTTGGGTATAATTAACACGTTAAAGACCGCATGCACACCGGTGGGTTACTCCGCAACAACATTACCGGCCCGCGTGCTCACGGGTGGGCACACGACATGTTTCACCTGGGGACCGCTTGTGCGCCGGTTGTATACCGGTACATCGGTATACACGTAATTAACAATAAAAAAATGCCGGTCCCTATGTGAGAAATACGATTTTTCAATGCGGTCTTCAACGTGTTCGGTATTTTATTTATGTCCTTACTCGATTTTGTTAGTTTATTGACTCTTAATTCGTTTCTATAGTTTCAATGTTTTCAGTTTTGTTATTCGGCTTTTGCTTCTCTTTCCCACAGCTGTCAATTGTGCAATTCGATGTTGCATTTGATTAGTAAATATAAACAATGGGTTCTAAGTGTTTTATTTTTACAAGGGTGTAGTAAATGCAACTGCGTGTATTTTACTAGCGAAGATTACAATCAAAAAGTATGGAACATAAAGAGTGTGCATCACGTACAATCAAAAATTTGAATGCGGGTGCTGATATCGCCACCCGTCTTTATGATGCGGGGGGTAGACAACAAGAGGAAACACTTAAAACGACAGCACAATGCTCTGAGCGCAAATCATAGAAACACGAATGCCGCGTCTGTGCTCACTCGTTCATTCTCGCTCAATTGTCCGAAGAGGAGGAAGACGATGTGCTGTTGTTCTTGTTGTTGCGCTGGCGTTGTAAAACGATATCTATTTTCTGGCTGGCTTTTGTTCTTCTATAAGCTTGCACGGCGACGCATATTGCTCCTGAACTCACTGCTGACTGTAGTGTGCGCAAAATCATAGAAAAGAAAATAAAATATGGCTGGCATGGTGACCTATATGATCGCTACAGGCAATTAAAAAATGAATAATAAGTTGTTAAAAAAGACAAATAAAAATGGAATTGGAAAGAAAAGAAAACTTTTTATTAGCCCGTAATCATTTTCCGTCCCGTGCTATGGAACTTTTCTTACGGCCCACATATAATGCTTGCTTAAAAGAACTAAACTAAGAAAATCGTATATTGTAAATTTATGGTCACATCATTCGCCATAGAACCATTCAGGTGTAGAATATTATAATAACATTTTTCTTATGACAAAATACTTGTCTTATTATTTATTTCTTTAGTAGTACTTTCGACATATTGAAAATCGATAGACCTAATTTAATAGGTTTTTCCATACAATCTTTTAAGCCTTGGTTTGCCCGTTAGATGTCGATTTAAACAAAAACAAAACTTAAACACGTACAGTTGAACCTCGATTATCCGGGTTGCTCGGATAATCGGAAATACCGGTTAAAAGAGGTATATGTGATATTTGTGATATGGAAAAAACAAACACAAGTACATGTGCTTCACGGTTAATAGAGGTATAAAATCAACCACTCAGCATCCCGGTTAATATATGTTCCCGGTTAATGGAGGCCAGGATAATTGAGGTTCAACTGTATCTAATTATTTTTGAATTCAAGTGTTTTCACGAATTTTTAAGTCAATATGCCCATCAGTTAATTTTTTTTTCGTAATTTTCAAAATTTTAATCAACCATGTGAAAATATAAACAAATAATTTTACTTCGAACTCGCCACGTAAAAATATTTGCAAACATTTTAAATTGGGATCAACAACCAAATTTTTAAATTAATCAAAGCATTGGCCAGTAAAAAACTATACGCCACAAAGATTCGATTGCTGGTGACATGACAGCAATCTGTGCAGCAAAACCAATCGGCAAGACAAAAAAAGCATACACACAATAAACGACAACACCAAAAACATTAGCGAATCCCGAATCATCTTCGTTGAAACGACGATGACGATGCTTTGGTTCGTTGTTTACTGTCCGCTTGCGCTTCGACGAACAAGATCGCAAACTGTTGAGCGCGAGCAAATTTCCGGCAACCTATGCCTCCGCTCATCTCTTCCCCCACGCGTCGTGAAACACGCTTGCCAAATTTTTGAAGATGCGTATTCTTTATATTGTATATTCTTTGGTACAATTCATGATAGACAAGGAAACTAAGTACGGAAAGCCAAATTTTTTTGTTACGTACGCCAATTTAAATGACGGCAATAACTTTTGTCTACCAAGGAGTGGAGTCCGTGGAATTGATTTTATATATTAAGGGGAGGTTCTCCTCTTTTCGGCCGAAAATAAAGCGAAATTCTTTCATTTACTGTCGGATAATGAAACGACTCACGAATAGACGGATTTGATGATTTATTAAGCCATCTTTCTAAAATACAAGAAAAAAATCTTTTTTTTACAAAATCCAATATGGCGGCCCAAAAATGGCGGGTCTTGTCAACCTCTGCAAGCGAGACATTGTTCGGAAACGTCAAGGCTGTAGCCACTTGTAGTGAACTGAAATCAAAAATTTTTTTTTTATAGTAAAGAATATTAAATTCCCTATGACTTATACCAAAGAATATGAAGTAATATAGAACGCGCATCTCATACAAGCAAACGCGTTGTATGGCGGGTACTGCTGGTAGTACCCTCTGTTACTAACAGCAGAACTCTCTGTTACTAACAGCGGAAATCTCTATAACTTCGGCGTAACATGTGAGTAAAAGCAAAGAAAATAAAGATACGAAGGCTTGCTTTTGGTTGCGCTCACTGCAGCGAGTCTGCGTTAGCACACTGCTGCGGCGTGGGATGATTGGGAGATGAGGACGATGTGCTATTGTTGTTGTGGTTGTTGTTGCGCTGGCGAAATGCTGAAATTGTAAAACGATTTATATTTTCTGGTGGCTGGCTTTTGTTCTTCTTCTATAAGCCTGCACGGCGTTCCATATTGCTCCTGAACTCACTGCCGACTGTAGTGTGCGCATAATCATAGAAAAGAAAATATAATATGGCTGGCGTGGTGACCTATATGATCGCTACAGGCAACAAAAAATAAATATAAAGTAATCAAAAAAGACAAAAAGGGAAATTGGAAAGAAAGGAAGACGTTTTTATTAGCCCGTAATAATTTTCCGTCCCGTTCTTTGGAACTTCTGTTACTGCCCACATATAATGCTTGCTTAAAAGAACTAAAATAAGAAAATCTTATATTGTAAATTTATGGTCAAATTTTTCGCCATGGAACAATTCGGGTGTAGAATATTTATACTATTTTTAAACGTGGGCATGCCGTAAAACCATTTTTCATATGACAAAATACTTGTCTTATTATTTATTTCTTTATTTAGTGCTTTAGTAGTGCTTTCGGCATATTGAAAGTCAATAGACCTATTAAATTATGCTTGTCTATACAATCTTTTAACCCTTGGTTTGTCCGTTAGATTTCGATTAAAAAAAAAAAATTAAAACACGTATTTAATTATTTTTGATTTCAAGTGTTTTTATGAATTTTGAAGTCAATATAGCCATCAGTTAATTTTTTTTCGTAGTTTTCCCATATTCTCAAACTTGTAATCAACCATGTGAAAAGATAAACAAATATTTTTATTTCGAACTCGCCACGTAAAAATATTTGTAAACATTTTAAATTGGGATCAACCACCAAATTTTAAAATCAATCAAAGCGTTGGCCATCAAAAAGCCATACACCACAAAGATTCGATTGATAGAAATATGATAGCAATTTGGGCAGCAAACCCGGCTATCGGCAACACAAACAAGCATACACACAATAATCGACAGCAACAAAAACATTAGCGAATCCCGAGTCATCTTCGTTGAAACGATGATGACGATGCTTTGGTTCGTTGTTTGCTCTTTGCTTGCGATTCGGCAAACAAGATCAAGAAACATACATGCAAAAAATGATTGAGCGAACACTACGCTGCAACACAACCATTTTAATGTACACGAGTGAAGCCGTTGCGAACAATAACATTGCTTTTTGCTGTTGTCCTACGAAAATCTAACAGAATATGTTATGAGCTTAACATTCTCAAATGCCTACGCTTCGCTCTTCCCGCTCGCATCATAGCAACCGAAAACACTTTTGTGCCCACATGCGCGTTCTATATTACTTCATATTCTTTGCTTATACCTATTTTTGAATAATTTTTATAAAAAATCATCTAATTTATGCATAATCATAGAAAAAGTTCAATTTTTACCATCTTTTTTTCGACTTTTCTTTTGTTAAAAGACTATTATTACACATTTGTTTATATTTGTTTTAGGTATAAGCAAAGAATATGAAGTAATATAGAACGCGCATCTCATACAAGCAAACGCGTTGTATGGAGGGTACTGCTGGTAGTACCCTCTGTTATTGAGAGCAGAACTCTCTGTTGCTAACAGCAGAAATCTCTGTAACTTCGGCGTAACATGTGAGCAGAAGCAAAGAAAATAAACATACGAAGGCTTGCTTTTGGTTGCGCTCACTGCAGCGAGTCTGCGTTAGCACACTGCTGCGGCGTGGAATGATTGGGAGATGAAGACGATGTGCTGTGGTTGTTGTTGTTGCGCTGGCGAAATGCTGAAATTGTAAAACGATTTCTATTTTTTGGCGGCTGGCTTTTCTTCTTCTTCTATAAGCCTGCACGGCGTCTCATATTGCTTCTGAACTCACAGCCGACTGTAGTGTGCGCAAAATCATAGAAAAGAAAATAAAATATGGCTGGCATGGCGACCTATATGATCACTACAGGCAATAAAAAATATATAAAAAGTAATCAACAAAGACAATTAAAAAGGGAAGTTGGAAAGAAAGGAAGACGTTTTTATTAGCCCGTAATAATTTTCCGTCCCGTTCTTTGGAACTATTTTTACTGCCCACATACACTCCGGGCCACCAGAATAGGTTCACATTTTTTTCTGGAGGAAAATGAGTAGTGTTCTTACAAAACACAGTTTTACCTCATTTATTGGTATCAAGATGTTCAAGGCATCTATTGTGAACCTACCTGTCCAAAACACAATTTGACATTTATTTCATTTTTCTTTTTTGGCCCACTTTTGTAAAGTGAACCCCAAAACTGAGTACATTTTAGTGGGCCACCAGAATAGGTTCACTCTGAAAATTAAGATTGAAACAGTGGTAAATGCAAATAATATGGACTGTTTGGTAAACAACACTTAAATTTATTGATTTTAAAAGCGAGTATGGCCACCTTTATTTAGTATGGCTTCAAAAGTTCGCGTCAACATTGACTCGTATAAAGATTTAATTAAATCTAGCGAAATAGTCTCCCACGCTGCTTCAATGGCACCAATACAAGACAAGCGCCGTTTTGACTAGAAAATCACATATTTCTGTATCTCAAAACAGAGTACAATGCGTGTGAAGCGGTGTTTGTGTGAGTGACATTAGAGGCCAAAAAGCTCTTATCGGAGGCCAAATTTGTCGAACTTTTTGACACTTTTTGACATTTTTTCCTTGGCCGCTGGACATCTATATGATGAGTTATCTGTGGCTCAGGGCAGGATACAAAAATACAAGGTAGAACCGCTGTCAAACTTTTTGGCACCATGATGCAATAATAAAAGGTGATGTACATTGGACGCCGTCTCGTTCTAATTTGACAACATACGCTCCCTTAGCAAATTAGTAATGCTTCTTGAAACGGATACTATTTTTTTTACAAGTAAAAGGTCGATATACAGCTCTCAAGAAAAGCGAAAACTTCATATAACAAAAAGCTCAAGAAATACTCAAGGAAATTTCCTTGAGTCAAATTTACTTGAGGTGTACGCACCTCACAAGAAAACTGATTCGGTTTTCTAATACTTTTCTTCATTGAAAAATGAAATGACAACACTGATTTCGGCAAGACACATAATATGTAATATAACATATTATGTGTACCTACTAGAGTCCTTCATGAGTATGCATCTTTGCTATTCGAAAACATTCAAATGCTTTTGAATAGAATACTTCACTTCATATCTGCGGACCGGTCCGAATGAATACGAGTACAGCTCTCTTCGACAGAAACGAGTAGACGTACACTATTTATTCATATTCGCTCGAAGCGGGAAAACGAGCACAAAAGCATTCGAATAATAGTACACACTGCTTCGAATATATTCGAATATATTCGTTTTATTATTCCTAAGATTATTTAGAAATATTTATGTTATATATAAATATTTGTTAATTTTTATGCTACTTTCTTCAATAATTTCCATTTTGCGCATTTACTAATAAGACACTTCAACCGCAGCACAAGTATTGTAACGATGAGACAGTCTGTCGCTGTGCAAAGCAACCCTGCCGCTACGTGCCGTGCTATAACCCAATCTGGCAACGACGGCCGCGATAGTAACTTTTAGTCCAATCTGGCAGCGACGGCCGCGATAATAACTTTTAGTCCAAGCTGGCAATGATGGAAACTTTTAGTCCTCTCCGGAATGTGCGGGAACGATCTGCGCGATGGCCTGAGAGGTATAAAAGGCAGCCGGATGCGGCGCAGCGAGTCAGTCTGGTTTTGACAAGTGAAGTTGCCACACGGAGTGATTAAGCAAATATTTAAGTGTACGAACAGTAAAGTGTAAACTGTGATTAATAAAGTGACTGTTGGTTTATTTTATTGTCTGCGTTTAAGAAACTGACTGTGTTTTATTTTCAAATTACACAATCCAGAGATACGTAACAGCCCACTAGACTTAGTATTCGTAACAATTGGTGTCAGAAGTGGGATTGTGGAAAATTGAAAGTAAACTAAATAAATAAAACTATAAAAGCACGGACATGGTTAAACTCGAGCTGCTGAAGGTAGACCAGCTGAAGAAGGAGCTGGCTGCCTGGAATTTGCCGACTGCTGGCGGAAAGGTGGAATTGCAGTTGCGCTTGCGAGAAGCATGTGAGGCACGAGGCGTCGATTGGACTGTGCACGAGTTTGGAGCGCAAGAACTAGAGGCGTCGGCCAAGGTGGAGGAATCGCCTGCTGGTGCTGCTTCGCTACAGAGTACAGCTGGAGCGGCTGCGCCAATACAAGCGTTGGACATGTGCCAACTAATGGCTGCACTCAAAGGCATGTCGGCGCAAATGGAAACGGCGAATCGAGAAATGGCAGCGAAGCTGGAAACTACGAATCTCGAAATTTCGGCAAAAGTCGAGACAGCAAATCGAGAAATGTCAGCGAAGCTGGAAACTACGAATCTCGAAATTTCGGCAAAAGTCGAGACTGCAAATCGAGAAATGGCTGAAAATTCTGCGCGCATAGAGCAGAAGGTGGAGGAAATTTCCAATAGCCTGAATGTGAAAGTTGAGCATCTCGAGACGCGAATAGACAATTGGGACAAACGAGTTGACGAAATGGGTGAATCCCTGAACAGACGAGTTGACAACCTGGATGAGTCCTTGAACAAACGGGTTGACAGTCTGGAGGATTCGATGCACAGAAAGATAGACGAACAGCTTCGAGAGGTACAGCCACGAGAATGTTTGCCACCGGTTCAGGACGGTTTTGCTGCCAGAACAGAAGTGCCTACTTATGATGGTGCTGCGCCGTTCGATACATTTAAATTGCAATTCGACTTGGCTGTTTTGGAAAATCAGTGGACAGATATCAGGAAAGGTCGGAGGTTGGCACTGGCGCTGAAAGGTCCTGCGGCTGAGGTAATCAAATCAGTTCCAGAATGTTTAAGAAGTGATTACGGTGCCATCATGAGAGCATTAGCAGCGAAGTATAGCAACGAGCACAACCATGCGCTATACTACTGTGAGCTGAAGAACCGCAAGCAAAGAGCCAACGAGGCGCTGCAGACATATGCAGCAGACATTGAGCGGCTCGTACAGTTGTGCTACCCGAAATTTGGGGCTGATGATCTCGAGAGGATGAAGATCGAGTAGTTTATTGAAGGTCTTCATGATCCAGAAACACGTCGCAGTGCGTTGATGATGGGCAAGCCGACATTTAATGAGACGGTAACCAGCGCGATGACATATGAAGCGGCATGGATTGGGAGCACTCGGTATGCACCTGCAAGGATACGCCAGATTCACTCGGACAAAGACATTCCGATCCAAGCCATAAGCTCTGAGATACCGGGCAGGCCACGAGTGGTCTCCTCTAAAGTTGTCTGCTGGGTATGTGGCAAGCAGGGCCACATTTCACGAGACTGCCGCCAACGAAAGAGGCGTTCCCGTTCGCGATCGCAATCGCCTGAAGCGAGGAATGCTGACAATCGAGGCTCAGCCAACAAGCGCAGGGCTGAGGACGAGGAGCCGTTAAACTAAAACGGGTCAGCCCAAAGGGGCGTGAGCTGATCCCCACAATCTGCCGCCCCACCATCCTTGTCTCACAGCTGAAACGACAGCCCAGCAGCTTGACACTTGAAGGAAGGATAGATGGAAAGTTGTTCGTGTTGACACTGGATACTGGAGCGTCATATTCGATCATAAAAAGGAAGCTGCTGAAGAACTGGGAACCGCTGCATGGCATACAGCTGCGGACTGCGACTGGCGAGCGCGCGCCGGTGAGAGGGAAAGTTACAAAAACGATTGCTATCGGCACCAGCAGCCTGGAACATGAGTTCATCGTCGCGGATATAATGGACGACGTCATTATCGGCGTGGATTTCATGATTAGGCACGGTTTTACGCTGGACCTGAAGGAAAATGTGCTGAGATATGAAAACGTTGAATTCCCGATGCACACCGGCTATGAGCGAAGCGTGGCGGTAAGGAAGGTTGTATCGTGTCAACACAAGAGGATACCAGCGAATTCTGAGGCGATTGTGTGGGCAAAGGTGGACGAGGACGATGGGACGAGTCGGCTGTGGGTAGTAGAAGCACCGAAACAAGGACACGACAACATTATCATCGGACGTACATTAGTGGAACCTAAAAATGGCAGAATACCAGTCAGAATACTGAACCCCCTGAATGCACCCAGATATGTCGGGAAAGATGAGGTACTTGGCGAGTGTAAGGAAGCTGTAGCAGTGGTCAATTGCGAGAGTAGCCCGCCTGGAGGTAATAAGAAGAGCGGTTTTAACATGGACGCCATACCGCAGGAGAACCAGTGGAGCAGCGAGTTGACGGCCAAGCAGAAACAGACGGCGAGGTCACTCCTGCAGCACTATGGGTCAATATTTGCGGCAGAAGCAGGCGGAAGAACAGCCATAGTGAAGCACAACATCGACACCGGAAGTGCGAAACCAATCCGCCAACCACCAAGACGAGTTCCTCTGGCCAAGAGGGAGGAGGTCACAATTTTGATCGAGAACATGCGGAAAGAAAAACTCATAGAGCCTTCTTCGAGCTCCTGGTGCTCGCCGGTCGTGCTAATCAAGAAAAAAGATGGCAGTACCCGGTTTTGTGTTGACTATCGGAAGCTCAATGATGTGACCAAGAAGGACAGTTATCCACTACCTCGGATCGATGACACCCTGGACACACTCTCAGGCACGCAGTGGTTCTCCACACTCGACTTACGCAGCGGCTATTGGCAAGTAGAGCTTGCAGACAAGGACAAGGAGAAAACGGCTTTCAGTGTTGGCGATGGTTTGTGGCAGTTCACCGTCATGCCGTTTGGACTCTGCAACGCACCAGCAACATTCGAGCGGCTAATGGAACGCGTGCTAAAAGGGCTGCATTGGCGGACGTGTCTGGTGTACCTCGACGACATAATCGTGATGGATAAAAACTTCGACGACCACCTGGGAAAGCTAAAGGAGGTATTTGAGCGGATACGAGAAGCCGGGCTTAAACTTAACCCAAAGAAGTGCTCGCTGTTTCAAAAAGAGGTCAAATATCTGGGTCACACGGCTTCCGCGCGCGGAGTACATACGGACGAAGGCAAGATCACGGCGGTGAAGGAGTGGCCCCGACCACGCAATCTACACGAACTCCGCAGTTTCCTGGGCCTGTGCACATACTACCGCCGATTTGTTCCGGGATTCGCGAACATAGCCAGCAGCCTGCACAAACTGACGAAAAAGAGCCAAGCTTTCGAGTGGAACGAGGAGCAGGAACAGGCTTTTGCACGTCTGAAGGAAAAACTGTGCAGTGCTCCAATTCTGGCCTTCCCCGTGCCTGGGGAGATGTTTGTGCTGGATACAGATGCAAGCGGGAATAGTATTGGCGGTGTGCTTTCACAAATAATAGACGGCCAGGAACAAGTGATAGCGTACTACAGCAGGATTCTATCGAAACCGGAACGCAACTACTGTGTGACACGGAGAGAACTGCTGGCGGTATTGGACTGCGTAAAACACTTCCACAAATATCTGTATGGACAAAGGTTTCGCCTGCGCACAGATCATGCGGCATTGAGATGGCTCCTGAACTTTAAGGATCCTGAAGGGCAATTGGCGCGGTGGATCGAGCGACTGCAGAGCTACGACTACACGATAGAGCATCACAAGGGCAGTAGCCATGGAAATGCCGATGCCTTGTCACGCCGTCCGTGCAAAGTCGAATGCAGGCCGTGCTCGCGAGCCGAAAGCAAAGAACAGATAGTGGACGCCCGGTTGGTAAGCGTCATGCCAGAGGAAGAGTGGTCTGCGGAGAGGCTACGAAAAGACCAGCGTGAGGATGCGGATCTTGCAAAAATCGTTGAAAGCAAGGAGCAAGGCGCACGTCCAGACTGGCAGGAGATGGCCGGTGAAAACCCGATCGCTAAGGCTTACTGGGTACAGTGGAAAAGTCTGCGGCTGAAAGAAGGATGCCTGTACCGCGAATGGGAGAGCGCTGATGGTCGGACTAGCAACCCCCTAATGGTAGTGCCGAAATGCAGAATCAACGAGGTCATCGAGGCATACCATAACGACTCCAGTGGAAGGCACCTGGGCATCACCAAAACCGTCGCCAAAAAAAAAAGAGGATTCTACTGGGTAGGATGTCAGGAGTCTGTAGCCGAGTGGATCAAAAGCTGCGACCGATGTTCAGCCGCGAAAGGGCCGACAAGAAAATCCCGAGGCCGCATGCAACAGTACAACGTGGGAGCGCCCTTCGAGCGGATTGCTATGGACGTCGCCGGCCCATTCCCAACTAGCACTCAAGGCAACAAATATGTGCTGGTGGTAATGGATTACTTCAGCAAATGGCCCGAAGTGTACCCCATTCCTAACCAGGAGGCCACTACAGTCTCGGAGAAGCTGGTAAACAACTGGGTAGCCAGGTTCGGAGTTCCGTTGGAATTGCACTCAGATCAAGGCCGGAATTTCGAGTCTGCGGTATTCAAGGAAGTGTGTGAGCTACTGGGGATAAAGAAAACTCGTACCACGCCTTTGCACCCACAGTCCGACGGTATGGTGGAACGCTTTAACCGGACACTGGAGGAATACCTGCGGAAAGTGGTAGGCAGGAATCAAAAGGATTGGGACACGCATATCCCCCTGTTCCTGATGGCGTATAGGTCAGCCCCGCACGACACGACATCACTCACTCCAGCCCGAGCAGTGTTCGGCACAGAGTTGCGGTTACCCGCTGACTTGAAGTTCGGGGTAGTCAGCACGACGGGAGGCGCTAAGACGGACTACGTGGCCAATAAGCGGGCGGAACTGGAGGAAATTCACCAGTTTATAAGGGGCCGCACCAAACTGGTCAGCGATAAGGCGAAAGCCAGATACGATCTACGGGCCAACTCAGCAGGATTTCAAGAAGGCGATTTGGTAATGCTCTACAACCCGCAGCGGAGGAAAGGTTTGTCTCCGAAACTTCAAGCGTCATGGGAAGGACCGTACGAAGTCGTGACTAGGATTAACGACGTGGTATACAGGATTCAACGTTGCAGCATTAGAGGCGCTAAGCTGAAGGTAGTCCATTTGGAGCGCCTGGCGCCTCATCACAGCGGAGCCTCGGCACTTGTTCGGGACGAACAAGTCTAAGTGGTGGGCAGTGTAACGATGAGACATTCTGTCGCTGTGCAAAGCAATCCTGTCGCTACGCGCCGTGCTATAATTCAATCTGGCAACGACGGCCGCGATAATAAGGGAAACTTTTAGTCCAACCTGGCAATGATGGAAACTTTTAGTCCAACCTGGCAATGATGGTCGCGATCATCATGGAAACCTGTAGTCCACTCCGGAATGTGCGGGAACGATCTGCGCGATGGCCGGACAGGTATAAAAGGCAGCCGGGTGCGGCGCAGCGAGGCAGTCTGATTTTGACTAGTGAAGGTGCCACACGGAGTAATTAAGCAAATAATTAAGTGTAAAGACAGTGAAGTGTAAATTGTGGAATTAAGTGATTGTTCGATTGTTATTCTATTGACTGCGTTTGAGAAACTGAGTGTGTTTTATTTTCAACTTACGCAATCCAGATATGCGTAACAGCCCACTAGAGCTAGTATTCGTAACAGTATACACATGGAAAATCGACATACTGCGCATAAAAATATTCGGTGAAACTGTTGATATTCGAATACTTCGCAAAGTTCTCGATTACCGAATACGAGCACTGAAGTATTCGCTTCTCACCGAATACGAGCACTGCAGTGTTCGCTTTCACCAAATACGAATAGAAACGAGAAGCGACGCTCGCTGGTTCTCGTTTCTATTCGTTTCGTTGTACGCATTCTTCGAATACCAAGTACCCGTACAGTATGTACAGTAGTGTAGCCGCCAAAATGAATAGATTCATGCAGGACTTTAGTACCTATCTATTTATTTCTCAAAAGCGGCCTGTAGACGGTCGCACATGTCCGCAATCATGTGCGGCGCGACGAGAAGAATGACCGTGTAAACGCAAGAAATTCGTGTCGTTGGACATGTGCGACGGTTTTCAAAGTTTATTTATTTCTCTGTCGGCGTGACGCACATGTGCGACCGTGTAAACATGTGTGACACACATAGTGCATTTTTTCATTCGATCAGTGGACAGCGAGCAGTGAGGATGGTGTCGCAAAAAAATGAAATATTATGGAAGTTCTTTGAGGTGTATAGACACAATCCCGAACTGTGAAAAGTAAAAGATGAAGAATATAAAAATAAAAATTAAAAGAAACGCAGCATAGAGGTGCTTTTATGCAAGTTTAAAGAGATTGATGCGAAAGCGCATACCATGTTGCTTCGTTGGCAGCAGCGAGACAACTGAAGTGTGCGCACATGTTTGACCGTGTAAACGCTCATCGCACATTTCCCCCATCGCACATGATTGCAAACATGTGCGACCGTCTAAAGGCCGCTAAAGGAAAAGCAGAGTCTATAGATTCTGGGAAAAGTGACAGCTGCCTGCCTTCCATGCCGGCCATGAAAATCCCGCAGTCCAACGTAACCCTACGTCTCCACTCGCGATCGCTCATCACAGGCGATACATCTCCTGCGATGAGCTGTCATTTTGAGAGTTTGACAGCTACATTTTCATTTCGTGGCAGCACTCTTCTAAGCAACATGTAATTGATTGACATTTTTCCGCGCTATATGGTTATATTTTTTAAAATTTAATGTGTTTAATTAGTTGAAAAAATGGAGTGGAGAAAGGAAAACACGATAAGACTAATAAATGTTTATAGGCAGTTCGAATGCCTTTGGGACTACAGCAGTACGACCTATAAAAGGATTGATTAAAAAAAATGCTTTGAATGAAATTGCGCGGGAATTCCGGAAAGATCCTGATGAAATAAAGAAAAAAATCAAACATTTGCGAAACGCTTATGTGTCGGAAAGAAAGAAATGCGAGCAGGCGAAAAAGTCAGGGTCATCGGTGGATTCACTGTACGAGGCGCATCCGATTATTACGAGTTCAAATTTTTAGACTCTGTTGTAACATTAAGAAAAAGTATAAGTAGCTTGGTAAGCTTAGTGAAAATAATGCAGGCTAGTCTCTTATATCCGTACATTGAGCTAGAGCACTGAAATTTTTATGGTAGATAGTATTCACTATTAAACGACGAATTTCAGTTTTTTTTTTCATTTTTAGTCGTCGGAGTTGTCTAGTTTTAAAGTTATTAATTTTTAAAAATCACAAAAATCGTCTTGCAATTTGACACTTCTTCTTCCACTCAATACAACTGGCATTCACAATAGGATAAAAGCTCAAGAAATATCAACAGCATTGCCATTTTGAAATGTTAAAATTCAGTATAAATGTACATTTATTCATGAATTTATGCAGAAATACTGTTAGCACCTTACTGATGCTCCGGCACAATGGTTGCTCCTATGAGGGTTATTTTTCAAGCGTCCGGCCGAAGGCCGACCACACAGAAGGGATTTGAATGCAGAAATACTGTTAGCACTTTACTGATGCCTGGCGCACTAGTTGCTCCTATGAGGATTATTTTTCAAGCGCCCGGCCGAAGGCCAACCACACAGAAGGAATTTGAATGCAGAAATACTGTTAGCACTTTACTGATGCCTGGCGCACTAGTTGCTCCTATGAGGGTTATTTTTCAAGCGCCCAGCCGAAGGCCGGCCACACAAAAGGAGTTTGAATACAGAAATACTGTAAATATTTCACTGAACCTGAAGCCCTACTTGCACTTAAGAGGGTTATTACCCCTTCCCCTCTTTTTCCACCTAACCACACCACCTTATTGACAAGTAATTACAAGTTTGCTCGCTTCGCAGGTAGAATTAAAAAAAAATAATTAAAAAAAACTACACTTCCGATGGTTTTCCTTTCAAGGCGGATATATGGGGGACTCCCCCTACCCCCACAAAGTTCTATCCCCCTCCTCGTATGTACGGATATAAGAGTCCTTCCATAATGCATTTGTGTTCTAACGTTTCATTATTTATTTTGTTGCAGGAATGTGCAGATTCTGAAGTAAACGTAGCAGAGGGCTTGGATGATACGTTGATAGAAGGTGAAGCAATTGCATTGGACCATTCACCATCGATGCAAACGCAGGTGCCATTTCCACCAACTCCATTATCAACGACATCGTCGATGACATCATCGATATCTACATCTGGATCATCGTCATCGTAGCCGTCGGAAGGTGGACCGGGACGGCAGCTAGTACCGAACCGGAAAATGTCTTCACATCGTTTGGTAAAACCATAGCGCTACAGCTCAAGTAGCTGCCTCTTACTGAAGCGACGGTGACAATGTCCAAAATCACATCCTTGGTAACAACGGCCGTAATTCAACATTTAAGACGCGCGGATGTCGAAAGTAACGGGGACATTTTGCAAGCTGCATTGTATGATGCAGATATAATTTTGGAATAACCTTTTGTTTTGTTTTTTAAATAATTATAATGATAATTATAATTTTTCTAGTCTGATCTCGTTTATGAATTTTATTTTAATTAACTATTAATATGGACTTGTATTTACGTTTGATATGCTTTTAAAGCAAAACTTGCATTGTTCATAGATACAGTGGGACACTGTAATTTAAAAAAATGGATGAATTTAGCAGATTTATGTTTCCAAGAACCTTTTTTTTAACCATTACAAGATAAATGAATTTAAATAGAAATGTGTTTAAAATAATGTTTTATTGAACGATTTGCTTTCTTATTTTAGTCCATTGATATGGGACATCTCCATCTGTTACACAATATTTACATATGTTGTTTCGTATTTCACATGCGTGTTTGTGTTATTATCCTGTGTTGGCAGGCGCGAAATTGTCGGCGGAAGGCTATGATGAGTAGTATCCTGCTGAGGATTTGGAGGCTGTGCTAATTTTTTGACAAATGTGGAAAACGCAAAAAGCCTTGACAATAATGTCGCATGTTTCCACAGACACTTCAATCGGCCTATGGAAAATGCGAAATCGTGCAGCTAATTGCCCAAAGACCATTTCAACAGTCATTCGCGCTCTACTCAGTCTATAATTAAACGCTTCTTGAGAAGTGGTGAGGTTGGCATTACGATTATAGCCTCTCATCAAATGGCGGTTCAAACCAAAAATATCGTCGCCAATGAAATAGAAAGGCGTTTTCGCCACTTGCCCTTTTAAGGGCTTGTCAGCCGGAATATTCAATTTTCCGGTTGTCAACGCATTGTAAAATGAGCTATCTTTGTAAACTAATACATCAGATTCTCTCCCATTTGCTCCAACATCGATGTAAGTGAAACGGCTATGTGCCGACAACAGCAAGTAAAACAATGCTGAAAAATCCCTTATAATTGTAGAAGTTAGAACCGGAGTGCGGTGGCTGTTTAATACGGATGTGCTTGCCGTCGATTGCGCCCAGAGTGTGTGGGAACTGCCAGAGTATTTCAAAATCATTTGATATTTCTTTCCATTCGGCTTCTGTAGTAGGTGTCTACAGAAAAAATTGTTATTAATAGCATGTCCAAAATCAAAAACGGTTAAACGTACCTTCAAGTATTCGTCTTGCAATACTGCAATTATTGCTTGCAAAACTATTGGCAAAAATTTGCTAATAGTCTTTCGCGAAATACGGGAAAGGAACTCTAACGAACGAAATGAGTCCCCGGTCGCTATGTAACGTAAAGTTACGGCAAGGCGAACTCTTGGTGAAATAGCATATCTCATTGCCTGTATCGCTTTTTTAATTTTCGAATCGACCTGCAAATATCCATAATTCATATTCGTAAATAATTATTAGTTCAAGTAATAATAATAAAATAGTTACCATTGAAAGAATCACCTTAAACTGGTCAATGGACATCCTACAAAAGTTTCTATAGTCCTCTCCACTTTCCCATAATACGTCCTTCAACAGATTTGCCACCAAATCGTGCAATCCTCTTAGTTGCAGGAACGGATTCACCTAAAACTTTGGCTTCTTTCTTTGTGGCTCTTCGCTTAATGTTTTTAGTTCTTTTAATATTCAAGCGCAGTTATACAACGAATATACTTCTTTGACGCCTCGTAAACTATTTTTTGTCAGAAAATTATCTTTACTTTAATATTGTAACAATAAGACAGTCTGTCGCTGTGCAAAGCAACCCTGTCGCTACGCGCCGTGCTATAATTCAATCTGGCAACGACGGCCACGATAATAAGGGGAACATTTAGGCCAACCTGGCAATGATGGACACTTTTAGGCCAACCTGGCCAGAGCTGTTAAAGAATGCAATCAAATGCGAATTAAATCAGTTGAAGTCACAGTCAATGACTTCAATTTTTGATTGCAGTCTTTGACTAACGTTTTGACTAAAGACTAAAAATTTGAAGTCTGAAGTCATTTCTGTTATTTTGACTAATTAGTCATTTGGTGAAGTCACTTAATGACTTCATTTTTCGGTGAAGTCACTAAATTAAGATCAGCGCTTTTTGAAAAATATTTAATATATTGTAACGATGAGCCAGTCTGTCGCGGTGCAAAGCAACCCTGCCGCTACGTGCCGTGCCATAACCCAATCTGGCAACGACGGCCGCGATAGTAACTTTTAGCCCAACCTGGCAACGATGGTCGCGGTCATCAGGGAAACTTCTAGTCCAATCTGGCAACGTGCGAGAACGATCTGCGCGACGGCCGGACAGAGTATAAAAGGTGGCCAGATGCGGTACAGCGAGCCAGTCTGGTTTTGACAAGTGAAGTTGCCACACGGAATAATTAAGCAAATACTTAAGTGTACGAACAGTAAAGTGTAAACTGTGAATAATAAAGTGACTGTTGGTGTATTTTATTGTCTGCATTTAGGAAACTGACTGTGTTTTATTTTCAAATCACACAATCCAGAGATACGTGACAGCCCACTGGACTTAGTATTCGTAACAATATTAACAAAATTAAAATTAAAATAATTCATTCTAACAAAAGGTAGCAATCAAATGAATGTAAATTCATTTAAATGACATGATTTACTTTCAACTATAATAATATTTTGAAATTTTTGTCCGAAAGGGAACCTCGACGAGGCGTATTTAATAGTGTTGCAAACGAAAATAACCGTTTCACGGCAGCTGAAGAAGGTAACGGTGTGTTATATTTTAAATACGCTTTTTTAATTCTTGGATAGTGATTCAGCATTGTTATCGATGAAGACTTATGTCAAGCATAAAGTGAATTGATTTAGGGTCAATTTTTCAGTGCGAGTTTAACTCAGTTTCTAGTTTAAACTTAGTTTAAACGCAAAACCGAATTTTTCAGTCAAACTTGACTGAAGTTTAAACTCAGTATAAACGCCCAACCTTCCACGGTTAAATAAGTTTAAACTGTCAACAGCTTCTGACAGTTCATTTATTTTTGGTTTTGGTCAGCTCTTGCCTGTCTTGAGCGAAATTCTTTTTTTGCACTATTTTAGATTCTTATACTTTGTGCGCAACGTTTTCGCGCACCGGAACTTATCAACAAATTTTGAACCGAAATCGTCCTCAATTTCTTTCTATTTGGTTTGTTTTTCCTCGGTACTCACGCGGTCCTTCTTGCACTCGAGCACTTGTATATTTTTTTTCAAAAGTGCAAGAAGACATTCGATTTCCCGAGACGAAAAATGTTGAATTTTTTAATTACATAAATACATTATTTGAGCGCAAAGAATTTATTTACGAATGACAATCAAAACAAAGGAAAATTATTAGCTAGATAAAAATGTTGTCAGTATTGCTATACTCAAATGACAAATATTTGCTCCAGTTAAACTAGCACTGAAAAACTGCTTTGTCGTTTAAACCTAGTTCAAATTTAAATCAAGTTCAAGCAAACTCCGGTTGAACTGGGTTTAAAGTCGCACTGAAAAAGTGGCCCTTAGGGTAGCTGGCTTTAGCTTAACTGCAGATGACTTCAAATCACTTCAGATGACTTCAAATGACTTCAATTGACTTCATTTTGATATTGCAATCAAATGATTGCAATCAAATGACTAGCAAAAAATGAATGTAAAAATGAATAATTACACTGCACAACAGCATGTCTGTTGCATGGAGTTTTTTACATGAATCTGAATCGTTTTTCCACGCTGTTTTCAAAACCATACTCCGTTTTTATGTAACAGCTCTAGTTTTTGCAAAAACTGAGCGTGTCACTTTTTCGAATTTTCCTCGGCTTTTTTCTCGTTTTCGACTGTTATTTCTGAACCAATAATCCTATCGACATGATTTTTATATCGTTGCACTTACAACATTTCACGCCATCTTTTCTTACATTGATCAATTTTATGCGTTCTGAAGGGGCGTGGAAATAAGGTTTCAAAGTAAGAAAATATTGAATTTCAAGGCGTTTTTTCTGATGGCGAAAAATGCACAGATGTTTCATAAATCAGGTTTCGAAGTATATGAATATCTTAAGAAGAAACATCAAGCTATACAACACAGCCAAATTATTTGGCGGAATACACATTCGCATCGAAATAATAACAAAACTGTACCATAGCGATTTTCATCTCTTTTCTTACTTTTTCCTTAAAAAATTAGGAGCCTCAAAATATGCTCTTTTATATGTTCCATTTATAGTTTGGAATACAAGCAAAAACAAAAATATTTTGAATTTCTCGAAACAAAAAAACATTAAAAACTTTGCATATTTTCAGGCCCCTAATTTTTTAAGGAAAAAGTATGAAAAGTGATGAAAATCGCGATGGTACTTTTTTCCTGTTATTTCGATGCGAATGTGTATTCCGCCAAATAATTAAGCTGTGTTATATTGCTTGATGTGTCGACTTTCATTATACACCTAACTCGTTAATTGTTTTACAAAAAATGTGTATGCTTTTGACCATCAAAGAAAACGCCTTAAAATTCAATTTTTTCCAACTTTGAGGTCCAATTACCGCGGCATTTTAACACTTATAAAGCCGTGCGGTGTTGTTAATGCGATAAGGTGAAAATCATGTCAATCGGTTTCTTGGTTTAGAAACTACGATCGAAAATATGGAAAAAGTGGAGGAAAAACTGAAAAAATGACAGGGTACCTATATCTCACAAACTAGAGCTGCTAGAAAAAATTGGAGGGTAGATTCGGAATCAGCGCACCCAAATTAGTAAGAAACAGTAGAAAAACTCCATGCAACAGAAAAAAAGTGTTTTTTTGTTGCGCTGTGTTATTCATAAATTTTTAGTCTGAATAATGACTTAATTTTTTTATTCTTATTCATTGAATACAAAAAATGAATGCACTTTTTTGCCAAAAAATCAACTGACTAATTATTCGCAAATGATTGCATTCTTTAACAGCTCTGAACCTGGCAATGATGGACACTTTTAAGCCAACCTGGCAATGATGGCCGCGATAATGGACACGTTTAGTCCAACCTGGCAATGATGGTAGCGATCATCATGGAAACCTTTAGTCCACTCTGGAATGTGCGAGAACGACCTGCGCGATGGCCGGACAGGTATAAAAGGCAGCCGGGTGCGGCGCAGCGAGTCAGTCTGATTTTGACTAGTGAAGGTGCCACACGGAGTGATTAAGCAAATAATCAAGTGTAAAGACAGTGAAGTGTGAAATTGGTGAAATAAAGTGATAGTGTGTTTTTATTGACAGCGTTTGCATAACTAAAGTTGTTTTATTTTCAAATTGCACAACCCAGTGATACGTAACAGCCCACTAGAACTAGTATTCGTAACATTTGGTGTCAGAAGTGGGATTGTGGAAAACTGAAAATAAATAAAATTATAAAAGCACGGACATGGTTAAACTCGAGCTGCTGAAGGTGGACCAGCTGAAGAAGGAGCTGGCTGCCTGGAATTTGCCAACTGCTGGAAATGTGGAATTGCAGTTGCGCTTGCGAGAAGCATGTGAGGCACGAGGCGTCGATTGGACTGTGCACGAGTTCGGAGCGCAAGAACTAGAGGCGTCGGCCAAGGTGGAGGAGTCGCCTGCTGGTGCTGCTTCGCTACAGAGTACAGCTGCAGCGGCTGCGCCAATACAAGCGTTGGACATGAGCCAACTAATGGCTGCACTCAAAGGCATGTCAATGCAAATGGAAACGGCGAATCGAGAAATGGCAGCGAAAATGGAAACGGCGACCCATGAAATATCGGCGCAAGTGTCAGAGCGAATGGAAGTCAAGCTTCAGGAAAACTCTGCGCGCTTGGAGCAGAAAGTGGAGGAAATGTCAGACAGGATTAATGGGAAAGTCGAGCACCTGGAGACGCGAGTAGAGCACTTGGATAAACGAGTCGACGACCTGGATGATTCCCTGAACAAACGAGTTGATAGTCTGGAAGATTCGATGCACAGAAAGATAGACGAACAGCTTCGAGAGGTACAGCCACGAGAATGTTTGCCACCGGTTCAGGACGGTTTTGCTGCCAGAACAGAAGTGCCTACTTATGATGATGCTGCGCCGTTCGATACATCTAAATTGCAATTCGACTTGGCTGCTTTGGAAAATCAGTGGACCGATATCAGGAAAGGTCGGAGGTTGGAACTGGCGCTGAAAGGTCCTGCGGCCGAGGTGATCAAATCAGTTCCAGAATGTTTAAGAAATGATTACGGTTCCATCATGAGAGCGTTGGCAGCGAAGTATAGCAACGAGCACAACCATGCGCTATACTACTGTGAGCTGAAGAACCGCAAGCAAAGAGCCAACGAGGCGCTGCAGACATATGCAGCAGACATTGAGCGGCTCGTACCCAAAATTTGGTGCTGATGATCTCGAGAGGATGAAGATTGAGTCGTTTATTGAAGGTTTTCATGATCCAGAAACACGTCGCAGTGCGTTGATGATGGGCAAGCCGACATTTAAGGAAACGGTGACCAGCGCGATGACATATGAAGCGGCATGGATTGGGAGCACTCGGTATGCACCTGCAAGGATACGCCAGATTCAGGCGGACAACGACATTCCGATCCAGGCCATAAGCTCTGAGATACCGGGCAGGCCACGAGTGGTCTCCTCTAAAGTTGTTTGCTGGGTATGTGGCAAGCAGGGCCACATATCACGAGACTGCCGCCAACGGAAGAGGCCTTTCCGCTCTCGATCGCAATCGCCTGAAGCGAGGAATACTGACAATCGAGGCCCAGCCAACAATCGCAGGGCTGAGGACGGCGGAGTCGTTAAACTAAAACGGGTCAGCCCAAAGGGGCGTGAGCTGATCCCCATAATCTGCCGCCCCACCGTCCTTGTCTCACAGCTGAAACGACAGCCCAGCAGCTTGACAATTGAAGGAAGGATAGATGGAAAGTTGTTCGTGTTGACACTGGATACTGGAGCGTCATATTCGATCATAAAAAGGGAGCTGCTGAAGAACTGGGAACCGCTGCATGGCATACAGCTGCGGACTGCGACTGGCGAGCGCGCGCCGGTAATACCCGTGACAGACATGTAGTACAAAAATCCTGCTAGTACAAAAAACCAATGTCTGTCATCGGTTTTTTCAACTTTTGTTCGAAAGCAACTGGATTTTTGTACTACAATCATAGTACAAAAATCCAGTAGAATACCACGAACAGGAATGGGATTTTTCAGTTTACTACAAAGGGAACCGACTGGAATAGAAACGGAACATACAGCAAAGCTTAAACCGCTTTAACACGCATCCGTCGTTAACAAAAAGTTACGAAAGAGTCGTTTGTGTGTCAATTTGACACAACATCAAAAAATATCAATACAACGTTGTAGTTAAAAAGGAAAAGGGAGGGGAAATTTATTTTTGTTTGTGTTTTGCTTGACGCAATATATGCAGAAAGAAATAGACATAGTTTAATTTGTTTTTCACTATGTTTTAATAATTTAATTGTTATACAATGCCAAAAAATGAATGAGAATTGAGTGGAATTAGATCATTTATTGCGCTTCACATGTTTCGCATATAATGAAACGGTGCTCCGGACAAACTTTCTTTTTGCATTTGTAGCATTCGACGGAATGAATATTGGCATTCCGCACTTGCGGACATATGTGACACCTCGCGCGCTTCTTAGACGGCGTATGATGCGCCAAGCGGTGCAGCGATGGTCCAGGTGTTTCCGGAAGCTGTTGTGATGATGGTGGAACACCACGAATTTGATTTACCACCGACTTGACAGACTCACTTCTGGGTGTGCGTTCTCGCTGCTCCACCTGTGGTACCACAAGCGAATGGCCCAGTTCGAGCAAAAACAGTCGTCTACGAAAGTTCTTTTTGGCATAATTCCATAGTGGATTCAAATCGATGAATAGCACAAATGCATTCAACGCCGAGATGTCGAGCATGTTATAAAAGACTGCAACGGGCCATCGATTTAGTTTGCGCTTGCAGCGATAGGTCCCCACCATCTCGTCCATGATGTCCACGCCACATTTCGTTGCATTATAGAAATTTATTATCTCTGGTTTCTTTTGAACGTCGTTCTCAGTCACTTGTGTTCCCTTGTGCATAGTGCTCAGCAAAGTTACGAAGCGACGTCTCTTTGTGACATAAGAAACCAAAGTGGAACCAAGATCGTGGTTGAATGCAAATTTCGAATGGTACAGTGGTTGAGTTTTCATGTCGAGTAATAGTGGAGGTAGTTCCTTTCGATTTTTTCGTATCGTGCCAACGATGGTCATTTGCCGTTGGTTCAATTTCACTGCAAGACCATGAGATGTAAAGAAATTGTCGCAAGTCACATTCCTTCCATTCAGCCCGTCTGTGAGTTGCAAAACAACCCGTTCAGCCTGATTTACCTCCGGAGCACAATTACGGTTTCGACCAATGTAAACCTCTATAGCATAAACATAGTATGTTGCAGCATCACAGAGCACCCAATGTTTGATGCCATATTTGCAAGGCTTCGAAGGCAGGTATTGAGTGAATGGACAGCGACCACGATAAGGCAACAATTGCTCATCTACCGTCACATTTGCACCTGGTTTATATGCCAATTTTAGTCGGTTAGCCCATTTTTCAAATATGGCACGAATCGGCGCTAATTTATCGCGGGCGCGCGTATTTCCTCTTTCTTCGCGATCGTCAAAGCGTAGACAGTGAGTGATTTCTTTGTAGCGCTCTAGTGACATTGTCGCTGAGAATATTGGGCGTCCAGTTTTTGAGTTCCACAACTCAGTCACACATTCACCATGTGACCGGTATACACCAGCAAGCAGCAATATCCCATAGTACGCACGCATCGTGCAAACATCAACCTTCTTCCAGCTACTTCCATATTTACGTGAGCCATATAAGTTGGTCATATCAATCACAGTTTGCTCAATGGGCTCCATGAACAAAAGAAATGCAGACAAAGGGTCGATGACGCGTGATGACGCGAACACAGTCGGGCCTAAAGCAACCAAATATGATATATAATAACAACAAAACATACAATAATAAACCATAATATGCCACCTGAAGTCATCCCAAATGAAGATACTGTTTGGCGTATGCAGCTCGGCTCTTCCAATGAATATTTTATGGACTTGTCTTTCGACAACAATGCCATATTAGTGTCTGTTTCCTCCTCAAGGATGTCAACTTCACTCTCACTGCTTGTATCACACGCGTCATTTTCAAGTTCATTTGGTTCGTAGTCACTGTCTTCGTCATCACTTTCATCAAATTCTTCATCCTCAGCCAACAACTCACTATGCCATATAAAATCCATAACTCGGCCTATAACTACTTCCACTTTTGATCACGACAACAAAACACACAACTGAACTCGGCACGTGCTGACAAACACTCGTCTATTTATTCGCTTTTTATAAGAAGTAAATGAGAACTACAAGAAACGCGCAATGAAAAAATTTCCAAACACTTCTTGAATACACGAAATACAACTGACGCGTAAACAAATTGTAGGCGTTTTTTCATATGTGTCAAATTGACACACTAGCGACTCTTTCGTAACTTTTTTTGTTGGCACGCCCCTAGGCATGTAAAAACTTCGGGCATATGATTTTTCGAAATTTCGTCGAAAATTAGTCATTGAGCCAAAATCTCATTCGATTTCGTGAAAAAATAAACGCGCAATGACAGTTTGAATTCGAAAATTGTGTCAAATTGACACAAACGACGGATGCGTGTTAAGCTCTTAAAGCTCTTCGTTGACAACCTCACTGCAGGAATAGAGAATGAACAGAAAATATATTTCCGTTATTTTTAAATTTGTTTTCGCCGCTGTCAAAATGTACTACGTAGTACAAAAACCAAGTGTTTGTCAGCATGCTAGTATGGGTTTTTTAGAGCTTTGATTGTAGTATTCTTCGTAGTACAAAAATCCTATGTCTGTCAGCAGTATAAGAGGTAAAGTTACAAAAACGATTGCTATCGGCACCAGCAGCCTGGAACATGAGTTCATCGTCGCGGATATAATGGACGACGTGATTATCGGCGTGGATTTCATGATTAGGCACGGTCTTACGCTGGACTTGAAGGAAAATGTGCTGAGATATGCCATCGTTGAATAAGCTAATATAAACACAATGAAAATGTGATTCCCTTTTTTACATGCCCTTTTTAGGGAAATACTACAATGTAACAGATCTCAAATAAACAAACATAATGTGATGTTTCACTACTTGAATGTAAACACTCCTAGATAAATATTTTATGTGCTAGGAAATCATTAATGTACTTAATGTTAACTAGATTTAGTCTTACTTATGTACCAATGAAATAATGGGCAATAAATATCATCAATATCATCAATTCCCGCTGCACACCGGCTATGAGCGAAGCGTGGCAGTAAGGAAGGTTGTATCGTGTCAAAACAGGAGGATACCAGCGAATTCTGAGGCGATTATGTGGGCAAAGGTGGACGAGGACGATGGGACGAGTCGGCTGTGGGTAGTAGAAGCACCGAAACAAGGACACGACAACATCATCATCGGACGTACATTAGTGGAACCTAAAAATGGCAGAATACCAGTAAGAATACTGAACCCCCTGAATGCACCCAGATATGTCGGGAAAGATTAGGTAATTGGCGAGAAGAGCGGTTTTAACATGGACGCCATACCGCAGGAGAACCAGTGGAGCAGCGAGTTGACGGCCAAGCAAAAACAGAAGGCGAGTTCACTCCTGCAGCACTATGGGTCAATATTTGCGGCAGAAGTAGGCGGAAGAACAGCCATAGTGAAGCACAACATCAACACCGGAAGTGCGAAACCAATCCGCCAACCACCAAGACGAGTTCCTCTGGCCAAGAGGGAGGAGGTCACAAATTTGATCGAGAACATGCGGAAAGAAAAAGTCATAGAGCCTTCTTCGAGCTCCTGGTGCTCGCCGGTCGTGCTAATCAAGAAAAAAGATGGCAGTACCCGGTTTTGTGTTGACTATCGGAAGCTCAATGATGTGACCAAGAAGGACAGTTATCCACTACCTCGGATCGATGACACCCTGGACACACGGTCAAGCACGCAGTGGTTCTCCACGCTCGACTTACGCAGCGGCTATTGGCAGGTAGAGCTTGCCGGCAAGGACAAGGAGAAAACGGCTTTCAGTGTTGGCGATGGTTTGTGGCAGTTCACCGTCATGCCGTTTGGACTCTGCAATGCACCAGCAACATTCGAGCGGCTAATGGAACGCGTGCTAAAAGGGCTGCATTGGCGGACGTGTCTGGTCTACCTCGACGACATAATCGTGATGGGTAAAAATTTCAACGACCACCTGGGAAAACTAAAGGAGGTATTCGAGCGGATACGAGAAGCCGGGCTTAAACTCAACCCAAAGAAGTGTTCGCTGTTCCAAAAGGAGGTCAAGTATCTGGGTCATACGGTTTCCGCCCGCGGAGTACATACGGATGAAGGCAAAATCACGGCGGTGAAGGAGTGGCCCCGGCCACGCAATCTACACGAACTCCGCAGTTTCCTGGGCCTGTGCACATTATTATTATTGATGGGGGTAGTGCACTGCGACCTAGTAGATCTATTGTGCCCCCTTCTTGGACCTCAAAGACTATCAGTGAGTCCAGTATCCAAGAGAAATTTTAGTATGTTTCCTAAACCTCTGGATACCCAGTTCGCACCCGATATGAGGTGATCCCCCAGGTGCTTCTTTCTCCTATGCATGAGTACAGGGCATTCTCCTAGTATATGTATCGCAGTCTCGTTTTCCTGCAAGCAGAACCTGCAATACCCGTTTTCACGGATTCCTAGTTTAGTTAGATGATAGTTCAATCTACAACGGGAATGCTTACAGGGCATTCCCGTGATAATCCTAAGATTATTTTTTGATAAAGCCATACAGTCCTCGAATCATTTCCTATTATAGGATCCGACAACCAGCTTCGAATCCACTAGACCTGGTTGATTTTCCCAGTATTGATTCCTTCTGGTTATCTCGTCCTTTCTCAGTAAAATGGAGGAGGCTCCTTTTTCCAACCCACAAAAATGTTCCGGGCCGACGAAGGGTGTGGAAGCTCCCCTTCTTGCCAGCTCGTCAGCCCGTTCGTTCCCTACAATGCCGGTGTGGCCCGGAACCCAAAGTACCCAGACCTTATTGTAACGGCCAAGTTCATTCAGCTTCTCAAGGCACTCCAATACCAGTTTCGAGGACACCTGATAAGATCTAAGAGCCTTGATAGCCGCTTGGCTGTCAGAAAGGATGGCAATCTTCCGGTTCCGGTAGTTCTTCACCAGATTGAAGTGAGCACACCTTTCAATGGCGTATATTTCCGCCTGGAAGATAGTGGTATGCTTTCCCATCAGCTCCGAGTATCTTATCCTCGGCCCATATACCCACTACCGCCGATTTGTTCCGTGATTCGCGAACATAGTCAGCAGCTTGCACAAACTGACGAAAAAGAGCCAAGCTTTCGCACGTCTGAAGGAAAAACTGTGCAGTGCTCCAATTCTGGCCTTCCCCGTGCCTGGGGAGATGTTTGTGTTGGATACAGATGCAAGCGGGAATAGAATTGGCGGTGTGCTTTCACAAATAATAGACGGCCAGGAACAAGTGATAGCGTACTACAGCAGGATTCTATCGAAACCGGAACGCAACTACTGTGTGACACGGAGAGAACTGCTGGCGGTATTGGACTGCATAAAACACTTCCACAAACATCTGTATGGACAAAGGTTTCGCCTGCGCACAGATCATGCGGCATTGAGATGGCTCCTGAGCTTTAAGGATCCTGAAGGGCAATTGGCGCGGTGGATCGAGCGACTGCAGAGCTACGACTACACGATAGAGCATCGCAAGGGCAGTAGCCATGGAAATGCCGATGCCTTGTCACGCCGTCCGTGCAAAGTCGCATGCAGGCCGTGCTCGCAAACCGAAATCAAAGAACAGATACTGGACGTCCGGTTGGTAAGCGTTATGCCAGAGGAAGAGTGGTCTGCGGAGAGGCTACAAAAAGACCAGCGTGAGGATGCGGATCTTCCAAAAATCGTTGAAGGCAAGGAGCAAGGCGCACGTCCAGACTGGCAGGAGATGGCCTGTGAAAACCCGATCGCTAAGGCTTACTGGGTACAGTGGAAAAGTCTGCGGCTGAAAGAAGGATGCCTGTACCGCGAATGGGACAGCGCGGATGGTCGGACTAGCAACTCCCTAATGGTAGTGCCGAAATGCAGAATCAACGAGGTCATCGAGGCATACCATAACGACTCCAGTGGAGGGCACCTGGGCATCACCAAAACCGTCGCCAAAAAAAAAAGAGGATTCTACTGGGTAGGATGTCAGGAGTCTGTAGCCGAGTGGATTGAGAGCTGCGACCGATGTTCAGCCGCGAAAGAGCCGACAAGAAGATCTCGAGGCCGCATGCAGCAGTACAACGTGGGAGCGCCCTTCGAGCGGATTGCTATGGACGTCGCCGGCCCATTCCCAACTAGCACTCAAGGCAAGAAATATGTGCGGGTGGTAATGGATTACTTCAGCAAATGGCCCGAAGTGTACCCTATTCCTAGCCAGGAGGCCACTTCGATCTCGGAAAAGCTGGTAAACAACTGGGTAGCCAGGTTCGGAGTTCCGTTGGAGTTGCACTCAGATCAAGGCCGGAATTTCGAGTCTGTGGTATTCAAGGAAGTGTGTGAGCTGCTGGGGATAAAGAAAACTCGTACCACGCCTTTGCACCCACAGTCCGACGGTATGGTGGAACGCTTTAACCGGACACTGGAGGAATACCTGCGGAAAGTGGTAGGCAGGAATCAAAAGGATTGGGACACGCATATCCCCCTGTTCCTGATGGCGTATAGGTCAGCCCCGCACGACACGATATCACTCACTCCAGCCCGAGCGGTGTTCGGCACAGAGTTACGGTTACCCGCTGACTTGAAGTTCGGGGTAGTCAGCACGACGGGAGGCGCTAAGACGGACTACGTGGTCAATAAGCGGGCGGAACTGGAGGAAATTCACCAGTTTATAAGGAGCTGCACAAAACTGGTCAGCCATAAGGCGAAAGCCAGATATGATCTACGGGCCAACTCAGCAGGGTTCCAAGAAGGCGATCTGGTAATGCTCTACAACCCGCAGGGAGGAAAGGTTTGTCTCCGAAACTTCAAGCGTCATGGGAAGGACCGTACGAAGTCGTGACTAGGATTAACGACGTGGTATACCGGATTCAACGTTGCAGCAATAGAGGCGCTAAGCTGAAGGTAGTCCATTTGGAGCGTCTGGCGCCTTATCACAGCGGAACCTCGGCACTTGTTCGGGACGAACAAGTCTAAGTGGTGGGCAGTGTAACGATAAGACAGTCTGTCGCTGTGCAAAGCAACCCTGTCGCTACGCGCCGTGCTATAATTCAATCTGGCAACGACGGCCGCGATAATAAGGGGAACATTTAGGCCAACCTGGCAATGATGGACACTTTTAGGCCAACCTGGCAATGATAGCTACTTTTAGTCCAACCTGGCAATGATGGCCGCGATAATGGACACTTTTAGTCCAACCTGGCAATAATGGTCGCGATCATCATGGAAACCTTTAGTCCACTCTGGAATGTGCGAGAACGACCTGCGCGATGGCCGGACAGGTATAAAAGGCAGCCGGGTGCGGCGCAGCGAGTCAGTCTGATTTTGACTAGTGAAGGTGCCACACGGAGTGATTAAGCAAATAATCAAGTGTAAAGACAGTGAATTGTGAAATTGGTGAAATAAAGTGATTGTTGGTTTTTATTGGCAGTGTTTGCATGACTAAAGTTGTTTTATTTTCAAATTGCACAATCCAGTGATACGTAACAGCCCACTAGAACTAGTATTCGTAACAATATTAATACCACTTGCAATACGAGAATGCGAAGAAGTGCTTACTCGGCAAACTTCTTTGAAATGAAATCGCCTGCGATGAAATGCCCACCTAAAAAATATCTCTGCGATAACTATTTCGCTTGCGATGAGTTTGACAGATCGCCTGCGATGACCCAACGCTAATGGAGACGTGGGGTAAGCAACAATGACTAGTAGTAGTAGTAGTAGTAGTCACTGGTAAGCAATAGGTCGCCCCTTAAATATCTCCAAACATGTAATAAAAGCGTAATCGGTTGAAATGTATTAAAAACCAATCGTCGTCCATTTGGAGAGAACTGAATTTTATTATTTTAATTAAAAATTGTCCAGTAGAATGCAAATCAAACTGTCAAAATTTCTTTCAAACGTCAAAATTACTTGACTACTACTTTTTCACGCTCAAAAAATATATGCTCGTTTTTTCTTGAGCGTTTTCTTGAGAGCTGCATACCTACCTAAATAACAAAAAATTGTATTAAAAATGCTCCAATCTCCCACAAAAAAAAGTGGGCATTACTAGGCCAATGTTTGTTTGTTTTGAATTTTTCGTAAACAAATTCAAATTCAAAATTTTCTTCGCGCAGCCTACACGTCAGCTTGCAAAAATTGAAGAACTAATTAAAAAAGTGCGTGAACAGCCGATATTACACCCATATTATCGTATTGCTGGGTTTATAGAATCAATACGAAACACGTGTACTGATTTCACGAGATTCGTATACGCAGTTCACATATTTTCTGGGTCACAGTTTCATTTGCGCTGCGCTGCCCTGACCTGAGTTGCGCGGCCTGCGTAGCCGTATACGCCTAGGTTAAGCCTAATGTCGCGGTATACGCTGTCATATGGTACTGCATTATTTACAAAAAAATTGAACTACACTGAGCTGTGCTACGTGTGCGGCCTGCGTGTCCGTATACGCCTGGGCTAACTGTTGTGCCAATTTCAAAATAATTTCTAATGCTAAAACCAAGCTGGAAAATCAAGGAGGAAAAAATATTGTAACGATGAGACAGTCTGTCGCGGTGCAAAGCAACCCTGCCGCTGCGTGCCGTGCCATAACCCAATCTGGCAACGACGGCCGCGATAGTAACTTTTAGTCCAACCTGGCAACGATGGTCGCGGTCATCAGGGAAACTTCTAGTCCAATCTGGCAACGTGCGAGAACGATCTGCGCGACGGCCGGACAGAGTATAAAAGGTGGCCAGATGCGGTGCAGCGAGTCAGTCTGGTTTTGACAAGTGAAGTTGCCACACGGAGTGATTAAGCAAATACTTAAGTGTACGAACAGTAAAGTGTAAACTGTGAATAATAAAGAGACTGTTGGTTTATTTTATTGTCTGCGTTTAAGAAACTGACTGTGTTTTATTTTCAAATTACACAATCCAGAGATACGCAACAGCCCACTAGACTTAGTATTCGTAACATTTGGTGTCAGAAGTGGGATTGTGGAAAATTGAAAATAACTAAATAAATAAAATTATAAAAGTACGGACATGGTTAAACTCGAGCTGCTGAAGGTAGACCAGCTGAAGAAGGAGCTGGCTGCCTGGAATTTGCCGACTGCTGGCGGAAAGGTGGAGTTGCAGTTGCGCTTGCGAGAAGCATGTGAGGCACGAGGCGTCGATTGGACTGTGCACGAGTTCGGAGCGCAAGAACCAGAGGCGTCGGCCAAGGTGGAGGAGTCGCCGGCGGGTGCTGCTTCGCTACAGAGTACAGCTGCAGCGGCTGCGCCAATACAAGCGTTGGACATGAGCCAACTAATGGCTGCACTCAAAGGCATGTCGGCGCAGATGGAAACGGCGAATCGAGAAATGGCAGCGAAGCTGGAGACTGCAAATCGTGAGAATCGTGAGATGTCGGCGCGGATGGCAGCGAAAATGGAAACTGCGAATCAAGAGATGGCAGCGAAGCTGGAAGCTACGAATCTCGAAATTTCGGCAAAAGTCGAGACGGCGACTCAGGAAATATCGGCGCAAGTGGCAGAGCGAATGGAAGTCAAGCTTCAGGAAAATTCTGCGCGTTTGGAGCAGAAAGTGGAGGAAATCTCAGACAGGATTAATGGGAAAGTCGAGCACCTGGAGACGCGGGTAGAGCACTTGGATAAACGAGTCGACGACCTGGATGATGCCCTGAACAAACGAGTTGGCGACCTGGATGATTCCCTGAACAAACGAGTTGATAGTCTGGAAGACTCGATGAACAGAAAAATGGACGAGCGGCTTAGGGAGGTACAGCCACGAGAGTGTTTGCCACCGGTTCAGGACGGTTTTGCTGGCAGAACAGAGGTGCCTACTTATGATGGTGCTGCGCCGTTCGATACATTTAAATTGCAATTCGACTTGGCTGCTTTGGAAAATCAGTGGACAGATATCAGGAAAGGTCGGAGGTTGGCACTGGCGCTGAAAGGTCCTGCGGCCGAGGTGATCAAATCAGTTCCAGAATGTTTAAGAAGTGATTACAGTGCCATCATGAGAGCGTTGGCAGCGAAGTATAGCAACGAGCACAACCATGCGCTATACTACTGTGAGCTGAAGAACCGCAAGCAAAGAGCCAACGAGGCGCTGCAGACATATGCAGCAGACATTGAGCGGCTCGTACAGTTGTGCTACCCCAAATTTGGTGCTGATGATCTCGAGAGGATGAAGATTGAGTCGTTTATTGAAGGTCTTCATGATCCAGAAACGCGTCGCAGTGCGTTGATGATGGGCAAGCCGACATTTAAGGAGACGGTGACCAGCGCGATGACATATGAAGCGGCATGGATTGGGAGCACTCGGTATGCACCTGCAAGGATACGCCAGATTCAGGCGGACAACGACATTCCGATCCAGGCCATAAGCTCTGAGATACCGGGCAGGCCACGAGTGGTCTCCTCTAAAGTTGTCTGCTGGGTATGTGGCAAGCAGGGTCACATATCACGAGAGTGCCGCCAACGGAAGAGGCGTTCCCGTTCCCGATCGCAATCGCCTGAAGCGAGGAATACTGAAAATCGAGGCCCAGCCAACAATCGCAGGGCTGAGGACGGCGAGTCGTTAAACTAAAACGGGTCAGCCCAGAGGGGCGTGAGCTGATCCCCACAATCTGCCGCCCCACCGTCCTGGTCTCACAGCTGAAACGACAACCCAGCAGCTTGACAATTGAAGGAAGGATAGATGGAAAGTTGTTCTTGTTGACACTGGATACTGGAGCGTCATATTCGATCATAAAAAGGAGGCTGCTAAAGAACTGGGAACCGCTGCATGGCATACAGCTGCGGACTGCGACTGGCGAGCGCGCGCCGGTAATAGGTAAAGTTACAAAAACGATTGCTATCGGCACCAGCAGCCTGGAACATGAGTTCATCGTCGCGGATATAATGGACGACGTGATTATCGGCGTGGATTTCATGATTAGGCACGGTTTTACGCTGGACCTGAAGGAAAATGTGCTGAGATATGCCAACGTTGAATTCCCGCTGCACACCGGCTATGAGCGAAACGTGGCGGTAAGGAAGGTTGTATCGTGTCAACACAGGAGGATACCAGCGAATTCTGAGGCGATTGTGTGGGCAAAGGTGGACGAGGACGATGGGACGAGTCGGCTGTGGGTAGTAGAAGCACCGAAACAAGGACACGACAACATCATCATCGGACGTACATTAGTGGAACCTAAAAATGGCAGAATACCAGTCAGAATACTGAACCCCCTGAATGCACCCAGATATGTCGGGAGAGATGAGGTAATTGGCGAATGTAAGGAAGCTGTAGCAGTGGTCAATTGCGAGAGTAGCCCGCCTGGAGGTGATAAGAAGAGCGGGTTTAACATGGACGCCATACCGCAGGAGAACCAGTGGATAAGCGAGTTGACGGCCAAGCAGAAACAGAAGGCGAGGTCACTCCTGCAGCACTATGGGTCAATATTTGCGGCAGAAGCAGGCGGAAGAACAGCCATAGTGAAGCACAACATCGACACCGGAAGTGCGAAACCGATTCGCCAACCGCCAAGACGAGTTCCTCTGGCCAAGAGGGAGGAGGTCACAAATTTGATCGAGAACATGCGGAAAGACAAGGTCATAGAGCCTTCTTCGGGCCCCTGGTGCTCGCCGGTTGTGCTAGTCAAGAAAAAAGATGGCAGTACCCGGTTTTGTGTGGACTATCGGAAGCTCAATGATGTGACCAAGAAGGACAGTTATCCACTACCTCGGATCGATGACACCCTGGACACACTGTCAGGCACGCAGTGGTTCTCCACGCTCGACCTACGCAGCGGCTATTGGCAGGTAGAGCTTGCAGACAAGGACAAGGAGAAAACGGCTTTCAGTGTTGGCGATGGTTTGTGGCAGTTCACCGTCATGCCGTTTGGACTCTGCAACGCACCAGCAACATTCGAGCGGCTAATGGAACGCGTGCTAAAAGGGCTGCATTGGCGGACGTGTCTGGTGTACCTCGACGACATAATCGTGATGGGTAAAAGCTTCGACGACCACCTGGGAAAGCTGAAGGAGGTATTTGAGCGGATACAAAAAGCTGGGCTTAAACTCAACCCAAAGAAGTGCTCGCTGTTCCAAAAGGAGGTCAAGTATCTGGGTCATACGGTTTCCGCCCGTGGAGTACATACGGATGAAGGCAAAATCACGGCAGTGAAGGAGTGGCCCCGGCCACGCAATCTACACGAACTCCGCAGTTTCCTGGGTCTGTGCACATACTACCGCCGATTTGTTTCGGGATTCGCGAACATAGCCAGCAGCCTGCACAAACTGACAAAAAAGAGCCAAGCTTTCGAGTGGAACGAGGAGCAGGAACAGGCTTTTGCACGTCTGAAGGAAAAACTGTGCAGTGCTCCAATTCTGGCCTTCCCCGTGCCTGGGGAGATGTTTGTGCTGGATACAGATGCAAGCGGGAGTAGTATTGGCGGTGTGCTATCACAGATAATAGACGGCCAGGAACAAGTGATAGCGTACTACAGTAGGGTTTTATCGAAACCGGAACGCAATTACTGTGTGACACGGAGAGAACTGCTGGCGGTATTGGACTGCGTAAAACACTTCCACAAATATCTGTATGGACAAAGGTTTCGCCTGCGCACAGATCATGCGGCATTGAGATGGCTCCTGAACTTTAAAGATCCTGAAGGGCAATTGGCGCGGTGGATCGAGCGACTGCAGAGCTACGACTACACGATAGAGCATCGCAAGGGCAGTAGCCATGGAAATGCCGATGCCTTGTCCCGCCGTCCGTGCAAAGTCGAATGCCGGCAATGCTCGCGAGCCGAAAGCAAGGAACAGATAGTGGACGTCCGGTTGGTCAGCATCATGCCAGAGGAAGAGTGGTCTGCGGAGAGGCTACAGAAGGACCAGCATGAGGATGCGGATCTTGCAAAAATCGTCGAAGGCAAGGAGCAAGGCGCACGTCCAGACTGGCAGGAAATGGCTGGTGAAAGCCCGATCGCAAAGGCTTACTGGGCACAGTGGAAAAGTCTGCGGCTGAAGGAAGGCTGCCTGTACCGCGAATGGGAGAGCGCGGATGGTCGTACCAGCAACCCCTAATGGTAGTGCCGAAAAGCAGAATCAACGAGGTCATCGAGGCATACCATAACGACTCCAGCGGAGGGCACCTAGGCATCACCAAAACCGTCGCCAAAATAAAAAGACGATTCTACTGGGTAGGATGTCAGGAGTCTGTAGCCGAGTGGATTAAGAGCTGCGACCGATGTTCAGCTGCGAAAGGGCCGACAAGAAAATCTCGAGGCCGCATGCAGCAGTACAACGTGGGAGCGCCCTTCGAGCGGATTGCTATGGACGTCGCCGGCCCATTCCCAACTAGCACTCAAGGCAACAAATATGTGCTGGTCGTAATGGATTACTTCAGCAAATGGCCCGAAGTGTACCCTATTCCTAACCAGGAGGCCACCACGATCTCGGAAAAGCTGGTAAACAACTGGGTAGCCAGGTTCGGAGTTCCGTTGGAGTTGCACTCAGATCAAGGCCGGAATTTCGAGTCTGCGGTATTCAAGGAAGTGTGTGAGCTGCTGGGGATAAAGAAAACGCGTACCACGCCTTTGCACCCACAGTCCGACGGCATGGTGGAACGCTTTAACCGGACACTGGGGGAATACCTGCGGAAAGTGGTAGGCAGGAATCAAAAGGATTGGGACACGCATATCCCCCTGTTCCTGATGGCGTATAGGTCAGCCCCGCACGACACGACATCACTCACTCCAGCCCGAGCAGTATTCGGAACAGAGTTGCGGTTACCCGCTGACTTGAAGTTCGGGGTAGTCAGCACGACGGGAGGCGCTAAGACGGACCACGCGGCCAATAAGCGGGCGGAACTGGAGGAAATTCACCAGTTTATAAGGAGCCGCACCAAACTGGTCAGCGATAAGGCGAAAGCCAGATACGATCTACGGGCCAACTCAGCAGGGTTCCAAGAAGGCGATTTGGTAATGCTCTACAACCCGCAGCGGAGGAAAGGTTTGTCTCCGAAACTTCAAGCGTCATGGGAAGGACCTTACGAAGTCGTGACTAGGATTAACGACGTGGTATACCGGATTCAACGTTGCAGCAATAGAGGCGCTAAGCTGAAGGTAGTCCATTTGGAGCGCCTGGCGCCTCATCACAGCGGAGCCTCGGCACTTGTTCGGGACGAACAAGTCTAAGTGGTGGGCAGTGTAACGATGAGACAGTCTGTCGCGGTGCAAAGCAACCCTGCCGCTGCGTGCCGTGCCATAACCCAATCTGGCAACGACGGCCGCGATAGTAACTTTTAGTCCAACCTGGCAACGATGGTCGCGGTCATCAGGGAAACTTCTAGTCCAATCTGGCAACGTGCGAGAACGATCTGCGCGACGGCCGGACAGAGTATAAAAGGTGGCCAGATGCGGTGCAGCGAGTCAGTCTGGTTTTGACAAGTGAAGTTGCCACACGGAGTGATTAAGCAAATACTTAAGTGTACGAACAGTAAAGTGTAAACTGTGAATAATAAAGAGACTGTTGGTTTATTTTATTGTCTGCGTTTAAGAAACTGACTGTGTTTTATTTTCAAATTACACAATCCAGAGATACGCAACAGCCCACTAGACTTAGTATTCGTAACAATATATTAGCGTGGACTGCGGCCTGTTCCGATGGCGATTGTACAAACTATTTAAATACTTTATTCAAACAAATGTGATGAAGTTGAGGTAGAGGAAAAATTTAAATGGCTATTTTGGAAAGCACGAATGCATTTTCGCATAAAGCACTTAAATAAAATCTGGCGAAAATATTTATATGTATTTCAATCCAAAATTTTTAATTTTGAAGCTTAGAAACGTACAACAGGATATTTTTAACGCAGCTTTTATGCCATAGCGCGATTATGCAAAGTGAAATATTTTTGGCCCTTATACAACCGATACTTTTATCTTACTTAAATTGTGTAGTGATTTCAATACTTTTTATTAAAAAGGCCTGTTTATATTCCCCATTTTCCATTCTTCTAAAATGCGACATTGAGCTAATGGTCAAACTCCATCAAGCGCGTTTTAAGCGTATCGTCGTTTTTCGCGTTTCCCGTGTTTCGAGAAAAAGTTGAAACAGTGTATTTGTGTGAAGCAAACTCCATGACTTGACGTCGATACGCCCGAAACGCGGCAAAAGTTGAACTATTTTCAACTTTCTCTCGCGTTTCGCGCTTAACCCTTTCGGTTATTCTATGCCATATGGCATAGCCTCTTTTCAGTGCCTGTTTTAGGTCAAAAACTTGAGGATACTATATTTTTATATTTTTGTATTTTTCTCTGAAGGTTTTTATACCAAGTGTACCAAGTAAATTGTAGGGGTTCAGAAAGTGCGCAGTCCTATCGAGCTGCGTATTTTACAAAAAGAGGTCACTTTTTGCTTTTATTTATTCTATTACAAAAATCAATTTATTTCATAGGTTTATGTAAGTAATCTAGTAGGTATTTATTGCTTTAGTAAGTATAAAAAAAGTTAGATCCCAAATATAGTTCACTAAGGCTGTACGATTTGTTTTTTATTTCTTACTATGCCATATTTCATGATGCCCAAAAACCACTTTTTCGAACAATATTTTAAAAAATTACTTTTGATTATTCATTAGGCTTAAACAGTAATAAAATGCAAAGGAATGATTTTTAAAGTTACAAAAAAAATAGAAGTACCGAAAGGGTTAACGACGTCAAACAGCTGTCAGAGCTCCTAAAGATGTCTTAAATTATGTGGTTCAATGGTAATGCCGATAACAAACTTGTGTTATCGCAAAAGTCGAATGCATTTATTTTACACGAAAGCTATTAAATACATTTAAGAAACATTTGAAATTCAATATTTTAACATAAAATGTGGAGAAATTCCTAAAAATTAGCATAATTCTTTGGCAGACGAAACTTAGTCTTTGCTGTATTGGAAATTCGATAGCTTATTCGTTGTCGATCGAATTTTGCTCATCCCTGTGAAATAAATTGCTGCAAATTGAATTCAACCACAGAATAAACAGTATACAGAAGGCGCATCTGAAATAATTTTGCGATTTCATTTCAGACGCGGGCGGGAATCAACAAAGGTGAGGAAAATGCAAAGGGAACCAAGAGAGTAAGCGCGAATTGATGTACACGTATAGATTCGATGGTTTTCTTATCTCGACAACAACACGGAATGTTGTTGCTTTCCGCAGCAAGCCAGCTTGGCTTTTCTCGTGCACATTGAAATGGTGTTTGATTTGGCAAATCTATCGCCAAGGCAAATTCAATAGGTAGTTGCAGCACCAGAACTGATTAAACTTTTTTCTTTGACGAGCACAACATTGTGGCAATAGTTTTCCACTTATTAATACTTTCTTAATGCGTCTTGGTTGTTCCAATATTTTTACACATATATTTATTTTCATTGTAGCCATTTGTACTTTTTACAACTTCTATTTTACAACCAGACCAAAAGAACTTCCATCCATTGAATTTTGGTTTTTCCCGTAGTGCTACCACCTTATGTGTCTTGGCGATCGCTCAATCAATTTTTCTATGAAAACTGCCTGTCCACTTCTTGTTCTTGTTTGTAAAAAAGCAAGCGGAGAGCGAGCACGAGCCACCACCAACATGCAAGCGGCACATCGCTTTGTTGCCCAACAACAACAACCACAGTGTGTGGTGCGCGGTCGCAGCTTCTCAGCTTACGCTCTTGCGCTCTGTGCGTTCTCGTCCCTTTTACTGCTTCCCCCGCATCTACAAACGGGTCCTACCGCTGGAACCCGCAAAGAAAATTTTCTTTACACTAGATGCGCATTCTGTATATTGTTTGTTCTGTGATTCAACTTAATTCTTTTTTTTTATTTTTTGCAATGTTCGATATGCATTTATTGTGTTTAAAATGAAATCAGTAAATTCTATAAAGTCTTTAACACTCATGTGATCGGGTAGTCTTACCTGACGTTAATGATCGGCATAGGTACACTGCAGTGCTCGTATTCGGTAATCGAGAACTTTGCGAAGTATTCGAAGATCAACGGTTTCATCGAATATTTTTATACGCAGTATGTCACTTTTCCATGTGTATACTTGTGGTGCGGTTGAAGTGGCTTATTAGTTAATACGCAAAATGGAAATTATTGAAGAAAGTAGCATAACAAATAAATAAATATTTATATATAACAAAAATATTTCTAAAAAATCTTAGGAATAATAAAACGAGTAAATTCGAATATATTCGAAGCAGTGTGTTATTCGAATGCTTTTGTCTTCATTTTCCCGCTTCGAGCGAATATGAATAAATAGTGTACGTCTACTCGTTTATGTTCGGAGCTTACTCGTACTCGAAGAGAGCTGTACTCGTATTCATTCGGACTGGTCCGCAGAGATGAAGTGAAGTATTCTATTCAAAAGCATTTGAATGTTTTCGAATAGCAAAAATGTATACTCGTGCAGGACTCTAATACGTAACTACCCTGTGGGACAGTGATATTCACGTGACCTATCATCTGACTATCAGCGCTGATCAAAGTTTCCATCACCTTTCCCATCACGTTCTTAAGGGCTTTGTGAAAAAATTGATGGAAACTTTTGTGTACATGTGATCTTGAATCACCTTTCAACACACGAACTTCAGTAGCTTGTGAAACATACAGCTGTCTCATTTACTCCTATTAAAGTTGAATGCACGCTTTCAATCAGCACTGATGAAGAAGTTCAGCACCACTGATGTGTAAATGCATCACCGCTGATGTAAATATCCATCAACGGTGCTAATCACCGCTGATGGGAAAGCTCATCACCACTGATGTGCAAATGTATCAGCGCTGATGCAAATTTGGATCAGCGGTGCTAGTCACCGCTGATGAGAAAGCTCATCACCGCTGATGTGCAAATGCTTCAGTAGTGATGTAAAAATTAAAAACCCAATATTTATGTTTTTAATGTATTTTTTAATAATTTTTTTGATCTTTTCATATAGTAAGTATACAAGTTATAGTATATAAGTTAATTTACATTTTATATACATTTGTAAATGTTTCATTCAATTCATTTATATAAAAAGAAAATTAATCGTTAACAAAAATATAATAATAAACATGTAAAACAAAAAACCACAACAACAACAAAAGTAATAGAAATAACAAAAATGATTTTAAACAAAAGCAAACAGCAAATAAATTGAACAAAAAAACGAAACTAAACAGGTTTCATTATAAAGGTACTTTAAAAAAACAATCTTAAGAATACAAAAGTACAAAAAGTGTTAGTTAATTTCTTGTTTTGCTTTTTTCGTAACTTTATATTTTCTTTGTAAAACCCGGTGATGACTTAATTCTATGTATTTTTTCACCTCCCTCTCGAATTCAGGCGAATACTTGGATTTGAAAACGCCTGAAAAATGTAATATTAGAGAAAATGTATTCTTAATATCGTTAATATTGTAACGATAAGACAGTCTGTCGCTGTGCAAAGCAACCCTGCCGCCTCGCGCCGTGCCATGATTGAATGTGGCAACGACGGCCGCGATAATAACTTTTAGTCCAATCTGGCAGCAATGGTCGCGATCAGCAGGGAAGCATTTAGTCCACTCCGGAATGTGCGGGAACGATCTGCGCGATGGCCGGACAGAGTATAAAAGGCAGCCGGATGCGGGCAACGAGTCAGTCTGGTTTTGACAAGTTGCCACACGGAATAATTAGGCAAATACTTAAGTGTACGAACAGTAAAGTGTAAATTGTGAATAATAAAGTGACTGTTGGTGTATTTTATTGTCTGCGTTTAAGAAACTGACTGTGTATTATTTTCAAATCACACAATCCAGAGATACGTGACAGCCCACTAGACTTAGTATTCGTAACATTTGGTGTCAGAAGTGGGATTGTGGAAAATTGAAGATAAAAAAAAAAAAACTAAAGAAATAAAATTATAAAAGCACGGATATGGTGAAATTCGAGCTGCTGAAGGTGGACCAGCTGAAGAAGGAGCTGGCTGCCTGGAATTTGCCGACTGCTGGCGGAAAGGTGGAGTTGCAGTTGCGCTTGCGAGAAGCATGTGAGGAACGAGGCGTCGATTGGACTGTGCACGAGTTCGGAGCGCAAGAACAAGAGGCGTCGGCCAAAATGGAGGAATCGCCTGCAGGTGCGGCGTCGATGCAAAGTACGACTGCAGCGGCTGCGCCGCCACAAGCAATGGACATGAGCCAGCTAATGGTTGCACTTAAAGGCATGTTCGAGACTTCCAACCGTGAAATGGCAGCGAAAATGGAAACTGCGAATCAAGAGATGGCAGCGAAGCTGGAAACTACGAATCTCGAAATTTCGGCAAAAGTCGAGACAGCAAATCGAGAAATGTCAGCGAAGCTGGAAACTACGAATCTCGAAATTTCGGCAAAAGTCGAGACTGCAAATCGAGAAATGGCGGAAAATTCTGCGCGCATAGAGCAGAAGGTGGAGGAAATTTCCAATAGCCTGAATGTGAAAGTTGAGCATCTCGAGCCGCGAATAGACGATTGGGACAAACGAGTTGACGAAATGGGTGAATCCCTGAATAGACGAGTTGACAACCTGGATGAGTCCTTGAACAAACGGGTTGACAGTCTGGAAGATTCGATGCACAGAAAGATAGACGAACGGTTTCGAGAGGTACAGCCACGAGAATGTTTGCCACCGGTTCAGGACGGTTTTGCTGCCAGAACAGAAGTGCCTACTTATGATGGTGCTGCGCCGTTCGACACATTTAAATTGCAATTCGACTTGGCTGCTTTGGAAAATCAGTGGACAGATATCAGGAAAGGTCGGAGGTTGGCACTGGCGCTGAAAGGTCCTGCGGCTGAGATAATCAAATCAGTTCCAGAATGTTTAAGAAGTGATTACGGTGCCATCATGAGGGCATTAGCAGCGAAGTATAGCAACGAGTACAACCATGCGCTATACTACTGTGAGCTGAAGAACCGCAAGCAAAGAGCCAACGAGGCGCTGCAGACATATGCAGCAGACATTGAGCGGCTCGTACAGTTGTGCTACCCAAAATTTGGTGCTGATGATCTCGAGAGGATAAATATTGAGTCGTTTGTTGAAGGTCTTCATGATCCAGAAACACGTCGCAGTGCGTTGATGATGGGCAAGCCAACATTTAAGGAAACGGTGACCAGCGCGATGACATATGAAGCGGCATGGATTTTTTTTTTTTTTTTTTTTTTTTGTTTTACGTCGGAAGTTGGAAATCTTCGTTCAAGATACTCTGGAACCCGTATTCCAGAGTTATGCCGGATTTCTACCGGCTAAAACCAACTCCCGTAGTCTTCACTCTCCTTTGATTCCCCGCGGTACCGCCGGTGAGGGCATTCCTTCACGGGGAGGATTGACCTTGCGTCAGGCACATGTAGTTTTGTCTTATCGCTTATGGTTCTTGTCTCGTTGCTTGTTCATCGCGTCGTAGTCGCTGCATTATCGTCGTCAGTGCCGCATTGCACTTATTCCATGCCTCCTGTGAAGTCAGCATGTGTTCTATTAGCCCGCGTGGGGTAATGCGTTTTTCCATTTCTCGCTCCAGGTGTGACCTTTCGTCCGTGAATCGACTGCACTCCACCAGTATATGTCCTGCGTCTTCAATTCTTCCTTCACAGAAAAGGCAATAGGAGCGGCATGGATTTGGAGCACTCGGTATGCACCTGCAAGGATACGCCAGATTCAGGCGGACAACGACATTCCGATCCAGGCCATAAGCTCGGAGATACCGGACAGGCCACGGGTGGTCTCCTCTAAAGTTGTTTGCTGGATATGTGGTAAGCAGGGCCACATATCACGAGACTGCCGCCAACGAAAGAGGCATTCCCGTTCTCGATCGCAATCGCCTGAAGCGAGGAATACTGACAATCGAGGCTCAGCCAACAAGCGCAGGGCTGAGGACGAGGAGCCGTTAAAACTAAAACGGGTCAGCCCAAAGGGGCGTGAGCTGATCCCCACAATCTGCCGCCCCACCATCCTTGTCTCACAGCTGAAACGACAGCCCAGCAGCTTGACAATTGAAGGAAGGATAGATGGAAAGTTGTTCGTGTTGACACTGGATACTGGAGCGTCATATTCAATCATAAAAAGGAAGCTGCTGAAGAACTGGGAACCGCTGCATGGCATACAGCTGTGGACTGCGACTGGCGAGCGCGCGCCGGTGAGAGGGAAAGTTACAAAAACGATTGCTATCGGCAACAGCAGCCTGGAACATGAGTTCATCGTCGCGGATATAATGGACGACGTGATTATCGGCGTGGATTTCATGATTAGGCACGGTTTTACGCTGGACCTGAAGGAAAATGTGCTGAGATATGCCAACGTTGAATTCCCGCTGCGCACCGGCTATGAGCGAAGCGTGGCGGTACGGCAGGTTGTATCGTGTCAACACGGGAGGATACCAGCGAATTCTGAGGCGATTGTGTGGGCAAAGGTGGACGACGACGATGGGACGAGTCGGCTGTGGGTAGTAGAAGCACCGAAACAAGGACACGACAACATCATCATCGGACGTACATTAGTGGAACCTAAAAATGGCAGAATACCAGTCAGAATACTGAACCCCCTGAATGCACCCAGATATGTCAGGAAAGATGAGGTAATCGGCGAGTGTAAGGAAGCTGTAGCAGTGGTCAATTGCGAGAGTAGCCCACCTGGAGGTAATAAGAAGAGCGGTTTTAACATGGACGCCATACCGCAGGAGAACCAGTGGAGCAGCGAGTTGACGGCCAAGCAGAAACAGAAGGCGAGGTCACTCCTGCAGCACTATGGGTCAATTTTTGCGGCGGAAGCAGGCGGAAGAACAGCCATAGTGAAGCACAACATCGACACCGGAAGTGCAAAACCGATTCGCCAACCGCCAAGACGAGTTCCTCTGGCCAAGAGGGAGGAGGTCACCAATTTGATCGAGAACATGCGGAAAGACAAGGTCATAGAGCCTTCTTCGGGCCCCTGGTGCTCGCCGGTCGTGCTAGTCAAGAAAAACGATGGCAGTACCCGGTTTTGTGTGGACTATCGGAAGCTCAATGATGTGACCATGAAGGACAGTTATCCACTACCTCGGATCGATGACACCCTGGACACACTGTCAGGCACGCAGTGGTTCTCCACGCTCGACTTACGCAGCGGCTATTGGCAGGTAGAGCTTGCAGACAAGGACAAGGAGAAAACGGCTTTCAGTGTTGGCGATGGTTTGTGGCAGTTCACCGTCATGCCGTTTGGACTCTGCAACGCACCAGCAACATTCGAGCGGCTAATGGAACGCGTGCTAAAAGGGCTGCATTGGCGGACGTGTCTGGTGTACCTCGACGACATAATCGTAATGGGTAAAAGCTTCGACGACCACCTGGGAAAGCTGAAGGAGGTATTTGAGCGGATACAAAAAGCCGGGCTTAAACTCAACCCAAAGAAGTGCTCGCTGTTCCAAAAGGAGGTCAAGTATCTGGGTCATACGGTTTCCGCCCGCGGAGTACATACGGATGAAGGCAAAATCACGGCGGTGAAGGAGTGGCCCCGGCCACGCAATCTACACGAACTCCGCAGTTTCCTGGGCCTGTGCACATACTACCGCCGATTTGTTCCGGGATTCGCGAACATAGCCAGCAGCCTGCACAAACTGACGAAAAAGGGCCAAGCTTTCGAGTGGAACGAGGAGCAGGAACAGGCTTTTGCACGTCTGAAGGAAAAACTGTGCAGTGCCCCAATTCTGGCCTTCCCCGTGCCTGGGGAGATGTTTGTGCTGGATACAGATGCAAGCGGGAGTAGTATTGGCGGTGTGCTATCACAGATAATAGACGGCCAGGAACAAGTGATAGCGTACTACAGTAGGGTTTTATCGAAACCGGAACGCAATTACTGTGTGACACGGAGAGAACTGCTGGCGGTATTGGACTGCGTAAAACACTTCCACAAATATCTGTATAGACAAAGGTTCCGCCTGCGCACAGATCATGCGGCAGTGAGATGGCTCCTGAACTTTAAAGATCCTGAAGGGCAATTGGCGCGGTGGATCGAGCGACTGCAGAGCTACGACTACACGATAGAGCATCGCAAGGGCAGTAGCCATGGAAATGCCGATGCCTTGTCCCGCCGTCCGTGCAAAGTCGAATGCAGGCAATGCTCGCGAGCCGAAAGCAAAGAACAGATAGTGGACGTCCGATTGGTCAGCGTCATGCCAGAGGAAGAGTGGTCTGCGGAGAGGCTACAAAAAGACCAGCATGAGGATGCGGATCTTGCAAAAATCGTTGAAGGCAAGGAGCAAGGCGCACGTCCAGACTGGCAGGAGATGGCTGGTGAAAGCCCGATCGCTAAGGCTTACTGGGCACAGTGGAAAAGTCTGCGGCTGAAGGAAGGCTGCCTGTACCGCGAATGGGAGAGCGCGGATGGTCGTACCAGCAACCCCCTAATGGTAGTGCCGAAAAGCAGAATCAACGAGGTCATCGAGGCATACCATAACGACTTCAGTGGAGGGCACCTGGGTATCACCAAAACCGTCGCCAAAATAAAAAGACGATTCTACTGGGTAGGATGTCAGGAGTCTGTAGCCGAGTGGATTGAGAGCTGCGACCGATGTTCAGCCGCGAAAGGGCCGACAAGAAGATCTCGAGGCCGCATGCAGCAGTACAACGTGGGAGCGCCCTTCGAGCGGATTGCTATGGACGTCGCCGGCCCATTCCCAACTAGCACTCAAGGCAACAAATATGTGCTGGTGGTGATGGATTACTTCAGCAAATGGCCCGAAGTGTACCCTATTCCTAACCAGGAGGCCACCACGATCTCGGAAAAGCTGGTAAACAACTGGGTAGCCAGGTTCGGAGTTCCGTTGGAGTTGCACTCAGATCAAGGCCGGAATTTCGAGTCTGCGGTATTCAAGGAAGTGTGTGAGCTGCTGGGGATAAATAAAACGCGTACCACTCCTTTGCACCCACAGTCCGACGGCATGGTGGAACGCTTTAACCGGACACTGGAGGAATACCTGCGGAAAGTGGTAGGCAGGAATGAAAAGGATTGGGACACGCATATCCCCCTGTTCCTGATGGCGTATAGGTCAGCCCCGCACGACACGACATCACTCACTCCAGCCCGAGCAGTGTTCGGAACAGAGTTGCGGTTACCCGCTGACTTGAAGTTCGGGGTAGTCAGCACGACGGGAGGCGCTAAAACGGACTACGTGGCCAATAAGCGGGCGGAACTGGAGGAAATTCACCAGTTTATAAGGAGCCGCACCAAACTGGTCAGCGATAAGGCGAAAGCCAGATACGATCTACGGGCCAACTCAGCAGGGTTCCAAGAAGGCGATTTGGTAATGCTCTACAACCCGCAGCGGAGGAAAGGGTTGTCTCCGAAACTTCAAGCGTCATGGGAAGGACCGTACGAAGTCGTGACTAGGATTAACGACGTGGTATACCGGATTCAACGTTGCAGCAATAGAGGCGCTAAGCTGAAGGTAGTCCATTTGGAGCGTCTGGCGCCTCATCACAGCGGAGCCTCGGCACTTGTTCGGGACGAACAAGTCTAAGTGGTGGGCAGTGTAACGATAAGACAGTCTGTCGCTGTGCAAAGCAACCCTGCCGCTTCGCGCCGTGCCATGATTGAATGTGGCAACGACGGCCGCGATAATAACTTTTAGTCCAATCTGGCAACAATGGTCGCGATCAGCAGGGAAGAATTTAGTCCACTCCGGAATGTGCGGGAACGATCTGCGCGATGGCCGGACAGAGTATAAAAGGCGGCCGGATGCGGGCAACGAGTCAGTCTGGTTTTGACAAGTGAAGTTGCCACACGGAATAATTAGGCAAATTTAAGTGTACGAACAGTAAAGTGTAAATTGTGAATAATAAAGTGACTGTTGGTGTATTTTATTGTCTGCGTTTAAGAAACTGACTGTGTTTTATTTTCAAATCACACAATCCAGAGATACGTGACAGCCCACTAGACTTAGTATTCGTAACAATATGTTTATCATATGTACCTCGAAGGACAGTCTCAAGCTTTACTTTGCAGAGAGCCCGTTTTTCACATCTGCTGTCCCAATTGAACGCTTCTAGAGCATCATCTGCAAACAGCTTCTTGAGAACTGCCCCTACGTCGTCGTCAACGCCCTTCAGAGTATAACAAAATGTAGTCTGGAAATGTTAAACAAAATTAATGACTTCATTCTAAGGAACAATTGAAATTTAATTAAAAAAAAGCAACTTACCATCGCCTGTGCGTATTCTTTGTCCTGTAGGTAACTTTCAGTTTCGAGCACTGCAGCCAAGGAGGAGAAGGGCACGACGCTCGCAATTTTTTTAGTGTTCTCGTCGCATGACTCCCCAGTCATGCGACAAATGCTCTTCTCCACCTGCTGCACCATGACCTTCACTTCCCGTAACACTTTGCTTTGAGCAAGCATTTCACTTTTATCAACCATCTGGAAAGAAAATTAAAAAAGATGATGTATAGGATTTCCGGAGAATACTGTAATTAAGTAGTAAAAATTTTTACTTACATTGTATTGCAGCTTCTTAATTTCTTCTGCGATGTTTTTTTGGGCTGCAATTATGTTGCTTGTGGTGGTCATGATATTGTTTTGCTACAAATATAAGAACAAAACAGTATAAGAAATATTTCAATGTAATTTAATATCTATAGGCACGTGAACATTGTGTTGAAGTGTTACGCGTTGGCAGACGTGCCGTTTTGTGCTCCGCGGTTCTTATTGTTTTTGTCCGTCCCAGCGTGTTTTAGTGTTCGTCAGCCTGATATGTCTCGTTCGTTGCTACGCCGCGTGTGCCTAATTAATAACCAATAATAAAAATAATAATCAATAATCCTAAATAATAACTAAACATAACTAAAAACGCAAATGCAAAAACAAATAACAAATATTATCCCGTTATCCCGTTATCGCTGTCCGCCGTATTGACCTCTGCTCGCGTTGTTTGTTATGGTTCATTGTCCGTGTCTCCCTCCTCCGTCCGTATTCAGTGGCGCTACTTGCGGTCTTTTTCGACACTGAGAAATTAACTGTTCTGTGGTAAAGGCATAACACTTACCACAGAGCATAATCAATTTCTTAGTGCGGCAGATAGCATTCCCGGCTACTTTCCTTGTCCTTTAGCCCACCCAGGCCATGATGCTGGACAAATTTCGCATAGCCTTCTGCAACGTGCGCGGGCTCAGGGCGAACTTTTTTGCTGTATACGCGTTTGTTAACCTCCATAAACCCCATGTAATGGCACTAGGTGAAACCCAGGTATGTGGGATGCAGATCCACTGGATTTTCACATCCCTGGTTACCACCTACTGCCATTATTCTCTCCTCACAGGGGTCTTGCCATTTATGTGTGCAGTAATGTTGCGTATCAGTGCCAGCAACAACTATACACGACGGATGCCGAATTTAGCTCCATGTGGGTTATATTCAATATCCAGTCGCACATTCTGCACTTCTGCTTCCTATATAGAAGCCCGAATTCAGGGAGAGATTTTACTTATAACAAGTTTGATCATCTCTCTGATTCTATTTCTCAGATTCTGGAATCGTATCCGAATAGTGAAATTGTAGTTGTTGGTGATTTCAATATTCATAATTCCAATTGGCTACGCCATTCCAGCCACACAACTCCTGAAGGCTTATTTGTCGAGCTCTTTGCCGAGTCTAATAACTTGACTCAATTAGTGCATGAACCAACGCATATCCCCTGCGTTGCGGGGCAAGCTCTCAATACTCTAGACCTTTTTCTCACTTCACATCATGAAAAATACGATGTTGAAATGCACGCACCTCTTGGAAACTCGGACCATTGTACCATTTTGGCGTCTTTCTCATACTCTTCTATCCGCAATGCTTCGCTCTTAGCCCCGAAGCGCCTAGTGTGGATGTATGAGAAAGCTAACTGGAGTGGACTTAATGAGTTTTTCGCCCACTTCAATTGGAAATTGTGTTTTCTTGATAAAAACATAAATGCCGCAGCCAAAATGGTTGAAGAAATAATATTATTGGGAATGCGGTCCTTCATCCCCAATAAGCAAATTTGCATTAAACCTAAGGACAATATCTGGTTTAATGAGACATGCAGAATTGCTGTCAGGTCTAAAGAGGAAGCTTTCAGAGCATGGCAGGCAAATAAAAATGCCACCACTGAACAGCTGCGTAAACAGGCTAGAAATCGATGCAATGCCATCCTAAGGTGCCAAAAGTTTCTGCACGAACAGCGCCAAAGGAAAAAAGTTCTTCAATGCCAGCGTGGTAGTAAGAACTTCTGGTCATTCGTTAAGAAGGTAAAGAATCAAACATCATCTTCAATTCCAACTCTTCTTAACAATGATCAAATCATCACTCACTCGGTTGATAAAGCTAATTTGTTGGCTAAAATTTTCGCAGAGAATTCCTCTTGCCCCCCCAGCGATCAACCACTACCCGTAGTCGAGAACGTATCTTGCTCTATGCCAGAAATTCATTTTCGAACACGGGTAGTTAAAAGAGTGCTTGCAAATCTCGATGTAAATAAGGCTTCAGGGCCGGACGGCATTCCAGCCCTTGTTTTGCAAAAGTGCGCTACCTCACTGGCTTGTCCATTACGCAAACTTTTCAACATGTCATACACCACAGGTGTATTTCCGTCATGTTTCGTCAAAAAAGGCAAGACTACTGACCCTGCGAACTACCGACCTATAGCAATCTGTTCGGTGCTTTCCAAAGTAATGGAAAGCATTGTAAACTTCAACCTTGTGAAATATCTGGAGCACAATAGACTGCTAAGTGACCGCCAATATGGCTTCCGAAGACAATGATCGACGGGAGACCTTATGGTGGTCCTCACCGAGAAATGGAACCATAGCGTTCTAAACCTCGGTGAAAGCAAGGTTGTTGCATTGGATATTTCCAAGGCCTTTGACCGGGTGTGGCATAAAGCACTCGTGTCAAAATTGATTGCTTATGGTGTCGGTAGTACCTTCTCTCGTTGGATTACGAGCTTCCTCTATGATCGCTTTATTCGTGTTGTAGTGACGGCATAACCTCGGAGAAGCATTCCCTTAGCGCGGGAGTGCCGCAGGGTTCGGTCCTTTCTCCAACCCTCTTCCTGATCTTCATCAACGACCTGTTGTCGTCGACGAAGAATCCCATCTACTCGTTTGCGGATGACAGCACCATTTGTCATTCATACACAAATTCACACACACATTCATTGTCACAAAGCGTCCCAGCTCTGTGGAGATTGAGAGAGAACGGCGCCGCACAGTGACTCAATTTGTCATTCCAGGTTGCAAAATTAATAACTCCTGAACGAATAGAGATAATTGGAAAATTTTTGCTGTTGATTAGAAATTCATCAGATTATTGTATTACAAAAAATAAACTCAATCGAGGTACAGGGTGCTTCGTAATACTTTGTCAAAGTTCGGTTTACTGTAAATAAGAATAATGCCAAAAACAATGATAAGTTTTAGGTGCAAAATTAATGAAAATACATTAAAAAAGATGAAAAGTAATTAAAAATTTAAGAAATAAGCTGAAAAAGTCAAATTTAAAGGTACAAATTCATAAATTTTGCTTTCAAAATGAGAACAAGAGTTCGAAAATTTACGTAAAAAGTCAATTTTTTTTTTGGACAATCCTAAGTTAAAAAACAATGCTAAAGCTTCATTAGGACTATATTTGATCGGTAGCACATTGGGTGGGGTGGGAATACTGTTTTTTATTCTTTTAACACGACCCGGACTTGTTGGTAAAACTGCTGTCACTATAACGCCCTTAATTTTCTCCTGATTCTTATTATATTTCATAGTCAAAGCTTCCGATAGGTGGGTGTTAGTTATTTTTCCCGTTGCCTCCATAAGCTTCTTTTTTTTAGTGAATGACGCACAGTCCTGAATTTACTTTTTCGGCCTTCCTTTTGCCGCCTTTGATGTCGATGGTTGGTCATCGCTTATGCTGCATGCTTCTCCTGCATCGAAGTAAATTGCTTCTTCCAATCACTCCTCATTATTCTGGACAAAAATGAATTTGGTACGGTTTGCCGCAATGCATTTCAGCTTGATAGTGCGATAAGTCCTGGATATCTTCTGTTTAGTCGTAGATATGTTGGCTGCAGGCAAACTTCCTTCGACGTAACCAATTTCTTTAGTGACAGCCAGAACGAACTTCTCCTTTGTCTTTGAAATAGTAAATAAGTATTTTAAACTGCTTCGAATATTTCAAAAACATCTTTGTGCTTCTTCTTCGGTTAAGTTGCAGTGGCGGAGTTAAAGTGATATTTAGTTCACAATAAATTCGAAACTAACTAGTAGGATTTGCATATGCATTCAAATATCAGGTACTAAACTTCTAGTACTAGCAGGTACCTAAACAGTTGTTAGGTTCCCAGCGTTGTGGGATTTTTGAAAAGCCCAGTCACATAAGTGGGTTTTAGACAGTGCACATAGATATAAGTCTACTTTTTGTTTTTCAATAACTAATTGTTTCATTGGCGCGGCTCAACTCAAAGACTAATGGCGACTGACTGAGTTTTGCTCAAATTAAAAAAAAAATTTTTATGCCAGACACAGTGTTAGTATTTTGTTAAAACTAAAAACATTACATCAAAGGACATATGATAGCTGATTGCCGGAAATGAAAGCCAACTTGTTTTTCGTACGTGCGAACTGCGCATCCAGCAAAAGTATTTTTTACTTCGAGCTTACAGCAATATACGCAAAAAAAAGTTGACTTAATATGGGGTTGCAAGCTTGTATCATGAAGCCAAAATCCAAATTTGCATGCCCTGGCAACGATTATAATCGCGTGTAATTGATTAACTATCAAAATCTTGACGAACTTGTTCGAACGCACGCACCCGAAAGCACAAAATTGCGCGAGGTGGCCACAGAAAAATCGCTGTAAAATCCAGTCAGGCAGACAGAAGACTAGTGAACAATTTTCCCAAAGACGGAACCGTGGCAAGTATGGCCTTTTTTTTGAAAGTCTATCGAAAGTTCAAAAAGAGTGATAAAAACAGTGCTTCAAGTGAGGGCCTATGAAAAGACAACAACAACAACCAACTTTTTTTTTCTATATTTAATTACTTATTACAAATGCCTTCTTTTACGATACTGGTGCAAAAAGATTCAATTAATTTGCTCCTTTCCGTATTTTAAAACTTTAGCTTTGCCGAAAAAGTGCAAATTGCTGATATTATTTCACACTCTAAAAATTGCTCAACTTTGACGAGCTCTACAAGCAAAACTATTTGTCCAATTTAGTTAAGGTTTTCGGATTTCTTAGGTCCAAGCATTTATCTATCGGACACGTATAACAGTTTCCCCCAAATCGAACATGACAAAATCTACTTTTGCAACCTACGTCGGCAGAATCAGCCACTGTGCGCCGTATGAATGACACACTTAATAGCGACCTACAATCTCCAAGTGGGGTCAAGCGAACACGGTCGATTTTAATCCCCGCAAGACCCAATGTTGCCTGTTATCCCACAAACGAGTCTCCCCACATCCCAACATATCTCTGGTTATGGGTGGTGTGGGTATTGCGGAATCGTAAGAACGTTCTTCGTTGGAACGATCATATTTTTGGCGTGTCGAAAGAAGCAGCCAAGTGCCTCGGCTTCCTAAAGCGGTGCAAAAAAAATATCACTCCGTCTGATCTCCGCATTATTTACACCACCTATATCCGACCTAAAATGGAGTTTAACTCGCACCTCTGGGCGGGGCTTCAAAAACCCATTTGGAGCTCCTCGATCGGATGCAAAATCGTGCGATTAAACTTATAGGGGACAGTAGGGCATCCAGCTCTATTGACTCCTTGGAGCATCGTCGAAACGTGGCATGTGTGGTGTTATTTTACCGATACTTTTTCGGTAACTGCTCAGTGGAGATGAGCAGCTTGATGCCATCACTCCGGGTATTCCCCCGGGCAACCCGTTTGAACATTGGCGCCCATGCATTCCACGTCGAAACGATGTTCCAGCGCACTACGCACTACAGGGAAAGTTCGTTTCTGGCCCGTACAGCGCGATTGTGGAATGGTCTCCCTGCGGATATTTTCCCCAGCACTTATGATCTCGATGGGTTCAAGGCAAGAGTCCATAACCACTTCACTCATAACCCTATCTTCTAACCTTTATATCCTTCCTGAACCCACGCAATGCTTCGCATTAATAGGGGTCATCCCCTGCGCGTTTGTTCCTGTTTAAAAAAAAAAACAAAAAACATATAATTGGTTGGCCTGACTAACTGACAATCAGTCAGATCATCGCCCAGCCCAAACCGCTAAAGCTACAAATATGAAATTTGAACTGTTGGTACATCTTAAAAAATTAACCGTCGTTAAGACGGGATTTTTGAAATTAGGGGGTCTAAAAGGGCCAAACAAGTGTTGAGGTGTCGTTTGAAGAAACCTGATTTCATGGGCCTATTGATTTCAAACTTAGTGAAAATACTTCAAATAAAAAGTAATTGGACACGTATTTTTTAATTTTTCGCAAATCAAAATTTAACGGGGTGAACGAAGTGTCAAAGTTCGTTTACGGAAAGGCAAGAAAAAACACCTAACATATTTGCCAATTGACTTCGAAGTTGATGAAAACACTTGAAAATAAAATAATTTGACAAGTGTTTCTCTTTTTTTCGAAAATTAAAACTTAATGAGATGAACCAAGGGTTAAACGTTTGTAAGAAAAACTTACATTGCGCTCGATAGCATCTAAGCGATTGAAAATTTTCGTCATCATATCTATCAATAGAAATAAAACAATTATTAAAATAAATGAAATGTAAATTATATTGTTCTAATAAAATAAGTTACCATTGCCAGTAGGTGGTGGGGTGTTTTCATCGACCACCACCACCTTTCTCTTCTTTAAAGGTGTTGCCGTCGCCTGGTTAAAAAGGCCCACCTCATAGGTCTTTTTTATTATGCTACTTTGATTTACTGAAAAAATACAAGCATAAAATATTTATGTTTACTTATAACATTGTGAATTGAACTTACAATTTAGCTCAGGGGTAGCGCTATCGTTCAGCAATTCACTTAAACTGAAACTCATGTAAAAAATTTATTTATTAGTATAAACATTTCTATATATAATACTAGCTGAAACGCCGAAACGGTACGTTTGAGTGTGATGCCGTAACTCACATACAGCCACTTTCTTGTATATATATATAGATCTAAGTTATATGGGCGGTGCCAAGACCCCTTCCCGTCTGTCGGAATGGAAAATGGTAGGTTCGTACTTAGTTTCATTGCTGTGCCACTTAAAGTTCAGCCAAATATTTGGGTCACAATCATTGCGCCACGCCCCTTGTCTGACGCCCATAAAATCCTTTCAGTAGAATGACTCATCTATGAGACGACAGGGTACTAAATTTCAGTGTTGTATGACTTATAATTCCGAAGTTTTTCCATATTAAAAATTTGAGTTGCATGGGCGGTGCCCCGCCCCCTTGTCCAAAATTCACCCTATTCCCCCTGACGAAGGACATGGCTAAATAATAAGTTTATACCGAGTGTCATTGATGTGAATGCTATAGTTCAAAAGCTACACCGGAATTTAAAAAGTGCCACGCCCCTTTCCAACGCCCATTAAATTTTATTTGTGGAACGACACGTTCACTCCATGACACTGTTCCAAATTTCAATGCTGAGCGACTTATAATTCCGAAGATATTCCATATCAAAAAGTTGGGTTTTATGGGCGGTGCCACGCCTCCTTGTCCAAAATACACCCTATTCCCATGCCGAAGGACATGACCAAATCGTTACTTTGTACCAAGTGTCGTTGATGTGAATGCTATAGTTCAAAAGTAACACCGGAATTTAAAAAGTTCCACGCCCCTTGTCCAACGCCCATTAAATTTTACCAGTCGAATGACACGCTTACATAATGGCACTGCTCCAAATTTCAATACTGAGCGACCTATAATTCTGAAGATATTTCTAATAAAAAATTTGGGTTGTATGGGCGGTGCCACGCCCCCTTGTCTAAAATAGACCCAATTCCCCCTGCCGAAGGACACGACTAAATAATAAGTTTATACCGAGTGTCATTGATGTGAATGCTATAGTTCAAAAGATACACCGGAATTTAAAAAGTGCCACGCCCCTTTCCAACGCCCATTAAATTTTATTTGTGGAACGACACGTTTACGCCATGACGCTGAACAAAATTTCAATGCTGAGCGACTTATAATTCCGAAGCTATTCCATATTAAAAAATTTAGTTGTATGGACGGTGCCACGCCCCCTTGTCCAAAACCCACCTTATTCCCACTGCCAAAGGACACGACCAAATCCTTAGTTTATACTGAGTGTCGTTGATGTGAATGCTATAGTTCAAAAGTTACACCTGGATTTAAAAAGTGCCAGGCCTCTTATCCAACGCCCACAAAATTTTACTTGTGGAATGTTACGCTTACGCCATGACACTGTACCACATTTCAACGCTGAGCAACTTATAATTTCGGAGCTATTCCATATTAAAGAATTGAGTTGTAGGAGCGGTGCCACTCCCCCATGTCCAACGCCCACAAAATTTTACCTGTGGAATGTTACGCTTACGCCATGACACTGTACTAAATTTCAATGCTGTTCGACTTTTAATTCCGAAGATATACCATATTAAAAATTTAGGTTGTATAAGAGGTGCCACGCCCACCTGCCGTACAAACATGTATTATACATATAAACCTTCCTCTTGAATCACTCTATCCATTAAAAAAACAGCTTAAAAAACCGTTGCGTAGTTTTAAAGATTTAAGCATACATAGGGACAGACAGCGACAGCGACTTTGCTTTATACTATGTAGTGATAACACTGCACAACAGCATGTCTGTTGCATGGAGTTTTTTACATGAATCTGAATCGTTTTTCCACGCTGTTTTCAAAACCATACTCCGTTTTTCTGTAACAGCTCTAGTTTTTGCAAAAAATGAGCGTGTCACTTTTTCGTATTTTCCTCGGCTTTTTTCTCGTTTTCGACTGTATTTTCTGAACCAAAAATCCTATAGACATGACATTTATATCGTTGCACATACAACATTTCACGCCATCTTTTCTGACATTAATCAATTTTATGCGTTCTAAATTGGCGTTGTAATAAAGTTTCAAAGTAAGAAAATATTGAATTTCAAGGCGTTTTTTCTGATGGCGAAAAATGCACAGATGTTTCATAAATCAGGTTTCGAAGTATATGAATATCTTAAGAAGAAACATCAAGCTATACAACACAGCCAAATTATTTGGCGGAATACACATTCGCATCGAAATAATAACAAAACTGTACCATAGCGATTTTCATCTCTTTCCTTACTTTTTCCTTAAAAAATTAGGAGCCTCAAAATATGCTCTTTTATATGTTCCATTTATAGTTTGGAATACAAGCAAAAACAAAAATATTTTGAATTTCTCGAAACAAAAAAACATTAAAAACTTTGCATATTTTCAGGCCCCTAATTTTTTAAGGAAAAAGTATGAAAAGTGATGAAAATCGCGATGGTGCATTTTTCCTGTTATTTCGATGCGAATGTGTATTCCGCCAAATAATTTAGCTGTGTTGTATTGCTTGATGTGTCGACTTTCGTTATACACCTAACTCGTTAATGATTTTACAAAAAATGTGTATGATTTTGACCATCAAAGAAAACGCCTTAAAATTCAATTTTTTCCAACTTTGAGGTCCAATTACCGCGGCATTTTCAAACTTATAAAAATAAGTTGCATCGGAAAAGAAGCCGTGCGGTGTTGTTAATGCGATACGGTGAAAATCATGTCAATCGGTTTTTTGGTTTAGAAACTAGGATCGAAAATATGGAAAAAGTAGAGGAAAAACTGAAAAAATGACAGGGTACCTATATCTCACAAACTAGAGCTGCTAGAAAAAATCGGAGGGTAGATTCGGAATCAGCGCACCCAAATTAGTAAGAAACAGTAGAAAAACTCCATGCAACAGAAAAAAAGTGTTTTTTTGTTGCGCTGTGTAATAGATCTCAAAAATATTGTAGATATTTTGGCTTAGCTAAGAAAAATCGTGAAATAAATGATGTAAAATAAGCATAAGTAACAATTTTTGCTCATATGATATACAAAAGTATTTATAGTCAATTTCTTCTAAAGAAATCTCAACTGTTTCAGCAGATAACTCACTTGCGACCACTATGCCTAAAGCAGCAAATGATTGAACCGGTTCATTAAAATAATTATCCGTTTTTTTGAAAACTTTTCCAACAATTCTACCTTCTCGTAATGTGTTAACTTTTATAACTTTCAATGGTCCCACTTTTTTACTAAAACAGAAACTGTCTTTTTTATCATTTAAACTAAATTTGTCGATTTTAGGATTTAAATTATGTCCTTGCCTTTCGTTGAGTCGCAAGGACAGCTGCTGAAGGATATTTTTTGGGTTTTTGATTAATTTTTTTCTATATTGCATATAATTTTCAAATTTATATGCTGAAAATGAATCTAAGGGGCCAAAATTCTTAACGCAATTGGATAAATGAAGTAACCCATGAATGTTGAAGCTAACTAAGTGATCGCCGTATAAAGAGCCAAAGGACAGCAATTGGATAAATGAAGAAACCCATGAATGTTGAAGCTAACTAAGTGATCGCCGTATAAAGAGCCAAAGGATGTTACAAAATCTTCTAAAATTCTTTGCGCTTTATCTGCTTCTATTCGGTGCGAGCGTTCACTTGAAAGAAGTCTAATAGCACTATGTAGCAGAGCTGTTAAAGAATGCAATCATTTGCGAATAATTAGTCAGTTGATTTTTTGGCAAAAAAGTGCATTCATATTTTGTATTCAATGAATAAGAATAAAAAAATGAAGTCATTATTCAGACTAAAAATTTATGAATAATTATTCATTTTTACATTCATTTTTTGCTAGTCATTTGATTGCAATCATTTGATTGCAATATCAAAATGAAGTCAATTGAAGTCATTTGAAGTCATGTGAAGTGATTTGAAGTCATCTGCAGTTAAGCTAAAGCCAGCTACCCTAAGGGCCACTTTTTCAGTGCGAGTTTAAACCCAGTTCAACCGGAGTTTGCTTGAACTTGGTTTAAATTTGAACTAAGTTTAAACGACAAAGCAGTTTTTCAGTGCTAGTTTAACTGGAGCAAATATTTGTCATTTGAGTATGGCAATACTGGCAACATTTTTATCTAGCTAATAATTTTCCTTTGTTTTGATTGTCATTCGTAAATAAATTCTTTGCGCTGAAATAATGTATTTATGTAATTAAAACATTCAACATTTTTCGTCTCGGGAAATCGAAAGTCTTCTTGCACTTTTGAAAAAAAATATACAAGTGCTCGAGTGCAAGAAGGACCGCGTGAGTACCGAGGAAAAACAAACCAAATAGAAAGAAATTGAGGACGATTTCGATTCAAAATATGTTGATAAGCTCCGGTGCGCGAAAACGTTGCGCACAAAGTATAAGAATCTAAAATAGTGCAAAAAAAGAATTTCGCTCACGACAGGCAAGAGCTGACCAAAACCAAAAATAAATGAACTGTCAGAAGCTGTTGACAGTTTAAACTTATTTTAACCGTGGAAGGTTGGGCGTTTAAACTGAGTTTAAACTTCAGTCAAGTTTGACTGAAAAATTCGATTTTGCGTTTAAACTAAGTTTAAACTAGAAACTGAGTTAAACTCGCACTGAAAAATTGACCCTAAGTCAATTCACTTTATGACATAAGTCTTAATCGATAACAATGTTGAATCGCTATCCAACAATTAAAAAAGCGTATTTAAAATATAACACACCGTTACCTTCTTCAGCTGCCGTGAAACGGTTATTTTCGTTTGCAACACTATTAAATACGCCTCGTCGATGTTCCCTTTCGGACAAAAATTTCAAAATATTATTATTGTTGAAAGTAAATCATGTCATTTAAATGAATTTATATTCATTTGATTGCTACCTTTTGTTAGAATGAATTATTTTAATTTTAATTTTGTTAATATATGAAATATTTTTCAAAAAGCGCTGATCTTAATTTAGTGACTTCACTGAAAAATGAAGTCATTAAGTGACTTCACCAAATGACTAATTAGTCAGAATAACAGAAATGACTTCAGACTTCAAATTTTTAGTCTTTAGTCAAAACGTTAGTCAAAGACTGCAATCAAAAATTGAAGTCATTGACTGTGACTTCAACTGATTTAATTCGCATTTGATTGCATTCTTTAACAGCTCTGCTATGTAGTAACAAAAAATGGTAATAAATGTCATTACTGACGCAACCCTTTAAAATAAAAATACCTGTGTATAATAAAAACTGTCGAGATTCAGTTGACTTCCAATGGCAAACTTCATCTAAACTCCTAGATAAACGACAAAATTCTGCAGGAACGAATTGGGCTACAAAATTAAGTTTCTCATCAAGGGGGTCTTCCGCAGTGACGGCTTCAAAAATTCGAAATTTTTTTTATTACATTTTCATAATCTCAACGTATTTACAATTCAAACTGTGAAAGTATTTTTCCAATATCTCGAAAATTCCGAAAGTTATGGGATGTCAAAGTCGGCGCGCCGACCGCGTTAATCTCTGTGCGCCCGGAACCTTTTCTTCTTTTTCTCGAAACTATGTTTTTCAAACTGGTAGACATAATATCTCAAGTTCTACTAAGCCGATTTGCTTCAAATTTTAACTGAATATTCTACATATATGTCGCTATCGTACTGTCTAAAATTGTGTCTATACAATAAGTAGTTTTTTCTTAATCCAACATTTACTTTGAAAAAAAAACCCTCAAATCACATTTTTTTTTTAATTTGCATAACTTTTCTAAATTTCAATATTTTTACTTTTCCGTAGTTCACACGATAGCTGACGTTACACAGATTCTAAAAAAATTTTTGTTTTTTGTTTTAGACTTCCGAGACAGCTGCAATCAGGTCTACCGTTTTCCTCTGCGCTGGAAACGACTTAGTTTCAACTCGCTCTGGAAGCCGTAATTTTTGTGTATGGCAACAGTAAAAATTATTTTGTATACATGAAATATGTATAAATATATGGCAGAAAACAAAAATTGAATATCTTTTATATTTTCTGAGAAAAAAATTCTTGAAAATCTACCAGAAAAAGGCGCGTCACTACGGAAGACCCCCTAAGTTTAGATACATTTGCTCTTTTGATAAGCAACTTTAAAAGCTTCCTGGTTACTCCTAAATCAACTAAATGCATGGAATCTAAGGGGAATTGTGAAACCATCCCGAAACCAGATTTTTCCTGTTTTGCTATTTTGCGCCCTAAACGTAAAAGTATGATGAGAAGGATCAGTTCTCATGTCGAAAGATCTATCAGTTCTGAAAACTCCTAGCTCTTTTGAAAAGCAAACTCTTTTCTCTCTATACGTTCCTTCTTGGCAGCATTTTGGGCAGCCGTGCTTCCCATTATGTGATACGAGGGCGGGTCAATAAGTCCGTGACTTTTTGAATTTCCCACCTCTTAATTGAAATGGCAACACTGCTCCCGTCAACAGTCATCTGTCAGTTGACTCTTGTCAAAAATTGAACAAGCTGCGACATTTAGTTTGTTTTTGACAGCCGTTAATATCAGACTACCGCGTTGACTGAGAAGAAAATGGAAAAAGTGAATTTCGTTTGCTCATTAAGCATTATTTTTAGTTTCCATGGCAAAAATCCATGAATTGGGCTACGAATTGCTGCCTCATCCCGCCTATTCACCCGATCTAGCCCCAAGTGACTATTTCTTGTTCCCAAACTTAAAGAAATGACTCGGCGGAAAGCATGATACCTGTTAAAAATGCTCTTGCGGGAGCATCGCAAGTAAAAACACGAATATTAAACCGTTTTCTGATTTCGTTAAAACCCACCTTGAGACCAATTTCCCTAAGTAATTGTACTTCTGCACAGAAGTCGGACATGAAACTATCAATATTTTCTGGTTTCTTCAACCCCGAAAAGCAACCAATCATAAACGGACTAACACTTGGGAAATCTACAATGGCCCCAAGGATAGGCCATAAAACTCGGTTTGAACTACGAAATAACTTTAACCCATCAACACCTACGTCAATTAATAGTTCTGCCCTATCTTCCAAGAAGTCAAATGAATTCAACAGAAAAAAATTTTGAATTCCGAAATACAAAAATTCACCATTTTGTATAAAGGAAATATCTGTCTTTTGCCGGCTGGTACTCAAAAGAGTTTTTGCAGCGAGCGGCAAATCCTTTACTCCTACTTCACGCAACGTATGCAATAAATCATCTAAGGCGTTTCGAGAAATATTATGTCGAATCGCCCAAGCTTTAATTGCGTCCGATTTTACCTTGCCCTCTGCACTTCTGTTTTCTTGGCTGAAGCCGCAGCCACCGGCTAACATATCTATTTGCTCAACGTTACTACTAGTGCTATTATTACTACTTCTACTATTATTACTGCTACTATTACTTTCTATTTCAAAATTCCCTACGCTAGCCAAAAAATCTGCTGCTTGAGCAGATTCCCGAATCCTTTTGTACTCTTGTACATTGGATTCGAAAATTTTTTTTCCCTGCTCAAGCAGTTTTCAAAAGTACGTTTTATCATTTGTGATACTTATCTTGAAATCCTTTTATTTGATATTTGATTTATTATATATTCTCTCTTTTCGTCGGCCTGCGTCCACTTTCACTATTTTTGTTAACTTCCACTAATTTTTCCACTTTCACAATTTTTGTGCACTTACACTGATTTTTGCGCGACCACTTTCTCGAACTTTTTGCGACAGAATGTCAAAATCGAATTTGTCCTGTCCTGTCCTTTTTCCACACATAGTCAACTATACCGATGTACCGTTAGCTTCTGTCTGCGCTTTCGTTTCTGTCAGCGCTGAGGCATTTATTCCTCATTGATGTTGTATAAGGGCATCATCGCTGATGCAAAAGCTGATGAAGTGAGAGTTTGATTTTTTTTTCAAATTTTGAAATGTCAAAGTGAATTAGCCTTTCATCTCGTTCTTTCAAATGAAATTATTTTATAGCCAAATTGTCCCTTTTCCACCGAAGTCGCTCTAGTACAAAAATTTGACCACAATGTGTAAATGTGTTAGTTTTTCGATTTATGTGTATGAGTTTCCATCACCCATGTCCCGTAGGGTACGTGTTTTATCCACGTCTGTGTGTTTGTGTGCGTGTATGTACCCTGTGGGAAATCGGACTGGTCCAAGTCTAGTTTTTCAACTAGTCGCTTGACAGTCACATATGACCTCAGAATCGACTCGTTTCCTTGGAGCAAACTCACCCTTTTAACATGGCGGTGTCCTAGGCGAGGGTCAATTGTCCCCGTCTGCATCCATTTGCAACTAGTCCAAGTTAGTCCGAAGCAACCAGTTGTCAAACCAGTTGAAAGCGAAGTTCGCAAACTAACTAGTTTATTCGGGGCTAGTTCTCTAACCAGTTGTATTTTATGTGGAAAATAAAGCAATACATTTTTAAAACAATTATTTTATTTTATAAATATTTAAAAATAATAACAAAAAATCATGGGGAATAAAAAAATTGTTGGTGCATTCAAAGATGAACCTCGATTCGTTGACACACTTCGAAACTGTTTGGGGTCTGACGCAGTTCAACATCCTGACTTCGCCTGCAATTAATAAAAAATAAATAAATTAATTAATAATTACATAAACATAATTACATAAATTTATTAATACATACCATTCGACTGCTGCTGCAATTCGTTGCTTCACGCAACCACGCAAAATTCTAACTGAAATCATTCAAGACAAAACGTGCAAATCGAGCGAACTTCGAGTCATAGAAACAGAAAGATAGAAACATTTCTACGTTGTTGTTGTAACAAAAGCATCGCAAGATCAGCCGTAACAGAATAATGTTGATTATTTCACCTCTGTTCCGTCTTTCGCTTCGTTTCGTATTTTCATGTTTCTTCTCGCCTATGAACGCGCACGCAGAACGTGAACGATTAGACGCGAACTGACCCACTTCTGCATCCGCTGACAGTCACTTGGACAACTAGTTGCCCAATTGACTACAAAAAACCAGTTGAAAGACCAATGAATTTTGGGAACTGGTTGTCTCAGGTCCGACGGGGTATGTTTCAAAATCCAACATATGAAAGAATGCAAATGGAGACCAATTATTAATTTTGTTCTTTGCAAACAATGCCTGTTGCGTTGTTTATTGAATATGAAATCGAGATAAATTAGTAAACAACAGCATAAGAATAATAGCGGTACTCACTCTTCGTAGCATTTTATGTGTAAAGTTGCTAACGTAGCAATTTTTAAATTTTCGAAGTGTTTTCGAAAGCAGTTGTAGCTACAGATTGCTACAATAGTTACTTTACACCCAAGTAAAATGCTATGAGAGTGAACTCCACTAATATAAATTATCATTTTGCGTTTCTACAATTGTTGCATTTGAAAAGTTGTGTGCTATCACAGAATAAACAGTATACAGAAGGCGCATCTGAAATAATTTTGCGATTTCATTTCAGACGCGGGCGGGAAGCAACAAAGGTGAGGAAAATGTAAAGGGAACCGAGAGAGTAAGCGCGAATTGATGTATTGTATACGCATAGATTCGATTTTTTTTGGGCTTTATTCTCATTTCGACAACAACACGCAATGTTATTGCGGCTGGCTTGCGCAGCAAGCCAGCTTGGCTTTACTCGTGCACATTGAAAGTGGTTGATTTGGCAAAGCAATCGCCAAGGCAAATTCAATAGGTAGTTGCAGCATTCTTTGATAATTAGCACAACATTGTAGCAATAGTTTTCCACTTATTATCACTTTCTTAATGCGTCTTGGTTGTTTCAATATTTAACACATATATTTCATTGTAGCCATTTGTACTTTTTACAACTTCTATTTTACAAGCAGACCAAAAGAACTTATAAAATCCATTGAATTTTGGTTTTTCTCGTAGTGCTACCACCTTATGTGCCTTGGCGATCGCTCAATCAATTTTTCTATGAAACTGCCTCTCCACTTCTTGTTCTTGTTTGTCAAAAAGCAAGCGGAGAGCGAGCACGAGCCAGCACCAACATGCAAGCGGCACATCGCTTTGTTGCCCAACAACAACAACCACAGTGTGTGGTGCGCGGTCGCAGCTTCTCAGCTCACGCTCTCGCGCTCTGTGCGTTCTCATCCCCTTTACTGCTTCCCCCCGCATCCACAAACGGGTCGTACCGCTGGAACCCGCGAAGAAAATTTTCTTTACACCAGATGCGCATTCTGTATATTGTTTGTTCTGTGGTGCTATGCACGGCACATACTGGTGAGTTGCAAAAATTACAACGCTGCCGTGTTTTCCATTCGTCATGTAGTAGGTAAGTTCTACAACTGCCAACTAATTTTTTGGGAACACTAGCGCTTGACCCTGGAATCGAAATTTTGGGTTGGATAGGCTGGCTCTCTGAATTGGATTATCAAACCGAATAAAATGTCGAATTTGCCGAAACCGTGTCAAGACAAAAGTTGTATTGTAAATTGGCAAGGCATCTGGTTTCCACATTTCAAAGATATTCTCAGTAGAAGCTCTATTCACATCAGCTACAAGTAGAACACCAATGTACGCGTAGATCTCTGTGTCCGTCACTGCTTTCCATATTTGAAGTTCTTTATCTGGATTAGTAGCATTCAAATTTGCGAATGCATCCTTTGCTTTACGGTTGGTTTCGCTAACAATTTTCGGTGTGAAAAAGGCTTGAAAAACATCTAGAACCCTGCAGTCTCTGACATAGTCCTCCTTGGTTCCGAATAATGTTATGAAATCTAACTGCCTGCTAGTGGAATCCTGTTTCCGTCACTGCGTGCCATCTTTGCCGTAGAAGCTTGTTTATCCACTTGAACACCTTCTACTATATTTCGTCATCAGTAGACTAATTAATAATAATTGACTGGCACGACAGCCCGTGCGTGTGAATTTTTTTACAAGGCTAGAAGGGACCTTCAGTTTTATGTCGATTCCGAACAGCGAGTTGGGAGCTTTTTCATAGGCAATTTTACTCTCAGAGGTTTGCCATTTCCTGCTGAAAGGACAGCCGCCGAAAGAAAAATTGTTGTTTTTTTTCGGTGTTAACGCAACGGAGTCTTGAACCTGGGTTCGAGCTCGCGGCCCAACGCACTAGCCAGCTGAGCTACGGTGGCTGTTGTCATCAGTAGACACTGCATTATAAACTTCTTCATTATACTCAACCCCCAAATCCTGTTCGGCTTCAGACTCCTCTCCTGGTGTAAAGTCCGGGTGTACATGGTTGTCACCTGCGTTTTCCTCTTCGTCACAGGCTTCCACTTCTTCTTGGCTATCATATTCTGAATCGGCACTCAGCATTTGCCCACCCAATTCTTCCAGCTATACTTGTTGCTGTTCGTAGGATAAAACAATGCTCTTTCCATACAAATAACTTGTATTCACCCATAGGTACAAATGTACCTATGCCGATCATAATCGTACTACTTTTTTGTAAACACATATTGCTACCCCCACGCCCCTTTTTTTCACTCCCACTTCAGAAATAGATTCAAAATACATCAATAGAGGATAACCTGAAACCGCATAAGTTTCAATGCTCATTTGCGGTTGTGGTCGCAATTAAAATAGCGTTATAGGTACATTTGTACCTATCCGATCACATGAGTGTTAACGTCGTATAGCAATTTCATTTCGTTGTTTTTCACAATTCACAACGAAATCAATCAGCAGTTTGCCAATTAAAAATTAGCATCAGCTGACGTAAGAAGAAGAAGCTGACGCGTGAAACGCGTGTTATGGAGTATACAACATTGTAACGCGAATAACGCGAGAAACGCCATAACACGACAAACCCTGAACGCCTGAAACGCGCTTTATGGAGTTTGACCATAAGGGAGTGTCAAATCCGGCGTGTCAAAATGTACATCACCTTTTATTATTGCATCGTGCTTATTGACGTATTTGTCAAAAGCTTGATGTGATGCCACTTCGTTGTAATACTAAATTAAAGATATTTAAGATTCCAAAAATATTAATAAACACGGAAGGGACTTTTCACTGTGACTAACATATTTTGGGCGAAAGTATAAACATATTAAGGCGAATTCAACAGCAGATAATTCATTGCAGGATTAAAAAAATTTTCAATAGATTTTCTAACAACAGTGCGGTAGCACATTTTCAAAGAAGAACGTCAAAAAAACCTTTAGTGTCAGATGCGCAATATGATGGTTGAGAAGAAGCATTGCCTCTATTTTATATTCTTGTATCATCGCTCAGGGTCAAAGTTCAAAGTTTGTATCTAAATAACTCAAAAAACTCTTAATCGTTTCGTTTTCTATTTTCTATAACGAACCGTTTAAAACGAACTTCCACCTGAATCGAACCAATTTCAAAAGTACGCGCTTTATTTTTCGCTTATTTCGAATCCGTTTAAAGCGAACTTTCGGTTAAAACGAACCAATTGGCCAGTCCCTCGAAGTTCGCTTCAAGCGAAAAATATTGTATGTACTTACAATAAGTTATAAGCGAAAACTATTTTTTAACATAAATTTACAAAAACCGATTTCTTCTCGGAAGAAATTAACACTAAGTTATAATAAGTTTGTTACGATATTATAGCCTACGGAATTTCCTTTACAATGAAGTATACAACATTTTTTAATTTTTGTTGTCTTGATTTAATATTTACATTTGAATTGAGTTAAACCAATGTATAGAACCAATGTATAGAACATATATTGTATATCAGGGGTGCCCAAAACCTTCTTATGGAAGAGCAAACACTAATACATAAAAATTAATTCATACGCTAAACAACAACAAAACCTACGTGGAAGATAACTGTCGCCAATTTGCACCAACAAAGCATACTGTGCTGTGTGTGTATACTAGAATCCTCAGCCTATGCCGAAGATCATTTACAAAAACAAATGAGGAATTGGAATCCTCAGCCTATGCTGAAGAGCATTTACAAAAACAAATGAGCAACGAGAGCATAGGGCATGGGCACCTCTGTTGTATATTCTTTAGTTAAACGCACCTATTTGCAATATTGCAATGGCGTTTTTGAAGGTTGTTGTTTAGACACGATCCATTGCAATCAAAGGCTTTGAATACAAAAGTACTGTAAGCACTTTACTGATCCTAATGCCCAAGTTACTTTCATGAATGTTATTGTTTTTATACAGTAAAACCACGGTTTAGTACCTCCTTCCACCTCACGGAAAAATACCGTTCAACGGTAAACGAAGAAGAATATAAGTGAATTTTGCATATTAGTACATAATTCATGTCTAATGTTGTATATCAATAGAAAGGTGTAAAAATACCTTTCGTTTGATACCTATACCGTTTAAATCGAATGGGGATGTTCCAGGAGCGGATTCAGAAAAATATTTCAGGGGGGTTTCAAAAAGTAATTCTTTAATATTTGTAAAATGCTTTTTAATTTGTATATAGTTTTACAGACGATCCAAATATTTCGGGGGGGTTTCAACCCCCAAAACACCCCCCTGAATCCGCCACTGGGATGTTCTCTAAAACTTGTAGAAGGCTCAATAGATCATCTCTTATCTCAATGCAACTATACATTGTAAATCTTTTAACTAAATCGAATGACAATTCATTGGGTTATTTTTATACAAACTTTGAAGTTTGACCATGAGCCACGCCTTTTGTCGTTAGATTGACAAAAAAAACTTTATATTATATATATACTACTCGCACGACATTTTTTGTTTTTTCATAATGAAATACGCGAGATGGCGAATGCAAATTGACGAAGAAAACCAACTAAAGGAAGAGGAGGAGCTACTGATTAACGCAATCGTGGCCCACAAATAAACAATGTTGCTGTTAAGTTTCAGTAAAGAAATGGACTGAACGCTTGAACCGGATTTAAATTATATGGGCGGTGCCATACCCTCTTATTCAATACCTGCCCCTATTCAATGCCCTCTGTTGAAAGAGAAAATGGTAGGTTCGTAATAAGTTTCATTGCTGAGCGACTTATAGTTCAGCAACATGTTTGGGTCGCAAAAATTGTGCCACGGCCCTTGTCCAACGCCCATCAAATCTTATCAGTAGAATGACTCATCTATGGGACGACAGGGTAGTATATTTCAGTGTTGTACAACTTACAATTTGGAAGATATTCTCTTATTAAGATCTGGCTCGTATGGGTGGAGCCACGCCCCCTGAAAAGTAGATTAGCCGATTCTCAGACCTACTAAATATGCATATAAAATTTCATAAAAATTGGTCAAGCCGTTTCGAAGGAGTATGGTAACTAACACTGTGACACGATAATTTTATATATACGATTATTTGCACTTAAGCCCCGACGGACGAGAAGAACGATGCGACCAAAGATGCCTTCAATGCGAAGCTCGAGGACGTCTGGCCCAGACGTCAAAATTGTCCTCGGTATTTGAATGCAAAGGTCGGACAAGACGGTATATTTGGTCCCACAGTCGTGCGGTGCAGCCTCCATACGACCACTTCGAACAACGGCCTGAGGCTGATCGACATCGTCGTTGCACGAAACATGGTAGCTAGTAGCACCAGATTCCAGCAACTCGACATCCATAAGGCCTCCTGGTTATCTCTCAATGAATCCACCCACAGCCAGATTGATCACATTGTGATTAATGGAAGGCATGCTTCGAGCATTCTAGATGTGGGCAGGTTTCGAAGACCCAACATAGACTCGGCCCCCTTGTTGCAGCCAAGCTACGTATGCGTCTTTACGCAGCAAAGACCGCGCAGCCTAGTTTTCCAAGAAAGGCGTACATCAGTAAGCTACGTTCACAAAGGATAGCCGAAGCCTACTGCGCCCAACTCTCCACACAGCGCGGGCGCTCCTACTAACCACCTGATGACATCGGAGGATTATGGGCTCACATATCCCAATATATGCGTGCCGCCGCAGAAAATATCCTTGGTTCCCGACGCCCTCCACCAAGAAACCAATGGTGCGACGAAGAGTGTCGCGCAGCCAGTGCAGCGAAGAATGCTGCCTACAAGAAGATCCTGCAGTCGGCAACGCGAGGCGTACGGGAAAATTACCGAGAGGAGAGAAAGAAAAAGAGGTGCCTTTTAAGACGCAAGAACGGGTGCAAGAAAGCCGCGAGCGTAAGTAAATCTAGCAGTTCAGTAACAGGAACGACGGCCGAAAATGTGTCTAGAAAGTCAAGCATCTGACAGAAGGATTCAAGGCCAGGGCATGTTTCTGCAGAGACGAAGACGGGATCTGGTTAGAGAAGCGCTGGGTGTACTAAGGCGGGCGACAAAGGCGAAGATGACCAGACGGCACCAACTGATGACGACGGTGTAGATGTACCACCGCTATGACGAGGTCAGAGTCGACCAGGTTGAGTCCAGCGGCTCAAGAACAATAAAGCCACAGGCCCGGACGAACTACCAGCAGAATGGTTCAAGGCCGGCGGCGGTGAGCTGACTGGGTGCATGCATCAGCTCATATGCAAAATATGGCTGGAGGAATGTATGCCCAGCGATTGAAACCTCAGTGCCCTTTGCCCTGTGTTAAAGAAAGGCGATCTCTATTCGAAAGAGAATCTGCCAGAATGGGTCTGGTCGTAAATGAAGGCAAGACGAAGTATATGCTGTCGCAGGGCTAGCGTCTCACATCGAGACTGGCAAGTATAATTTTGAAGTTGTAAAAAAATGCATCTGTCTTGGCTTCGCCATAAACTGCAGGAATGACATCAGCATCGAGATAAAGTGAAGGATTACTCTTGCCAATACGTGCTACTACGGTCTCGGTTGGCAACTGAGTTGCAAAGACCTCTCTCGACTGACAAAATTTGTACTCTATAAGACGGTCAATCTTCCAGTGGTCCTTTATGACGCAGAAGCATGGACACTGTCGAGAAGAATTACTTCGCAAAATCTTCGACCCTGTTCGTATTGGCCACGACTATTGCATATTACCCAACAACGAGCTGTGTAAAGATATGGACATAGCACAGCAAATTAACATCCAACGGCTACGCTGGCTTGGCCAAGTCTGCCGTATGGACGATGAAGCTCCGGCGAACAATGTGTTCTATGCGGTAGTTGGAGGTCGACGGCGAAGAGGCAGGCCGTGTCTCCGGTGGAAGGACCAAGTTGAGTAGGCCCTATATTCTCTTGGTGTCACCAACTGGAGAAGACGCGCGCAAAGCAGAGGAGCGTGGAAAGAATTTTTGTGGCAGGCTGTAACCCGGTAACGGGTTGTTAGTTAAGAAAGTAATGATACATTGAAGTCGATATGGGTATCAAACAATTCAGCGTGTCAGCTCTATAGTATCGGCCACGCCTACTTTCCGCGGCCACCAAACTAGCATAACAAAGTAACTGCACATGTATGCAAATCAATATCGACATCAAATGATTCAGTGCTTTATGAGGGTAAACATAAGCTATATGACATTGACCACGCCCACCTGATACGCATTCCTTCCACGCCCACTATATTGATTTGAATCAGTTATGGTATATTAGTTCATTGATATTACCTGATTCTGTTTCCAAGGGGCGACGCCCACCTACGCGCCTCCCTATCCCGCCCACCATAATGACAGGAATCAGCTATGGTTTTCTTTGTAAGACGATAGAGCCCTTCATTTTTATAATAATGCATAAATTTATAGGCAGAAAAATTTTACTCTGTTTTGGTTGAGAATACTCTTCTTCGCTGAAAAATAATTAAAGAGTTAAGAGAAAGACCAGAGATTTAATAAAACCTCAAAGAAAGAAATCATGCGTTGTTGGTAGTCAATTATCATCAGAAGTTTGGGTAATGGTGCGGTGTCGAAGTTTATTTGATAGACTGTATTTACAACGATTGCGTTCTTTTCCTTTGTGTAGCAGTCATTTTTTATTAATTGGAACAACAGCATATTTGCACAGAAATCATGCCACAAAATTTAAATAGTGAATTTTTATTGGGACACCTTATATTTCTGCTATGATTTAATGATTAAAATGCAACTAAGAATTTTAATATTACTTACAAACACCTGTAAGGATATACATTTTTAAATTGAAATACTATATTGGCTTCTATGACTTCAACAAATTTTCAAAACTTTATGAATAGACTTGAAATTTACTAAGTTGCCCACGGTTTCCACTCGACCACAGTTATACAGCTAACCAGATATTTCTAGAAAAGTAACCATAATGTAATAAATATAACCATATGAGAAGGAGAAAGCAAGTTTTAGTCGTTCTTATGTTCCGCCTTGTGATATCAATTATTACACGTCGATATGTGGTAGGTCAGTCTCAAGGCGTGGTAAGTCGTTTTGCTAATATATAGTAGCAATATTTTCAAAGTAGTTTTTTTGCTGTAAATAGCGATAAAAAGAAAGAACTATGTTTATTCAACGAACAAGAAAATAATGTAGGTAAACAATAATAAATCCTCTCTACCACGCACGAGTTGCATAAATTGCTTTATAGTTTACTAAATTGCACTTTTTCGTCGTTTGCAGTCGCTCGCAATCGCTGAGTCACTTTTCGCCATCTCGCCGCGACCATGGTACAATCACAAGGTATGCCAGATAGGGAGAGTACTCTTCATGTACTATGAGATGTGAATGTCAAACGACAAAAATTAGAAGTGCTTATGAATGGGAGTCGTGTTTTTTACAGTTTTTACAATACACAGAAAAACTTTAGTAGGTATCTTTTTCTTTGCAAAAAGTATAAAAATGCTCATATTTATGCCAAAAATAAGTTTCGGACGTAAATAACATGTCTGGTACCGGACTTGCTACTTGCGGAAAAATAGAAACAAATTAGTTATGTTACTGTCTTCAACAGTTTTTTTTATTAGAAGGCGAATCACAGCAAGGCGAAAAAGTTCACAAAGCACAAATTAAAAATAACGGCATAAGATGTCGTCATAAGTCGGCGGAACATGCATGAAAAGAGAGAAAAAGAAAAAGTCTTGTTTCGTGGAAAAGTGCACAAAGTCCAGAGCAAAGAAAGTCCAAAGAATAAACATAAATATAAATTATTTTTACTTAGTTTTTTGTCTTTCTGTAAAATTTGAAAAAGTGGATTTAGCACCTTTTCACTCTAAGGCAGCTAGTGCATATTTCTTGTTTGTTTAGCATGAACATTTCCAAAAGGTATGGTATGCATGGAAAAAGGTACTAAATTTCTAGCGTACACGCAACTCCAGTATCTCTGTTTGACAGCATTTCCAAATGTAAACAAACGAAAAAAGAGGGAGATTTGTCTACTTGGCATACCTTGTTATTGTACCATGGCCGCGACATGAATACTTCCACTCTTCAATAGTTGATCGTTTCCGTGTAATTGATCGCTAGGAGCAAAACTCATTGCGTCGCGCGATGCGAATACTCCTTGCCGTAAACTTAGAGCCTTTTCAAGGTATATTAACAAGGTACGCCAGGCTCAGAGAGCCGTCAAAATAAGGGGGCCAAATCAGAGTTGCTTTTTGTTAGGAATGAATTGTTGGTTGCATCTTTTAGTATTTGTTCCTCAAACTCTAAAAACCGCGTTTATGTAGGACAAATGTTATAATTAGTTAGTTTTAATAGAATGACACAAAGATAATTTGGTATTAATTGTTATAGTGTTGCTGAATGTCGTATACATTTTTTGCCCATTCAAAAATAAAAATGTAATGTAAATTTCTATGGAAGAGTTTTTGATAATTTTTTATTTACGTAAAATCTTTTTCTTAATTGTTTTTGTTTTAAATTTTTGTTTAAGTTCCTTATTCTAAAATACATTCAACATTAAAATAAAGTTGTTTTACTTCTTCAGCAAGCTGAACAGAATTAGAAAATGAACATACAATTTCGCACAAATTGCTAACATGAGCTATATTTCGCGTATATGTATTTTACAATGTTACCCAAATCTGTACACAAAAGTATAGTTGTACAAACAATATCAACATTAATAGTAGGTGTTTTATTCTACAAAAAGAGCAACCGTTTACAAATAAGAGGGTGAAGAGAGACATTTAAAGCTGCGGCTCCCAGCCTGGCGTACCTTGTTAATATAAGGTAGCCTGTTTACACTAGGGCTTCTCCAAGGTTTATTAATAGGGTGATGGCACTACTGCAAAAACAAAATTCCCATGTATTTTGTTAGTGCTTTTGGGCATGCTGATTGTCAAAATCAAATCGAAACACAAACAACACAAAAACAATTTTACCAATTTTTGACAATTAGCATGCCCATTCGCGAAAAATCAAAAGAAAATCAGAAGAAAAAAGTTTAATCAGATGTGTTGCCACCACTACCTTTCAAACCGGCCGGACGTTTTGCTTACAATTATCTTATCTTCCCTATTATTTAAATTTGAGCAGTTAATAGCCATTTCAGTGACTTCTAAAATATTTTCAATAATTTCTTCTTCTTTCTTCAAATTCATTTTTCTTCTAATAATATTGGCAACACTCGGGCAGTTCGGTCGCAAAATCGATTGTCTCCCGTGAAATCGTAAAATTGTTTAACATTTTGTAACATTAATTGCTCAAAATGCCTTGCATCTGCTTGTCAAAAGTTGAGCGACACCTGGACGAACTTCAAAAGGTTAAATATGTTAACTGCAATGAATTTTATCATTGCCAGTGCGTAAATTTGAAAAAAAGTGACATTGAATTTATGATGAAAAACAATCAAAGCTATAAATGCAGCAAGTGTCTCTCGGCTTGGCGCAAGTCGCTGATCTCTCCACCCATTGCGGCTAACAATCAACAGTTACAAACAAATGTCCCTAAGAGCTGCGTGGTGCCTGATGATCTCTTAAGTTTTGATAAACCAAGTGATAATCTGTACTCACCTAACAAAAGTGAGCATCAGCAAACAACCAATGCCTTGGACACCCCAAAACACGGCGATCGCGAAACTTCGCATTTGCTGAACCTCATGGACCAGAGTCTCACTAAACAAAGCGTGTGCTAGGATTAATTGAAATTGTCAGCCCAGGACAAAGGGCACTGAGGTTCCAATCGTTGGGCATTCGTTCCTCCAGCCATATTTTGCAAATGAGCTGATGCATGCACCCAATCAGCTCACCACCGCCGGCCTTGAACAATTCAGCTGGTAGCCCATCCGGCCCTGCAGCTTTATTGTTCTTGAGTCGCTGGATAGCAACCCGGACCTCGTCATGGCTGGGCGGTGGCACATCCACACCGTCGTCGTCGATTGGTGCCATCTGGACATCTTCACCACTGGCGGTATTGTTCCCTTCGTCGCCTGCGAGCAGCTTGGTGAAGTGCTCCTTCCACAACCTCAGTACACCCTGCGCATCCGTAACCAGATCCCCGTTTTCGTCTCTGCAAGAAGATGCCCCGGGCTTAAACCCTTCCGGGAGACGCTTACTTTTTTGGAAGAATTTTCGGGCATCATTCCTGCACCTGCTTTCCTCGATTTCCTCACGCTCGCGCCTTTCTTGCTCCCGTTTGTTGCGTCTAAAAAGGCACCTCTCTTTCTTCCTCTCCTCCCGGTACTTTTCTATCACGGCTCGCGTGGCAGCCGACTGCAGCGCCTTCTTGTAGGCAGCATTCTTCGCTGCAGTGGCTACGCGACACTCTTCATCGTACCATTGGTTTTTTAGTGGTGGGCGTCGAAAACCAAGGACATTTTCTGCGGCGGCGCGCATAGAGTGGGATAAGTGAGCCCATAATCCGCCGATGTCATCAGGTGGAGAGGGGGAGCGACCGAGCTGGTTGGAGAGTTGAGCGGAGTAGGCTTCGGCTACCCCTTGTGATCGCAGCTTACTGATGTCCAGCTTTCTTCGCAAACTAGGTTGCGCGGTCTACGCTGCGCAAAGACGCATGCGTACCTTGGCTGCAACAAGGTAATGGTCCGAGTCGATGTTGGGTCCTCGGAACGTGCGCACATCTAGAATGCTAGAAGCATGCCTTCCATCAATCACAATGTGATCAATCTGGTTGCGGGTTGATTGATCGGGGGATAACCAGGTCGCCTTGTGGATATCGAGGTGCTGGAATCTGGTGCTACTAACTACCATGTTTCGTGCCGCGGCGAAATCGATCAGCCTCAGACCGTTGTTCGTAGTGGTCGTATGGAGGCTGAACTGCCCGACTGTGGGGCCAAATATACCTTCGCATTGAAGTCCCCGAGGACGATTTTGACGTGATGGGCTCGGCACCCGTCGTATAAGTCCTCGAGCTTCGCATAGAAGGCATCCTTGGCCGCATCGTCCTTCTCTTCCGTCGGGGCGTGCGCGCAAATTAGGCTGATGCTAAAGTATCTAGCCTTGATGCGGATCGAAGCCAGTCGTTCGTTCACCGGAGTGAATCGAGAGACGTGGTGGCGAAGTCTCTTACTGACCACAAATCCGCAGCCAAATTCGCGCTTCTCCGCATGGCAGCTGTAGTAGATGTCGCAGTCTGCTCGCTTGGAGCAACCTTGTCCTGTCCATCGCATTTCCTGAATGGCGGTGATGTCAGCCTTACACTTTGTGAGGGCTTCCGCCAGTTGGATAGAGGCACCTTCCCTATAGAGGGTCCGGACATTCCAGGTGCATATCCTCAAATCGTGGTCTTTAAATCGTTTGCTGTGGTCGTCAACATTGTGGGCTCTTTCCGACGCTTGTTTGCTGGCTTTCATTGATATTTGATTTTCCGTGGCGGGCACCAAATCCTGCGCACAACCAAAATTTTAAGTCCTGGGGATTGGACTCGCTGCACACATTAGTTCACTATTCAGCGGGTGCCAAATAGCTATCCAGAAGGGCCGCGCGGATGCTGTGCATCAGCTTAGATTGGACAGGGACAAGGATCGTTCTGGCGTTCGCCAAATTGAACGTAATCAGAGACTTTACCTTGTATGTCCGCTCCCTTCCTCCTGCGATTAAGTACAAAAAGCAAAAGCGGCTATCAGCTGCTTTCGTTCGGCGTGGGCTCGTCCATGTAAAGAAAATTTCGGATGACTCTCCCACCTGCATTAATTAACAACAGCAACAACTGCAATTAGACTGCACAGCTCTTTACTTATTTTTTCTTTTACCCTATCTTCTTGTTTCCCACTTCACCAAGCTGCTCGCAGGCGACGAAAGGAACAATACCGCCAGTGGTGAAGATGTCCAGATGGCACCAATCAACGACGACGGTGTGGATGTGCCACCGCCCAGCCATGACGAGGTCCGGGTTGCTATCCAGCGACTCAAGAACAACAAAGCTGCAGGGCCGGATGGGCTACCAGCTGAATTGTTCAAGGCCGGCGGCGGTGAGCTGATTGGGTGCATGCATCAGCTCATTTGCAAAATATGGCTGGAGGAACGAATGCCCAACGATTGGAACCTCAGTGCCCTTTGTCCTGTGCTGAAGAAAGGCGACCCAACAATATGCGCCAACTACAGGGGTATCAGCCTACTTCCCATTGCATACAAGGTCCTGACGAGCGTATTATGTGAAAGACTAAAGCCACTCGCCAAGGCGCTGATTGGACCTTATCAGTGCGGCTTTAGACCTGGTAAGTCCACCATCGACCAGATATTCACTCTACGCCAAATCCTGGAGAAGACCCATGAGAACCAAATCGATACACACCATCTCTTCATCGATTACAAGGCAGCATTCGATAGCCCGATAAGGGATCGCCTATATGCCGCATTGTCTGAACTTGATATCCCTGCAAAGCTCGTTAGACTTTGCAGAGCGACGTTGAGCAATACGCGCAGCTCCGTCAAGGTTGGAAGTGACCTCTCCGACCCCTTTGATACCGTTCGAGGTTTCAGACAGGGCGATCCTTTGTCCTGCGACCTCTTCAACTTCACCATGGAGAGTGTTCTGCGCAAGGCCGGTGTACATCGTAATGGCACAATTTTCAACAAAAGTGTCCAGCTCCTTGCTTACGCTGATGATATTGATGTCATCGGACGTAACAAGCGAGATGTCACCGCTGCCTTTGCGGCTATCGAAAGAGAATCTGCCAAAATGGGTCTGGTGGTAAATGAGGGCAAGACGAAGTATATGCTGTCTTCACGCAGGGACTCGCAGCGGCTAGGGTCTCACGTCGAGGCCGACAGGTATGCTTTTGAAGTTGTCAAGGAATTCGTCTACCTTGGCACCGCCATCAACAGCAGCAATGATGTCAGTCTGGAGATAAAGCGAAGGATAACTCTTGCCAACAGGTGCTACTACGGTCTCGGTAGGCAATTGAGAAGTAGAGACCTCTCTCGACCGACAAAACTTTCACTCTATAGGACGCTTATCTTGCCCGTGCTCCTCTATGGCGCTGAAGCATGGACAATGACACGAAACGACATAGCGGCCCTTGGAGTGTTCGAGAGGAAGGTGCTTCGCAAAATCTTCGGCCCTGTTCGGGTTGGTGACGACTATCGCATACGAACCAATAACGAGCTGTATGAGCTGTATAAGGACATGGACGTAGCGCAGCGAATTAACATCCAGCGGCTACGCTGGCTCGGTCATGTCTGCCGCATGGACGACGAAGCTCCGGCGAAAAAGGTATTCGATGCGATGGTTGGAGGTCGACGGCGAAGAGGGAGGCCGTGTCTCCGGTGGAAGGACCAAGTGGAAGAGGCCCTGGTATCTCTTGGTGTGACCAACTGGAGAAGGCGCGCGCGAAGCAGAGGCGCCTGGAGAGAAGTTTTGCGGCAGGCCGTAACCCGATAACGGGTTGTTATGGCCAGTTAAGTAAGTTAAGTAAGTCTTGTTTCCCACTATTTTCAACTATACTATCACCTCCGAGCAAAGCTAAGATGTACTCTCTAAAAGGTTGTTTTTGCTTGCACACTAAATACTTCAGACGGCGTTACTAAAGTAGCAAATTTTGGTTACATTTATTACAATGGGCCTGAATACCTGTGAATCTACCGCCAAAGGCAATTGCTACGAAATGATTCGTGTCTTGAACAGAGGTCGAAAAGGATTAAGTACGAGGGCGGGTCAATAAGTCCGTGACTTTTTTAATGAAACACAGGTTTTTAGATAAAAAGTTATTTTATTTTTCAACGTAGACTCCTTTGAGATCTATACACTTAGCCCAATGTTTCTCCAGTTTTTTTATCCCTTCCGAAAAATATGATTTGTCGAGGTCTTCAAAATAGGCATTTGTTTGTGAGATGACTTCGTCATTGGAGGCAAATCTCTTTCCGCCGAGCCATTTCTTCAAGTTTGGGAACAAGAAATAGTCACTTGGGGCTTGATCGGGTGAATAGGCGGGATGAGGGAGCAATTCATAGCCCAATTCATGGATTTTTGCCATGGAAACTGCACATGTGTGCACCCGTGCACACGAAATTCACTTTTTTCCATTTTCTTCTCAGTCAACGCGGTAGTCTGATATTAACGGCTGTCAAAAACAAACTAAATGTCGCAGCTTGTTCAATTTTTGACAAGAGTCAACTGACAGATGACTGTTGACGGGAGCAGTGTTGCCATTTCAATTAAGAGGCGGGAAATTCAAAAAGTCACGGACTTATTGACCCGCCCTCGCATATGCCACATCAATGCGCAAAGTCTACTTAAAATATTGACGAGTTTCGTCACCTGTTTGAATGCTCAGGTATAGATATTGTATGCGTTTTTGAGACATGGTTTGCTCCAGAACTAAACGACTCACTTTGTAAACTCGATGGGTATCAAATATTTAGGGCAAATAGAGAGACGCATGCTGGTGGGGTGGCCATTTATGTGAATAACGGAATCAAATGTAAGTCATGTTGCAAATCGTCGTTTGGAGACAATATTGAATATGTTTTTCTTGAGGTCTATAATAACGCAGACAGAATACTTGTTGATTGTACATACACGGCAAATCGTAATGTCGATCTTGGTCCACTCATGGTGGTCTTAGACAACTTATTTCTTTCATACAGTGACTTAATTATTACGGGTGATTTTAATAGCAATATTCTTGTTAAAAGAAACCTAGTGAATAGAATGTTGACAACCGGATTATACTTAGCCAACTCAGCGTACACGACGCATTTTACAAAAACGAGTAGCACACTTTTAGATCTATTTCTAGTAAGCAACAAAGAGCACATTTTTTTATATGATCAACTCTCAGCACCTGCGTTCTCTAAACACCTTATATTTCTGAAATACAACTTCAGTCTAATAAACTCCGAAGAATCTTTCAGTTTCCGTGACTTCAAAAACGTTAATTACTCATTGCTCATTGCTTATGCTGCCCTTTCAATTGACTGGTCGCAGATATACCATATGGCACCTATGGCAACCTTTTTAATTAGTTTGTTCCTATAAAAGACAAAACAATTCGTGTTGCACAAAAGGAGTGGTTCGACGATAACATTAAAAAACTGATTCGCGAACGTGACGATGCTTACATCAAATGGAAAAGATATAAAACTTCAAATTTGTATGCACTATTCAAAAAGGTTAGAGCTCTCGCAGTAAGCAGACTTAAAACAGCAAAAAGAAGATATTAGCGTAAATTCAGTTCATGCATTGGCTCAAAGCAAAAGTGGCAACATATACGTAAAATTGGTATCAACAATAAAATATCCAAGTCAATCAGCCCCTCCGAAATTGATGTTAACCAATTAAATATAAATTTTCTGAATTTATCAGCAACCATGGTAAATGCAAAACGCCCAGTGGCTACACAGAATCACAACAATCCTAGCTCTGAAAATTCTTTTAGCTTCTCTTGTGTGCATCAGTTGGAGGTTTGGCAAGCATTTCAGTCTGTTAAATCAAATGCTGTGGGATTTAATGAAATGCACCCCATTTTTATAAAAGGACTCCTCCCAATATTGCTGCCATTTTTCACATATCTTTTCAATACAATTTTTACCACCTCAACATTTCCACAAAACTGGCCGACTTCAGGCGAAATACGAACGATGTTCTCCGTTTATCCAATGCAGGTTTCGACTCCAATACTCCTATTTACATTAATGAGAGTTTTACTAAAGTAAATCATCATATTCTCAAAATTGCGATTAAGTACTTACTTACTTAACTGGCCATAACAACCCGTTATCGGGTTACGGCCTGCCGCAAAACTTCTCTCCAGGCGCCTCTGCTTTGCGCGCGCCTTCTCCAGTTGGTAACACCAAGAGATGACAGGGCCTCTTTAACTTGGTCCTTCCACCGGAGACACGGTCTCCCTCTTCGCCGTCGACCTCCAGCCATCGCATCGAACACCTTTTTCGCCGGAGCTTCGTCGTCCATTCGGCAGACATGACCGAGCCAGCGTAGCCGCTCGATGTTTATTCGCTGCGCTACGTCCATGTCCTTATACAGCTCATACAGCTCGTTATTGGTTCGTATACGATAGTCGTCACCAACACGAACAGGGCCGAAGATTTTGCGAAGTACCTTCCTCTCGAACACTCCAAGGGCCGCTATGTCGTTTCGTGTCATTATCCATGCTTCAGCGCCATAGAGGAGCACGGGCAAGGTAAGCGTCCTATAGAGTGCAAGTTTTGTCGGTCGAGAGAGGTCTCTACTTCTCAATTGCCTACCGAGACCGTAGTAGCACCTGTTGGCAAGAGTTATCCTTCGCTTTATCTCCAGGCTGACATCATTGCTGCTGTTGATGGCAGTGCCAAGGCAGACGAATTCCTTGACAACTTCAAAAGTATACCTGTCGGCCTCGACGTGAGACCCTAGCCGCTGCGTGTCCCTGCATGTAGACAGCATATACTTCGTCTTGCCCTCATTTACCACCAGACCCATTTTGGCAGATTCTCTTTCGATAGCCGCAAAGGCAGCGGTGACATCTCGCTTGTTACGTCCGATGACATCAATGTCATCAGCGTAGGCAAGGAGCTGGACACTTTTGTTGAAGATTGTGCCATTGCGATGTACACCGGCCTTGCGCAGAACACTCTCCATGGTGAAGTTAAAGAGGTCGCAGGACAAAGGATCACCCTGTCTGAAACCTCGAACGGTATCAAAGGGGTCGGAGAGGTCACTTCCAACCTTGACGGAGCTGCGCGTATTGCTCAACGTCGCTCTGCAAAGTCTCACGAGCTTTGCAGGGATACCAAGTTCAGACAATGCGGTATATAGGCGATCCCTTATCGGGCTATCGAATGCTGCCTTGTAATCGATGAAGAGATGGTGTGTATCGATTTTATTCTCATGGGTCTTCTCCAGGATTTGGCGTTAAGTTAATATCTGGTCGATGGTGGACTTACCAGGTCTAAAGCCGCACTGATAAGGTCCAATCAGCGCCTTGGCGAGTGGCTTTAATCTTTCACATAGTACGCTCGTCAGGACCTTGTATGCAATGGGAAGTAGGCTAATACCCCTGTAGTTGGCGCATATTGTTGGGTCGCCTTTCTTCAGCACAGGACAAAGGGCACTGAGGTTCCAATCGTTGGGCATTCGTTCCTCCAGCCATATTTTGCAAATGAGCTGATGCATGCACCCAATCAGCTGGTAGCCCATCCGGCCCTGCAGCTTTATTGTTCTTGAGTCGCTGGATAGCAACCCGGACCTCGTCATGGCTGGGCGGTGGCACATCCACACCGTCGTCGTCGATTGGTGCCATCTGGACATCTTCACCACTGGCGGTATTGTTCCCTTCGTCGCCTGCGAGCAGCTTGGTGAAGTGCTCCTTCCACAACCTCAGTACACCCTGCGCATCCGTAACCAGATCCCCGTTTTCGTCTCTGCAAGAAGATGCCCCGGGCTTAAACCCTTCCGGGAGACGCTTACTTTTTTGGAAGAATTTTCGGGCATCATTCCTGCACCTGCTTTCCTCGATTTCCTCACGCTCGCGCCTTTCTTGCTCCCGTTTGTTGCGTCTAAAAAGGCACCTCTCTTTCTTCCTCTCCTCCCGGTACTTTTCTATCACGGCTCGCGTGGCAGCCGACTGCAGCGCCTTCTTGTAGGCAGCATTCTTCGCTGCAGTGGCTACGCGACACTCTTCATCGTACCATTGGTTTTTTAGTGGTGGGCGTCGAAAACCAAGGACATTTTCTGCGGCGGCGCGCATAGAGTGGGATAAGTGAGCCCATAATCCGCCGATGTCATCAGGTGGAGAGGGGGAGCGACCGAGCTGGTTGGAGAGTTGAGCGGAGTAGGCTTCGGCTACCCCTTGTGATCGCAGCTTACTGATGTCCAGCTTTCTTCGCAAACTAGGTTGCGCGGTCTTCGCTGCGCAAAGACGCATGCGTACCTTGGCTGCAACAAGGTAATGGTCCGAGTCGATGTCCTCGGAACGTGCGCACATCTAGAATGCTAGAAGCATGCCTTCCATCAATCACAATGTGATCAATCTGGTTGCGGGTTGATTGATCGGGGGATAACCAGGTCGCCTTGTGGATATCGAGGTGCTGGAATCTGGTGCTACTAACTACCATGTTTCGTGCCGCGGCGAAATCGATCAGCCTCAGACCGTTGTTCGTAGTGGTCGTATGGAGGCTGAACTGCCCGACTGTGGGGCCAAATATACCTTCGCATTGAAGTCCCCGAGGACGATTTTGACGTGATGGGCTCGGCACCCGTCGTATAAGTCCTCGAGCTTCGCATAGAAGGCATCCTTGGCCGCATCGTCCTTCTCTTTCGTCGGGGCGTGCGCGCAAATTAGGCTGATGCTAAAGTATTTAGCCTTGATGCGGATCGAAGCCAGTCGTTCGTTCACCGGAGTGAATCGAGGGACGTGGTGGCGAATTCTCTTACTGACCACAAATCCGCAGCCAAATTCGCGCTTCTCCGCATGGCAGCTGTAGTAGATGTCGCAGTCTGCTCGCTTGGAGCAACCTTGTCCTGTCCATCGCATTTCCTGAATGGCGGTGATGTCAGCCTTACACTTTGTGAGGGCTTCCGCCAGTTGGATAGAGGCACCTTCCCTATAGAGGGTCCGGACATTCCAGGTGCATATCCTCAAATCGTGGTCTTTAAATCGTTTGCTGTGGTCGTCAACATTGTGGGCTCCTTCCGACGCTTGTTTGCTGGCTTTCATTGATATTTGATTTTCCGTGGCGGGCACCAAATCCTGCGCACAACCAAAATTTTAAGTCCTGGGGATTGGACTCGCTGCACACATTAGTTCACTATTCAGCGGGTGCCAAATAGCTTTAGATGTCGCAGTCTGCTCGCTTGGAGCAACCTTGTCCTGTCCATCGCATTTCCTGAATGGCGGTGATGTCAGCCTTACACTTTGTGAGGGCTTCCGCCAGTTGGATAGAGGCACCTTCCCTATAGAGGGTCCGGACATTCCAGGTGCATATCCTCAAATCGTGGTCTTTAAATCGTTTGCTGTGGTCGTCAACATTGTGGGCTCCTTCCGACGCTTGTTTGCTGGCTTTCATTGATATTTGATTTTCCGTGGCGGGCACCAAATCCTGCGCACAACCAAAATTTTAAGTCCTGGGGATTGGACTCGCTGCACACATTAGTTCACTATTCAGCGGGTGCCAAATAGCTATCCAGAAGGGCCGCGCGGAGGCTGTGCATCAGCTTAGATTGGACAGGGACAAGGATCGTTCTGGCGTTCGCCAAGTTGAACGTAATCAGAGACTTTACCTTGTATGTCCGCTCCCTTCCTCCTGCGATTAAGTACAAAAAGCAAAAGCGGCTATCAGCTGCTTTCGTTCGGCGTGGGCTCGTCCATGTAAAGAAAATTTCGGATGACTCTCCCACCTGCATTAATTAACAACAGCAACAACTGCAATTAGACTGCACAGCTCTTTACTTATTTTTTCTTTTACCCTATCTTCTTGTTTCCCACTATTTTCAACTATACTATCACCTCCGAGCAAAGCTAAGATGTACTCTCTAAAGGTTGTTTTTGCTTGCACACTAAATACTTCAGACGGCGTTACTAAAGTAGCAAATTTTGGTTACATTTATTACAATGGGCCTGAATACCTGTGAATCTACCGCCAAAGGCAATTGCTACGAAATGATTCGTGTCTTGAACAGAGGTCGAAAAGGATTAAGTACGAGGGCGGGTCAATAAGTCCGTGACTTTTTGAATGAAACACAGGTTTTTAGATAAAAAGTTATTTTATTTTTCAACGTAGACTCCTTTGAGATCTATACACTTAGCCCAATGTTTCTCCAGTTTTTTTATCCCTTCCGAAAAATATGATTTGTCGAGGTCTTCAAAATAGGCATTTGTTTGTGAGATGACTTCGTCATTGGAGGCAAATCTCTTTCCGCCGAGCCATTTCTTCAAGTTTGGGAACAAGAAATAGTCACTTGGGGCTTGATCGGGTGAATAGGCGGGATGAGGGAGCAATTCATAGCCCAATTCATGGATTTTTGCCATGGAAACTGCACATGTGTGCACCCGTGCACACGAAATTCACTTTTTTCCATTTTCTTCTCAGTCAACGCGGTAGTCTGATATTAACGGCTGTCAAAAACAAACTAAATGTCGCAGCTTGTTCAATTTTTGACAAGAGTCAACTGACAGATGACTGTTGACGGGAGCAGTGTTGCCATTTCAATTAAGAGGCGGGAAATTCAAAAAGTCACGGACTTATTGACCCGCCCTCGCATATGCCACATCAATGCGCAAAGTCTACTTAAAATATTGACGAGTTTCGTCACCTGTTTGAATGCTCAGGTATAGATATTGTATGCGTTTTTGAGACATGGTTTGCTCCAGAACTAAACGACTCACTTTGTAAACTCGATGGGTATCAAATATCAGGTGTACAACTTTTCTTCCGCCGTTTTTTTCCAAAATTAAAAGCTTTATTGCGAAAAAGTGCTTACAGATGTATTATTCAAAGTATTGTCCGTCGCTAGCGACAACTTTCTCCCATCTTTCCGGCAATTTTCTTATCCGCTGCTACAACAACTGCTAGCATAGCCTCAGCCATTGCTACAACAACTGATGCCATCGCGCCGACTGCCGACTCGAATGCTACCGTTGACGCTGCTGCGCAGCCGCTTGCATTTCGGCCAGCGCATGTTGTGACCGATCTCACCGCTCTCTCGCAGTCTGTTTTGGATGTTGCTTCGTCGCCGGGTGCACTTGCACCCCACACTTTACACTCATCGCTTCATGTGCCGGTAGTTGACGGCTGTTCACTTTTATCTGCTCATTCTTCACCTGTTCCTGCTGCTGCTGCTGGGCTGCCGCCTACTGCTGCCGCTAATGCCTGGACCACTGTTTATGATAGAAAGCGAAATAAACAAAAGGTTGTTGTTGGCTCGAATGATGATTCTAATTTGGATGTTGCTGTGAGGAAAAAGTGGCTGCATCTTTCGTCATTTCTGCCCTCTGTTGCTGAAGAGAACATCATTGATTACATTTCCTGTCGGACGGGCATTGGAAAAAACCATCTCTCTTGCTATAAATTAATTAAGAAGGACGTTCCATCGGATTCTCTTAAACGAGTCAATTTTAAACTTGGGGTTACTTCCACATTCTGTGGAAAGCTTTTAGACCCTTCGGTGTGGCCAACCAGTGTCAGGGTACGCTCCTTTCGTTTTTTTCAAAAAATAGTACCGCCACCGACAAACGCATAACAATAGCTGCTGTCGCGTTAGATTGTGAGTCCACGGATTCAACTGTGGATCCAGTGGGTGCTAACTTTGGGCCTGTAGTGGCTCCCAGTTATTCAAAGAAGTGCATCAAAATTTATTTCCAAAATGTCTCCGGGATGAGAACTAAAGCTGACTCTGTACGTCTGCTTAGTTCTTCATTGGATTACGACGTTTTTGTTATTATTGAGACTTGGTTAAATCCAAGTTTCTTTGATTCAGAATTCTTCGACCCAAACTTGTTTAATGTGTTTCGGAAGGATAGAGACTCTATTCAATCAGGCCTGACAAGGGGTGGGGGTGTTTTGATTGCCGCTAAACGCAATCTACGCTCAGCCATAGTGGAACTCGAAAACAATGACACTATTTTAGACCAGCTTTGCGTGCAACTCCAAAGCATGCACGGATTGCTTCTTATATGCGCATCGTATATCCCACCGAATAGTTCTGACGCTATTTACAAATCACATGTTGACAACATTTCTTCCATTTGTGCCAAATTTGGTGATAGCGAGCTTTGTGTTTTGGGAGACTTCAATCTGAGCAGTATTACCTGGAGCAACATCGGGAACTCTTTTGAGCTTACTCCCTCTAATGTAATTTCCTTCAATGAGATGTACGTCATCGACAGTTTTACAAGCATTGGCTTGTCACAGATGAATGGATTTTCCAACAAGCTAAATCGAATACTAGACTTGATCTACATTTCAAGCAACTTAAATAGTAAGGTGATCGAGTGCGACTGTCCTTTTTCACCTGCTTGCTTACATCACGTTCCGTTAATAGTTGAGCTTGAATTCTATGAATTCTTTGCACTTCCGACTATATCACACACTATCTCATTTAATTATAATCTTTGTGATTTTGATGAGTTGGATTACTCGCTCGTTACTCGCTAGTTCTGTGGTTGCTGACTGTTATACAGTTTTTAAATCGACTGTTTTTGATTTATGTCTGGAGTTTATCCCTACTTTACACAGAAAGGTTCATAAACTACCATGGGTTACTAAGGAATTGCAACATCTAAAGAATTTAAGAAACAAATACTATAAAAAATACAAGGCAACAATGAGTCTTTTCTACTTTTGCAACTACCAGTCCCATCTAAAGAGTTACAATAAACTCGCCAAATTGTTGTACAGGAACTATATCCGCAATTACGAAGTCGGTATCAAAAGCAACCCTAAAGCCTTTTGGAGCTTTATTAAGTCAAAAAAAGCAGTTTCGGATATTCCATCTTCCGTGTTCTTTAAGAAGAAATCCGCAAAAACTAAGGAAGATGCCGCAAATATTTTTGCTGAATTCTTCAGCTCGAATTTTGTTTCTGATTTGGGAATTGATGTGACTGACTGTCACTTCTCAGACTCACCCATCTCTTTTGGCTCTTTGATCCTAACTGCCGAAGACATTGAAACGGGCATCGCCAATCTTAGTTTCTCGACTCAAACGGATGCTGATGGCCTTTCTGCTGTACTACTGAAGAAATGTTCCTCTCTTATAAACCCGCTATTAACAATATTTAACAAATCTCTATCGTCAGGCGTTTTCATTGATGATTGGAAGAAAGCGTCGATTACTCCTATATTCAAGAGTGGTAACAAGAACGATGTCTCAAACTATCGGCCGATTTCGAAACTGACCTCAGTTTCTAAACTTTTCGAATGCATTGTCAAAGAAAAGTTAAGTTTTTGTGTCAAGAGCATGATCTCTCCATTCCAGCATGGTTTCGTCAAAGGCAGATCGACTACATCTAATCTTACAGTATTCACAGAAGATTGCCTTTCCGCCTTACAGAATGGCAACCAAGTAGACACAGTCTATACGGACTTCGCTAAAGCCTTTGACAGAGTTTCTCACAGAATTTTGGTCTCGAAATTAACCAGCATGGGCTTTCATTCAACATTTCTCGAATGGTTGAAGTCATACCTATCCAATAGGCATTGTTCCGTCGTTCTTGACAACATCTCGTCGCGGCCCTTTGTTGCCACTTCTGGTGTCCCCCAAGGGAGCATTCTTGGTCCTTTGTTGTTTGTCTTATTTATTAACGACATTGGATCTTGTTTTTCGTCTGCTAAATTCCTGCTATATGCTGACGATCTTAAAATTTATGCTGTTATTCACAATCTGTCGGACTCTGCTGCCTTACAATCGGACCTCGACAATGTTCAGTCTTGGTGCAATGATAATAATCTTTTTTTAAATGTTAGCAAATGCTTTCATGTAACTTTTACTAGGAAAAGAGATTCCCTTCAAGTATCGTATTCCATCTCTGGCTCCGTGCTACAATCGGTTAATGAAATTAAAGACCTAGGTGTTTTCTTCGACACAAAACTAAGTTTTGCAAATCATATCAGTTTTATTGTTTCTAAATCTTATGCCATGTGGGGTTTCGTTCGTCGGAATAGTACTGTCTTTTCGGATCCGTATACAATCAAATTACTTTACACAACCTTTGTCAGGTCTAGATTGGAATATGCCGCGCTAATATGGAGACCATATCACGCATCTTCCATAAACCGAATTGAACGGATACAGAAAGTATTCATTCGGTTCGCTTTGCGTTCGCTGAACTTCAGTGATCCCATACCATCCTACAGCTCTCGTTGCCTTCTAATTAACTTAAAGTCACTACATGCTAGGCGTTCTCTTCTTGCATGCTCCTTTGTAGTCAGCATTGTATGTGGTGCTATTGATTGCCCGGATCTTTTAGCAAGAATCGCATTTAATGTCCCTAAACGGAGTCTGCGGAGGGTGGATACCTTCCATTTAGATGTCCCCAGGACGAATTATGCAAGAAATGCACCTCTATATAGGGCCTTCTCGGAATTAAACAATGTTACCGATTTGGATCTGTCACTTCCGAAGGGTTTGCTGTTGAATAGTTTAAGTAACTTATAGTTTGTAATAATTATTATATCCTATAGTCAGTAAGGACATTTGTTCATTGGCTAAATAAATAAATAAATAAATAAATAAAAAAGGAGTCCTCTTTTGACGCTATCCATGAAGCAATCCATTTTTCTAATTCTTCGAAGGATTGAAAATGTTGATCTGCCAGGCCGTGTGCCATCGAACGGAATAGGTGGAAGTCAGAAGGGGCGACATCTGGGGAATACGGCGGGTGGGGCAAGACTTCCCATTTCACCGTTTCCAGGTACTTTTTGACCACTTTTGCGACGTGAGGCCGAGCATTGTCGTGCTGGAGGATGACTCACCATTTTCACTCACCACGAAATCACCATTTTTAAAACGTTGAAACCACTCCCGACACGTTCTTTCACTCAGAGCAGCATCACCGTAAGTTTCTGAGAGCATTCGATGCGCTTCAGCTGCATTTTTTTTCGAATTGTAACAGAAAAGTAAAACTTCCCGCAAATGGCGAGAATTGGGCACATAAACGGACATTTTCGAGCGTGAATAATACGAAAACAAGAACAACTGTCACTGAAACGGCGATGACAATTCGTTAGGCACTGTCCACACTCACTTTAAAGGCCTTACCATCTATGTATTTCAACCAGCCTCAGGCGGTACAGCCACCTATCGGAAAACGGCGGAAGCAAAGTTGTACACCTGATATTTAGGGCAGATAGAGAGACGCATGCTGGTGGGGTGGCCATTTATGTGAAAAACGGAATCAAATCTAAGTCATGTTGCAAATCGTCGTTTGGAGACAATATTGAATATGTTTTTCTTGAGGTCTATAATAACGCAGACAGAATACTTGTTGATTGTACATACACGGCAAATCGTAATGTCGATCTTGATCCACTCATGGTGGTCTTAGACAACTTATTTCTTTCATACAGTGACTTAATTATTACGGGTGATTTTAATAGCAATATTCTTGTTAAAAGAAACCTAGTGAATAGAATGTTGACAACCGGATTATACTTAGCCAACTCAGCAGCGTACACGACGCATTTTACAAAAACGAGTAGCACACTTTTAGATCTATTTCTAGTAAGCAACAAAGAGCACATTTTGTTATATGATCAACTCTCAGCACCTGCGTTCTCTAAACATGACCTTATATTTCTGAAATACAATTTCAGTCTAATAAACTCCTAAGAATCTTTCAGTTTCCGTGACTTCAAAAACGTTAATTACTCATTGCTCATTGCTTATGCTGCCCTTTCAGTTGACTGGTCGCAGATATACCATATGGCACCTATGGCAACCTTTTTAATTAGTTTGTTCCTATAAAAGACAAAACAATTCGTGTTGCACAAAAGGAGTGGTTCGACGATAACATTAAAAAACTGATTCGCGAACGCGACGATGCTTACATCAAATGGAAAAGATATAAAACTTCACATTTGTATGCACTATTCAAAAAGGTTAGAGCTCTCGTAGTAAGCAGACTTAAAACAGCAAAAAGAAGATATTAGCGTAAATTCAGTTCATGCATTGGCTCAAAGCAAAAGTGGCAACATATACGTAAAATTGGTATCAACAATAAAATATCCAAGTCAATCAGCCCCTCCGAAATTGATGTTAACCAATTAAATATAAATTTTCTGAATTTATCAGCAACCATGGTAAATGCAAAACGCCCAGTGGCTACACAGAATCACAACAATCCTAGCTCTGAGAATTCTTTTAGCTTCTCTTGTGTGCATCAGTTGGAGGTTTGGCAAGCATTTCAGTCTGTTAAATCAAATGCTGTGGGATTTAATGAAATGCACCCCATTTTTATAAAAGGACTCCTCCCAATATTGCTGCCATTTTTCACATATCTTTTCAATACAATTTTTACCACCTCAACATTTCCACAAAACTGGCCGACTTCAGGCGAAATACGAACGATGTTCTCCGTTTATCCAATGCAGGTTTCGACTCCAATACTCCTATTTACATTAATGAGAGTTTTACTAAAGTAAATCATCATATTCTCAAAATTGCGATTAAGTACTTACTTACTTAACTGGCCATAACAACCCGTTATCGGGTTACGGCCTGCCGCAAAACTTCTCTCCAGGCGCCTCTGCTTTGCGCGCGCCTTCTCCAGTTGGTAACACCAAGAGATGACAGGGCCTCTTTAACTTGGTCCTTCCACCGGAGACACGGTCTCCCTCTTCGCCGTCGACCTCCAACCATCGCATCGAACACCTTTTTCGCCGGAGCTTCGTCGTCCATGCGGCAGACATGACCGAGCCAGCGTAGCCGCTGGATGTTTATTCGCTGCGCTACGTCCATGTCCTTATACAGCTCATACAGCTCGTTATTGGTTCGTATACGATAGTCGTCACCAACACGAACAGGGCCGAAGATTTTGCGAAGTACCTTCCTCTCGAACACTCCAAGGGCCGCTATGTCGTTTCGTGTCATTGTCCATGCTTCAGCGCCATAGAGGAGCACGGGCAAGGTAAGCGTCCTATAGAGTGCAAGTTTTGTCGGTCGAGAGAGGTCTCTACTTCTCAATTGCCTACCGAGACCGTAGTAGCACCTGTTGGCAAGAGTTATCCTTCGCTTTATCTCCAGGCTGACATCATTGCTGCTGTTGATGGCGGTGCCAAGGTAGACGAATTCCTTGACAACTTCAAAAGTATACCTGTCGGCCTCGACGTGAGACCCTAGCCGCTGCGTGTCCCTGCATGTAGACAGCATATACTTCGTCTTGCCCTCATTTACCACCAGACCCATTTTGGCAGATTCTCTTTCGATAGCCGCAAAGGCAGCGGTGACATCTCGCTTGTTACGTCCGATGACATCAATGTCATCAGCGTAGGCAAGGAGCTGGACACTTTTGTTGAAGATGGTGCCATTGCGATGTACACCGGCCTTGCGCAGAACACTCTCCATGGTGAAGTTAAAGAGGTCGCAGGACAAAGGATCACCCTGTCTGAAACCTCGAACGGTATCAAAGGGGTCGGAGAGGTCACTTCCAACCTTGACGGAGCTGCGCGTATTGCTCAACGTCGCTCTGCAAAGTCTCACGAGCTTTGCAGGGATACCAAGTTCAGACAATGCGGTATATAGGCGATCCCTTATCGGGCTATCGAATGCTGCCTTGTAATCGATGAAGAGATGGTGTGTATCGATTTTATTCTCATGGGTCTTCTCCAGGATTTGGCGTTAAGTTAATATCTGGTCGATGGTGGACTTACCAGGTCTAAAGCCGCACTGATAAGGTCCAATCAGCGCCTTGGCGAGTGGCTTTAATCTTTCACATAGTACGCTCGTCAGGACCTTGTATGCAATGGGAAGTAGGCTAATACCCCTGTAGTTGGCGCATATTGTTGGGTCGCCTTTCTTCAGCACAGGACAAAGGGCACTGAGGTTCCAATCGTTGGGCATTCGTTCCTCCAGCCATATTTTGCAAATGAGCTGATGCATGCACCCAATCAGCTGGTAGCCCATCCGGCCCTGCAGCTTTATTGTTCTTGAGTCGCTGGATAGCAACCCGGACCTCGTCATGGCTGGGCGGTGGCACATCCACACCGTCGTCGTCGATTGGTGCCATCTGGACATCTTCACCACTGGCGGTATTGTTCCCTTCGTCGCCTGCGAGCAGCTTGGTGAAGTGCTCCTTCCACAACCTCAGTACACCCTGCGCATCCGTAACCAGATCCCCGTTTTCGTCTCTGCAAGAAGATGCCCCGGGCTTAAACCCTTCCGGGAGACGCTTACTTTTTTGGAAGAATTTTCGGGCATCATTCCTGCACCTGCTTTCCTCGATTTCCTTACGCTCGCGCCTTTCTTGCTCCCGTTTCTTGCGTCTAAAAAGGCACCTCTCTTTCTTCCTCTCCTCCCGGTACTTTTCTATCACGGCTCGCGTGGCAGCCGACTGCAGCGCCTTCTTGTAGGCAGCATTCTTCGCTGCAGTGGCTACGCGACACTCTTCATCGTACCATTGGTTTTTTAGTGGTGGGCGTCGAAAACCAAGGACATTTTCTGCGGCGGCGCGCATAGAGTGGGATAAGTGAGCCCATAATCCGCCGATGTCATCAGGTGGAGAGGGGGAGCGACCGAGCTGGTTGGAGAGTTGAGCGGAGTAGGCTTCGGCTACCCCTTGTGATCGCAGCTTACTGATGTCCAGCTTTCTTCGCAAACTAGGTTGCGCGGTCTTCGCTGCGCAAAGACGCATGCGTACCTTGGCTGCAACAAGGTAATGGTCCGAGTCGATGTTGGGTCCTCGGAACGTGCGCACATCTAGAATGCTAGAAGCATGCCTTCCATCAATCACAATGTGATCAATCTGGTTGCGGGTTGATTGATCGGGGGATAACCAGGTCGCCTTGTGGATATCGAGGTGCTGGAATCTGGTGCTACTAACTACCATGTTTCGTGCCGCGGCGAAATCGATCAGCCTCAGACCGTTGTTCGTAGTGGTCGTATGTAGGCTGAACTGCCCGACTGTGGGGCTAAATATACCTTCTCGCCCGACATTTGCATTGAAGTCCCCGAGGACGATTTTGACGTGATGGGCTCGGCACCCGTCGTATAAGTCCTCGAGCTTCGCATAGAAGGCATCCTTGGCCGCATCGTCCTTCTCTTCCGTCGGGGCGTGCGCGCAAATTAGGCTGATGCTAAAGTATTTAGCCTTGATGCGGATCGAAGCCAGTCGTTCGTTCACCGGAGTGAATCGAGAGACGTGGTGGCGAAGTCTCTTACTGACCACAAATCCGCAGCCAAATTCGCGCTTCTCCGCATGGCAGCTGTAGTAGATGTCGCAGTCTGCTCGCTTGGAGCAACCTTGTCCTGTCCATCGCATTTCCTGAATGGCGGTGATGTCAGCCTTACACTTTGTGAGGGCTTCCGCCAGTTGGATAGAGGCACCTTCCCTATAGAGGGTCCGGACATTCCAGGTGCATATCCTCAAATCGTGGTCTTTAAATCGTTTGCTGTGGTCGTCAACATTGTGGGCTCCTTCCGACGCTTGTTTGCTGGCTTTCATTGATATTTGATTTTCCGTGGCGGGCACCAAATCCTGCGCACAACCAAAATTTTAAGTCCTGGGGATTGGACTCGCTGCACACATTAGTTCACTATTCAGCGGGTGCCAAATAGCTATCCAGAAGGGCCGCGCAGATGCTGTGCATCAGCTTAGATTGGACAGGGACAAGGACCGTTCTGGCGTTCGCCAAGTTGAACGTAATCAGAGACTTTACATTGTATGTCCGCTCCCTTCCTCCTGCGATTAAGTACAAAAAGCAAAAGTGGCTATCAGCTGCTTTCGTTCGGCGTGGGCTCGTCCATGTAAAGAAAATTTAGGATGACTCTCCCACCTGCATTAATTAACAACAGCAACAACTGCAATTAGACTGCACAGCTCTTTACTTATTTTTTCTTTTACCCTATCTTCTTGTTTCCCACTATTTTCAACTATACTATCACCTCCGAGCAAAGCTAAGATGTACTAAAGGTTGTTTTTGCTTGCACACTAAATACTTCAGACGGCGTTACTAAAGTAGCAAATTTTGGTTACATTTATTACAATGGGCCTGAATACCTGTGAATCTACCGCCAAAGGCAATTGCTACGAAATGATTCGTGTCTTGAACAGAGGTCGAAAAGGATTAAGTACGAGGGTGGGTCAATAAGTCCGTGACTTTTTGAATGAAACACAGGTTTTTAGATAAAAAGTTATTTTATTTTTCCACGTAGACTCCTTTGAGATCTATACACTTAGCCCAATGTTTCTCCAGTTTTTTTATCCCTTCCGAAAAATATGATTTGTCGAGGTCTTCAAAATAGGCATTTGTTTGTGAGATGACTTCGTCATTGGAGGCAAATCTCTTTCCGCCGAGCCATTTCTTCAAGTTTGGGAACAAGAAATAGTCACTTGGGGCTTGATCGGGTGAATAGGCGGGATGAGGGAGCAATTCATAGCCCAATTCATGGATTTTTGCCATGGAAACTGCACATGTGTGCACCCGTGCACACGAAATTTACTTTTTTCCATTTTCTTCTCAGTCAACGCGGTAGTCTGATATTAACGGCTGTCAAAAACAAACTAAATGTCGTAGCTTGTTCAATTTTTGACAAGAGTCAACTGACAGATGACTGTTGACGGGAGCAGTGTTGCCATTTCAATTAAGAGGCGGGAAATTCAAAAAGTCACGGACTTATTGACCCGCCCTCGCATATGCCACATCAATGCGCAAAGTCTACTTAAAAAATTGACGAGTTTCGTCACCTGTTTGAATGCTCAGGTATAGATATTGTATGCGTTTTTGAGACATGGTTTGCTCCAGAACTAAACGACTCACTTTGTAAACTCGATGGGTATCAAATATTTAGGGCAGATAGAGAGACGCATGCTGGTGGGGTGGCCATTTATGTGAAAAACGGAATCAAATGTAAGTCATGTTGCAAATCGTCGTTTGGAGACAATATTGAATATGTTTTTCTTGAGGTCTATAATAACGCAGACAGAATACTTGTTGATTGTACATACACGGCAAATCGTAATGTCGATCTTGATCCACTCATGGTGGTCTTAGACAACTTATTTCTTTCATACAGTGACTTAATTATTACGGGTGATTTTAATAGCAATATTCTTGTTAAAAGAAACCTAGTGAATAGAATGTTGACAACCGGATTATACTTAGCCAACTCAGCGTACACGACGCATTTTACAAAAACGAGTAGCACACTTTTAGATCTATTTCTAGTAAGCAACAAAGAGCACATTTTGTTATATGATCAACTCTCAGCACCTGCGTTCTCTAAACATGACCTTATATTTCTGAAATACAATTTCAGTCTAATAAACTCCTAAGAATCTTTCAGTTTCCGTGACTTCAAAAACGTTAATTACTCATTGCTCATTGCTTATGCTGCCCTTTCAATTGACTGGTCGCAGATATACCATATGGCACCTATGGCAACCTTTTTAATTAGTTTGTTCCTATAAAAGACAAAACAATTCGTGTTGCACAAAAGGAGTGGTTCGACGATAACATCAAAAAACTGATTCGCGAACGTGACGATGCTTACATCAAATGGAAAAGATATAAAACTTCAAATTTGTATGCACTATTCAAAAAGGTTAGAGCTCTCGTAGTAAGCAGACTTAAAACAGCAAAAAGAAGATATTAGCGTAAATTCAGTTCATGCATTGGCTCAAAGCAAAAGTGGCAACATATACGTAAAATTGGTATCAACAATAAAATATCCAAGTCAATCAGCCCCTCCGAAATTGATGTTAATCAATTAAATATAAATTTTCTGAATTTATCAGCAACCATGGTAAATGCAAAACGCCCAGTGGCTACACAGAATCACAACAATCCTAGCTCTGAGAATTCTTTTAGCTTCTCTTGTGTGCATCAGTTGGAGGTTTGGCAAGCATTTCAGTCTGTTAAATCAAATGCTGTGGGATTTAATGAAATGCACCCCATTTTTATAAAAGGACTCCTCCCAATATTGCTGCCATTTTTCACATATCTTTTCAATACAATTTTTACCACCTCAACATTTCCACAAAACTGGCCGACTTCAGGCGAAATACGAACGATGTTCTCCGTTTATCCAATGCAGGTTTCGACTCCAATACTCCTATTTACATTAATGAGAGTTTTACTAAAGTAAATCATCATATTCTCAAAATTGCGATTAAGTACTTACTTACTTAACTGGCCATAACAACCCGTTATCGGGTTACGGCCTGCCGCAAAACTTCTCTCCAGGCGCCTCTGCTTTGCGCGCGCCTTCTCCAGTTGGTAACACCAAGAGATGACAGGGCCTCTTTAACTTGGTCCTTCCACCGGAGACACGGTCTCCCTCTTCGCCGTCGACCTCCAACCATCGCATCGAACACCTTTTTCGCCGGAGCTTCGTCATCCATGCGGCAGACATGACCGAGCCAGCGTAGCCGCTGGATGTTTATTCGCTGCGCTACGTCCATGTCCTTATACAGCTCATACAGCTCGTTATTGGTTCGTATACGATAGTCGTCACCAACACGAACAGGGCCGAAGATTTTGCGAAGTACCTTCCTCTCGAACACTCCAAGGGCCGCTATGTCGTTTCGTGTCATTGTCCATGCTTCAGCGCCATAGAGGAGCACGGGCAAGGTAAGCGTCCTATAGAGTGCAAGTTTTGTCGGTCGAGAGAGGTCTCTACTTCTCAATTGCCTACCGAGACCGTAGTAGCACCTGTTGGCAAGAGTTATCCTTCGCTTTATCTCCAGGCTGACATCATTGCTGCTGTTGATGGCGGTGCCAAGGTAGACGAATTCCTTGACAACTTCAAAAGTATACCTGTCGGCCTCGACGTGAGACCCTAGCCGCTGCGTGTCCCTGCATGTAGACAGCATATACTTCGTCTTGCCCTCATTTACCACCAGACCCATTTTGGCAGATTCTCTTTCGATAGCCGCAAAGGCAGCGGTGACATCTCGCTTGTTACGTCCGATGACATCAATGTCATCAGCGTAGGCAAGGAGCTGGACACTTTTGTTGAAGATGGTGCCATTGCGATGTACACCGGCCTTGCGCAGAACACTCTCCATGGTGAAGTTAAAGAGGTCGCAGGACAAAGGATCACCCTGTCTGAAACCTCGAACGGTATCAAAGGGGTCGGAGAGGTCACTTCCAACCTTGACGGAGCTGCGCGTATTGCTCAACGTCGCTCTGCAAAGTCTCACGAGCTTTGCAGGGATACCAAGTTCAGACAATGCGGTATATAGGCGATCCCTTAACGGGCTATCGAATGCTGCCTTGTAATCGATGAAGAGATGGTGTGTATCGATTTTATTCTCATGGATCTTCTCCAGGATTTGGCGTTAAGTTAATATCTGGTCGATGGTGGACTTACCAGGTCTAAAGCCGCACTGATAAGGTCCAATCAGCGCCTTGGCGAGTGGCTTTAATCTTTCACATAGTACGCTCGTCAGGACCTTGTATGCAATGGGAAGTAGGCTAATACCCCTGTAGTTGGCGCATATTGTTGGGTCGCCTTTCTTCAGCACAGGACAAAGGGCACTGAGGTTCCAATCGTTGGGCATTCGTTCCTCCAGCCATATTTTGCAAATGAGCTGATGCATGCACCCAATCAGCTCACCACCGCCGGCCTTGAACAATTCAGCTGGTAGCCCATCCGGCCCTGCAGCTTTATTGTTCTTGAGTCGCTGGATAGCAACCCGGACCTCGTCATGGCTGGGCGGTGGCACATCCACACCGTCGTCGTCGATTGGTGCCATCTGGACATCTTCACCACTGGCGGTATTGTTCCCTTCGTCGCCTGCGAGCAGCTTGGTGAAGTGCTCCTTCCACAACCTCAGTACACCCTGCGCATCCGTAACCAGATCCCCGTTTTCGTCTCTGCAAGAAGATGCCCCGGGCTTAAACCCTTCCGGGAGACGCTTACTTTTTTGGAAGAATTTTCGGGCATCATTCCTGCACCTGCTTTCCTCGATTTCCTTACGCTCGCGCCTTTCGTGCTCCCGTTTCTTGCGTCTAAAAAGGCACCTCTCTTTCTTCCTCTCCTCCCGGTACTTTTCTATCACGGCTCGCGTGGCAGCCGACTGCAGCGCCTTCTTGTAGGCAGCATTCTTCGCTGCAGTGGCTACGCGACACTCTTCATCGTACCATTGGTTTTTTAGTGGTGGGCGTTTAGAGGTGGCGCGCATAGAGTGGGATAAGTGAGCTCATAATCCGCCGATGTCATCAGGTGGAGAGGGGGAGCGACCGAGCTGGTTGGAGAGTTGAGCGGAGTAGGCTTCGGCTACGCCTTGTGATCGCAGCTTACTGATGTCCAGCTTTCTTCGCAAACTAGGTTGCGCGGTCTTCGCTGCGCAAAGACGCATGCGTACCTTGGCTGCAACAAGGTAATGGTTCGAGTCGATGTTGGGTCCTCGGAACGTGCGCACATCTAGAATGCTAGAAGCATGCCTTCCATCAATCACAATGTGATCAATCTGGTTGCGGGTTGATTGATCGGGGGATAACCAGGTCGCCTTGTGGATATCGAGGTGCTGGAATCTGGTGCTACTAACTACCATGTTTCGTGCCGCGGCGAAATCGATCAGCCTCAGACCGTTGTTCGTAGTGATCGTATGGAGGCTGAACTGCCCGACTGTGGGGCCAAATATACCTTCTCGCCCGACATTTGCATTGAAGTCCCCGAGGACGATTTTGACGTGATGGGCTCGGCACCCGTCGTATAAGTCCTCGAGCTTCGCATAGAAGGCATCCTTGGCCGCATCGTCCTTCTCTTCCGTCGGGGCGTGCGCGCAAATTAGGCTGATGCTAAAGTATTTAGCCTTGATGCGGATCGAAGCCAGTCGTTCGTTCACCGGAGTGAATCGAGAGACGTGGTGGCGAAGTCTCTTACTGACCACAAATCCGCAGCCAAATTCGCGCTTCTCCGCATGGCAGCTGTAGTAGATGTCGCAGTCTGCTCGCTTGGAGCAACCTTGTCCTGTCCATCGCATTTCCTGAATGGCGGTGATGTCAGCCTTACACTTTGTGAGGGCTTCCGCCAGTTGGATAGAGGCACCTTCCCTATAGAGGGTCCGGACATTCCAGGTGCATATCCTCAAATCGTGGTCTTTAAATCGTTTGCTGTGGTCGTCAACATTGTGGGCTCCTTCCGACGCTTGTTTGCTGGCTTTCATTGATATTTGATTTTCCGTGGCGGGCACCAAATCCTGCGCACAACCAAAATTTTAAGTCCTGGGGATTGGACTTAGATTGGACAGGGACAAGGATCGTTCTGGCGTTCGCCAAGTTGAACGTAATCAGAGACTTTACCTTGTATGTCCGCTCCCTTCCTCCTGCGATTAAGTACAAAAAGCAAAAGTGGCTATCAGCTGCTTTCGTTCGGCGTGGGCTCGTCCATGTAAAGAAAATTTAGGATGACTCTCCCACCTGCATTAATTAACAACAGCAACAACTGCAATTAGACTGCACAGCTCTTTACTTATTTTTTCTTTTACCCTATCTTCTTGTTTCCCACTATTTTCAACTATACTATCACCTCCGAGCAAAGCTAAGATGTACTCTCTAAAGGTTGTTTTTGCTTGCACACTAAATACTTCAGACGGCGTTACTAAAGTAGCAAATTTTGGTTACATTTATTACAATGGGCCTGAATACCTGTGAATCTACCGCCAAAGGCAATTGCTACGAAATGATTCGTGTCTTGAACAGAGGTCGAAAAGGATTAAGTACGAGGGCGGGTCAATAAGTCCGTGAGTTTTTGAATGAAACACAGGTTTTTAGATAAAAGTTATTTTATTTTTCAACGTAGACTCCTTTGAGATCTATACACTTAGCCCAATGTTTCTCCAGTTTTTTTATCCCTTCCGAAAAATATGATTTGTCGAGGTCTTCAAAATAGGCATTTGTTTGTGAGATTACTTCGTCATTGGAGGCAAATCTCTTTCCGCCGAGCCATTTCTTCAAGTTTGGGAACAAGAAATAGTCACTTGGGGCTTGATCGGGTGAATAGGCGGGATGAGGGAGCAATTCATAGCCCAATTCATGGATTTTTGCCATGGAAACTGCACATGTGTGCACCCGTGCACACGAAATTCACTTTTTTCCATTTTCTTCTCAGTCAACGCGGTAGTCTGATATTAACGGCTGTCAAAAACAAACTAAATGTCGTAGCTTGTTCAATTTTTGACAAGAGTCAACTGACAGATGACTGTTGACGGGAGCAGTGTTGCCATTTCAATTAAGAGGCGGGAAATTCAAAAAGTCACGGACTTATTGACCCGCCCTCGCATATGCCACATCAATGCGCAAAGTCTACTTAAAAAATTGACGAGTTTCGTCACCTGTTTGAATGCTCAGGTATAGATATTGTATGCGTTTTTGAGACATGGTTTGCTCCAGAACTAAACGACTCACTTTGTAAACTCGATGGGTATCAAATATTTAGGGCAAATAGAGAGACGCATGCTGGTGGGGTGGCCATTTATGTGAAAAACGGAATCAAATGTTAGTCATGTTGCAAATCGTCGTTTGGAGACAATATTGAATATGTTTTTCTTGAGGTCTATAATAACGCAGACAGAATACTTGTTGATTGTACATACACGGCAAATCGTAATGTCGATCTTGATCCACTCATGGTGGTCTTAGACAACTTATTTCTTTCATACAGTGACTTAATTATTACGGGTGATTTTAATAGCAATATTCTTGTTAAAAGAAACCTAGTGAATAGAATGTTGACAACCGGATTATACTTAGCCAACTCAGCAGCGTACACGACGCATTTTACAAAAACGAGTAGCACACTTTTAGATCTATTTCTAGTAAGCAACAAAGAGCACATTTTGTTATATGATCAACTCTCAGCACCTGCGTTCTCTAAACATGACCTTATATTTCTGAAATACAATTTCAGTCTAATAAACTCCGAAGAATCTTTCAGTTTCCGTGACTTCAAAAACGTTAATTACTCATTGCTTATGCTGCCCTTTCAATTGACTGGTCGCAGATATACCATATGGCACCTATGGCAACCTTTTTAATTAGTTTGTTCCTATAAAAGACAAAACAATTCGTGTTGCACAAAAGGAGTGGTTCGACGATAACATCAAAAAACTGATTCGCGAACGTGACGATGCTTACATCAAATGGAAAAGATATAAAACTTCAAATTTGTATGCACTATTCAAAAAGGTTAGAGCTCTCGTAGTAAGCAGACTTAAAACAGCAAAAAGAAGATATTAGCGTAAATTCAGTTCATGCATTGGCTCAAAGCAAAAGTGGCAACATATACGTAAAATTGGTATCAACAATAAAATATCCAAGTCAATCAGCCCCTCCGAAATTGATGTTAACCAATTAAATATAAATTTTCTGAATTTATCAGCAACCATGGTAAATGCAAAACGCCCAGTGGCTACACAGAATCACAACAATCCTAGCTCTGAGAATTCTTTTAGCTTCTCTTGTGTGCATCAGTTGGAGGTTTGGCAAGCATTTCAGTCTGTTAAATCAAATGCTGTGGGATTTAATGAAATGCACCCCATTTTTATAAAAGGACTCCTCCCAATATTGCTGCCATTTTTCACATATCTTTTCAATACAATTTTTACCACCTCAACATTTCCACAAAACTGGCCGACTTCAGGCGAAATACGAACGATGTTCTCCGTTTATCCAATGCAGGTTTCGACTCCAATACTCCTATTTACATTAATGAGAGTTTTACTAAAGTAAATCATCATATTCTCAAAATTGCGATTAAGTACTTACTTACTTAACTGGCCATAACAACCCGTTATCGGGTTACGGCCTGCCGCAAAACTTCTCTCCAGGCGCCTCTGCTTTGCGCGCGCCTTCTCCAGTTGGTAACACCAAGAGATGACAGGGCCTCTTTAACTTGGTCCTTCCACCGGAGACACGGTCTCCCTCTTCGCCGTCGACCTCCAACCATCGCATCGAACACCTTTTTCGCCGGAGCTTCGTCGTCCATGCGGCAGACATGACCGAGCCAGCGTAGCCGCTGGATGTTTATTCGCTGCGCTACGTCCATGTCCTTATACAGCTCATACAGCTCGTTATTGGTTCGTATACGATAGTCGTCACCAACACGAACAGGGCCGAAGATTTTGCGAAGTACCTTCCTCTCGAACACTCCAAGGGCCGCTATGTCGTTTCGTGTCATTGTCCATGCTTCAGCGCCATAGAGGAGCACGGGCAAGGTAAGCGTCCTATAGAGTGCAAGTTTTGTCGGTCGAGAGAGGTCTCTACTTCTCAATTGCCTACCGAGACCGTAGTAGCACCTGTTGGCAAGAGTTATCCTTCGCTTTATCTCCAGGCTGACATCATTGCTGCTGTTGATGGCGGTGCCAAGGTAGACGAATTCCTTGACAACTTCAAAAGTATACCTGTCGGCCTCGACGTGAGACCCTAGCCGCTGCGTGTCCCTGCATGTAGACAGCATATACTTCGTCTTGCCCTCATTTACCACCAGACCCATTTTGGCAGATTCTCTTTCGATAGCCGCAAAGGCAGCGGTGACATCTCGCTTGTTACGTCCGATGACATCAATGTCATCAGCGTAGGCAAGGAGCTGGACACTTTTGTTGAAGATTGTGCCATTGCGATGTACACCGGCCTTGCGCAGAACACTCTCCATGGTGAAGTTAAAGAGGTCGCAGGACAAAGGATCACCCTGTCTGAAACCTCGAACGGTATCAAAGGGGTCGGAGAGGTCACTTCCAACCTTGACGGAGCTGCGCGTATTGCTCAACGTCGCTCTGCAAAGTCTCACGAGCTTTGCAGGGATACCAAGTTCAGACAATGCGGTATATAGGCGATCCCTTATCGGGCTATCGAATGCTGCCTTGTAATCGATGAAGAGATGGTGTGTATCGATTTTATTCTCATGGATCTTCTCCAGGATTTGGCGTTAAGTTAATATCTGGTCGATGGTGGACTTACCAGGTCTAAAGCCGCACTGATAAGGTCCAATCAGCGCCTTGGCGAGTGGCTTTAATCTTTCACATAGTACGCTCGTCAGGACCTTGTATGCAATGGGAAGTAGGCTAATACCCCTGTAGTTGGCGCATATTGTTGGGTCGCCTTTCTTCAGCACAGGACAAAGGGCACTGAGGTTCCAATCGTTGGGCATTCGTTCCTCCAGCCATATTTTGCAAATGAGCTGATGCATGCACCCAATCAGCTCACCACCGCCGGCCTTGAACAATTCAGCTGGTAGCCCATCCGGCCCTGCAGCTTTATTGTTCTTGAGTCGCTGGATAGCAACCCGGACCTCGTCATGGCTGGGCGGTGGCACATCCACACCGTCGTCGTCGATTGGTGCCATCTGGACATCTTCACCACTGGCGGTATTGTTCCCTTCGTCGCCTGCGAGCAGCTTGGTGAAGTGCTCCTTCCACAACCTCAGTACACCCTGCGCATCCGTAACCAGATCCCCGTTTTCGTCTCTGCAAGAAGATGCCCCGGGCTTAAACCCTTCCGGGAGACGCTTACTTTTTTGGAAGAATTTTCGGGCATCATTCCTGCACCTGCTTTCCTCGATTTCCTTACGCTCGCGCCTTTCGTGCTCCCGTTTCTTGCGTCTAAAAAGGCACCTCTCTTTCTTCCTCTCCTCCCGGTACTTTTCTATCACGGCTCGCGTGGCAGCCGACTGCAGCGCCTTCTTGTAGGCAGCATTCTTCGCTGCAGTGGCTACGCGACACTCTTCATCGTACCATTGGTTTTTTAGTGGTGGGCGTTTAGAGGTGGCGCGCATAGAGTGGGATAAGTGAGCTCATAATCCGCCGATGTCATCAGGTGGAGAGGGGGAGCGACCGAGCTGGTTGGAGAGTTGAGCGGAGTAGGCTTCGGCTACGCCTTGTGATCGCAGCTTACTGATGTCCAGCTTTCTTCGCAAACTAGGTTGCGCGGTCTTCGCTGCGCAAAGACGCATGCGTACCTTGGCTGCAACAAGGTAATGGTTCGAGTCGATGTTGGGTCCTCGGAACGTGCGCACATCTAGAATGCTAGAAGCATGCCTTCCATCAATCACAATGTGATCAATCTGGTTGCGGGTTGATTGATCGGGGGATAACCAGGTCGCCTTGTGGATATCGAGGTGCTGGAATCTGGTGCTACTAACTACCATGTTTCGTGCCGCGGCGAAATCGATCAGCCTCAGACCGTTGTTCGTAGTGGTCGTATGGAGGCTGAACTGCCCGACTGTGGGGCCAAATATACCTTCTCGCCCGACATTTGCATTGAAGTCCCCGAGGACGATTTTGACGTGATGGGCTCGGCACCCGTCGTATAAGTCCTCGAGCTTCGCATAGAAGGCATCCTTGGCCGCATCGTCCTTCTCTTCCGTCGGGGCGTGCGCGCAAATTAGGCTGATGCTAAAGTATTTAGCCTTGATGCGGATCGAAGCCAGTCGTTCGTTCACCGGAGTGAATCGAGAGACGTGGTGGCGAAGTCTCTTACTGACCACAAATCCGCAGCCAAATTCGCGCTGCTCCGCATGGCAGCTGTAGTAGATGTCGCAGTCTGCTCGCTTGGAGCAACCTTGTCCTGTCCATCGCATTTCCTGAATGGCGGTGATGTCAGCCTTACACTTTGTGAGGGCTTCCGCCAGTTGGATAGAGGCACCTTCCCTATAGAGGGTCCGGACATTCCAGGTGCATATCCTCAAATCGTGGTCTTTAAATCGTTTGCTGTGGTCGTCAACATTGTGGGCTCCTTCCGACGCTTGTTTGCTGGCTTTCATTGATATTTGATTTTCCGTGGCGGGCACCAAATCCTGCGCACAACCAAAATTTTAAGTTCACTATTCAGCGGGTGCCAAATAGCTATCCAGAAGGGCCGCGCGGAGGCTGTGCATCAGCTTAGATTGGACAGGGACAAGGATCGTTCTGGCGTTCGCCAAGTTGAACGTAATCAGAGACTTTACCTTGTATGTCCGCTCCCTTCCTCCTGCGATTAAGTACAAAAGCAAAAGTGGCTATCAGCTGCTTTCGTTCGGCGTGGGCTCGTCCATGTAAAGAAAATTTCGGATGACTCTCCCACCTTGCATTAATTAACAACAGCAACAACTGCGATTAGACTGCACAGCTCTTTACTTAGTTTTTCTTTTACCCTATCTTCTTGTTTCCCACTATTTTCAACTATACTATCACCTCCGAGCAAAGCTAAGATGTACTCTCTAAAGGTTGTTTTTGCTTGCACACTAAATACTTCAGACGGCGTTACTAAAGTAGCAAATTTTGGTTACATTTATTACAATGGGCCTGAATACCTGTGAATCTACCGCCAAAGGCAATTGCTACGAAATGATTCGTGTCTTGAACAGAGGTCGAAAAGGATTAAGTACGAGGGCGGGTCAATAAGTCCGTGACTTTTTGAATGAAACACAGGTTTTTAGATAAAAAGTTATTTTATTTTTCAACGTAGACTCCTTTGAGATCTATACACTTAGCCCAATGTTTCTCCAGTTTTTTTATCCCTTCCGTAAAATATGATTTGTCGAGGTCTTCAAAATAGGCATTTGTTTGTGAGATTACTTCGTCATTGGAGGCAAATCTCTTTCCGCCGAGCCATTTCTTCAAGTTTGGGAACAAGAAATAGTCACTTGGGGCTTGATCGGGTGAATAGGCGGGCTGAGGGAGCAATTCATAGCCCAATTCATGGATTTTTGCCATGGAAACTGCACATGTGTGCACCCGTGCACACGAAATTCACTTTTTTCCATTTTCTTCTCAGTCAACGCGGTAGTCTGATATTAACGGCTGTCAAAAACAAACTAAATGTCGTAGCTTGTTCAATTTTTGACAAGAGTCAACTGACAGATGACTGTTGACGGGAGCAGTGTTGCCATTTCAATTAAGAGGCGGGAAATTCAAAAAGTCACGGACTTATTGACCCGCCCTCGCATATGCCACATCAATGCGCAAAGTCTACTTAAAAAATTGACGAGTTTCGTCACCTGTTTGAATGCTCAGGTATAGATATTGTATGCGTTTTTGAGACATGGTTTGCTCCAGAACTAAACGACTCACTTTGTAAACTCGATGGGTATCAAATATTTAGGGCAAATAGAGAGACGCATGCTGGTGGGGTGGCCATTTATGTGAAAAACGGAATCAAATGTAAGTCATGTTGCAAATCGTCGTTTGGAGACAATATTGAATATGTTTTTCTTGAGGTCTATAATAACGCAGACAGAATACTTGTTGATTGTACATACACGGCAAATCGTAATGTCGATCTTGATCCACTCATGGTGGTCTTAGACAACTTATTTCTTTCATACAGTGACTTAATTATTACGGGTGATTTTAACAGCAATATTCTTGTTAAAAGAAACCTAGTGAATAGAATGTTGACAACCGGATTATACTTAGCCAACTCAGCAGCGTACACGACGCATTTTACAAAAACGAGTAGCACACTTTTAGATCTATTTCTAGTAAGCAACAAAGAGCACATTTTGTTATATGATCAACTCTCAGCACCTGCGTTCTCTAAACATGACCTTATATTTCTGAAATACAATTTCAGTCTAATAAACTCCGAAGAATCTTTCAGTTTCCGTGACTTCAAAAACGTTAATTACTCATTGCTCATTGCTTATGCTGCCCTTTCAATTGACTGGTCGCAGATATACCATATGGCACCTATGGCAACCTTTTTAATTAGTTTGTTCCTATCAAAGACAAAACAATTCGTGTTGCACAAAAGGAGTGGTTCGACGATAACATCAAAAAACTGATTCGCGAACGTGACGATGCTTACATCAAATGGAAAAGATATAAAACTTCAAATTTGTATGCACTATTCAAAAAGGTTAGAGCTCTCGTAGTAAGCAGACTTAAAACAGCAAAAAGAAGATATTAGCGTAAATTCAGTTCATGCATTGGCTCAAAGCAAAAGTGGCAACATATACGTAAAATTGGTATCAACAATAAAATATCCAAGTCAATCAGCCCCTCCGAAATTGATGTTAACCAATTAAATATAAATTTTCTGAATTTATCAGCAACCATGGTAAATGCAAAACGCCCAGTGGCTACACAGAATCACAACAATCCTAGCTCTGAGAATTCTTTTAGCTTCTCTTGTGTGCATCAGTTGGAGGTTTGGCAAGCATTTCAGTCTGTTAAATCAAATGCTGTGGGATTTAATGAAATGCACCCCATTTTTATAAAAGGACTCCTCCCAATATTGCTGCCATTTTTCACATATCTTTTCAATACAATTTTTACCACCTCAACATTTCCACAAAACTGGCCGACTTCAGGCGAAATACGAACGATGTTCTCCGTTTATCCAATGCAGGTTTCGACTCCAATACTCCTATTTACATTAATGAGAGTTTTACTAAAGTAAATCATCATATTCTCAAAATTGCGATTAAGTACTTACTTACTTAACTGGCCATAACAACCCGTTATCGGGTTACGGCCTGCCGCAAAACTTCTCTCCAGGCGCCTCTGCTTTGCGCGCGCCTTCTCCAGTTGGTAACACCAAGAGATGACAGGGCCTCTTTAACTTGGTCCTTCCACCGGAGACACGGTCTCCCTCTTCGCCGTCGACCTCCAACCATCGCATCGAACACCTTTTTCGCCGGAGCTTCGTCGTCCATGCGGCAGACATGACCGAGCCAGCGTAGCCGCTGGATGTTTATTCGCTGCGCTACGTCCATGTCCTTATACAGCTCATACAGCTCGTTATTGGTTCGTATACGATAGTCGTCACCAACACGAACAGGGCCGAAGATTTTGCGAAGTACCTTCCTCTCGAACACTCCAAGGGCCGCTATGTCGTTTCGTGTCATTGTCCATGCTTCAGCGCCATAGAGGAGCACGGGCAAGGTAAGCGTCCTATAGAGTGCAAGTTTTGTCGGTCGAGAGAGGTCTCTACTTCTCAATTGCCTACCGAGACCGTAGTAGCACCTGTTGGCAAGAGTTATCCTTCGCTTTATCTCCAGGCTGACATCATTGCTGCTGTTGATGGCGGTGCCAAGGTAGACGAATTCCTTGACAACTTCAAAAGTATACCTGTCGGCCTCGACGTGAGACCCTAGCCGCTGCGTGTCCCTGCATGTAGACAGCATATACTTCGTCTTGCCCTCATTTACCACCAGACCCATTTTGGCAGATTCTCTTTCGATAGCCGCAAAGGCAGCGGTGACATCTCGCTTGTTACGTCCGATGACATCAATGTCATCAGCGTAGGCAAGGAGCTGGACACTTTTGTTGAAGATGGTGCCATTGCGATGTACACCGGCCTTGCGCAGAACACTCTCCATGGTGAAGTTAAAGAGGTCGCAGGACAAAGGATCACCCTGTCTGAAACCTCGAACGGTATCAAAGGGGTCGGAGAGGTCACTTCCAACCTTGACGGAGCTGCGCGTATTGCTCAACGTCGCTCTGCAAAGTCTCACGAGCTTTGCAGGGATACCAAGTTCAGACAATGCGGTATATAGGCGATCCCTTATCGGGCTATCGAATGCTGCCTTGTAATCGATGAAGAGATGGTGTGTATCGATTTTATTCTCATGGATCTTCTCCAGGATTTGGCGTTAAGTTAATATCTGGTCGATGGTGGACTTACCAGGTCTAAAGCCGCACTGATAAGGTCCAATCAGCGCCTTGGCGAGTGGCTTTAATCTTTCACATAGTACGCTCGTCAGGACCTTGTATGCAATGGGAAGTAGGCTAATACCCCTGTAGTTGGCGCATATTGTTGGGTCGCCTTTCTTCAGCACAGGACAAAGGGCACTGAGGTTCCAATCGTTGGGCATTCGTTCCTCCAGCCATATTTTGCAAATGAGCTGATGCATGCACCCAATCAGCTCACCACCGCCGGCCTTGAACAATTCAGCTGGTAGCCCATCCGGCCCTGCAGCTTTATTGTTCTTGAGTCGCTGGATAGCAACCCGGACCTCGTCATGGCTGGGCGGTGGCACATCCACACCGTCGTCGTCGATTGGTGCCATCTGGACATCTTCACCACTGGCGGTATTGTTCCCTTCGTCGCCTGCGAGCAGCTTGGTGAAGTGCTCCTTCCACAACCTCAGTACACCCTGCGCATCCGTAACCAGATCCCCGTTTTCGTCTCTGCAAGAAGATGCCCCGGGCTTAAACCCTTCCGGGAGACGCTTACTTTTTTGGAAGAATTTTCGGGCATCATTCCTGCACCTGCTTTCCTCGATTTCCTTACGCTCGCGCCTTTCGTGCTCCCGTTTCTTGCGTCTAAAAAGGCACCTCTCTTTCTTCCTCTCCTCCCGGTACTTTTCTATCACGGCTCGCGTGGCAGCCGACTGCAGCGCCTTCTTGTAGGCAGCATTCTTCGCTGCAGTGGCTACGCGACACTCTTCATCGTACCATTGGTTTTTTAGTGGTGGGCGTTTAGAGGTGCCGCGCATAGAGTGGGATAAGTGAGCTCATAATCCGCCGATGTCATCAGGTGGAGAGGGGGAGCGACCGAGCTGGTTGGAGAGTTGAGCGGAGTAGGCTTCGGCTACGCCTTGTGATCGCAGCTTACTGATGTCCAGCTTTCTTCGCAAACTAGGTTGCGCGGTCTTCGCTGCGCAAAGACGCATGCGTACCTTGGCTGCAACAAGGTAATGGTTCGAGTCGATGTTGGGTCCTCGGAACGTGCGCACATCTAGAATGCTAGAAGCATGCCTTCCATCAATCACAATGTGATCAATCTGGTTGCGGGTTGATTGATCGGGGGATAACCAGGTCGCCTTGTGGATATCGAGGTGCTGGAATCTGGTGCTACTAACTACCATGTTTCGTGCCGCGGCGAAATCGATCAGCCTCAGACCGTTGTTCGTAGTGGTCGTATGGAGGCTGAACTGCCCGACTGTGGGGCCAAATATACCTTCTCGCCCGACATTTGCATTGAAGTCCCCGAGGACGATTTTGACGTGATGGGCTCGGCACCCGTCGTATAAGTCCTCGAGCTTCGCATAGAAGGCATCCTTGGCCGCATCGTCCTTCTCTTCCGTCGGGGCGTGCGCGCAAATTAGGCTGATGCTAAAGTATTTAGCCTTGATGCGGATCGAAGCCAGTCGTTCGTTCACCGGAGTGAATCGAGAGACGTGGTGGCGAAGTCTCTTACTGACCACAAATCCGCAGCCAAATTCGCGCTTCTCCGCATGGCAGCTGTAGTAGATGTCGCAGTCTGCTCGCTTGGAGCAACCTTGTCCTGTCCATCGCATTTCCTGAATGGCGGTGATGTCAGCCTTACACTTTGTGAGGGCTTCCGCCAGTTGGATAGAGGCACCTTCCCTATAGAGGGTCCGGACATTCCAGGTGCATATCCTCAAATCGTGGTCTTTAAATCGTTTGCTGTGGTCGTCAACATTGTGGGCTCCTTCCGACGCTTGTTTGCTGGCTTTCATTGATATTTGATTTTCCGTGGCGGGCACCAAATCCTGCGCACAACCAAAATTTTAAGTCCTGGGGATTGGACTCGCTGCACACATTAGTTCACTATTCAGCGGGTGCCAAATAGCTATCCAGAAGGGCCGCGCGGAGGCTGTGCATCAGCTTAGATTGGACAGGGACAAGGATCGTTCTGGCGTTCGCCAAGTTGAACGTAATCAGAGACTTTACCTTGTATGTCCGCTCCCTTCCTCCTGCGATTAAGTACAAAAGCAAAAGTGGCTATCAGCTGCTTTCGTTCGGCGTGGGCTCGTCCATGTAAAGAAAATTTCGGATGACTCTCCCACCTTGCATTAATTAACAACAGCAACAACTGCGATTAGACTGCACAGCTCTTTACTTAGTTTTTCTTTTACCCTATCTTCTTGTTTCCCACTATTTTCAACTATACTATCACCTCCGAGCAAAGCTAAGATGTACTCTCTAAAGGTTGTTTTTGCTTGCACACTAAATACTTCAGACGGCGTTACTAAAGTAGCAAATTTTGGTTACATTTATTACAATGGGCCTGAATACCTGTGAATCTACCGCCAAAGGCAATTGCTACGAAATGATTCGTGTCTTGAACAGAGGTCGAAAAGGATTAAGTACGAGGGCGGGTCAATAAGTCCGTGACTTTTTGAATGAAACACAGGTTTTTAGATAAAAAGTTATTTTATTTTTCAACGTAGACTCCTTTGAGATCTATACACTTAGCCCAATGTTTCTCCAGTTTTTTTATCCCTTCCGAAAAATATGATTTGTCGAGGTCTTCAAAATAGGCATTTGTTTGTGAGATGACTTCGTCATTGGAGGCAAATCTCTTTCCGCCGAGCCATTTCTTCAAGTTTGGGAACAAGAAATAGTCACTTGGGGCTTGATCGGGTGAATAGGCGGGATGAGGGAGCAATTCATAGCCCAATTCATGGATTTTTGCCATGGAAACTGCACATGTGTGCACCCGTGCACACGAAATTCACTTTTTTCCATTTTCTTCTCAGTCAACGCGGTAGTCTGATATTAACGGCTGTCAAAAACAAACTAAATGTCGCAGCTTGTTCAATTTTTGACAAGAGTCAACTGACAGATGACTGTTGACGGGAGCAGTGTTGCCATTTCAATTAAGAGGCGGGAAATTCAAAAAGTCACGGACTTATTGACCCGCCCTCGCATATGCCACATCAATGCGCAAAGTCTACTTAAAATATTGACGAGTTTCGTCACCTGTTTGAATGCTCAGGTATAGATATTGTATGCGTTTTTGAGACATGGTTTGCTCCAGAACTAAACGACTCACTTTGTAAACTCGATGGGTATCAAATATTTAGGGCAAATAGAGAGACGCATGCTGGTGGGGTGGCCATTTATGTGAATAACGGAATCAAATGTAAGTCATGTTGCAAATCGTCGTTTGGAGACAATATTGAATATGTTTTTCTTGAGGTCTATAATAACGCAGACAGAATACTTGTTGATTGTACATACACGGCAAATCGTAATGTCGATCTTGGTCCACTCATGGTGGTCTTAGACAACTTATTTCTTTCATACAGTGACTTAATTATTACGGGTGATTTTAATAGCAATATTCTTGTTAAAAGAAACCTAGTGAATAGAATGTTGACAACCGGATTATACTTAGCCAACTCAGCGTACACGACGCATTTTACAAAAACGAGTAGCACACTTTTAGATCTATTTCTAGTAAGCAACAAAGAGCACATTTTTTTATATGATCAACTCTCAGCACCTGCGTTCTCTAAACACCTTATATTTCTGAAATACAACTTCAGTCTAATAAACTCCGAAGAATCTTTCAGTTTCCGTGACTTCAAAAACGTTAATTACTCATTGCTCATTGCTTATGCTGCCCTTTCAATTGACTGGTCGCAGATATACCATATGGCACCTATGGCAACCTTTTTAATTAGTTTGTTCCTATAAAAGACAAAACAATTCGTGTTGCACAAAAGGAGTGGTTCGACGATAACATTAAAAAACTGATTCGCGAACGTGACGATGCTTACATCAAATGGAAAAGATATAAAACTTCAAATTTGTATGCACTATTCAAAAAGGTTAGAGCTCTCGCAGTAAGCAGACTTAAAACAGCAAAAAGAAGATATTAGCGTAAATTCAGTTCATGCATTGGCTCAAAGCAAAAGTGGCAACATATACGTAAAATTGGTATCAACAATAAAATATCCAAGTCAATCAGCCCCTCCGAAATTGATGTTAACCAATTAAATATAAATTTTCTGAATTTATCAGCAACCATGGTAAATGCAAAACGCCCAGTGGCTACACAGAATCACAACAATCCTAGCTCTGAAAATTCTTTTAGCTTCTCTTGTGTGCATCAGTTGGAGGTTTGGCAAGCATTTCAGTCTGTTAAATCAAATGCTGTGGGATTTAATGAAATGCACCCCATTTTTATAAAAGGACTCCTCCCAATATTGCTGCCATTTTTCACATATCTTTTCAATACAATTTTTACCACCTCAACATTTCCACAAAACTGGCCGACTTCAGGCGAAATACGAACGATGTTCTCCGTTTATCCAATGCAGGTTTCGACTCCAATACTCCTATTTACATTAATGAGAGTTTTACTAAAGTAAATCATCATATTCTCAAAATTGCGATTAAGTACTTACTTACTTAACTGGCCATAACAACCCGTTATCGGGTTACGGCCTGCCGCAAAACTTCTCTCCAGGCGCCTCTGCTTTGCGCGCGCCTTCTCCAGTTGGTAACACCAAGAGATGACAGGGCCTCTTTAACTTGGTCCTTCCACCGGAGACACGGTCTCCCTCTTCGCCGTCGACCTCCAGCCATCGCATCGAACACCTTTTTCGCCGGAGCTTCGTCGTCCATTCGGCAGACATGACCGAGCCAGCGTAGCCGCTCGATGTTTATTCGCTGCGCTACGTCCATGTCCTTATACAGCTCATACAGCTCGTTATTGGTTCGTATACGATAGTCGTCACCAACACGAACAGGGCCGAAGATTTTGCGAAGTACCTTCCTCTCGAACACTCCAAGGGCCGCTATGTCGTTTCGTGTCATTATCCATGCTTCAGCGCCATAGAGGAGCACGGGCAAGGTAAGCGTCCTATAGAGTGCAAGTTTTGTCGGTCGAGAGAGGTCTCTACTTCTCAATTGCCTACCGAGACCGTAGTAGCACCTGTTGGCAAGAGTTATCCTTCGCTTTATCTCCAGGCTGACATCATTGCTGCTGTTGATGGCAGTGCCAAGGCAGACGAATTCCTTGACAACTTCAAAAGTATACCTGTCGGCCTCGACGTGAGACCCTAGCCGCTGCGTGTCCCTGCATGTAGACAGCATATACTTCGTCTTGCCCTCATTTACCACCAGACCCATTTTGGCAGATTCTCTTTCGATAGCCGCAAAGGCAGCGGTGACATCTCGCTTGTTACGTCCGATGACATCAATGTCATCAGCGTAGGCAAGGAGCTGGACACTTTTGTTGAAGATTGTGCCATTGCGATGTACACCGGCCTTGCGCAGAACACTCTCCATGGTGAAGTTAAAGAGGTCGCAGGACAAAGGATCACCCTGTCTGAAACCTCGAACGGTATCAAAGGGGTCGGAGAGGTCACTTCCAACCTTGACGGAGCTGCGCGTATTGCTCAACGTCGCTCTGCAAAGTCTCACGAGCTTTGCAGGGATACCAAGTTCAGACAATGCGGTATATAGGCGATCCCTTATCGGGCTATCGAATGCTGCCTTGTAATCGATGAAGAGATGGTGTGTATCGATTTTATTCTCATGGGTCTTCTCCAGGATTTGGCGTTAAGTTAATATCTGGTCGATGGTGGACTTACCAGGTCTAAAGCCGCACTGATAAGGTCCAATCAGCGCCTTGGCGAGTGGCTTTAATCTTTCACATAGTACGCTCGTCAGGACCTTGTATGCAATGGGAAGTAGGCTAATACCCCTGTAGTTGGCGCATATTGTTGGGTCGCCTTTCTTCAGCACAGGACAAAGGGCACTGAGGTTCCAATCGTTGGGCATTCGTTCCTCCAGCCATATTTTGCAAATGAGCTGATGCATGCACCCAATCAGCTGGTAGCCCATCCGGCCCTGCAGCTTTATTGTTCTTGAGTCGCTGGATAGCAACCCGGACCTCGTCATGGCTGGGCGGTGGCACATCCACACCGTCGTCGTCGATTGGTGCCATCTGGACATCTTCACCACTGGCGGTATTGTTCCCTTCGTCGCCTGCGAGCAGCTTGGTGAAGTGCTCCTTCCACAACCTCAGTACACCCTGCGCATCCGTAACCAGATCCCCGTTTTCGTCTCTGCAAGAAGATGCCCCGGGCTTAAACCCTTCCGGGAGACGCTTACTTTTTTGGAAGAATTTTCGGGCATCATTCCTGCACCTGCTTTCCTCGATTTCCTCACGCTCGCGCCTTTCTTGCTCCCGTTTGTTGCGTCTAAAAAGGCACCTCTCTTTCTTCCTCTCCTCCCGGTACTTTTCTATCACGGCTCGCGTGGCAGCCGACTGCAGCGCCTTCTTGTAGGCAGCATTCTTCGCTGCAGTGGCTACGCGACACTCTTCATCGTACCATTGGTTTTTTAGTGGTGGGCGTCGAAAACCAAGGACATTTTCTGCGGCGGCGCGCATAGAGTGGGATAAGTGAGCCCATAATCCGCCGATGTCATCAGGTGGAGAGGGGGAGCGACCGAGCTGGTTGGAGAGTTGAGCGGAGTAGGCTTCGGCTACCCCTTGTGATCGCAGCTTACTGATGTCCAGCTTTCTTCGCAAACTAGGTTGCGCGGTCTTCGCTGCGCAAAGACGCATGCGTACCTTGGCTGCAACAAGGTAATGGTCCGAGTCGATGTCCTCGGAACGTGCGCACATCTAGAATGCTAGAAGCATGCCTTCCATCAATCACAATGTGATCAATCTGGTTGCGGGTTGATTGATCGGGGGATAACCAGGTCGCCTTGTGGATATCGAGGTGCTGGAATCTGGTGCTACTAACTACCATGTTTCGTGCCGCGGCGAAATCGATCAGCCTCAGACCGTTGTTCGTAGTGGTCGTATGGAGGCTGAACTGCCCGACTGTGGGGCCAAATATACCTTCGCATTGAAGTCCCCGAGGACGATTTTGACGTGATGGGCTCGGCACCCGTCGTATAAGTCCTCGAGCTTCGCATAGAAGGCATCCTTGGCCGCATCGTCCTTCTCTTTCGTCGGGGCGTGCGCGCAAATTAGGCTGATGCTAAAGTATTTAGCCTTGATGCGGATCGAAGCCAGTCGTTCGTTCACCGGAGTGAATCGAGGGACGTGGTGGCGAATTCTCTTACTGACCACAAATCCGCAGCCAAATTCGCGCTTCTCCGCATGGCAGCTGTAGTAGATGTCGCAGTCTGCTCGCTTGGAGCAACCTTGTCCTGTCCATCGCATTTCCTGAATGGCGGTGATGTCAGCCTTACACTTTGTGAGGGCTTCCGCCAGTTGGATAGAGGCACCTTCCCTATAGAGGGTCCGGACATTCCAGGTGCATATCCTCAAATCGTGGTCTTTAAATCGTTTGCTGTGGTCGTCAACATTGTGGGCTCCTTCCGACGCTTGTTTGCTGGCTTTCATTGATATTTGATTTTCCGTGGCGGGCACCAAATCCTGCGCACAACCAAAATTTTAAGTCCTGGGGATTGGACTCGCTGCACACATTAGTTCACTATTCAGCGGGTGCCAAATAGCTTTAGATGTCGCAGTCTGCTCGCTTGGAGCAACCTTGTCCTGTCCATCGCATTTCCTGAATGGCGGTGATGTCAGCCTTACACTTTGTGAGGGCTTCCGCCAGTTGGATAGAGGCACCTTCCCTATAGAGGGTCCGGACATTCCAGGTGCATATCCTCAAATCGTGGTCTTTAAATCGTTTGCTGTGGTCGTCAACATTGTGGGCTCCTTCCGACGCTTGTTTGCTGGCTTTCATTGATATTTGATTTTCCGTGGCGGGCACCAAATCCTGCGCACAACCAAAATTTTAAGTCCTGGGGATTGGACTCGCTGCACACATTAGTTCACTATTCAGCGGGTGCCAAATAGCTATCCAGAAGGGCCGCGCGGAGGCTGTGCATCAGCTTAGATTGGACAGGGACAAGGATCGTTCTGGCGTTCGCCAAGTTGAACGTAATCAGAGACTTTACCTTGTATGTCCGCTCCCTTCCTCCTGCGATTAAGTACAAAAAGCAAAAGCGGCTATCAGCTGCTTTCGTTCGGCGTGGGCTCGTCCATGTAAAGAAAATTTCGGATGACTCTCCCACCTGCATTAATTAACAACAGCAACAACTGCAATTAGACTGCACAGCTCTTTACTTATTTTTTCTTTTACCCTATCTTCTTGTTTCCCACTATTTTCAACTATACTATCACCTCCGAGCAAAGCTAAGATGTACTCTCTAAAGGTTGTTTTTGCTTGCACACTAAATACTTCAGACGGCGTTACTAAAGTAGCAAATTTTGGTTACATTTATTACAATGGGCCTGAATACCTGTGAATCTACCGCCAAAGGCAATTGCTACGAAATGATTCGTGTCTTGAACAGAGGTCGAAAAGGATTAAGTACGAGGGCGGGTCAATAAGTCCGTGACTTTTTGAATGAAACACAGGTTTTTAGATAAAAAGTTATTTTATTTTTCAACGTAGACTCCTTTGAGATCTATACACTTAGCCCAATGTTTCTCCAGTTTTTTTATCCCTTCCGAAAAATATGATTTGTCGAGGTCTTCAAAATAGGCATTTGTTTGTGAGATGACTTCGTCATTGGAGGCAAATCTCTTTCCGCCGAGCCATTTCTTCAAGTTTGGGAACAAGAAATAGTCACTTGGGGCTTGATCGGGTGAATAGGCGGGATGAGGGAGCAATTCATAGCCCAATTCATGGATTTTTGCCATGGAAACTGCACATGTGTGCACCCGTGCACACGAAATTCACTTTTTTCCATTTTCTTCTCAGTCAACGCGGTAGTCTGATATTAACGGCTGTCAAAAACAAACTAAATGTCGCAGCTTGTTCAATTTTTGACAAGAGTCAACTGACAGATGACTGTTGACGGGAGCAGTGTTGCCATTTCAATTAAGAGGCGGGAAATTCAAAAAGTCACGGACTTATTGACCCGCCCTCGCATATGCCACATCAATGCGCAAAGTCTACTTAAAATATTGACGAGTTTCGTCACCTGTTTGAATGCTCAGGTATAGATATTGTATGCGTTTTTGAGACATGGTTTGCTCCAGAACTAAACGACTCACTTTGTAAACTCGATGGGTATCAAATATCAGGTGTACAACTTTTCTTCCGCCGTTTTTTTCCAAAATTAAAAGCTTTATTGCGAAAAAGTGCTTACAGATGTATTATTCAAAGTATTGTCCGTCGCTAGCGACAACTTTCTCCCATCTTTCCGGCAATTTTCTTATCCGCTGCTACAACAACTGCTAGCATAGCCTCAGCCATTGCTACAACAACTGATGCCATCGCGCCGACTGCCGACTCGAATGCTACCGTTGACGCTGCTGCGCAGCCGCTTGCATTTCGGCCAGCGCATGTTGTGACCGATCTCACCGCTCTCTCGCAGTCTGTTTTGGATGTTGCTTCGTCGCCGGGTGCACTTGCACCCCACACTTTACACTCATCGCTTCATGTGCCGGTAGTTGACGGCTGTTCACTTTTATCTGCTCATTCTTCACCTGTTCCTGCTGCTGCTGCTGGGCTGCCGCCTACTGCTGCCGCTAATGCCTGGACCACTGTTTATGATAGAAAGCGAAATAAACAAAAGGTTGTTGTTGGCTCGAATGATGATTCTAATTTGGATGTTGCTGTGAGGAAAAAGTGGCTGCATCTTTCGTCATTTCTGCCCTCTGTTGCTGAAGAGAACATCATTGATTACATTTCCTGTCGGACGGGCATTGGAAAAAACCATCTCTCTTGCTATAAATTAATTAAGAAGGACGTTCCATCGGATTCTCTTAAACGAGTCAATTTTAAACTTGGGGTTACTTCCACATTCTGTGGAAAGCTTTTAGACCCTTCGGTGTGGCCAACCAGTGTCAGGGTACGCTCCTTTCGTTTTTTTCAAAAAATAGTACCGCCACCGACAAACGCATAACAATAGCTGCTGTCGCGTTAGATTGTGAGTCCACGGATTCAACTGTGGATCCAGTGGGTGCTAACTTTGGGCCTGTAGTGGCTCCCAGTTATTCAAAGAAGTGCATCAAAATTTATTTCCAAAATGTCTCCGGGATGAGAACTAAAGCTGACTCTGTACGTCTGCTTAGTTCTTCATTGGATTACGACGTTTTTGTTATTATTGAGACTTGGTTAAATCCAAGTTTCTTTGATTCAGAATTCTTCGACCCAAACTTGTTTAATGTGTTTCGGAAGGATAGAGACTCTATTCAATCAGGCCTGACAAGGGGTGGGGGTGTTTTGATTGCCGCTAAACGCAATCTACGCTCAGCCATAGTGGAACTCGAAAACAATGACACTATTTTAGACCAGCTTTGCGTGCAACTCCAAAGCATGCACGGATTGCTTCTTATATGCGCATCGTATATCCCACCGAATAGTTCTGACGCTATTTACAAATCACATGTTGACAACATTTCTTCCATTTGTGCCAAATTTGGTGATAGCGAGCTTTGTGTTTTGGGAGACTTCAATCTGAGCAGTATTACCTGGAGCAACATCGGGAACTCTTTTGAGCTTACTCCCTCTAATGTAATTTCCTTCAATGAGATGTACGTCATCGACAGTTTTACAAGCATTGGCTTGTCACAGATGAATGGATTTTCCAACAAGCTAAATCGAATACTAGACTTGATCTACATTTCAAGCAACTTAAATAGTAAGGTGATCGAGTGCGACTGTCCTTTTTCACCTGCTTGCTTACATCACGTTCCGTTAATAGTTGAGCTTGAATTCTATGAATTCTTTGCACTTCCGACTATATCACACACTATCTCATTTAATTATAATCTTTGTGATTTTGATGAGTTGGATTACTCGCTCGTTACTCGCTAGTTCTGTGGTTGCTGACTGTTATACAGTTTTTAAATCGACTGTTTTTGATTTATGTCTGGAGTTTATCCCTACTTTACACAGAAAGGTTCATAAACTACCATGGGTTACTAAGGAATTGCAACATCTAAAGAATTTAAGAAACAAATACTATAAAAAATACAAGGCAACAATGAGTCTTTTCTACTTTTGCAACTACCAGTCCCATCTAAAGAGTTACAATAAACTCGCCAAATTGTTGTACAGGAACTATATCCGCAATTACGAAGTCGGTATCAAAAGCAACCCTAAAGCCTTTTGGAGCTTTATTAAGTCAAAAAAAGCAGTTTCGGATATTCCATCTTCCGTGTTCTTTAAGAAGAAATCCGCAAAAACTAAGGAAGATGCCGCAAATATTTTTGCTGAATTCTTCAGCTCGAATTTTGTTTCTGATTTGGGAATTGATGTGACTGACTGTCACTTCTCAGACTCACCCATCTCTTTTGGCTCTTTGATCCTAACTGCCGAAGACATTGAAACGGGCATCGCCAATCTTAGTTTCTCGACTCAAACGGATGCTGATGGCCTTTCTGCTGTACTACTGAAGAAATGTTCCTCTCTTATAAACCCGCTATTAACAATATTTAACAAATCTCTATCGTCAGGCGTTTTCATTGATGATTGGAAGAAAGCGTCGATTACTCCTATATTCAAGAGTGGTAACAAGAACGATGTCTCAAACTATCGGCCGATTTCGAAACTGACCTCAGTTTCTAAACTTTTCGAATGCATTGTCAAAGAAAAGTTAAGTTTTTGTGTCAAGAGCATGATCTCTCCATTCCAGCATGGTTTCGTCAAAGGCAGATCGACTACATCTAATCTTACAGTATTCACAGAAGATTGCCTTTCCGCCTTACAGAATGGCAACCAAGTAGACACAGTCTATACGGACTTCGCTAAAGCCTTTGACAGAGTTTCTCACAGAATTTTGGTCTCGAAATTAACCAGCATGGGCTTTCATTCAACATTTCTCGAATGGTTGAAGTCATACCTATCCAATAGGCATTGTTCCGTCGTTCTTGACAACATCTCGTCGCGGCCCTTTGTTGCCACTTCTGGTGTCCCCCAAGGGAGCATTCTTGGTCCTTTGTTGTTTGTCTTATTTATTAACGACATTGGATCTTGTTTTTCGTCTGCTAAATTCCTGCTATATGCTGACGATCTTAAAATTTATGCTGTTATTCACAATCTGTCGGACTCTGCTGCCTTACAATCGGACCTCGACAATGTTCAGTCTTGGTGCAATGATAATAATCTTTTTTTAAATGTTAGCAAATGCTTTCATGTAACTTTTACTAGGAAAAGAGATTCCCTTCAAGTATCGTATTCCATCTCTGGCTCCGTGCTACAATCGGTTAATGAAATTAAAGACCTAGGTGTTTTCTTCGACACAAAACTAAGTTTTGCAAATCATATCAGTTTTATTGTTTCTAAATCTTATGCCATGTGGGGTTTCGTTCGTCGGAATAGTACTGTCTTTTCGGATCCGTATACAATCAAATTACTTTACACAACCTTTGTCAGGTCTAGATTGGAATATGCCGCGCTAATATGGAGACCATATCACGCATCTTCCATAAACCGAATTGAACGGATACAGAAAGTATTCATTCGGTTCGCTTTGCGTTCGCTGAACTTCAGTGATCCCATACCATCCTACAGCTCTCGTTGCCTTCTAATTAACTTAAAGTCACTACATGCTAGGCGTTCTCTTCTTGCATGCTCCTTTGTAGTCAGCATTGTATGTGGTGCTATTGATTGCCCGGATCTTTTAGCAAGAATCGCATTTAATGTCCCTAAACGGAGTCTGCGGAGGGTGGATACCTTCCATTTAGATGTCCCCAGGACGAATTATGCAAGAAATGCACCTCTATATAGGGCCTTCTCGGAATTAAACAATGTTACCGATTTGGATCTGTCACTTCCGAAGGGTTTGCTGTTGAATAGTTTAAGTAACTTATAGTTTGTAATAATTATTATATCCTATAGTCAGTAAGGACATTTGTTCATTGGCTAAATAAATAAATAAATAAATAAATAAAAAAGGAGTCCTCTTTTGACGCTATCCATGAAGCAATCCATTTTTCTAATTCTTCGAAGGATTGAAAATGTTGATCTGCCAGGCCGTGTGCCATCGAACGGAATAGGTGGAAGTCAGAAGGGGCGACATCTGGGGAATACGGCGGGTGGGGCAAGACTTCCCATTTCACCGTTTCCAGGTACTTTTTGACCACTTTTGCGACGTGAGGCCGAGCATTGTCGTGCTGGAGGATGACTCACCATTTTCACTCACCACGAAATCACCATTTTTAAAACGTTGAAACCACTCCCGACACGTTCTTTCACTCAGAGCAGCATCACCGTAAGTTTCTGAGAGCATTCGATGCGCTTCAGCTGCATTTTTTTTCGAATTGTAACAGAAAAGTAAAACTTCCCGCAAATGGCGAGAATTGGGCACATAAACGGACATTTTCGAGCGTGAATAATACGAAAACAAGAACAACTGTCACTGAAACGGCGATGACAATTCGTTAGGCACTGTCCACACTCACTTTAAAGGCCTTACCATCTATGTATTTCAACCAGCCTCAGGCGGTACAGCCACCTATCGGAAAACGGCGGAAGCAAAGTTGTACACCTGATATTTAGGGCAGATAGAGAGACGCATGCTGGTGGGGTGGCCATTTATGTGAAAAACGGAATCAAATCTAAGTCATGTTGCAAATCGTCGTTTGGAGACAATATTGAATATGTTTTTCTTGAGGTCTATAATAACGCAGACAGAATACTTGTTGATTGTACATACACGGCAAATCGTAATGTCGATCTTGATCCACTCATGGTGGTCTTAGACAACTTATTTCTTTCATACAGTGACTTAATTATTACGGGTGATTTTAATAGCAATATTCTTGTTAAAAGAAACCTAGTGAATAGAATGTTGACAACCGGATTATACTTAGCCAACTCAGCAGCGTACACGACGCATTTTACAAAAACGAGTAGCACACTTTTAGATCTATTTCTAGTAAGCAACAAAGAGCACATTTTGTTATATGATCAACTCTCAGCACCTGCGTTCTCTAAACATGACCTTATATTTCTGAAATACAATTTCAGTCTAATAAACTCCTAAGAATCTTTCAGTTTCCGTGACTTCAAAAACGTTAATTACTCATTGCTCATTGCTTATGCTGCCCTTTCAGTTGACTGGTCGCAGATATACCATATGGCACCTATGGCAACCTTTTTAATTAGTTTGTTCCTATAAAAGACAAAACAATTCGTGTTGCACAAAAGGAGTGGTTCGACGATAACATTAAAAAACTGATTCGCGAACGCGACGATGCTTACATCAAATGGAAAAGATATAAAACTTCACATTTGTATGCACTATTCAAAAAGGTTAGAGCTCTCGTAGTAAGCAGACTTAAAACAGCAAAAAGAAGATATTAGCGTAAATTCAGTTCATGCATTGGCTCAAAGCAAAAGTGGCAACATATACGTAAAATTGGTATCAACAATAAAATATCCAAGTCAATCAGCCCCTCCGAAATTGATGTTAACCAATTAAATATAAATTTTCTGAATTTATCAGCAACCATGGTAAATGCAAAACGCCCAGTGGCTACACAGAATCACAACAATCCTAGCTCTGAGAATTCTTTTAGCTTCTCTTGTGTGCATCAGTTGGAGGTTTGGCAAGCATTTCAGTCTGTTAAATCAAATGCTGTGGGATTTAATGAAATGCACCCCATTTTTATAAAAGGACTCCTCCCAATATTGCTGCCATTTTTCACATATCTTTTCAATACAATTTTTACCACCTCAACATTTCCACAAAACTGGCCGACTTCAGGCGAAATACGAACGATGTTCTCCGTTTATCCAATGCAGGTTTCGACTCCAATACTCCTATTTACATTAATGAGAGTTTTACTAAAGTAAATCATCATATTCTCAAAATTGCGATTAAGTACTTACTTACTTAACTGGCCATAACAACCCGTTATCGGGTTACGGCCTGCCGCAAAACTTCTCTCCAGGCGCCTCTGCTTTGCGCGCGCCTTCTCCAGTTGGTAACACCAAGAGATGACAGGGCCTCTTTAACTTGGTCCTTCCACCGGAGACACGGTCTCCCTCTTCGCCGTCGACCTCCAACCATCGCATCGAACACCTTTTTCGCCGGAGCTTCGTCGTCCATGCGGCAGACATGACCGAGCCAGCGTAGCCGCTGGATGTTTATTCGCTGCGCTACGTCCATGTCCTTATACAGCTCATACAGCTCGTTATTGGTTCGTATACGATAGTCGTCACCAACACGAACAGGGCCGAAGATTTTGCGAAGTACCTTCCTCTCGAACACTCCAAGGGCCGCTATGTCGTTTCGTGTCATTGTCCATGCTTCAGCGCCATAGAGGAGCACGGGCAAGGTAAGCGTCCTATAGAGTGCAAGTTTTGTCGGTCGAGAGAGGTCTCTACTTCTCAATTGCCTACCGAGACCGTAGTAGCACCTGTTGGCAAGAGTTATCCTTCGCTTTATCTCCAGGCTGACATCATTGCTGCTGTTGATGGCGGTGCCAAGGTAGACGAATTCCTTGACAACTTCAAAAGTATACCTGTCGGCCTCGACGTGAGACCCTAGCCGCTGCGTGTCCCTGCATGTAGACAGCATATACTTCGTCTTGCCCTCATTTACCACCAGACCCATTTTGGCAGATTCTCTTTCGATAGCCGCAAAGGCAGCGGTGACATCTCGCTTGTTACGTCCGATGACATCAATGTCATCAGCGTAGGCAAGGAGCTGGACACTTTTGTTGAAGATGGTGCCATTGCGATGTACACCGGCCTTGCGCAGAACACTCTCCATGGTGAAGTTAAAGAGGTCGCAGGACAAAGGATCACCCTGTCTGAAACCTCGAACGGTATCAAAGGGGTCGGAGAGGTCACTTCCAACCTTGACGGAGCTGCGCGTATTGCTCAACGTCGCTCTGCAAAGTCTCACGAGCTTTGCAGGGATACCAAGTTCAGACAATGCGGTATATAGGCGATCCCTTATCGGGCTATCGAATGCTGCCTTGTAATCGATGAAGAGATGGTGTGTATCGATTTTATTCTCATGGGTCTTCTCCAGGATTTGGCGTTAAGTTAATATCTGGTCGATGGTGGACTTACCAGGTCTAAAGCCGCACTGATAAGGTCCAATCAGCGCCTTGGCGAGTGGCTTTAATCTTTCACATAGTACGCTCGTCAGGACCTTGTATGCAATGGGAAGTAGGCTAATACCCCTGTAGTTGGCGCATATTGTTGGGTCGCCTTTCTTCAGCACAGGACAAAGGGCACTGAGGTTCCAATCGTTGGGCATTCGTTCCTCCAGCCATATTTTGCAAATGAGCTGATGCATGCACCCAATCAGCTGGTAGCCCATCCGGCCCTGCAGCTTTATTGTTCTTGAGTCGCTGGATAGCAACCCGGACCTCGTCATGGCTGGGCGGTGGCACATCCACACCGTCGTCGTCGATTGGTGCCATCTGGACATCTTCACCACTGGCGGTATTGTTCCCTTCGTCGCCTGCGAGCAGCTTGGTGAAGTGCTCCTTCCACAACCTCAGTACACCCTGCGCATCCGTAACCAGATCCCCGTTTTCGTCTCTGCAAGAAGATGCCCCGGGCTTAAACCCTTCCGGGAGACGCTTACTTTTTTGGAAGAATTTTCGGGCATCATTCCTGCACCTGCTTTCCTCGATTTCCTTACGCTCGCGCCTTTCTTGCTCCCGTTTCTTGCGTCTAAAAAGGCACCTCTCTTTCTTCCTCTCCTCCCGGTACTTTTCTATCACGGCTCGCGTGGCAGCCGACTGCAGCGCCTTCTTGTAGGCAGCATTCTTCGCTGCAGTGGCTACGCGACACTCTTCATCGTACCATTGGTTTTTTAGTGGTGGGCGTCGAAAACCAAGGACATTTTCTGCGGCGGCGCGCATAGAGTGGGATAAGTGAGCCCATAATCCGCCGATGTCATCAGGTGGAGAGGGGGAGCGACCGAGCTGGTTGGAGAGTTGAGCGGAGTAGGCTTCGGCTACCCCTTGTGATCGCAGCTTACTGATGTCCAGCTTTCTTCGCAAACTAGGTTGCGCGGTCTTCGCTGCGCAAAGACGCATGCGTACCTTGGCTGCAACAAGGTAATGGTCCGAGTCGATGTTGGGTCCTCGGAACGTGCGCACATCTAGAATGCTAGAAGCATGCCTTCCATCAATCACAATGTGATCAATCTGGTTGCGGGTTGATTGATCGGGGGATAACCAGGTCGCCTTGTGGATATCGAGGTGCTGGAATCTGGTGCTACTAACTACCATGTTTCGTGCCGCGGCGAAATCGATCAGCCTCAGACCGTTGTTCGTAGTGGTCGTATGTAGGCTGAACTGCCCGACTGTGGGGCTAAATATACCTTCTCGCCCGACATTTGCATTGAAGTCCCCGAGGACGATTTTGACGTGATGGGCTCGGCACCCGTCGTATAAGTCCTCGAGCTTCGCATAGAAGGCATCCTTGGCCGCATCGTCCTTCTCTTCCGTCGGGGCGTGCGCGCAAATTAGGCTGATGCTAAAGTATTTAGCCTTGATGCGGATCGAAGCCAGTCGTTCGTTCACCGGAGTGAATCGAGAGACGTGGTGGCGAAGTCTCTTACTGACCACAAATCCGCAGCCAAATTCGCGCTTCTCCGCATGGCAGCTGTAGTAGATGTCGCAGTCTGCTCGCTTGGAGCAACCTTGTCCTGTCCATCGCATTTCCTGAATGGCGGTGATGTCAGCCTTACACTTTGTGAGGGCTTCCGCCAGTTGGATAGAGGCACCTTCCCTATAGAGGGTCCGGACATTCCAGGTGCATATCCTCAAATCGTGGTCTTTAAATCGTTTGCTGTGGTCGTCAACATTGTGGGCTCCTTCCGACGCTTGTTTGCTGGCTTTCATTGATATTTGATTTTCCGTGGCGGGCACCAAATCCTGCGCACAACCAAAATTTTAAGTCCTGGGGATTGGACTCGCTGCACACATTAGTTCACTATTCAGCGGGTGCCAAATAGCTATCCAGAAGGGCCGCGCAGATGCTGTGCATCAGCTTAGATTGGACAGGGACAAGGACCGTTCTGGCGTTCGCCAAGTTGAACGTAATCAGAGACTTTACATTGTATGTCCGCTCCCTTCCTCCTGCGATTAAGTACAAAAAGCAAAAGTGGCTATCAGCTGCTTTCGTTCGGCGTGGGCTCGTCCATGTAAAGAAAATTTAGGATGACTCTCCCACCTGCATTAATTAACAACAGCAACAACTGCAATTAGACTGCACAGCTCTTTACTTATTTTTTCTTTTACCCTATCTTCTTGTTTCCCACTATTTTCAACTATACTATCACCTCCGAGCAAAGCTAAGATGTACTAAAGGTTGTTTTTGCTTGCACACTAAATACTTCAGACGGCGTTACTAAAGTAGCAAATTTTGGTTACATTTATTACAATGGGCCTGAATACCTGTGAATCTACCGCCAAAGGCAATTGCTACGAAATGATTCGTGTCTTGAACAGAGGTCGAAAAGGATTAAGTACGAGGGTGGGTCAATAAGTCCGTGACTTTTTGAATGAAACACAGGTTTTTAGATAAAAAGTTATTTTATTTTTCCACGTAGACTCCTTTGAGATCTATACACTTAGCCCAATGTTTCTCCAGTTTTTTTATCCCTTCCGAAAAATATGATTTGTCGAGGTCTTCAAAATAGGCATTTGTTTGTGAGATGACTTCGTCATTGGAGGCAAATCTCTTTCCGCCGAGCCATTTCTTCAAGTTTGGGAACAAGAAATAGTCACTTGGGGCTTGATCGGGTGAATAGGCGGGATGAGGGAGCAATTCATAGCCCAATTCATGGATTTTTGCCATGGAAACTGCACATGTGTGCACCCGTGCACACGAAATTTACTTTTTTCCATTTTCTTCTCAGTCAACGCGGTAGTCTGATATTAACGGCTGTCAAAAACAAACTAAATGTCGTAGCTTGTTCAATTTTTGACAAGAGTCAACTGACAGATGACTGTTGACGGGAGCAGTGTTGCCATTTCAATTAAGAGGCGGGAAATTCAAAAAGTCACGGACTTATTGACCCGCCCTCGCATATGCCACATCAATGCGCAAAGTCTACTTAAAAAATTGACGAGTTTCGTCACCTGTTTGAATGCTCAGGTATAGATATTGTATGCGTTTTTGAGACATGGTTTGCTCCAGAACTAAACGACTCACTTTGTAAACTCGATGGGTATCAAATATTTAGGGCAGATAGAGAGACGCATGCTGGTGGGGTGGCCATTTATGTGAAAAACGGAATCAAATGTAAGTCATGTTGCAAATCGTCGTTTGGAGACAATATTGAATATGTTTTTCTTGAGGTCTATAATAACGCAGACAGAATACTTGTTGATTGTACATACACGGCAAATCGTAATGTCGATCTTGATCCACTCATGGTGGTCTTAGACAACTTATTTCTTTCATACAGTGACTTAATTATTACGGGTGATTTTAATAGCAATATTCTTGTTAAAAGAAACCTAGTGAATAGAATGTTGACAACCGGATTATACTTAGCCAACTCAGCGTACACGACGCATTTTACAAAAACGAGTAGCACACTTTTAGATCTATTTCTAGTAAGCAACAAAGAGCACATTTTGTTATATGATCAACTCTCAGCACCTGCGTTCTCTAAACATGACCTTATATTTCTGAAATACAATTTCAGTCTAATAAACTCCTAAGAATCTTTCAGTTTCCGTGACTTCAAAAACGTTAATTACTCATTGCTCATTGCTTATGCTGCCCTTTCAATTGACTGGTCGCAGATATACCATATGGCACCTATGGCAACCTTTTTAATTAGTTTGTTCCTATAAAAGACAAAACAATTCGTGTTGCACAAAAGGAGTGGTTCGACGATAACATCAAAAAACTGATTCGCGAACGTGACGATGCTTACATCAAATGGAAAAGATATAAAACTTCAAATTTGTATGCACTATTCAAAAAGGTTAGAGCTCTCGTAGTAAGCAGACTTAAAACAGCAAAAAGAAGATATTAGCGTAAATTCAGTTCATGCATTGGCTCAAAGCAAAAGTGGCAACATATACGTAAAATTGGTATCAACAATAAAATATCCAAGTCAATCAGCCCCTCCGAAATTGATGTTAATCAATTAAATATAAATTTTCTGAATTTATCAGCAACCATGGTAAATGCAAAACGCCCAGTGGCTACACAGAATCACAACAATCCTAGCTCTGAGAATTCTTTTAGCTTCTCTTGTGTGCATCAGTTGGAGGTTTGGCAAGCATTTCAGTCTGTTAAATCAAATGCTGTGGGATTTAATGAAATGCACCCCATTTTTATAAAAGGACTCCTCCCAATATTGCTGCCATTTTTCACATATCTTTTCAATACAATTTTTACCACCTCAACATTTCCACAAAACTGGCCGACTTCAGGCGAAATACGAACGATGTTCTCCGTTTATCCAATGCAGGTTTCGACTCCAATACTCCTATTTACATTAATGAGAGTTTTACTAAAGTAAATCATCATATTCTCAAAATTGCGATTAAGTACTTACTTACTTAACTGGCCATAACAACCCGTTATCGGGTTACGGCCTGCCGCAAAACTTCTCTCCAGGCGCCTCTGCTTTGCGCGCGCCTTCTCCAGTTGGTAACACCAAGAGATGACAGGGCCTCTTTAACTTGGTCCTTCCACCGGAGACACGGTCTCCCTCTTCGCCGTCGACCTCCAACCATCGCATCGAACACCTTTTTCGCCGGAGCTTCGTCATCCATGCGGCAGACATGACCGAGCCAGCGTAGCCGCTGGATGTTTATTCGCTGCGCTACGTCCATGTCCTTATACAGCTCATACAGCTCGTTATTGGTTCGTATACGATAGTCGTCACCAACACGAACAGGGCCGAAGATTTTGCGAAGTACCTTCCTCTCGAACACTCCAAGGGCCGCTATGTCGTTTCGTGTCATTGTCCATGCTTCAGCGCCATAGAGGAGCACGGGCAAGGTAAGCGTCCTATAGAGTGCAAGTTTTGTCGGTCGAGAGAGGTCTCTACTTCTCAATTGCCTACCGAGACCGTAGTAGCACCTGTTGGCAAGAGTTATCCTTCGCTTTATCTCCAGGCTGACATCATTGCTGCTGTTGATGGCGGTGCCAAGGTAGACGAATTCCTTGACAACTTCAAAAGTATACCTGTCGGCCTCGACGTGAGACCCTAGCCGCTGCGTGTCCCTGCATGTAGACAGCATATACTTCGTCTTGCCCTCATTTACCACCAGACCCATTTTGGCAGATTCTCTTTCGATAGCCGCAAAGGCAGCGGTGACATCTCGCTTGTTACGTCCGATGACATCAATGTCATCAGCGTAGGCAAGGAGCTGGACACTTTTGTTGAAGATGGTGCCATTGCGATGTACACCGGCCTTGCGCAGAACACTCTCCATGGTGAAGTTAAAGAGGTCGCAGGACAAAGGATCACCCTGTCTGAAACCTCGAACGGTATCAAAGGGGTCGGAGAGGTCACTTCCAACCTTGACGGAGCTGCGCGTATTGCTCAACGTCGCTCTGCAAAGTCTCACGAGCTTTGCAGGGATACCAAGTTCAGACAATGCGGTATATAGGCGATCCCTTAACGGGCTATCGAATGCTGCCTTGTAATCGATGAAGAGATGGTGTGTATCGATTTTATTCTCATGGATCTTCTCCAGGATTTGGCGTTAAGTTAATATCTGGTCGATGGTGGACTTACCAGGTCTAAAGCCGCACTGATAAGGTCCAATCAGCGCCTTGGCGAGTGGCTTTAATCTTTCACATAGTACGCTCGTCAGGACCTTGTATGCAATGGGAAGTAGGCTAATACCCCTGTAGTTGGCGCATATTGTTGGGTCGCCTTTCTTCAGCACAGGACAAAGGGCACTGAGGTTCCAATCGTTGGGCATTCGTTCCTCCAGCCATATTTTGCAAATGAGCTGATGCATGCACCCAATCAGCTCACCACCGCCGGCCTTGAACAATTCAGCTGGTAGCCCATCCGGCCCTGCAGCTTTATTGTTCTTGAGTCGCTGGATAGCAACCCGGACCTCGTCATGGCTGGGCGGTGGCACATCCACACCGTCGTCGTCGATTGGTGCCATCTGGACATCTTCACCACTGGCGGTATTGTTCCCTTCGTCGCCTGCGAGCAGCTTGGTGAAGTGCTCCTTCCACAACCTCAGTACACCCTGCGCATCCGTAACCAGATCCCCGTTTTCGTCTCTGCAAGAAGATGCCCCGGGCTTAAACCCTTCCGGGAGACGCTTACTTTTTTGGAAGAATTTTCGGGCATCATTCCTGCACCTGCTTTCCTCGATTTCCTTACGCTCGCGCCTTTCGTGCTCCCGTTTCTTGCGTCTAAAAAGGCACCTCTCTTTCTTCCTCTCCTCCCGGTACTTTTCTATCACGGCTCGCGTGGCAGCCGACTGCAGCGCCTTCTTGTAGGCAGCATTCTTCGCTGCAGTGGCTACGCGACACTCTTCATCGTACCATTGGTTTTTTAGTGGTGGGCGTTTAGAGGTGGCGCGCATAGAGTGGGATAAGTGAGCTCATAATCCGCCGATGTCATCAGGTGGAGAGGGGGAGCGACCGAGCTGGTTGGAGAGTTGAGCGGAGTAGGCTTCGGCTACGCCTTGTGATCGCAGCTTACTGATGTCCAGCTTTCTTCGCAAACTAGGTTGCGCGGTCTTCGCTGCGCAAAGACGCATGCGTACCTTGGCTGCAACAAGGTAATGGTTCGAGTCGATGTTGGGTCCTCGGAACGTGCGCACATCTAGAATGCTAGAAGCATGCCTTCCATCAATCACAATGTGATCAATCTGGTTGCGGGTTGATTGATCGGGGGATAACCAGGTCGCCTTGTGGATATCGAGGTGCTGGAATCTGGTGCTACTAACTACCATGTTTCGTGCCGCGGCGAAATCGATCAGCCTCAGACCGTTGTTCGTAGTGATCGTATGGAGGCTGAACTGCCCGACTGTGGGGCCAAATATACCTTCTCGCCCGACATTTGCATTGAAGTCCCCGAGGACGATTTTGACGTGATGGGCTCGGCACCCGTCGTATAAGTCCTCGAGCTTCGCATAGAAGGCATCCTTGGCCGCATCGTCCTTCTCTTCCGTCGGGGCGTGCGCGCAAATTAGGCTGATGCTAAAGTATTTAGCCTTGATGCGGATCGAAGCCAGTCGTTCGTTCACCGGAGTGAATCGAGAGACGTGGTGGCGAAGTCTCTTACTGACCACAAATCCGCAGCCAAATTCGCGCTTCTCCGCATGGCAGCTGTAGTAGATGTCGCAGTCTGCTCGCTTGGAGCAACCTTGTCCTGTCCATCGCATTTCCTGAATGGCGGTGATGTCAGCCTTACACTTTGTGAGGGCTTCCGCCAGTTGGATAGAGGCACCTTCCCTATAGAGGGTCCGGACATTCCAGGTGCATATCCTCAAATCGTGGTCTTTAAATCGTTTGCTGTGGTCGTCAACATTGTGGGCTCCTTCCGACGCTTGTTTGCTGGCTTTCATTGATATTTGATTTTCCGTGGCGGGCACCAAATCCTGCGCACAACCAAAATTTTAAGTCCTGGGGATTGGACTTAGATTGGACAGGGACAAGGATCGTTCTGGCGTTCGCCAAGTTGAACGTAATCAGAGACTTTACCTTGTATGTCCGCTCCCTTCCTCCTGCGATTAAGTACAAAAAGCAAAAGTGGCTATCAGCTGCTTTCGTTCGGCGTGGGCTCGTCCATGTAAAGAAAATTTAGGATGACTCTCCCACCTGCATTAATTAACAACAGCAACAACTGCAATTAGACTGCACAGCTCTTTACTTATTTTTTCTTTTACCCTATCTTCTTGTTTCCCACTATTTTCAACTATACTATCACCTCCGAGCAAAGCTAAGATGTACTCTCTAAAGGTTGTTTTTGCTTGCACACTAAATACTTCAGACGGCGTTACTAAAGTAGCAAATTTTGGTTACATTTATTACAATGGGCCTGAATACCTGTGAATCTACCGCCAAAGGCAATTGCTACGAAATGATTCGTGTCTTGAACAGAGGTCGAAAAGGATTAAGTACGAGGGCGGGTCAATAAGTCCGTGAGTTTTTGAATGAAACACAGGTTTTTAGATAAAAGTTATTTTATTTTTCAACGTAGACTCCTTTGAGATCTATACACTTAGCCCAATGTTTCTCCAGTTTTTTTATCCCTTCCGAAAAATATGATTTGTCGAGGTCTTCAAAATAGGCATTTGTTTGTGAGATTACTTCGTCATTGGAGGCAAATCTCTTTCCGCCGAGCCATTTCTTCAAGTTTGGGAACAAGAAATAGTCACTTGGGGCTTGATCGGGTGAATAGGCGGGATGAGGGAGCAATTCATAGCCCAATTCATGGATTTTTGCCATGGAAACTGCACATGTGTGCACCCGTGCACACGAAATTCACTTTTTTCCATTTTCTTCTCAGTCAACGCGGTAGTCTGATATTAACGGCTGTCAAAAACAAACTAAATGTCGTAGCTTGTTCAATTTTTGACAAGAGTCAACTGACAGATGACTGTTGACGGGAGCAGTGTTGCCATTTCAATTAAGAGGCGGGAAATTCAAAAAGTCACGGACTTATTGACCCGCCCTCGCATATGCCACATCAATGCGCAAAGTCTACTTAAAAAATTGACGAGTTTCGTCACCTGTTTGAATGCTCAGGTATAGATATTGTATGCGTTTTTGAGACATGGTTTGCTCCAGAACTAAACGACTCACTTTGTAAACTCGATGGGTATCAAATATTTAGGGCAAATAGAGAGACGCATGCTGGTGGGGTGGCCATTTATGTGAAAAACGGAATCAAATGTTAGTCATGTTGCAAATCGTCGTTTGGAGACAATATTGAATATGTTTTTCTTGAGGTCTATAATAACGCAGACAGAATACTTGTTGATTGTACATACACGGCAAATCGTAATGTCGATCTTGATCCACTCATGGTGGTCTTAGACAACTTATTTCTTTCATACAGTGACTTAATTATTACGGGTGATTTTAATAGCAATATTCTTGTTAAAAGAAACCTAGTGAATAGAATGTTGACAACCGGATTATACTTAGCCAACTCAGCAGCGTACACGACGCATTTTACAAAAACGAGTAGCACACTTTTAGATCTATTTCTAGTAAGCAACAAAGAGCACATTTTGTTATATGATCAACTCTCAGCACCTGCGTTCTCTAAACATGACCTTATATTTCTGAAATACAATTTCAGTCTAATAAACTCCGAAGAATCTTTCAGTTTCCGTGACTTCAAAAACGTTAATTACTCATTGCTTATGCTGCCCTTTCAATTGACTGGTCGCAGATATACCATATGGCACCTATGGCAACCTTTTTAATTAGTTTGTTCCTATAAAAGACAAAACAATTCGTGTTGCACAAAAGGAGTGGTTCGACGATAACATCAAAAAACTGATTCGCGAACGTGACGATGCTTACATCAAATGGAAAAGATATAAAACTTCAAATTTGTATGCACTATTCAAAAAGGTTAGAGCTCTCGTAGTAAGCAGACTTAAAACAGCAAAAAGAAGATATTAGCGTAAATTCAGTTCATGCATTGGCTCAAAGCAAAAGTGGCAACATATACGTAAAATTGGTATCAACAATAAAATATCCAAGTCAATCAGCCCCTCCGAAATTGATGTTAACCAATTAAATATAAATTTTCTGAATTTATCAGCAACCATGGTAAATGCAAAACGCCCAGTGGCTACACAGAATCACAACAATCCTAGCTCTGAGAATTCTTTTAGCTTCTCTTGTGTGCATCAGTTGGAGGTTTGGCAAGCATTTCAGTCTGTTAAATCAAATGCTGTGGGATTTAATGAAATGCACCCCATTTTTATAAAAGGACTCCTCCCAATATTGCTGCCATTTTTCACATATCTTTTCAATACAATTTTTACCACCTCAACATTTCCACAAAACTGGCCGACTTCAGGCGAAATACGAACGATGTTCTCCGTTTATCCAATGCAGGTTTCGACTCCAATACTCCTATTTACATTAATGAGAGTTTTACTAAAGTAAATCATCATATTCTCAAAATTGCGATTAAGTACTTACTTACTTAACTGGCCATAACAACCCGTTATCGGGTTACGGCCTGCCGCAAAACTTCTCTCCAGGCGCCTCTGCTTTGCGCGCGCCTTCTCCAGTTGGTAACACCAAGAGATGACAGGGCCTCTTTAACTTGGTCCTTCCACCGGAGACACGGTCTCCCTCTTCGCCGTCGACCTCCAACCATCGCATCGAACACCTTTTTCGCCGGAGCTTCGTCGTCCATGCGGCAGACATGACCGAGCCAGCGTAGCCGCTGGATGTTTATTCGCTGCGCTACGTCCATGTCCTTATACAGCTCATACAGCTCGTTATTGGTTCGTATACGATAGTCGTCACCAACACGAACAGGGCCGAAGATTTTGCGAAGTACCTTCCTCTCGAACACTCCAAGGGCCGCTATGTCGTTTCGTGTCATTGTCCATGCTTCAGCGCCATAGAGGAGCACGGGCAAGGTAAGCGTCCTATAGAGTGCAAGTTTTGTCGGTCGAGAGAGGTCTCTACTTCTCAATTGCCTACCGAGACCGTAGTAGCACCTGTTGGCAAGAGTTATCCTTCGCTTTATCTCCAGGCTGACATCATTGCTGCTGTTGATGGCGGTGCCAAGGTAGACGAATTCCTTGACAACTTCAAAAGTATACCTGTCGGCCTCGACGTGAGACCCTAGCCGCTGCGTGTCCCTGCATGTAGACAGCATATACTTCGTCTTGCCCTCATTTACCACCAGACCCATTTTGGCAGATTCTCTTTCGATAGCCGCAAAGGCAGCGGTGACATCTCGCTTGTTACGTCCGATGACATCAATGTCATCAGCGTAGGCAAGGAGCTGGACACTTTTGTTGAAGATTGTGCCATTGCGATGTACACCGGCCTTGCGCAGAACACTCTCCATGGTGAAGTTAAAGAGGTCGCAGGACAAAGGATCACCCTGTCTGAAACCTCGAACGGTATCAAAGGGGTCGGAGAGGTCACTTCCAACCTTGACGGAGCTGCGCGTATTGCTCAACGTCGCTCTGCAAAGTCTCACGAGCTTTGCAGGGATACCAAGTTCAGACAATGCGGTATATAGGCGATCCCTTATCGGGCTATCGAATGCTGCCTTGTAATCGATGAAGAGATGGTGTGTATCGATTTTATTCTCATGGATCTTCTCCAGGATTTGGCGTTAAGTTAATATCTGGTCGATGGTGGACTTACCAGGTCTAAAGCCGCACTGATAAGGTCCAATCAGCGCCTTGGCGAGTGGCTTTAATCTTTCACATAGTACGCTCGTCAGGACCTTGTATGCAATGGGAAGTAGGCTAATACCCCTGTAGTTGGCGCATATTGTTGGGTCGCCTTTCTTCAGCACAGGACAAAGGGCACTGAGGTTCCAATCGTTGGGCATTCGTTCCTCCAGCCATATTTTGCAAATGAGCTGATGCATGCACCCAATCAGCTCACCACCGCCGGCCTTGAACAATTCAGCTGGTAGCCCATCCGGCCCTGCAGCTTTATTGTTCTTGAGTCGCTGGATAGCAACCCGGACCTCGTCATGGCTGGGCGGTGGCACATCCACACCGTCGTCGTCGATTGGTGCCATCTGGACATCTTCACCACTGGCGGTATTGTTCCCTTCGTCGCCTGCGAGCAGCTTGGTGAAGTGCTCCTTCCACAACCTCAGTACACCCTGCGCATCCGTAACCAGATCCCCGTTTTCGTCTCTGCAAGAAGATGCCCCGGGCTTAAACCCTTCCGGGAGACGCTTACTTTTTTGGAAGAATTTTCGGGCATCATTCCTGCACCTGCTTTCCTCGATTTCCTTACGCTCGCGCCTTTCGTGCTCCCGTTTCTTGCGTCTAAAAAGGCACCTCTCTTTCTTCCTCTCCTCCCGGTACTTTTCTATCACGGCTCGCGTGGCAGCCGACTGCAGCGCCTTCTTGTAGGCAGCATTCTTCGCTGCAGTGGCTACGCGACACTCTTCATCGTACCATTGGTTTTTTAGTGGTGGGCGTTTAGAGGTGGCGCGCATAGAGTGGGATAAGTGAGCTCATAATCCGCCGATGTCATCAGGTGGAGAGGGGGAGCGACCGAGCTGGTTGGAGAGTTGAGCGGAGTAGGCTTCGGCTACGCCTTGTGATCGCAGCTTACTGATGTCCAGCTTTCTTCGCAAACTAGGTTGCGCGGTCTTCGCTGCGCAAAGACGCATGCGTACCTTGGCTGCAACAAGGTAATGGTTCGAGTCGATGTTGGGTCCTCGGAACGTGCGCACATCTAGAATGCTAGAAGCATGCCTTCCATCAATCACAATGTGATCAATCTGGTTGCGGGTTGATTGATCGGGGGATAACCAGGTCGCCTTGTGGATATCGAGGTGCTGGAATCTGGTGCTACTAACTACCATGTTTCGTGCCGCGGCGAAATCGATCAGCCTCAGACCGTTGTTCGTAGTGGTCGTATGGAGGCTGAACTGCCCGACTGTGGGGCCAAATATACCTTCTCGCCCGACATTTGCATTGAAGTCCCCGAGGACGATTTTGACGTGATGGGCTCGGCACCCGTCGTATAAGTCCTCGAGCTTCGCATAGAAGGCATCCTTGGCCGCATCGTCCTTCTCTTCCGTCGGGGCGTGCGCGCAAATTAGGCTGATGCTAAAGTATTTAGCCTTGATGCGGATCGAAGCCAGTCGTTCGTTCACCGGAGTGAATCGAGAGACGTGGTGGCGAAGTCTCTTACTGACCACAAATCCGCAGCCAAATTCGCGCTGCTCCGCATGGCAGCTGTAGTAGATGTCGCAGTCTGCTCGCTTGGAGCAACCTTGTCCTGTCCATCGCATTTCCTGAATGGCGGTGATGTCAGCCTTACACTTTGTGAGGGCTTCCGCCAGTTGGATAGAGGCACCTTCCCTATAGAGGGTCCGGACATTCCAGGTGCATATCCTCAAATCGTGGTCTTTAAATCGTTTGCTGTGGTCGTCAACATTGTGGGCTCCTTCCGACGCTTGTTTGCTGGCTTTCATTGATATTTGATTTTCCGTGGCGGGCACCAAATCCTGCGCACAACCAAAATTTTAAGTTCACTATTCAGCGGGTGCCAAATAGCTATCCAGAAGGGCCGCGCGGAGGCTGTGCATCAGCTTAGATTGGACAGGGACAAGGATCGTTCTGGCGTTCGCCAAGTTGAACGTAATCAGAGACTTTACCTTGTATGTCCGCTCCCTTCCTCCTGCGATTAAGTACAAAAGCAAAAGTGGCTATCAGCTGCTTTCGTTCGGCGTGGGCTCGTCCATGTAAAGAAAATTTCGGATGACTCTCCCACCTTGCATTAATTAACAACAGCAACAACTGCGATTAGACTGCACAGCTCTTTACTTAGTTTTTCTTTTACCCTATCTTCTTGTTTCCCACTATTTTCAACTATACTATCACCTCCGAGCAAAGCTAAGATGTACTCTCTAAAGGTTGTTTTTGCTTGCACACTAAATACTTCAGACGGCGTTACTAAAGTAGCAAATTTTGGTTACATTTATTACAATGGGCCTGAATACCTGTGAATCTACCGCCAAAGGCAATTGCTACGAAATGATTCGTGTCTTGAACAGAGGTCGAAAAGGATTAAGTACGAGGGCGGGTCAATAAGTCCGTGAGTTTTTGAATGAAACACAGGTTTTTAGATAAAAAGTTATTTTATTTTTCAACGTAGACTCCTTTGAGATCTATACACTTAGCCCAATGTTTCTCCAGTTTTTTTATCCCTTCCGTAAAATATGATTTGTCGAGGTCTTCAAAATAGGCATTTGTTTGTGAGATTACTTCGTCATTGGAGGCAAATCTCTTTCCGCCGAGCCATTTCTTCAAGTTTGGGAACAAGAAATAGTCACTTGGGGCTTGATCGGGTGAATAGGCGGGCTGAGGGAGCAATTCATAGCCCAATTCATGGATTTTTGCCATGGAAACTGCACATGTGTGCACCCGTGCACACGAAATTCACTTTTTTCCATTTTCTTCTCAGTCAACGCGGTAGTCTGATATTAACGGCTGTCAAAAACAAACTAAATGTCGTAGCTTGTTCAATTTTTGACAAGAGTCAACTGACAGATGACTGTTGACGGGAGCAGTGTTGCCATTTCAATTAAGAGGCGGGAAATTCAAAAAGTCACGGACTTATTGACCCGCCCTCGCATATGCCACATCAATGCGCAAAGTCTACTTAAAAAATTGACGAGTTTCGTCACCTGTTTGAATGCTCAGGTATAGATATTGTATGCGTTTTTGAGACATGGTTTGCTCCAGAACTAAACGACTCACTTTGTAAACTCGATGGGTATCAAATATTTAGGGCAAATAGAGAGACGCATGCTGGTGGGGTGGCCATTTATGTGAAAAACGGAATCAAATGTAAGTCATGTTGCAAATCGTCGTTTGGAGACAATATTGAATATGTTTTTCTTGAGGTCTATAATAACGCAGACAGAATACTTGTTGATTGTACATACACGGCAAATCGTAATGTCGATCTTGATCCACTCATGGTGGTCTTAGACAACTTATTTCTTTCATACAGTGACTTAATTATTACGGGTGATTTTAACAGCAATATTCTTGTTAAAAGAAACCTAGTGAATAGAATGTTGACAACCGGATTATACTTAGCCAACTCAGCAGCGTACACGACGCATTTTACAAAAACGAGTAGCACACTTTTAGATCTATTTCTAGTAAGCAACAAAGAGCACATTTTGTTATATGATCAACTCTCAGCACCTGCGTTCTCTAAACATGACCTTATATTTCTGAAATACAATTTCAGTCTAATAAACTCCGAAGAATCTTTCAGTTTCCGTGACTTCAAAAACGTTAATTACTCATTGCTTATGCTGCCCTTTCAATTGACTGGTCGCAGATATACCATATGGCACCTATGGCAACCTTTTTAATTAGTTTGTTCCTATAAAAGACAAAACAATTCGTGTTGCACAAAAGGAGTGGTTCGACGATAACATCAAAAAACTGATTCGCGAACGTGACGATGCTTACATCAAATGGAAAAGATATAAAACTTCAAATTTGTATGCACTATTCAAAAAGGTTAGAGCTCTCGTAGTAAGCAGACTTAAAACAGCAAAAAGAAGATATTAGCGTAAATTCAGTTCATGCATTGGCTCAAAGCAAAAGTGGCAACATATACGTAAAATTGGTATCAACAATAAAATATCCAAGTCAATCAGCCCCTCCGAAATTGATGTTAACCAATTAAATATAAATTTTCTGAATTTATCAGCAACCATGGTAAATGCAAAACGCCCAGTGGCTACACAGAATCACAACAATCCTAGCTCTGAGAATTCTTTTAGCTTCTCTTGTGTGCATCAGTTGGAGGTTTGGCAAGCATTTCAGTCTGTTAAATCAAATGCTGTGGGATTTAATGAAATGCACCCCATTTTTATAAAAGGACTCCTCCCAATATTGCTGCCATTTTTCACATATCTTTTCAATACAATTTTTACCACCTCAACATTTCCACAAAACTGGCCGACTTCAGGCGAAATACGAACGATGTTCTCCGTTTATCCAATGCAGGTTTCGACTCCAATACTCCTATTTACATTAATGAGAGTTTTACTAAAGTAAATCATCATATTCTCAAAATTGCGATTAAGTACTTACTTACTTAACTGGCCATAACAACCCGTTATCGGGTTACGGCCTGCCGCAAAACTTCTCTCCAGGCGCCTCTGCTTTGCGCGCGCCTTCTCCAGTTGGTAACACCAAGAGATGACAGGGCCTCTTTAACTTGGTCCTTCCACCGGAGACACGGTCTCCCTCTTCGCCGTCGACCTCCAACCATCGCATCGAACACCTTTTTCGCCGGAGCTTCGTCGTCCATGCGGCAGACATGACCGAGCCAGCGTAGCCGCTGGATGTTTATTCGCTGCGCTACGTCCATGTCCTTATACAGCTCATACAGCTCGTTATTGGTTCGTATACGATAGTCGTCACCAACACGAACAGGGCCGAAGATTTTGCGAAGTACCTTCCTCTCGAACACTCCAAGGGCCGCTATGTCGTTTCGTGTCATTGTCCATGCTTCAGCGCCATAGAGGAGCACGGGCAAGGTAAGCGTCCTATAGAGTGCAAGTTTTGTCGGTCGAGAGAGGTCTCTACTTCTCAATTGCCTACCGAGACCGTAGTAGCACCTGTTGGCAAGAGTTATCCTTCGCTTTATCTCCAGGCTGACATCATTGCTGCTGTTGATGGCGGTGCCAAGGTAGACGAATTCCTTGACAACTTCAAAAGTATACCTGTCGGCCTCGACGTGAGACCCTAGCCGCTGCGTGTCCCTGCATGTAGACAGCATATACTTCGTCTTGCCCTCATTTACCACCAGACCCATTTTGGCAGATTCTCTTTCGATAGCCGCAAAGGCAGCGGTGACATCTCGCTTGTTACGTCCGATGACATCAATGTCATCAGCGTAGGCAAGGAGCTGGACACTTTTGTTGAAGATTGTGCCATTGCGATGTACACCGGCCTTGCGCAGAACACTCTCCATGGTGAAGTTAAAGAGGTCGCAGGACAAAGGATCACCCTGTCTGAAACCTCGAACGGTATCAAAGGGGTCGGAGAGGTCACTTCCAACCTTGACGGAGCTGCGCGTATTGCTCAACGTCGCTCTGCAAAGTCTCACGAGCTTTGCAGGGATACCAAGTTCAGACAATGCGGTATATAGGCGATCCCTTATCGGGCTATCGAATGCTGCCTTGTAATCGATGAAGAGATGGTGTGTATCGATTTTATTCTCATGGATCTTCTCCAGGATTTGGCGTTAAGTTAATATCTGGTCGATGGTGGACTTACCAGGTCTAAAGCCGCACTGATAAGGTCCAATCAGCGCCTTGGCGAGTGGCTTTAATCTTTCACATAGTACGCTCGTCAGGACCTTGTATGCAATGGGAAGTAGGCTAATACCCCTGTAGTTGGCGCATATTGTTGGGTCGCCTTTCTTCAGCACAGGACAAAGGGCACTGAGGTTCCAATCGTTGGGCATTCGTTCCTCCAGCCATATTTTGCAAATGAGCTGATGCATGCACCCAATCAGCTCACCACCGCCGGCCTTGAACAATTCAGCTGGTAGCCCATCCGGCCCTGCAGCTTTATTGTTCTTGAGTCGCTGGATAGCAACCCGGACCTCGTCATGGCTGGGCGGTGGCACATCCACACCGTCGTCGTCGATTGGTGCCATCTGGACATCTTCACCACTGGCGGTATTGTTCCCTTCGTCGCCTGCGAGCAGCTTGGTGAAGTGCTCCTTCCACAACCTCAGTACACCCTGCGCATCCGTAACCAGATCCCCGTTTTCGTCTCTGCAAGAAGATGCCCCGGGCTTAAACCCTTCCGGGAGACGCTTACTTTTTTGGAAGAATTTTCGGGCATCATTCCTGCACCTGCTTTCCTCGATTTCCTTACGCTCGCGCCTTTCGTGCTCCCGTTTCTTGCGTCTAAAAAGGCACCTCTCTTTCTTCCTCTCCTCCCGGTACTTTTCTATCACGGCTCGCGTGGCAGCCGACTGCAGCGCCTTCTTGTAGGCAGCATTCTTCGCTGCAGTGGCTACGCGACACTCTTCATCGTACCATTGGTTTTTTAGTGGTGGGCGTTTAGAGGTGGCGCGCATAGAGTGGGATAAGTGAGCTCATAATCCGCCGATGTCATCAGGTGGAGAGGGGGAGCGACCGAGCTGGTTGGAGAGTTGAGCGGAGTAGGCTTCGGCTACGCCTTGTGATCGCAGCTTACTGATGTCCAGCTTTCTTCGCAAACTAGGTTGCGCGGTCTTCGCTGCGCAAAGACGCATGCGTACCTTGGCTGCAACAAGGTAATGGTTCGAGTCGATGTTGGGTCCTCGGAACGTGCGCACATCTAGAATGCTAGAAGCATGCCTTCCATCAATCACAATGTGATCAATCTGGTTGCGGGTTGATTGATCGGGGGATAACCAGGTCGCCTTGTGGATATCGAGGTGCTGGAATCTGGTGCTACTAACTACCATGTTTCGTGCCGCGGCGAAATCGATCAGCCTCAGACCGTTGTTCGTAGTGGTCGTATGGAGGCTGAACTGCCCGACTGTGGGGCCAAATATACCTTCTCGCCCGACATTTGCATTGAAGTCCCCGAGGACGATTTTGACGTGATGGGCTCGGCACCCGTCGTATAAGTCCTCGAGCTTCGCATAGAAGGCATCCTTGGCCGCATCGTCCTTCTCTTCCGTCGGGGCGTGCGCGCAAATTAGGCTGATGCTAAAGTATTTAGCCTTGATGCGGATCGAAGCCAGTCGTTCGTTCACCGGAGTGAATCGAGAGACGTGGTGGCGAAGTCTCTTACTGACCACAAATCCGCAGCCAAATTCGCGCTGCTCCGCATGGCAGCTGTAGTAGATGTCGCAGTCTGCTCGCTTGGAGCAACCTTGTCCTGTCCATCGCATTTCCTGAATGGCGGTGATGTCAGCCTTACACTTTGTGAGGGCTTCCGCCAGTTGGATAGAGGCACCTTCCCTATAGAGGGTCCGGACATTCCAGGTGCATATCCTCAAATCGTGGTCTTTAAATCGTTTGCTGTGGTCGTCAACATTGTGGGCTCCTTCCGACGCTTGTTTGCTGGCTTTCATTGATATTTGATTTTCCGTGGCGGGCACCAAATCCTGCGCACAACCAAAATTTTAAGTTCACTATTCAGCGGGTGCCAAATAGCTATCCAGAAGGGCCGCGCGGAGGCTGTGCATCAGCTTAGATTGGACAGGGACAAGGATCGTTCTGGCGTTCGCCAAGTTGAACGTAATCAGAGACTTTACCTTGTATGTCCGCTCCCTTCCTCCTGCGATTAAGTACAAAAGCAAAAGTGGCTATCAGCTGCTTTCGTTCGGCGTGGGCTCGTCCATGTAAAGAAAATTTCGGATGACTCTCCCACCTTGCATTAATTAACAACAGCAACAACTGCGATTAGACTGCACAGCTCTTTACTTAGTTTTTCTTTTACCCTATCTTCTTGTTTCCCACTATTTTCAACTATACTATCACCTCCGAGCAAAGCTAAGATGTACTCTCTAAAGGTTGTTTTTGCTTGCACACTAAATACTTCAGACGGCGTTACTAAAGTAGCAAATTTTGGTTACATTTATTACAATGGGCCTGAATACCTGTGAATCTACCGCCAAAGGCAATTGCTACGAAATGATTCGTGTCTTGAACAGAGGTCGAAAAGGATTAAGTACGAGGGCGGGTCAATAAGTCCGTGACTTTTTGAATGAAACACAGGTTTTTAGATAAAAAGTTATTTTATTTTTCAACGTAGACTCCTTTGAGATCTATACACTTAGCCCAATGTTTCTCCAGTTTTTTTATCCCTTCCGTAAAATATGATTTGTCGAGGTCTTCAAAATAGGCATTTGTTTGTGAGATTACTTCGTCATTGGAGGCAAATCTCTTTCCGCCGAGCCATTTCTTCAAGTTTGGGAACAAGAAATAGTCACTTGGGGCTTGATCGGGTGAATAGGCGGGCTGAGGGAGCAATTCATAGCCCAATTCATGGATTTTTGCCATGGAAACTGCACATGTGTGCACCCGTGCACACGAAATTCACTTTTTTCCATTTTCTTCTCAGTCAACGCGGTAGTCTGATATTAACGGCTGTCAAAAACAAACTAAATGTCGTAGCTTGTTCAATTTTTGACAAGAGTCAACTGACAGATGACTGTTGACGGGAGCAGTGTTGCCATTTCAATTAAGAGGCGGGAAATTCAAAAAGTCACGGACTTATTGACCCGCCCTCGCATATGCCACATCAATGCGCAAAGTCTACTTAAAAAATTGACGAGTTTCGTCACCTGTTTGAATGCTCAGGTATAGATATTGTATGCGTTTTTGAGACATGGTTTGCTCCAGAACTAAACGACTCACTTTGTAAACTCGATGGGTATCAAATATTTAGGGCAAATAGAGAGACGCATGCTGGTGGGGTGGCCATTTATGTGAAAAACGGAATCAAATGTAAGTCATGTTGCAAATCGTCGTTTGGAGACAATATTGAATATGTTTTTCTTGAGGTCTATAATAACGCAGACAGAATACTTGTTGATTGTACATACACGGCAAATCGTAATGTCGATCTTGATCCACTCATGGTGGTCTTAGACAACTTATTTCTTTCATACAGTGACTTAATTATTACGGGTGATTTTAACAGCAATATTCTTGTTAAAAGAAACCTAGTGAATAGAATGTTGACAACCGGATTATACTTAGCCAACTCAGCAGCGTACACGACGCATTTTACAAAAACGAGTAGCACACTTTTAGATCTATTTCTAGTAAGCAACAAAGAGCACATTTTGTTATATGATCAACTCTCAGCACCTGCGTTCTCTAAACATGACCTTATATTTCTGAAATACAATTTCAGTCTAATAAACTCCGAAGAATCTTTCAGTTTCCGTGACTTCAAAAACGTTAATTACTCATTGCTCATTGCTTATGCTGCCCTTTCAATTGACTGGTCGCAGATATACCATATGGCACCTATGGCAACCTTTTTAATTAGTTTGTTCCTATCAAAGACAAAACAATTCGTGTTGCACAAAAGGAGTGGTTCGACGATAACATCAAAAAACTGATTCGCGAACGTGACGATGCTTACATCAAATGGAAAAGATATAAAACTTCAAATTTGTATGCACTATTCAAAAAGGTTAGAGCTCTCGTAGTAAGCAGACTTAAAACAGCAAAAAGAAGATATTAGCGTAAATTCAGTTCATGCATTGGCTCAAAGCAAAAGTGGCAACATATACGTAAAATTGGTATCAACAATAAAATATCCAAGTCAATCAGCCCCTCCGAAATTGATGTTAACCAATTAAATATAAATTTTCTGAATTTATCAGCAACCATGGTAAATGCAAAACGCCCAGTGGCTACACAGAATCACAACAATCCTAGCTCTGAGAATTCTTTTAGCTTCTCTTGTGTGCATCAGTTGGAGGTTTGGCAAGCATTTCAGTCTGTTAAATCAAATGCTGTGGGATTTAATGAAATGCACCCCATTTTTATAAAAGGACTCCTCCCAATATTGCTGCCATTTTTCACATATCTTTTCAATACAATTTTTACCACCTCAACATTTCCACAAAACTGGCCGACTTCAGGCGAAATACGAACGATGTTCTCCGTTTATCCAATGCAGGTTTCGACTCCAATACTCCTATTTACATTAATGAGAGTTTTACTAAAGTAAATCATCATATTCTCAAAATTGCGATTAAGTACTTACTTACTTAACTGGCCATAACAACCCGTTATCGGGTTACGGCCTGCCGCAAAACTTCTCTCCAGGCGCCTCTGCTTTGCGCGCGCCTTCTCCAGTTGGTAACACCAAGAGATGACAGGGCCTCTTTAACTTGGTCCTTCCACCGGAGACACGGTCTCCCTCTTCGCCGTCGACCTCCAACCATCGCATCGAACACCTTTTTCGCCGGAGCTTCGTCGTCCATGCGGCAGACATGACCGAGCCAGCGTAGCCGCTGGATGTTTATTCGCTGCGCTACGTCCATGTCCTTATACAGCTCATACAGCTCGTTATTGGTTCGTATACGATAGTCGTCACCAACACGAACAGGGCCGAAGATTTTGCGAAGTACCTTCCTCTCGAACACTCCAAGGGCCGCTATGTCGTTTCGTGTCATTGTCCATGCTTCAGCGCCATAGAGGAGCACGGGCAAGGTAAGCGTCCTATAGAGTGCAAGTTTTGTCGGTCGAGAGAGGTCTCTACTTCTCAATTGCCTACCGAGACCGTAGTAGCACCTGTTGGCAAGAGTTATCCTTCGCTTTATCTCCAGGCTGACATCATTGCTGCTGTTGATGGCGGTGCCAAGGTAGACGAATTCCTTGACAACTTCAAAAGTATACCTGTCGGCCTCGACGTGAGACCCTAGCCGCTGCGTGTCCCTGCATGTAGACAGCATATACTTCGTCTTGCCCTCATTTACCACCAGACCCATTTTGGCAGATTCTCTTTCGATAGCCGCAAAGGCAGCGGTGACATCTCGCTTGTTACGTCCGATGACATCAATGTCATCAGCGTAGGCAAGGAGCTGGACACTTTTGTTGAAGATGGTGCCATTGCGATGTACACCGGCCTTGCGCAGAACACTCTCCATGGTGAAGTTAAAGAGGTCGCAGGACAAAGGATCACCCTGTCTGAAACCTCGAACGGTATCAAAGGGGTCGGAGAGGTCACTTCCAACCTTGACGGAGCTGCGCGTATTGCTCAACGTCGCTCTGCAAAGTCTCACGAGCTTTGCAGGGATACCAAGTTCAGACAATGCGGTATATAGGCGATCCCTTATCGGGCTATCGAATGCTGCCTTGTAATCGATGAAGAGATGGTGTGTATCGATTTTATTCTCATGGATCTTCTCCAGGATTTGGCGTTAAGTTAATATCTGGTCGATGGTGGACTTACCAGGTCTAAAGCCGCACTGATAAGGTCCAATCAGCGCCTTGGCGAGTGGCTTTAATCTTTCACATAGTACGCTCGTCAGGACCTTGTATGCAATGGGAAGTAGGCTAATACCCCTGTAGTTGGCGCATATTGTTGGGTCGCCTTTCTTCAGCACAGGACAAAGGGCACTGAGGTTCCAATCGTTGGGCATTCGTTCCTCCAGCCATATTTTGCAAATGAGCTGATGCATGCACCCAATCAGCTCACCACCGCCGGCCTTGAACAATTCAGCTGGTAGCCCATCCGGCCCTGCAGCTTTATTGTTCTTGAGTCGCTGGATAGCAACCCGGACCTCGTCATGGCTGGGCGGTGGCACATCCACACCGTCGTCGTCGATTGGTGCCATCTGGACATCTTCACCACTGGCGGTATTGTTCCCTTCGTCGCCTGCGAGCAGCTTGGTGAAGTGCTCCTTCCACAACCTCAGTACACCCTGCGCATCCGTAACCAGATCCCCGTTTTCGTCTCTGCAAGAAGATGCCCCGGGCTTAAACCCTTCCGGGAGACGCTTACTTTTTTGGAAGAATTTTCGGGCATCATTCCTGCACCTGCTTTCCTCGATTTCCTTACGCTCGCGCCTTTCGTGCTCCCGTTTCTTGCGTCTAAAAAGGCACCTCTCTTTCTTCCTCTCCTCCCGGTACTTTTCTATCACGGCTCGCGTGGCAGCCGACTGCAGCGCCTTCTTGTAGGCAGCATTCTTCGCTGCAGTGGCTACGCGACACTCTTCATCGTACCATTGGTTTTTTAGTGGTGGGCGTTTAGAGGTGCCGCGCATAGAGTGGGATAAGTGAGCTCATAATCCGCCGATGTCATCAGGTGGAGAGGGGGAGCGACCGAGCTGGTTGGAGAGTTGAGCGGAGTAGGCTTCGGCTACGCCTTGTGATCGCAGCTTACTGATGTCCAGCTTTCTTCGCAAACTAGGTTGCGCGGTCTTCGCTGCGCAAAGACGCATGCGTACCTTGGCTGCAACAAGGTAATGGTTCGAGTCGATGTTGGGTCCTCGGAACGTGCGCACATCTAGAATGCTAGAAGCATGCCTTCCATCAATCACAATGTGATCAATCTGGTTGCGGGTTGATTGATCGGGGGATAACCAGGTCGCCTTGTGGATATCGAGGTGCTGGAATCTGGTGCTACTAACTACCATGTTTCGTGCCGCGGCGAAATCGATCAGCCTCAGACCGTTGTTCGTAGTGGTCGTATGGAGGCTGAACTGCCCGACTGTGGGGCCAAATATACCTTCTCGCCCGACATTTGCATTGAAGTCCCCGAGGACGATTTTGACGTGATGGGCTCGGCACCCGTCGTATAAGTCCTCGAGCTTCGCATAGAAGGCATCCTTGGCCGCATCGTCCTTCTCTTCCGTCGGGGCGTGCGCGCAAATTAGGCTGATGCTAAAGTATTTAGCCTTGATGCGGATCGAAGCCAGTCGTTCGTTCACCGGAGTGAATCGAGAGACGTGGTGGCGAAGTCTCTTACTGACCACAAATCCGCAGCCAAATTCGCGCTTCTCCGCATGGCAGCTGTAGTAGATGTCGCAGTCTGCTCGCTTGGAGCAACCTTGTCCTGTCCATCGCATTTCCTGAATGGCGGTGATGTCAGCCTTACACTTTGTGAGGGCTTCCGCCAGTTGGATAGAGGCACCTTCCCTATAGAGGGTCCGGACATTCCAGGTGCATATCCTCAAATCGTGGTCTTTAAATCGTTTGCTGTGGTCGTCAACATTGTGGGCTCCTTCCGACGCTTGTTTGCTGGCTTTCATTGATATTTGATTTTCCGTGGCGGGCACCAAATCCTGCGCACAACCAAAATTTTAAGTCCTGGGGATTGGACTCGCTGCACACATTAGTTCACTATTCAGCGGGTGCCAAATAGCTATCCAGAAGGGCCGCGCGGAGGCTGTGCATCAGCTTAGATTGGACAGGGACAAGGATCGTTCTGGCGTTCGCCAAGTTGAACGTAATCAGAGACTTTACCTTGTATGTCCGCTCCCTTCCTCCTGCGATTAAGTACAAAAGCAAAAGTGGCTATCAGCTGCTTTCGTTCGGCGTGGGCTCGTCCATGTAAAGAAAATTTCGGATGACTCTCCCACCTTGCATTAATTAACAACAGCAACAACTGCGATTAGACTGCACAGCTCTTTACTTAGTTTTTCTTTTACCCTATCTTCTTGTTTCCCACTATTTTCAACTATACTATCACCTCCGAGCAAAGCTAAGATGTACTCTCTAAAGGTTGTTTTTGCTTGCACACTAAATACTTCAGACGGCGTTACTAAAGTAGCAAATTTTGGTTACATTTATTACAATGGGCCTGAATACCTGTGAATCTACCGCCAAAGGCAATTGCTACGAAATGATTCGTGTCTTGAACAGAGGTCGAAAAGGATTAAGTACGAGGGCGGGTCAATAAGTCCGTGACTTTTTGAATGAAACACAGGTTTTTAGATAAAAAGTTATTTTATTTTTCAACGTAGACTCCTTTGAGATCTATACACTTAGCCCAATGTTTCTCCAGTTTTTTTATCCCTTCCGAAAAATATGATTTGTCGAGGTCTTCAAAATAGGCATTTGTTTGTGAGATGACTTCGTCATTGGAGGCAAATCTCTTTCCGCCGAGCCATTTCTTCAAGTTTGGGAACAAGAAATAGTCACTTGGGGCTTGATCGGGTGAATAGGCGGGCTGAGGGAGCAATTCATAGCCCAATTCATGGATTTTTGCCATGGAAACTGCACATGTGTGCACCCGTGCACACGAAATTCACTTTTTTCCATTTTCTTCTCAGTCAACGCGGTAGTCTGATATTAACGGCTGTCAAAAACAAACTAAATGTCGTAGCTTGTTCAATTTTTGACAAGAGTCAACTGACAGATGACTGTTGACGGGAGCAGTGTTGCCATTTCAATTAAGAGGCGGGAAATTCAAAAAGTCACGGACTTATTGACCCGCCCTCGCATATGCCACATCAATGCGCAAAGTCTACTTAAAAAATTGACGAGTTTCGTCACCTGTTTGAATGCTCAGGTATAGATATTGTATGCGTTTTTGAGACATGGTTTGCTCCAGAACTAAACGACTCACTTTGTAAACTCGATGGGTATCAAATATTTAGGGCAAATAGAGAGACGCATGCTGGTGGGGTGGCCATTTATGTGAAAAACGGAATCAAATGTAAGTCATGTTGCAAATCGTCGTTTGGAGACAATATTGAATATGTTTTTCTTGAGGTCTATAATAACGCAGACAGAATACTTGTTGATTGTACATACACGGCAAATCGTAATGTCGATCTTGATCCACTCATGGTGGTCTTAGACAACTTATTTCTTTCATACAGTGACTTAATTATTACGGATGATTTTAATAGCAATATTCTTGTTAAAAGAAACCTAGTGAATAGAATGTTGACAACCGGATTATACTTAGCCAACTCAGCGTACACGACGCATTTTACAAAAACGAGTAGCACACTTTTAGATCTATTTCTAGTAAGCAACAAAGAGCACATTTTGTTATATGATCAACTCTCAGCACCTGCGTTCTCTAAACATGACCTTATATTTCTGAAATACAATTTCAGTCTAATAAACTCCGAAGAATCTTTCAGTTTCCGTGACTTCAAAAACGTTAATTACTCATTGCTCATTGCTTATGCTGCCCTTTCAATTGACTGGTCGCAGATATACCATATGGCACCTATGGCAACCTTTTTAATTAGTTTGTTCCTATAAAAGACAAAACAATTCGTGTTGCACAAAAGGAGTGGTTCGACGATAACATCAAAAAACTGATTCGCGAACGTGACGATGCTTACATCAAATGGAAAAGATATAAAACTTCAAATTTGTATGCACTATTCAAAAAGGTTAGAGCTCTCGTAGTAAGCAGACTTAAAACAGCAAAAAGAAGATATTAGCGTAAATTCAGTTCATGCATTGGCTCAAAGCAAAAGTGGCAACATATACGTAAAATTGGTATCAACAATAAAATATCCAAGTCAATCAGCCCCTCCGAAATTGATGTTAACCAATTAAATATAAATTTTCTGAATTTATCAGCAACCATGGTAAATGCAAAACGCCCAGTGGCTACACAGAATCACAACAATCCTAGCTCTGAAAATTCTTTTAGCTTCTCTTGTGTGCATCAGTTGGAGGTTTGGCAAGCATTTCAGTCTGTTAAATCAAATGCTGTGGGATTTAATGAAATGCACCCCATTTTTATAAAAGGACTCCTCCCAATATTGCTGCCATTTTTCACATATCTTTTCAATACAATTTTTACCACCTCAACATTTCCACAAAACTGGCCGACTTCAGGCGAAATACGAACGATGTTCTCCGTTTATCCAATGCAGGTTTCGACTCCAATACTCCTATTTACATTAATGAGAGTTTTACTAAAGTAAATCATCATATTCTCAAAATTGCGATTAAGTACTTACTTACTTAACTGGCCATAACAACCCGTTATCGGGTTACGGCCTGCCGCAAAACTTCTCTCCAGGCGCCTCTGCTTTGCGCGCGCCTTCTCCAGTTGGTAACACCAAGAGATGACAGGGCCTCTTTAACTTGGTCCTTCCACCGGAGACACGGTCTCCCTCTTCGCCGTCGACCTCCAACCATCGCATCGAACACCTTTTTCGCCGGAGCTTCGTCGTCCATGCGGCAGACATGACCGAGCCAGCGTAGCCGCTGGATGTTTATTCGCTGCGCTACGTCCATGTCCTTATACAGCTCATACAGCTCGTTATTGGTTCGTATACGATAGTCGTCACCAACACGAACAGGGCCGAAGATTTTGCGAAGTACCTTCCTCTCGAACACTCCAAGGGCCGCTATGTCGTTTCGTGTCATTGTCCATGCTTCAGCGCCATAGAGGAGCACGGGCAAGGTAAGCGTCCTATAGAGTGCAAGTTTTGTCGGTCGAGAGAGGTCTCTACTTCTCAATTGCCTACCGAGACCGTAGTAGCACCTGTTGGCAAGAGTTATCCTTCGCTTTATCTCCAGGCTGACATCATTGCTGCTGTTGATGGCGGTGCCAAGGTAGACGAATTCCTTGACAACTTCAAAAGTATACCTGTCGGCCTCGACGTGAGACCCTAGCCGCTGCGTGTCCCTGCATGTAGACAGCATATACTTCGTCTTGCCCTCATTTACCACCAGACCCATTTTGGCAGATTCTCTTTCGATAGCCGCAAAGGCAGCGGTGACATCTCGCTTGTTACGTCCGATGACATCAATGTCATCAGCGTAGGCAAGGAGCTGGACACTTTTGTTGAAGATTGTGCCATTGCGATGTACACCGGCCTTGCGCAGAACACTCTCCATGGTGAAGTTAAAGAGGTCGCAGGACAAAGGATCACCCTGTCTGAAACCTCGAACGGTATCAAAGGGGTCGGAGAGGTCACTTCCAACCTTGACGGAGCTGCGCGTATTGCTCAACGTCGCTCTGCAAAGTCTCACGAGCTTTGCAGGGATACCAAGTTCAGACAATGCGGTATATAGGCGATCCCTTATCGGGCTATCGAATGCTGCCTTGTAATCGATGAAGAGATGGTGTGTATCGATTTTATTCTCATGGATCTTCTCCAGGATTTGGCGTTAAGTTAATATCTGGTCGATGGTGGACTTACCAGGTCTAAAGCCGCACTGATAAGGTCCAATCAGCGCCTTGGCGAGTGGCTTTAATCTTTCACATAGTACGCTCGTCAGGACCTTGTATGCAATGGGAAGTAGGCTAATACCCCTGTAGTTGGCGCATATTGTTGGGTCGCCTTTCTTCAGCACAGGACAAAGGGCACTGAGGTTCCAATCGTTGGGCATTCGTTCCTCCAGCCATATTTTGCAAATGAGCTGATGCATGCACCCAATCAGCTCACCACCGCCGGCCTTGAACAATTCAGCTGGTAGCCCATCCGGCCCTGCAGCTTTATTGTTCTTGAGTCGCTGGATAGCAACCCGGACCTCGTCATGGCTGGGCGGTGGCACATCCACACCGTCGTCGTCGATTGGTGCCATCTGGACATCTTCACCACTGGCGGTATTGTTCCCTTCGTCGCCTGCGAGCAGCTTGGTGAAGTGCTCCTTCCACAACCTCAGTACACCCTGCGCATCCGTAACCAGATCCCCGTTTTCGTCTCTGCAAGAAGATGCCCCGGGCTTAAACCCTTCCGGGAGACGCTTACTTTTTTGGAAGAATTTTCGGGCATCATTCCTGCACCTGCTTTCCTCGATTTCCTTACGCTCGCGCCTTTCGTGCTCCCGTTTCTTGCGTCTAAAAAGGCACCTCTCTTTCTTCCTCTCCTCCCGGTACTTTTCTATCACGGCTCGCGTGGCAGCCGACTGCAGCGCCTTCTTGTAGGCAGCATTCTTCGCTGCAGTGGCTACGCGACACTCTTCATCGTACCATTGGTTTTTTAGTGGTGGGCGTTTAGAGGTGGCGCGCATAGAGTGGGATAAGTGAGCTCATAATCCGCCGATGTCATCAGGTGGAGAGGGGGAGCGACCGAGCTGGTTGGAGAGTTGAGCGGAGTAGGCTTCGGCTACGCCTTGTGATCGCAGCTTACTGATGTCCAGCTTTCTTCGCAAACTAGGTTGCGCGGTCTTCGCTGCGCAAAGACGCATGCGTACCTTGGCTGCAACAAGGTAATGGTTCGAGTCGATGTTGGGTCCTCGGAACGTGCGCACATCTAGAATGCTAGAAGCATGCCTTCCATCAATCACAATGTGATCAATCTGGTTGCGGGTTGATTGATCGGGGGATAACCAGGTCGCCTTGTGGATATCGAGGTGCTGGAATCTGGTGCTACTAACTACCATGTTTCGTGCCGCGGCGAAATCGATCAGCCTCAGACCGTTGTTCGTAGTGGTCGTATGGAGGCTGAACTGCCCGACTGTGGGGCCAAATATACCTTCTCGCCCGACATTTGCATTGAAGTCCCCGAGGACGATTTTGACGTGATGGGCTCGGCACCCGTCGTATAAGTCCTCGAGCTTCGCATAGAAGGCATCCTTGGCCGCATCGTCCTTCTCTTCCGTCGGGGCGTGCGCGCAAATTAGGCTGATGCTAAAGTATTTAGCCTTGATGCGGATCGAAGCCAGTCGTTCGTTCACCGGAGTGAATCGAGAGACGTGGTGGCGAAGTCTCTTACTGACCACAAATCCGCAGCCAAATTCGCGCTTCTCCGCATGGCAGCTGTAGTAGATGTCGCAGTCTGCTCGCTTGGAGCAACCTTGTCCTGTCCATCGCATTTCCTGAATGGCGGTGATGTCAGCCTTACACTTTGTGAGGGCTTCCGCCAGTTGGATAGAGGCACCTTCCCTATAGAGGGTCCGGACATTCCAGGTGCATATCCTCAAATCGTGGTCTTTAAATCGTTTGCTGTGGTCGTCAACATTGTGGGCTCCTTCCGACGCTTGTTTGCTGGCTTTCATTGATATTTGATTTTCCGTGGCGGGCACCAAATCCTGCGCACAACCAAAATTTTAAGTCCTGGGGATTGGACTCGCTGCACACATTAGTTCACTATTCAGCGGGTGCCAAATAGCTATCCAGAAGGGCCGCGCGGAGGCTGTGCATCAGCTTAGATTGGACAGGGACAAGGATCGTTCTGGCGTTCGCCAAGTTGAACGTAATCAGAGACTTTACCTTGTATGTCCGCTCCCTTCCTCCTGCGATTAAGTACAAAAGCAAAAGTGGCTATCAGCTGCTTTCGTTCGGCGTGGGCTCGTCCATGTAAAGAAAATTTCGGATGACTCTCCCACCTTGCATTAATTAACAACAGCAACAACTGCGATTAGACTGCACAGCTCTTTACTTAGTTTTTCTTTTACCCTATCTTCTTGTTTCCCACTATTTTCAACTATACTATCACCTCCGAGCAAAGCTAAGATGTACTCTCTAAAGGTTGTTTTTGCTTGCACACTAAATACTTCAGACGGCGTTACTAAAGTAGCAAATTTTGGTTACATTTATTACAATGGGCCTGAATACCTGTGAATCTACCGCCAAAGGCAATTGCTACGAAATGATTCGTGTCTTGAACAGAGGTCGAAAAGGATTAAGTACGAGGGCGGGTCAATAAGTCCGTGACTTTTTGAATGAAACACAGGTTTTTAGATAAAAAGTTATTTTATTTTTCAACGTAGACTCCTTTGAGATCTATACACTTAGCCCAATGTTTCTCCAGTTTTTTTATCCCTTCCGTAAAATATGATTTGTCGAGGTCTTCAAAATAGGCATTTGTTTGTGAGATTACTTCGTCATTGGAGGCAAATCTCTTTCCGCCGAGCCATTTCTTCAAGTTTGGGAACAAGAAATAGTCACTTGGGGCTTGATCGGGTGAATAGGCGGGCTGAGGGAGCAATTCATAGCCCAATTCATGGATTTTTGCCATGGAAACTGCACATGTGTGCACCCGTGCACACGAAATTCACTTTTTTCCATTTTCTTCTCAGTCAACGCGGTAGTCTGATATTAACGGCTGTCAAAAACAAACTAAATGTCGTAGCTTGTTCAATTTTTGACAAGAGTCAACTGACAGATGACTGTTGACGGGAGCAGTGTTGCCATTTCAATTAAGAGGCGGGAAATTCAAAAAGTCACGGACTTATTGACCCGCCCTCGCATATGCCACATCAATGCGCAAAGTCTACTTAAAAAATTGACGAGTTTCGTCACCTGTTTGAATGCTCAGGTATAGATATTGTATGCGTTTTTGAGACATGGTTTGCTCCAGAACTAAACGACTCACTTTGTAAACTCGATGGGTATCAAATATTTAGGGCAAATAGAGAGACGCATGCTGGTGGGGTGGCCATTTATGTGAAAAACGGAATCAAATGTAAGTCATGTTGCAAATCGTCGTTTGGAGACAATATTGAATATGTTTTTCTTGAGGTCTATAATAACGCAGACAGAATACTTGTTGATTGTACATACACGGCAAATCGTAATGTCGATCTTGATCCACTCATGGTGGTCTTAGACAACTTATTTCTTTCATACAGTGACTTAATTATTACGGGTGATTTTAATAGCAATATTCTTGTTAAAAGAAACCTAGTGAATAGAATGTTGACAACCGGATTATACTTAGCCAACTCAGCAGCGTACACGACGCATTTTACAAAAACGAGTAGCACACTTTTAGATCTATTTCTAGTAAGCAACAAAGAGCACATTTTGTTATATGATCAACTCTCAGCACCTGCGTTCTCTAAACATGACCTTATATTTCTGAAATACAACTTCAGTCTAATAAACTCCGAAGAATCTTTCAGTTTCCGTGACTTCAAAAACGTTAATTACTCATTGCTCATTGCTTATGCTGCCCTTTCAATTGACTGGTCGCAGATATACCATATGGCACCTATGGCAACCTTTTTAATTAGTTTGTTCCTATAAAAGACAAAACAATTCGTGTTGCACAAAAGGAGTGGTTCGACGATAACATTAAAAAAATGATTCGCGAACGTGACGATGCTTACATCAAATGGAAAAGATATAAAACTTCAAATTTGTATGCACTATTCAAAAAGGTTAGAGCTCTCGTAGTAAGCAGACTTAAAACAGCAAAAAGAAGATATTAGCGTAAATTCAGTTCATGCATTGGCTCAAAGCAAAAGTGGCAACATATACGTAAAATTGGTATCAACAATAAAATACCCAAGTCAATCAGCCCCTCCGAAATTGATGTTAACCAATTAAATATAAATTTTCTGAATTTATCAGCAACCATGGTAAATGCAAAACGCCCAGTGGCTACACAGAATCACAACAATCCTAGCTCTGAGAATTCTTTTAGCTTCTCTTGTGTGCATCAGTTGGAGGTTTGGCAAGCATTTCAGTCTGTTAAATCAAATGCTGTGGGATTTAATGAAATGCACCCCATTTTTATAAAAGGACTCCTCCCAATATTGCTGCCATTTTTCACATATCTTTTCAATACAATTTTTACCACCTCAACATTTCCACAAAACTGGCCGACTTCAGGCGAAATACGAACGATGTTCTCCGTTTATCCAATGCAGGTTTCGACTCCAATACTCCTATTTACATTAATGAGAGTTTTACTAAAGTAAATCATCATATTCTCAAAATTGCGATTAAGTACTTACTTACTTAACTGGCCATAACAACCCGTTATCGGGTTACGGCCTGCCGCAAAACTTCTCTCCAGGCGCCTCTGCTTTGCGCGCGCCTTCTCCAGTTGGTAACACCAAGAGATGACAGGGCCTCTTTAACTTGGTCCTTCCACCGGAGACACGGTCTCCCTCTTCGCCGTCGACCTCCAACCATCGCATCGAACACCTTTTTCGCCGGAGCTTCGTCGTCCATGCGGCAGACATGACCGAGCCAGCGTAGCCGCTGGATGTTTATTCGCTGCGCTACGTCCATGTCCTTATACAGCTCATACAGCTCGTTATTGGTTCGTATACGATAGTCGTCACCAACACGAACAGGGCCGAAGATTTTGCGAAGTACCTTCCTCTCGAACACTCCAAGGGCCGCTATGTCGTTTCGTGTCATTGTCCATGCTTCAGCGCCATAGAGGAGCACGGGCAAGGTAAGCGTCCTATAGAGTGCAAGTTTTGTCGGTCGAGAGAGGTCTCTACTTCTCAATTGCCTACCGAGACCGTAGTAGCACCTGTTGGCAAGAGTTATCCTTCGCTTTATCTCCAGGCTGACATCATTGCTGCTGTTGATGGCGGTGCCAAGGTAGACGAATTCCTTGACAACTTCAAAAGTATACCTGTCGGCCTCGACGTGAGACCCTAGCCGCTGCGTGTCCCTGCATGTAGACAGCATATACTTCGTCTTGCCCTCATTTACCACCAGACCCATTTTGGCAGATTCTCTTTCGATAGCCGCAAAGGCAGCGGTGACATCTCGCTTGTTACGTCCGATGACATCAATGTCATCAGCGTAGGCAAGGAGCTGGACACTTTTGTTGAAGATTGTGCCATTGCGATGTACACCGGCCTTGCGCAGAACACTCTCCATGGTGAAGTTAAAGAGGTCGCAGGACAAAGGATCACCCTGTCTGAAACCTCGAACGGTATCAAAGGGGTCGGAGAGGTCACTTCCAACCTTGACGGAGCTGCGCGTATTGCTCAACGTCGCTCTGCAAAGTCTCACGAGCTTTGCAGGGATACCAAGTTCAGACAATGCGGTATATAGGCGATCCCTTATCGGGCTATCGAATGCTGCCTTGTAATCGATGAAGAGATGGTGTGTATCGATTTTATTCTCATGGATCTTCTCCAGGATTTGGCGTTAAGTTAATATCTGGTCGATGGTGGACTTACCAGGTCTAAAGCCGCACTGATAAGGTCCAATCAGCGCCTTGGCGAGTGGCTTTAATCTTTCACATAGTACGCTCGTCAGGACCTTGTATGCAATGGGAAGTAGGCTAATACCCCTGTAGTTGGCGCATATTGTTGGGTCGCCTTTCTTCAGCACAGGACAAAGGGCACTGAGGTTCCAATCGTTGGGCATTCGTTCCTCCAGCCATATTTTGCAAATGAGCTGATGCATGCACCCAATCAGCTCACCACCGCCGGCCTTGAACAATTCAGCTGGTAGCCCATCCGGCCCTGCAGCTTTATTGTTCTTGAGTCGCTGGATAGCAACCCGGACCTCGTCATGGCTGGGCGGTGGCACATCCACACCGTCGTCGTCGATTGGTGCCATCTGGACATCTTCACCACTGGCGGTATTGTTCCCTTCGTCGCCTGCGAGCAGCTTGGTGAAGTGCTCCTTCCACAACCTCAGTACACCCTGCGCATCCGTAACCAGATCCCCGTTTTCGTCTCTGCAAGAAGATGCCCCGGGCTTAAACCCTTCCGGGAGACGCTTACTTTTTTGGAAGAATTTTCGGGCATCATTCCTGCACCTGCTTTCCTCGATTTCCTTACGCTCGCGCCTTTCGTGCTCCCGTTTCTTGCGTCTAAAAAGGCACCTCTCTTTCTTCCTCTCCTCCCGGTACTTTTCTATCACGGCTCGCGTGGCAGCCGACTGCAGCGCCTTCTTGTAGGCAGCATTCTTCGCTGCAGTGGCTACGCGACACTCTTCATCGTACCATTGGTTTTTTAGTGGTGGGCGTTTAGAGGTGGCGCGCATAGAGTGGGATAAGTGAGCTCATAATCCGCCGATGTCATCAGGTGGAGAGGGGGAGCGACCGAGCTGGTTGGAGAGTTGAGCGGAGTAGGCTTCGGCTACGCCTTGTGATCGCAGCTTACTGATGTCCAGCTTTCTTCGCAAACTAGGTTGCGCGGTCTTCGCTGCGCAAAGACGCATGCGTACCTTGGCTGCAACAAGGTAATGGTTCGAGTCGATGTTGGGTCCTCGGAACGTGCGCACATCTAGAATGCTAGAAGCATGCCTTCCATCAATCACAATGTGATCAATCTGGTTGCGGGTTGATTGATCGGGGGATAACCAGGTCGCCTTGTGGATATCGAGGTGCTGGAATCTGGTGCTACTAACTACCATGTTTCGTGCCGCGGCGAAATCGATCAGCCTCAGACCGTTGTTCGTAGTGGTCGTATGGAGGCTGAACTGCCCGACTGTGGGGCCAAATATACCTTCTCGCCCGACATTTGCATTGAAGTCCCCGAGGACGATTTTGACGTGATGGGCTCGGCACCCGTCGTATAAGTCCTCGAGCTTCGCATAGAAGGCATCCTTGGCCGCATCGTCCTTCTCTTCCGTCGGGGCGTGCGCGCAAATTAGGCTGATGCTAAAGTATTTAGCCTTGATGCGGATCGAAGCCAGTCGTTCGTTCACCGGAGTGAATCGAGAGACGTGGTGGCGAAGTCTCTTACTGACCACAAATCCGCAGCCAAATTCGCGCTTCTCCGCATGGCAGCTGTAGTAGATGTCGCAGTCTGCTCGCTTGGAGCAACCTTGTCCTGTCCATCGCATTTCCTGAATGGCGGTGATGTCAGCCTTACACTTTGTGAGGGCTTCCGCCAGTTGGATAGAGGCACCTTCCCTATAGAGGGTCCGGACATTCCAGGTGCATATCCTCAAATCGTGGTCTTTAAATCGTTTGCTGTGGTCGTCAACATTGTGGGCTCCTTCCGACGCTTGTTTGCTGGCTTTCATTGATATTTGATTTTCCGTGGCGGGCACCAAATCCTGCGCACAACCAAAATTTTAAGTCCTGGGGATTGGACTCGCTGCACACATTAGTTCACTATTCAGCGGGTGCCAAATAGCTATCCAGAAGGGCCGCGCGGAGGCTGTGCATCAGCTTAGATTGGACAGGGACAAGGATCGTTCTGGCGTTCGCCAAGTTGAACGTAATCAGAGACTTTACCTTGTATGTCCGCTCCCTTCCTCCTGCGATTAAGTACAAAAGCAAAAGTGGCTATCAGCTGCTTTCGTTCGGCGTGGGCTCGTCCATGTAAAGAAAATTTCGGATGACTCTCCCACCTTGCATTAATTAACAACAGCAACAACTGCGATTAGACTGCACAGCTCTTTACTTAGTTTTTCTTTTACCCTATCTTCTTGTTTCCCACTATTTTCAACTATACTATCACCTCCGAGCAAAGCTAAGATGTACTCTCTAAAGGTTGTTTTTGCTTGCACACTAAATACTTCAGACGGCGTTACTAAAGTAGCAAATTTTGGTTACATTTATTACAATGGGCCTGAATACCTGTGAATCTACCGCCAAAGGCAATTGCTACGAAATGATTCGTGTCTTGAACAGAGGTCGAAAAGGATTAAGTACGAGGGCGGGTCAATAAGTCCGTGACTTTTTGAATGAAACACAGGTTTTTAGATAAAAAGTTATTTTATTTTTCAACGTAGACTCCTTTGAGATCTATACACTTAGCCCAATGTTTCTCCAGTTTTTTTATCCCTTCCGTAAAATATGATTTGTCGAGGTCTTCAAAATAGGCATTTGTTTGTGAGATTACTTCGTCATTGGAGGCAAATCTCTTTCCGCCGAGCCATTTCTTCAAGTTTGGGAACAAGAAATAGTCACTTGGGGCTTGATCGGGTGAATAGGCGGGCTGAGGGAGCAATTCATAGCCCAATTCATGGATTTTTGCCATGGAAACTGCACATGTGTGCACCCGTGCACACGAAATTCACTTTTTTCCATTTTCTTCTCAGTCAACGCGGTAGTCTGATATTAACGGCTGTCAAAAACAAACTAAATGTCGTAGCTTGTTCAATTTTTGACAAGAGTCAACTGACAGATGACTGTTGACGGGAGCAGTGTTGCCATTTCAATTAAGAGGCGGGAAATTCAAAAAGTCACGGACTTATTGACCCGCCCTCGCATATGCCACATCAATGCGCAAAGTCTACTTAAAAAATTGACGAGTTTCGTCACCTGTTTGAATGCTCAGGTATAGATATTGTATGCGTTTTTGAGACATGGTTTGCTCCAGAACTAAACGACTCACTTTGTAAACTCGATGGGTATCAAATATTTAGGGCAAATAGAGAGACGCATGCTGGTGGGGTGGCCATTTATGTGAAAAACGGAATCAAATGTAAGTCATGTTGCAAATCGTCGTTTGGAGACAATATTGAATATGTTTTTCTTGAGGTCTATAATAACGCAGACAGAATACTTGTTGATTGTACATACACGGCAAATCGTAATGTCGATCTTGATCCACTCATGGTGGTCTTAGACAACTTATTTCTTTCATACAGTGACTTAATTATTACGGGTGATTTTAATAGCAATATTCTTGTTAAAAGAAACCTAGTGAATAGAATGTTGACAACCGGATTATACTTAGCCAACTCAGCAGCGTACACGACGCATTTTACAAAAACGAGTAGCACACTTTTAGATCTATTTCTAGTAAGCAACAAAGAGCACATTTTGTTATATGATCAACTCTCAGCACCTGCGTTCTCTAAACATGACCTTATATTTCTGAAATACAACTTCAGTCTAATAAACTCCGAAGAATCTTTCAGTTTCCGTGACTTCAAAAACGTTAATTACTCATTGCTCATTGCTTATGCTGCCCTTTCAATTGACTGGTCGCAGATATACCATATGGCACCTATGGCAACCTTTTTAATTAGTTTGTTCCTATAAAAGACAAAACAATTCGTGTTGCACAAAAGGAGTGGTTCGACGATAACATTAAAAAAATGATTCGCGAACGTGACGATGCTTACATCAAATGGAAAAGATATAAAACTTCAAATTTGTATGCACTATTCAAAAAGGTTAGAGCTCTCGTAGTAAGCAGACTTAAAACAGCAAAAAGAAGATATTAGCGTAAATTCAGTTCATGCATTGGCTCAAAGCAAAAGTGGCAACATATACGTAAAATTGGTATCAACAATAAAATACCCAAGTCAATCAGCCCCTCCGAAATTGATGTTAACCAATTAAATATAAATTTTCTGAATTTATCAGCAACCATGGTAAATGCAAAACGCCCAGTGGCTACACAGAATCACAACAATCCTAGCTCTGAGAATTCTTTTAGCTACTCTTGTGTGCATCAGTTGGAGGTTTGGCAAGCATTTCAGTCTGTTAAATCAAATGCTGTGGGATTTGATGAAATGCACCCTATTTTTATAAAAGGACCCCTCCCAATATTGCTGCCATTTTTCACATATCTTTTCAATACAATTTTTACCACCTCAACATTTCCACAAAACTGGAAAATAGCAAAGATAATACCAATTCCAAAAGGAAATGGGGAATTTAGACCAATTGCGATATTGTCCTATTTACCAAGGGCATTGGAACATCTCATCCATAAACAATTGAGTACATATTTACTACAAAACAAACTGATCACCGAAAGACAATCAGGCTTCAGACCAAAGAGAAGCTGTGTGACTGCGCTTATTGATGTGTCTGAGGAAATCAGAACACAGTTAAATGCGAAAAAAACCCTGTTGACTCTTCTAGACCACTCAAAAGCATTTGACTCTGTAAACCATGACATTTTATTTACTAAGCTTGCAAATAATTTTAATTTTTCAAAAACTGCAGTTGATATCATAAAATCATATCTGTCAAATAGAACCCAAGCTGTAAACATAACATAGGTAATCTTACTTCGTAATGTATATAAACGACTTACCGAAAACTCTCAAGCATTGTCACGTTCACATATATGCAGACGATGTCCAGTTATACATTAGTAGTTGTCTTAATAACATTTATTCTTGCGTCAGTAAACTTAATGAAGACCTGGAAAATGTCCGTATTTGGGCTGGAGAGAACGACCTTTGCCTTAATCCTACCAAATCTAAATGCTTAATTATTTATAAAAAACCACTCGACCATACATTGTGACCGAAAGTTTCCGGAAATTCTCATTTAAAATTCGCGCGCTGTATATTTTTCGATATTTTAAGTTTCTGTAGGTTGGTAGCACTGTCCTTAATTACTATGCCAAAAATGAGCGCGATCTGTCAGACAGTTTGTTTATATGGCGTTCAAACTGACTCATTTAAACTAGTTTAAGTAAAAAGAGCTTTTTATTGAACACAACCGTCCAGACTGCCAAACATCATCTTCAATTCCAACTCTTCTTAACAATGATCAAATCATCACTCACTCGGTTGATAAAGCAAATTTGTTGGCTAAAATTTTCGCAGAGAATTCCTCCCTGCCCCCCAGCGATCAACCACTACCCGTAGTCGAGAATGTATCTTGCTCTATGCCAGAAATTCATTTTCGGACGCGGGTAGTTAAAAGAGTGCTTGCAAATCTCGATGTAAATAAGGCTTCAGGGCCGGACGGCATTCCAGCCCTTGTTTTGCAAAAGTGCGCTACCTCACTGGCTTGTCCATTACGCAAACTTTTCAACTTGTCATACACCACAGGTGTATTTCCGACATGTTGGAAGGTAGCAAATGTTCAACCAGTTCCTAAGAAAGGCAAGACTACTGACCCTGCGAACTACCGACCTATAGCAATCTGTTCGGTGCTTTCCAAAGTAATGGAAAGCATTGTAAACTTCAACCTTGTGAAATATTTGGAGCACAATAGACTGCTAAGTGACCGCCAATACGGCTTCCGAAGACAACGATCGACGGGAGACCTTATGGCGGTACTCACCGAGAAATGGAACCATAGCATTCTAAACCTCGGTGAAAGCAAGGTTGTTGCATTGGATATTTCCAAGGCCTTTGACCGGGTGTGGCATAAAGCACTCGTGTCAAAATTGATTGCCTATGGTGTCGGTAGTACCTTCTTGTAGTAGACGGCATAGCCTCGGAAAAGCATTCCCTTAGCGCGGGAGTGCCGCAGGGTTCGGTCCTTTCTCCAACCCTCTTCCTGATCTTCATCAACGACCTGTTGTCGTCGACGAAGAATCCCATCTACTCGTTTGCGGATGACAGCACCATTTGTCATTCATACTCTTTCACAAAGCGTCCCAGCTCTGTGGAGATTGAGAGAGAACGGCGCCGTATGAATGACACACTTAATAGCGACCTACAAACAATCTCCAAGTGGGGTCAAGCGAACAGGGTCGATTTTAATCCCCGCAAGACCCAATGTTGCCTGTTATCTCACAAACGAGTCTCCCCACATCCCAACACATCCCTGGTTATGGGTGGTGTGGGTATTGCGGAATCGGCAGCTCTTGATGTTCTGGGCATGTCCATTAAGAACGATCTTCGTTGGAACGATCATATTTTTGGCGTGTCGAAAGAAGCAGCCAAGTGCATCGGCTTCCTAAAGCGGTGCAAAAAATATTTCACTCCGTCTGATCTCCGCATTATTTACACTACCTATATCCGACCTAAAATGGAGTTTAACTCGCACCTATGGGCGGGGGCTTCAAAAACCCATTTGGAGCTCCTGGACCGGGTGCAAAACCGTGCGATTAAACTTATAGGGGACAGTAGGGCATCCAGCTCTATTGACTCCTTAGAACATCGTCGAAACGTGGCGTGTGTGGTGTTGTTTTACCGATACTTTTTCGGCAATTGCTCAGTGGAGATGAGCAGTTTGATGCCATCACTCCGGGTATTCCCACGGGCAACCCGTTTGAACACTGGCGCCCATGCATTCCACGTTGAAACGATGTTCCAGCGCACTACGCATTACAGAGAAAGTTCGTTTCTGGCCCGCACAGCGCGGCTGTGGAATGGTCTCCCTGCGGATATCTTCCCCAGCACTTATGATCTCGATGGGTTCAAGGCAAGAGTCCATAACCACTTCACTCTCAACCCTATCTCCTAACCTTTATATCCTTCCTGAACCAACGCAATGCCTCGCATTAATAGGGGTCATCCCCTGCGCGTTTGTTCGAGTTAAAAAAAAAAACCAAAAAAAAAATGAAGTTTAATTTGACAGCAGTTTGTTTACAAACAACAAACAAATAATTTTGTTAACTGATGTGCTGGGAGCATAATTCGAGCGAAATATTGGCGCATATTTCATAAACCACGGCATCGTACTCAACTTCATTCAATATTAGACGCCTTGTATTCAGATTCCACAAAAAAGCAATGAATGGAATGAAAGCAGTGCGAGCAAAACGATAATTTTTATATATTTCAAAATTTTCACATTTTCAATGTTTGATTGGTTTTGTTGTGATAAATTGACAGCTGAATCTGTAGGGATGTTTTTTTCTGGTTTGTGTTTAGGGTGTGCGCTGTGTTCAGTTGACAAAAAAGCTTTTTCATAGAAAGCTTTCGGATGCAACCTTGCGTTAAACTCGTTTCAAAACATGTTAAATGGTTTAACACGTTTAATTTCCAACAACAATTGCATGTGAATGAACAGGTTTTCGAACTGGTTTTGTTCATTTAACGTGTTTAAGCACATTAAACACGTTTAAGTCGTCAGTTTGAACGCCATATTACGGCAGCTGTTGAAACCAGTTCACCTCAGTACACAGTGATTCGTTCCATAGACAAAATTCAAAAAATGTATGGTCTCCGAATTTAACGATTTTGATGTCATTTGAAAGAAAAAACTCTAACTAACAAAACCCCAAAAAATCTATGCAAAAAATCAATTAGTGTCTGTGCAAAAGCGGCTCAAAGTTGAAACTTTTTTCTCAAAAAAGTTGAAACTAAAATTTTCTGTTTTTTAGTCTATTGAGTAAAAAAAATTTAAAAATACATGGTTACCAAGGAGTTGCTTAAACTTTCAATATAGTATAAAAAATGATGTGGCCATTTTTGCTTTTACCGTTTTCTCAAAATTTGCAAAGGGTAGGCTTTTACTTCACTTTTAATTCAAAATATTTTTCTAAATTAAAAATCTGAAAATTGGCAAAACTTAGAAGAAAATATCTAAAAAGTATGTGAAAGTATGTTCCTGGATTTTTTTTTATTTTAAGAAGCATTCTTTCTTTGTCGGATAATGTAATTACATCCTCCGATATCTTCCGATCTCAGAAAATAATTCAATTTGAAAAGTGGTCTAAACACGTATTTTTCGACAAAATTTATTTTATTTATGCCTAAAAGTATGCAATCAGTACGAAAAATGATAAAATCTGCAAAAATGCAAAACATACATCTATTATTATCGTTTTTATTGCAAAACCAGAGGGTCCTAAGACAATTTATGTTACTCTATAGAATAATCAATGTTGACGTTATCGATTAAATGTAAAATCTGAAAAATCTAGCCAACACACTTGGTGCTATAGCTCTCCAAAAATGACGAAATTTGCACATTTAAGTCTCAGGCATTGCCAAAATACAAAAGTTTAAGGGGAGGTTCTTTCAAATTTGGCCAAAAAAAGGCCTACGTTTGGAAATGATTTGTGGCATGATGAAAAAACATAGAAACATCCGGTTTTGACGGTTGAATGGGTATTTTATTATACAATATGATATATTTTTTGTAACAAAATTCAAAATGGCGGCTGAACAATCAATCGGCTTTCGTCGATCACTGCCTGAAAAATGTAGTCTCCGAATTTCAAGCCTACAGCCTTTTGTAGTAATCTGAAATGAAAAAGGTTTTTTTTTAATGAAAGTAGATGAAATTTTCTATGGCTTATACCTAACTATAATGATTTTTGACCAAAAATTGACTGAAATGTGAACGCTCGAAAAAAAAATTTTTTTTGCCACTTTTTTTGTTATTAAACCTTAATTATAAATAACAATTTAATAGTAACTTATGCTCGTTTTAGGTATAACCCATACAGAAAATGATCACCTTTCAAACATGCTTTAGATTAAGGAAATAAGAACAATAGATCAAGAGATATCCTTGAAATTCAGATGGAAAACGTGGTTTCGAGAAAAACGTGTTGAAAGATAGCAGCTCCGGGCAAAAACTGGGGAAAACACTGTAGAAGAAACAAACTCGTGTGCGGACAAGGCGATCGTATCGAAAAATCCTTTCGTACACATATTCTACGGACATACAGCTTTCATTTTATGTGAAAAAAAAACACGATTTTTTCAAAAAAATTTGAAAGAACCTCCCCTTAAGAATAACAAAATGGAGATTTCAATTCAGCAGACCATGGTTAACTAGTACACCAAGTTTTATGAAGAACGGACCACTCCTTCTAATTTTGTCCCGCGGTTGTATGGAGTCGAATCACTGTGCAGTAGTGCGTTGCGATTTTGTTGAGAATTTTCTTCAAAATGAGTACCGTGAACAGGTCTCTTTGGACGTGCTTGATCGTGCCAATTCCGATCCAACTTTCATGGAACGCATCATAACTGGTGACGAGACATGGGTTTACGAGTACGACATGCAAACAAGCCAACAATCATCGGAATGGAGAGGAAAAGACGAGCCGAAACCGAAAAAACCACGCCAAAGTCGCTCGAAAATCAAGGTAATGCTGATTGTTTTCTTCGATATTCGTGGTGTGGTGCATCATGAATTCGTCCCTGAAGGACAAACAGTCGGTAAAGACTATTATTTGACTGTTTTAAGACGTTTGCGTGAAAATATCCGCCGTAAACGGCCTCCATTGTGGAAGGATAATTCATGGATTTTTCATGACGATAATGCTCCCTCGCACCGAGCCAACATTATCAACGATTTCAAGGCCAAACATTCAATAAATACCATCGAACAGCCACCGTATTCACCTGATCTTGCACCGTGTGACTTTTTCCTGTTTCCCAAACTCAAATTACCACTCAGAGGACGCGTTTTGAATCCATAGAAGACGTAAAACAGAATTCGCAGAGGGAACTCAAAGCCATACCGGAAAGCGACTATAAAAATGTTTTGATGATTGGAAGAAACGTTGGCATATGTGTATCGCTTCTAATGGAGCATATTTTGAAGGAGATAAAATAAATATTGATGAAGATTAAGAATTTTGCGTTTTATTTAAAATTTCCGGAAACTTTTCGGCCACAAGGTATGTTCCTTAAATTTCATTTTTGGATCTAGAATCACTCCTAGGTATTTAACTTTTTTCTGCCAGACTATAGAGTCATTGTAGAAATTGAGGGCTCTTTGTGGTAAAAAGCACGATTTTCGTTTTCTAGTGAAATATATGGCTTGCGTTTTTCTGGTGTTTACTACGATCTTCCATTTCACAAAGTACGCATGTGCGATAGCTAGTGAGGCTTCGAGGTTGGTAGCAATTTCGGAGGACAAGATTGCCGACGATAAGATGGCGATGTCGTCGCTAAACTGTGAAACTGTACAGTTTTCGAACTGAGGGAAATCGGAAGTATAAAGCCAATATAAAGTCGGTGAAAGGCAGGCCCCTTGTGGGCAGCCTGCTTTCATTTCTATTCGTTCCGAACGACATGTTCCAATAAAGACCCGTGAGCTGCGACCTGTTAAAAAGCTTTTAACTATTTTGACAAGATATAACGGGAATTGAAGCTTCAACATCTTATGGATTAAACCGTCATGCCAAACAGTATCAAAAGCAGCTTGTACGTCGAGAAGCACCATTCCAGTAAATTTTTTTATGTTAAAGTTGGACTGCACTAACTTTTTAATTCTAACCAAAGGCTGAACCGTATTGTGCTGTCTACGGAAGCCAAACTGATGTGTGGGAAGTACATTTTTCTCTTCGATGATTACCTCCAATTTTTCTTTAATTATTTTTTCGAGGATTTTACTAACCGAGGGGAGTAAGCTTATAGGTCGGTACGTAGAGGGATTGTCTGGCGGTTTGTTCCGTTTCTTGATCGCGACTACTTTTGATTCTTTCCAGCATTGCGGGAAATAACAGTAGTCTATTATTAATACCATCTATACCGGGGGCTTTCTTATTCTTCAAGTTTTTAATTATGGAGGCGACTTTAGAAATAGGGATCGTTTGTTCGTTGATGTGAGTTGAAACACTTACCTCAGCAATAGTTGCTGTATCACTGAGATGATCGGAAATAGCATGGTTCAAAGCAAATGTTTGGGCCAGTATTTCACTTTTTTGTTGGTTGGTTACCAATCGTGTGTTGCCGACTTTTATTATTGGTATGGATTTAGACTTCTTCCTAATGATTTTGGACAAGTTCCAAAATGGTGGAGAGCCTTTATCTAGAGGTGAGAGAAGATGGTTCCACGAACGATTTCTGTGCTTGCTAATTTCCTCCTGGATTTCACCCTTAACATTTCAGCCATTAAGTATTTTTTTTTAGTAAATGTGATTTATTTGTCTCTATTTACTGTACTAATATGCATTTATGTGCCAACGCAGTATTTGAGGATTGATGTAAAATAGAAAAATGCAAAATGTCAGAAAGAGCCATTTACACGAAGGCTTTTTCCCCCTGAGTTTTTTTTAATGCTCTTTTGAAGTTTACATTTACATAAAGACTTTTTACTTTTTTGACGTTTAAGCGGCCAAATTCATTCACATTTTCGCGTAGTTTTTGATATTCTCATTATTAAAAAAAAAGGTTTAAACAAAGAAGAAATTATTGAAAATTCGCGCTTTTATTCATTCTGTAAAAAAGGTCCTGTGCAAGAAGACGAATCATGGACAGGTAATTTATTTGCAAAAGTTTTTATGAAGAAAATATCAAATTTTATTAAATTTTAAATTTATTTTGGTAGGCTGAGATTGATTTTGGACCAACAATTATTATTATTATATTACAATTATTTGCTTTTTAAAGTATGTTCTCATTAATTTTCTGAATTAAATGCCAACACATGAACTTTTTTGGTGTAATTATGTAAATATTAATGAAAAATATACCAAAGAAAACAAAGCTAAATGCATTGAATATGAAGGGGTCAATTGTCGTCCTTTGTATTTCGCATTTCTTCATTTAGCGAATCTCTAACGATCAGGTATGATTTTTTTGCTAAATGCTGTAGTTTGACTGCAGGGTTGTTTTTTTGAATGCAGCTTATAAAGTCTTAATTTAATTGAATTAAAAGCATACCCAAAGATTATTTTGACGCTTTTGGACAATAATATATTTTTCTACTCAATTTTATACAAACGTATTACGAAATGGCACCAAAAATATACAAATAAAAAGATAAATTTCTTTGGTCACAAAAAATGACTCACACCAGCTACACTGGCAATTTGAAATGAACTAGAACAACAACCCCGTTTTAGAAATTTATATGGAGGAAAAAGTACGTTCCTGATCAAGCTTGGGCACTACTAGTAGGCCCCAAGGTTGCAATTTTGCAATAATATTAGTGTAATTCTGTGCATGTATTTCTACCGGCTCTCCCAGTTTCACATCGCATAATCGTTGCCACGACGCTGTCAAGACTGGCTTGTGTAGGGGCGGCGGTGTGCTTATTGCTGTTCGCGGCAAGTTGTGCTCATCGCTTGTGGTACTAGAAAATGTTGACTCGCTACTGGACCAACTCTGTGTTTCCGTTCAGGGATTGTCCAACTCATTGCTTCTTTGTGCTTCTTATATTCCGCCAAATTCGGCTGAAGTTATCTACAAAGCTTACGTTGACAACATCATATTTTTTGTTTTAAGTAGAGGAGATGAATGTCACTTTTGTGTTATGGGCGACTCTAATTTGTGCAATTTATCTTAGTCTCGCCTGGATGACAATAATAGCGATAGTGCTACTTTTTCCCCTGTAATACAGTAAGCTCTTCTAAAAGTTACGTAGTTGATAACTTGTACAGCCTGGATTTAGTCCAGGTCAATAATTTTGTAAACAAGCTAAATAGAATCTTAGATTTGGTATTTGTAAGTGATAATGTTAACTTTACAGTTTCTGAATGCTTAAATTCTTTTTCTCCATATAATATGCATCTGTCCCCTTAGTGCTTAACCCATTTTCGGCCGCTGGTCGATTTTTCGACCAGTCACTTTGAAGGAGAGTAGCTCTGCACTTAGACATTATATCTTTGAACTTTTGATGCATAAAATAACTTTGGTCTTTTGGTAACCCCTCGAAATAATAAATTTTTTTTAAAAGATAATTTTAGAGATGTTGGCGAAGGCACGAAAAAAAGCATTTTTGTAGTCATATTTTGAATATTCTGAAAAATATATAACCTTTTTAAATTATTGCTTTATTATTGATTATTTACGAAGCCTAAAGACCAAATTACCATAATCAATTGATATTCATAAGATTATGAAAATATTTTTACCTCTCAGCACCGCGTACTTTTCAGTGGTCGAAAAATCGACCATTGACCAGAAGTCGTCATGTATGTACATATGTAAGCCAACAATTGTTTGTTTTCATGCTTGATTATTATTTGACTTAAACTATGTACATATATATTTGTTTTTATTTAAAATTGAATTTTTATTAATTTATAAAAAAATTTTGTAAAAAAAAAAACACAAAAAAAATCCAAAAATATTCTTGATTAAGGTCCTAAATGTAAGTCCTTAAAAGGAATTACAAAAATATTGGCTATTTCTGGTAGCGGCCGAAAATGGGTTAATAAAGAGCTGCAATGGATGATTCATTTCTCCCTACACACAGTGTGATTCGGTGCAGTGTGCACTGATTGCCAGCATTCACTGTAGGAAGAGAGCAGTATGAGAATGCCAACAAAATGCAAACCGCAATGGCAGTCAACACTCAATTGCTTGTCTCTGCAAGGCACGCACTGTTTTCTCTCTGCTATATACACTGCAAGCAATGCTAATGAATCGTTGACAGTGCGTAACGGCCCAAAATGCTACCTGTACACTGAATGCAATAAGTGATTCCAAGAAGAGTTTGCTACTTGACACGCGTAATTAAGTGAGGGAGTTTTGTAAAACATTTAGGTTTCTGACAAAATACCAATAAAATGGAGGTTATTTATTCAAATAAATAATTTAAATGTAATATTAATGTAATATATAAATGTTATTTTAAAAAATTAATTAAATGTAATATTAAAAAATACATTAGTCAGAATAAGTTTGCGTACAGGCAAGTCAAAATTATGTTATGATTAATTTTGACCTCAAAAATGGGTTCTTTGTTTATAAAAACGTATCCACATTTTTCATATATGCTTTAACTGCACTTTTTGTTCTGTTTTAGATGCATTAAAATAATAATTTTCCATGTATTCGTATTTATTGACATACTCACAAAACGGAGCAGAATAAGTTTGCGTACAAAACTAATAACGGGAATTTCCAGTTATGCTTTTTATTTTTATTTGGAAATTTGTATTCCATTGAGCAGTAAACGGACTTGTAAATTTTTTTAAACGTATATGTGCTTGAAATTATATATAAAGCAATAGAACCCGAGCGAAAAAAATTAAAATGGATAAAAGGATAATCTTACTAAATCTTTCCTAAATTGACAAAAAATTTCGAGAAATTAGAGACATTTTTGGAAGAGCACATCCGTTATTCCAAAAAGCCATCTTAAATCACAAAAAAAACAGAAAATCTTCCTTCGTTACTACGATCTGGCCATTTTCCTAAGCTACCCAGGCAATAGGATTAGATTGTTTTGCGATAAGTGCATCATAATATAAGGCTAGTTGCATCCGATTTCTTCAGAAATGTATAGAAATATTTTATAAAACCCAGTAGCAGTGACTTTATAAGAAAAGTTCTGAAATAAACAAATTTACTCTACATAACAGCATGTAAGAATCTCATATTCAGCTTACTAACAAAGAGCACATAATTGCTTTCATGAAAGAGTCCATCAAAGCAGGGGCGTAGCCAGAACTTGGTCATGGGGGTGTTTTAAAAATTTGTTTTCCAGTTTAGTATTACGAGTTTTTTAAAGTAAAGTGCACTTTCCCAATAGGGCATTTTTTGGTGGCTTATGTGACTTACTGCATTGGAAATTATAATTATATAATAATAAATAATTGATTGGCAACTATAATTATAATTATATATTATAATTATAATTATAATTATAATTATATATTAAATTATATATATGTCCCGATTTTTAGTAAACATTTCATGAAATTTGGTGCACTGAAAGCGAAGTTATTGCATCTGAAGTGAAAGTGTGTTTGTGTCGTCGTACAAAAATGAGCATCGAACAATGATCAAATATTAACTTTTGTTTTAAAAATGTTTAAACTGTAACCGAAGCATTTAAATTAATGAACCAAGTTTATAATGATGGTTGTTTACACTGTGCTGGAGTTCATAAGTGGTAAACGCGATTTAAAAACGATTATCTGGTCATTAATGATGACTAACGTGTTAGCCAACTGAATTCCGCGATCACCTCAGATTCCATCAAAACTTGGCGGTAATTCATACAAGATTAGCCAAAATCTTCATTGAAATTCTTAAAATTCGATCAAATCCTCAAATTAACCACAAATTTGATAATTTTCAATTACATGAAAACATATTTTGTTTAGAAATTTGTTTCATGTTTAAAATTGAATTATGTCATTTTGTATACAAAATACCTACCTGGGTGATCCCAGGCGCTTTTGCTGCCATTTTGAATAAAACTCACAATAAATTTTTTACATACCTAATTATGTGTTCATAAACCCTCTGGAAAGAAATCTAATACTTATTTATTGTGAGTTTTACTCAAAATAGCGGCGGAAGTGCCTGGGGTCATTTGAGTGAACGACATGGGTAAACGACATATACAAAAATCTTTGGTAAGGCGAAGGTTAAGCATCTCAATAGCATAAATTTATCGCATTTTAACTGAACATTGGGCCATCTCATCTATCGACACTTGTTTTGATTGTTTTTTTGTTTACTAAAAGTCGAATTTTAACCATCAACCACTCCTCGTTTTTACCTGATGCGGCTCCGTGGACTTTCTTACTTACTTACTTAACTGGCCATAACAACCCGTTATCGGGTTACGGCCTGCCGCAAAACTTCTCTCCAGGCGCCTCTGCTTCGCGCGCGCCTTCTCCAGTTGGTCACACCAAGAGATACCAGGGCCTCTTCCACTTGGTCCTTCCACCGGAGACACGGCCTCCCTCTTCGCCGTCGACCTCCAACCATCGCATCGAATACCTTTTTCGCCGGAGCTTCGTCGTCCATGCGGCAGACATGACCGAGCCAGCGTAGCCGCTGGATGTTAATTCGCTGCGCTACGTCCATGTCCTTATACAGCTCATACAGCTCGTTATTGGTTCGTATGCGATAGTCGTCACCAACCCGAACAGGGCCGAAGATTTTGCGAAGCACCTTCCTCTCGAACACTCCAAGGGCCGCTATGTCGTTTCGTGTCATTGTCCATGCTTCAGCGCCATAGAGGAGCACGGGCAAGATAAGCGTCCTATAGAGTGAAAGTTTTGTCGGTCGAGAGAGGTCTCTACTTCTCAATTGCCTACCGAGACCGTAGTAGCACCTGTTGGCAAGAGTTATCCTTCGCTTTATCTCCAGACTGACATCATTGCTGCTGTTGATGGCGGTGCCAAGGTAGACGAATTCCTTGACAACTTCAAAAGCATACCTGTCGGCCTCGACGTGAGACCCTAGCCGCTGCGAGTCCCTGCGTGTAGACAGCATATACTTCGTCTTGCCCTCATTTACCACCAGACCCATTTTGGCAGATTCTCTTTCGATAGCCGCAAAGGCAGCGGTGACATCTCGCTTGTTACGTCCGATGACATCAATATCATCAGCGTAAGCAAGGAGCTGGACACTTTTGTTGAAAATTGTGCCATTACGATGTACACCGGCCTTGCGCAGGACACTCTCCATGGTGAAGTTGAAGAGGTCGCAGGACAAAGGATCGCCCTGTCTGAAACCTCGAACGGTATCAAAGGGGTCGGAGAGGTCACTTCCAACCTTGACGGAGCTGCGCGTATTGCTCAACGTCGCTCTGCAAAGTCTAACGAGCTTTGCAGGGATACCAAGTTCAGACAAAGCGGCATATAGGCGATCCCTTATCGGGCTATCGAATGCTGCCTTGTAATCGATGAAGAGATGGTGTGTATCGATTTGGTTCTCATGGGTCTTCTCCAGGATTTGGCGTAGAGTGAATATCTGGTCGATGGTGGACTTACCAGGTCTAAAGCCGCACTGATAAGGTCCAATCAGCGCCTTGGCGAGTGGCTTTAGTCTTTCACATAATACGCTCGTCAGGACCTTGTATGCAATGGGAAGTAGGCTGATACCCCTGTAGTTGGCGCATATTGTTGGGTCGCCTTTCTTCAGCACAGGACAAAGGGCACTGAGGTTCCAATCGTTGGGCATTCGTTCCTCCAGCCATATTTTGCAAATGAGCTGATGCATGCACCCAATCAGCTCACCGCCGCCGGCCTTGAACAATTCAGCTGGTAGCCCATCCGGCCCTGCAGCTTTGTTGTTCTTAAGTCGCTGGATAGCGACCCGGACCTCGTCATGGCTGGGCGGTGGCACATCCACACCGTCGTCGTTGATTGGTGCCATCTGGACATCTTCACCACTGGCGGTATTGTTCCTTTCGTCGCCTGCGAGCAGCTTGGTGAAGTGCTCCTTCCACAACCTCAGCACACCCTGCGCATCCGTAACCAGATCCCCGTTTTCGTCCCTGCAAGAAGATGCCCCAGGCTTAAATCCTTCCGTAAGACGCTTAACTTTTTGGAAGAATTTTCGGGCGTCATTCCTGCTCCTGCACTCCTCGATTTCCTCACGCTCGCGCCTTTCTTGCTCCCGTTTCTTGCGTCTAAAAAGGCACCTCTCTTTCTTCCTCTCCTCCCGGTATTTTTCTGTCATGGCTCGCGTGGCGGCCGACTGCAGGGTCTTCTTGTATGCAGCATTCTTCACTGCAGTGGCTGCGCGACACTCTTCATCGTACCATTGGTTTTTTGGTGGTGGGCGTCGAAAACCAAGGACATTTTCTGCGGCGGCGCGCATAGAGTGGGATAAGTGAGCCCATAATCCGCCGATGTCATCAGGTGGAGAGGGGGAGCGACCGAGCTGGTTGGAGAGTTGAGCGGAGTAGGCTTCGGCTATCCCTTGTGATCGCAGCTTACTGATGTCCAGCTTTCTTCGCAAACTAGGTTGTGCGGTCTTCGCTGCGCAAAGACGCATGCGTACCTTGGCTGCAACAAGGTAGTGGTCCGAGTCGATGTTGGGTCCTCGGAACGTGCGCACATCTATAATGCTAGAAGCATGCCTTCCATCAATCACAATGTGATCAATCTGGTTGCGGGTGGATTGATCGGGGGATATCCAGGTGGCCTTGTGGATATCGAGGTGCTGGAATCTGGTGCTACTAACTACCATGTTTCGTGCCGCGGCGAAATCGATCAGCCTCAGACCGTTGTTCGAAGTGGTCCCATGGAGGCTGAACTGCCCGACTGTGGGGCCAAAGATGCCTTCTCGCCCGACCTTTGCGTTGAAGTCCCCGAGGACAATTTTGACGTCATGGGCCGGGCACCTGTCGTAGACGTCCTCGAGCTTCGCATAGAAGGCATCCTTGGTCGCATCGTCCTTCTCTTCCGTCGGGGCGTGCGCGCAAATCAGGCTGATGCTAAAGTATTTAGCTTTGATGCGGATTGAAGCCAGCCGTTCGTTCACCGGAGTGAACCGAGAGACGTGGTGGCGAAGTCTCTTGCTGACCACAAATCCGCAGCCAAATTCGTGCTTCTCCGCATGGCAGCTGTAGTAGATATCGCAGTCTGCTCGCTTGGAGCAACCTTGTCCTGTCCATCGCATTTCCTGGATGGCGGTGATGTCAGCCTTACATTTCGTGAGGGCTTCCGCCAGTTGGATAGAGGCACCTTCCCTATAGAGGGTCCGGACATTCCAGGTGCATATCCTCAAATCATGGTCCTTGAATCGTTTGCTGTGGTCGTCAACATTGTGGGTTCCTTCCGAGGCTTGCTTTTTGGCTTTCATTGGTATTTAGTTTTCCGTGGCGGGCACCAAACCCTGCGCACAACCCAAATTTTGAGTCCTGGGGATAGGACTCGCTGCACACATTAGTTCACTATTCAGCGGATGCCAAATAGCTATCCAGAAGGGCCGCGCGGAGGCTGTGCATCAGCTTGGATTGGACAGGGACAAGGATCGTTCTGGCGTTCGCCAGGTTGAACGCAATCAGAGACTTTACCTTGTATGCCCGCTCCCTTCCTTCCGTGGACTTTCACCTTTTCAAAAAATGCATTTGCCGATGAAAAAACGCGTTTTGAGAACGTAGAAACAATTTAAAAGGCTTGTACCGACATCCTGAAGGACATTTTGGTCGACGAACTAAACTACTCCTTAGACATGTTTTTAGATCATACAAATCGCTGTATTGAGCGTAAACGAGACTATTAAAAAAACAAATTAGTTTCGCCAAAAATTGTTTTTGTTATTATTCTTTTAAATGTTTAAAGATGAAACGAGATTTTTGCTAATTTGGGAACGTACGATACGATGTATAATGATTGCAAATGTTGACAAATTATAGGCTATGGGGGGGTTCTGACACCCAAAACCCCCCCTTGGCTACGCCCTTGCATCAAAGAGTCTAGAAAACCACATTTTCAGGACTATGTGTTGTTATCTATGGAGTAGGAAGATTTATTGTTCTCTGATAATGGTTTAGCATATTTGGCATTAAAAGGCATCAACTAATTTGAAGAGGATTCAGTTAATAACAAAAATCTGACATTAACAGCAAAGCATAGCATTTGAGGGGGTATGGTATGGGACTGCATGTCTAGTAAAGAAGTGAGAAGGCTGTGTTGTTTTATTTATAAATGGCTCCGAGGGGTCATCTACATATTCTAAAAGCTTATGCAAGCCAAAGTTTCAAAATCTTGGATCAGGTTCCAACATTTCATTCAACTTTACGATGACCTTAAGGCGCAATGCATACGATGCGAATCTATTTTTGCTATTAACTGGCTCAACAAAGTTGAAAAAGTTCCTCCCTAGTCACTTAACGTGCATCTAATTGAGTATTGTAACGATAAGACAGTCTGTCGCTGTGCAAAGCAACCCGAGTCAGTCTGGTTTTGACAAGTGAAGTTGCCACACGGAGTAATTAAGCAAATACTTAAGTGTACGAACAGTAAAGTGTAAACTGTGAATAATAAAGTGACTGTTGGTATTTTATTGTCTGCTTTTAAGAAACTGAGTGTGTTTTATTTTCAAATTGCACAATCCAGTGATACGTAACAGCCCACTAGACGTAGTATTCGTAACAGTATATAAGGGGTTTACTTGAACCCTGAGCCCAAAAACACTCCATCTTCAAAGATATAGTAAATCAATAAAAAACACCGAATTTAATAAAATGTACGCCGAAACTTCTGCAGGGAGTTCAAAACTTAGTTTCAATTACATTTAAACTACATAACCTTATCTGGTACGCAAACTTTTTCTGAGGTGATTTCATAACATATTTTGTTTTTGGCTTTTCTTTTACAGTTTGGTCAAGTTTTTCATATTATTATTTTAATGGAATGAAATAACAAACTTTACGGAAGAAATAAAAAATATTTTGTTTTTGAAAAATAACTTTAACCAAAAAGTATGAAACATAAAGAGTGTGCATCTCATACAAGCAAAAATTTGAATGCGGATGCTGATATCGCCACCCGTTTTCTGGATGCGGGGGGGTAGACAACAAGAGGAAACACTTGAAATGACAGCACAATGCTCTGAGCACAAATCATAGAAACACTAATGCCGCGTCTGTGCTCACTCGTTCATTCTCGCTCAATTGTCCGAAGAGGAGGAAGACGATGTGCTGTTGTTCTTGTTGTTGCGCTCGCGAAAAGCTGAAATTGTAAAACGATTTATATTTTCTGGCTGGCTTTTGTTCTTCTTCTATAGGGTGCTTTTTTTAGAGGTTTGTTTTTCGAATAGAGATAAAACTGGCATTTTGCGGTCAAATCTGGCAACTCTAATGTCATTTATGTTCAGTTTGGTTTGCCATTTCATCATGAACCGGTTGACAAAAGAACAACGCTTGCAAATCGTGCAAATTTATTTCGAAAATAATGGTTCAGTTCGCGAAGTTTACCGCAAGCTCCGTCCATTTTATGGTCGACATCGTCCATCAGAGCAATTAATTCGGTTAACCATGGGTCGTTTTCGCACTACGTTTACTCTATGTGATAATACGCATCCGCAGAGACGTCGAACAGTGCGCACCGAAGAAACAATTGCCGCTGTAGAGCAAAATGTTGAAGAGAACCCGAATGAATCGATTCGCCACCGTGCACAGCAATTGGAGCTGGTTGAAAATTGGACCTGTAGGATTGGCTTTATTCGAGCCAGCCGCGGCGGCCACATGCCCGAAATCATATTTAAACATTAATGGCATAAAATTATCCTTCCAATAAAGCCAAATTGATGGACATTAAAACGATTTTCTTGTGCTTTATTTCAATTCGAAGTTCTATACCTCTAAAAAAAACACCCTATATAAGCCTGCACAGCGTCGCATATTGCTCCTGAACTCACTGCCGACTGTAGTGTACGCAAAATCATAGAAAAGAAAATAAAATATGGCTGGCATGGCGACCTATATGATCGCTACAGGCAATTAAAAAATAAATAATAAGTAATCAATAAAAATGGAATTGGAAAGAAAAGAAAACGTATTTATTACCCGTAATAATTTTCCGTCTCGTTCTTTGGAACTTTTCTTACGGCCCACATATAATGCTTGTTTAAAAGAACTAAAATAAGAAAATCTAATATTGTAAATTTATGATCACATCATTCGCCATGGAATCATTCAGGTGTAGAACATTTCAACTATTTTTAAACGTAGGCATGCCGTAATACAATTTTCTTATGACAAAATACTTGTCTTATTATTTCTTTATTTAGTGCTTTAGTAGTGCTTTTGCCCTATTGAAAGTCAATAAACCTATTAAATTATGTTTTTCCATACAATCTTCTAACCCTCCGTTAGATTTCGATAAAAAAAAATTAAAACACGCATCTAATTATTTTTAATTTCAAGTGTTTCACGAATTTTGAAGTCAATATGCCTATCAGTTCATTTTTTTGTCGTAGTTTTCCCATATTCTCAAAATTGTAATCAAGCATGTGCAAATATAAACAAATAATTTTACTTCGATCTCGCCACGTAAAAATATTTGCAAACATTTTAAATTGGGATCAACCACCAAATTTTTAAATTAATCAAAGCATTGGCCAGCAAAAAGCCATACACCACAAAGATTCGATTGATGGTGACATTGCAGCAATTTTTTCAGCCAAAGCAATCACAACACAAAAAAGCATACACACAATAAACGACAACACCAAAAACATTAGCGAATCATCTTCGTTGAAACGACGATGACGATGCTTTGGTTCGTTGTTTACTCTTCGCTTGCGCTTCGACGAACAAGATCGCAAACTGTTGAGCGCGAGCAAATTTCCCGCAAGCTATGCCTCCGCTCATCTCTTCCCGCCCGCATCATGAAACACGCTTGACAAATTTTTGAAGATGCGTATTCTTTATATTCTATATTCTTTGCTTTAACTGATTTATTTTTCATATGAAAAAGCTACGTACCCCTTGTACGCAAACTTATTCTGACTAGTGTATATGTTGTTACAATATTATTGTAATTTTTAGTCTAGCAATCAGCTAACCAACGCCATCATTAAAATAAAAATTTTGAAAAAACGAGTTAGATGCACAAGTAAATATAATTAAATGTTTCTGTTAAATTTTTTATGTCCATAAAACACAATAGTTTTAATTTAGGTGAAAATATTTTATTTGTAAATTCATATGAAATTTAATTTGAATTAAATACCATTAAAAAAACTCAAAAATATGCGTGATTATTACAATAACAACAAAGCACTAATTGTTCTATTAGTATAACCAAAGAATATGAAGTAATATAGAACGCGCATGTGGGCACAAAAGTGTTTTCGGTTGCTATGATGCGAGCGGGAAGAGCGAAGCGTAGGCATTTGAAAATGTTAGGTTCATAACATTTTCTGTTAGATTTGCGTAGGACAACAGCAAAAAGCTATGTTATTGTTCGCAACGGCTTCACTCGTGTACATTGAAGTGGTGGTTGTTGCAGCGTAGTGTTCGCTCAATCATTTTTTGCATGTATGTTTCTTGATCTTGTTTGCCGAAGCGCAAGCAAAGAGCAAACAACGAACCAAAGCATCGTCATCATCGTTTCAGCGAAGATGACTCGGGATTCGCTAATGTTTTTGTTGTTGTCGTTTATTGTGTGTATGCTTTTTTGGTTTTGCTGAAATGTCACTATCAATCGAAGCTTTGTGGTGTATGGCTGTTTGCTCAAATGCTGCGCTTTGATTGATTTTTAAAACCTGCAAATATTTAGACGTGGTTGAATCCAATTTGAAATTTTCACAAATATTTTTACGTGGCGAGTTCCAAGTAAAATCATTTGTTTATATTTTGACGTGGTTGATACCAATTTTGAAACTTTTGCAGCGGTTTTTTTTAACGTGGTTGAATCCAATTTGAAATTTTCACAAATATTTTTACGTGGCGAGTTCCAAGTAAAATCATTTGTTTATATTTTGACGTGGTTGATACCAATTTTGAAACTTTTGCAGCGGTTTTTTTTAACGTGGTTGAATCCAATTTGAAATTTTCACAAATATTTTTACGTGGCGAGTTCCAAGTAAAATCATTTGTTTATATTTTGAAGTGGTTGATACCAATTTTGAACCTTTTGCAGCGGTTTTTTTTTTTTGACGTGGTTGAATCCAATTTGAAATTTTCACAAATATTTTTACGTGGCGAGTTCCAAGTAAAATTATTTGTTTATATTTTAACGTGGTTGATACCAATTTTGAATTTTTTTAAGAAGTATTTTAACGCCATTGTCCAACATTGTAATTCTATTTTGTGTTTCGGCTTGTTACAATATGGCTACAAATATAAAGACAAATAGAAATTCCTCAACGTCTGGAATTCAATGTTGTGTTCGCAGTTGCAACAAATCGAGACGACAATGCGAGAATCTTAGATTATTTAGATTCCCCGCTGCTGATTTCGTGTTTGGCCAAATTTGGCGCGAAAAATGCAATATATCTTATGACGACTATAACCGAAAACTGTATACTTGTGAAAATAATTTCTCCAGTACTTATGTAGGAAAAAGGTTTCTAAAAAAGGATGCGATTCCAACCTCAAACTTAGACGAAGATCATGAGATTTCGGATGAAGAATTTTTAGAACCAGATTCTTCATTGAAACGACCACGTTATGATGACATAGTATGCAGTAATTGCGAAAAAGCGTCAAAATAACCCATTATTACAAAAAGAAATACAGCGACCTATTAAAAAAATTCAAAAAAATTAACGAAAAATTGCGAAAAGAAAAGCGCTTTATTTTAAAATCCAAGAATTGTTGTTCAAAGACTTTAAAAAATTCAATTGATTCTTTAAAACATATCAACTTGGAATCCAAAACATTTTGTAAACTTTTACTTAACACCCGGCCAAAATAATATTCTGACGAAGTGAAATATTTAGAGCAAAATATTTTTTATATTTCGCAATCAACATATTCTTTCCTAAGAGATAAGTTAAATTTCAATTTGCCACATATCAGCACCTTAAATCGGTGAGCTCCAATAAAGTTCCTTCAGCCCGGTATCAACAATGTGGCTTTTGAATTCATTAAAAAGATGTGCTTAGAGTTGAAGGAAAAAAATGAAAATAATATGGTTCTTTTAATGGACGAAATAGCAATACGCAGAGAATTACGATACAATCAAAAACTAGATTTAATTGACGGATTTGAATGCACAGGCTTCGAAAGAACAAAAAAAATTGGTAAGCAAGTATGTGTATTTATGTTGAAGTCCATGTTCTCGAGTTGGTGTTCAATTTTAAACTATTTTGTGTCCGAGAATGGATTAACAGCAGATACCTTGTGCAAAATAATTAAAGAAATTCTTAAAATTTTAAGCAATTTTGGTATAGTAGTGAACGTTTTGGTTTGTGATCAGGGGTCTTCTAATAGAAAGTGTTTCTCCGACTTAGGCGTATGTATAAAGAAACCATACTTTCAATTTCAAAATCAAAAAATTTATTGCATGTTCGATTTCCCACATTTAATCAAGTCATTGCGAAATGGTTGGCTTAAATGCGACTTGAAAACGCCTGATGGTTTAGTTAGCTTTAAAGTAGTTCAAGAGCTTTGGGAGAGGGAAGAAATTTGTAAAACCAAAATGTGCCCAAAATTGACTAGGCAACACATATTTCCAAATTCATTTGAAAAAATGCGTGTTAAATTTGCCACGCAAGTGTTCAGTAAAACAGTTGAAGTGGATCTTTGTATGCAGATAACTGCTACCGATCTGCTCTTCAGATTAAGAAAGAATCGCACACATTTATTCAAACATTTTTATATTATCTAGAGGAAGTGAAATTTGTTGATGAAAAAAAAACGAGTTTTCTTCCTAGATGGCATGAAACTATCCTTAAAATCGGTCCTTGTAGATGAAATATTAAAAGATTATTCGGACAAGCGCTTCTTTTAATGAGGATGTTTTGCAGGCTAATGGCGATGATAATGACAATGAAATCCTGGAAAATCTTGATCTAAGTAGTGAGATGCACGAGGCGTATTTTGTAGGTAACACCTTTTGTAATCCGAAAGATATTAACTTAGAGCTGGTTTCCATGAGGTATTTTGTTGGATAAGTAGCGTACAAAATCATTCCTAAATTAAATCGTGAAAAATGCGGTGACGAATTGAGAAAAAGGGATGAAGTTTTGACTGCCCCAAGTGAAATTTTTATTTTTCACAAAAATTATCAGTCAATTTCTGATTTTGGTAATCTTTTTGCTCCTTCCAATTCCCTAATGAATGTATGCATAAAACATATTTTAATTTTTCATAAAATCTTCGAAGCAGAACCTGAAAAAATTGGTATTAAGGCACACGTTTTACAATCTTGTAAAAATGCTACACCTGAATGGTTCCATGGTGAGTGCTGTAACCATAGAGTCCAAATTTTAGATTTTCTTATTTTGGTTCTTCTACGAAAACACTGCATGTGGGCTGTGCAAAAAGGAAGTTCGAAAGAACGAAAATTGAAAATAATTGTTGGCAAATAAAAAAATTCTTATTAAAAATTATTATTTATGAAAGATAAATTTAAACGAAAGTAAAACAATAAACATAAAACCTTACAATAATATTTTTAATACATAACTATAAACGCTCTTGTGCAACCATATTTTACTACACCAAGTTCATGCATTTTTTTTGCTAATTGTAATTTGCTTGTGATTATAAAAAAGAAAGCAGAAATAGCGACGCAACAATTAACAACAACATCAATGCTATCCCGCCTGCACGGCACAGCGCAAAAAACAGTATACCGCTAACTTTTTTTTGTTTGCCAATATTATAATGCGCGAAAACAAAAGCGGCGTTCATCGTCATGTTTATCAAGTGGCGCAACAGCAGCGAGAATACGAATGAGTACAGAAGCGACTTCAATTCACATGTTACGCCGAAGTTACAGAGATTTCTGCTGTTAGTAATAGAGGGTTCTGCTGTCAATAACAGAGGGTACTACCAGCAGTACCCGCCATACAACGCGTTTGCTTGTATGAGATGCGCGTTCTATATTACTTCATATTCTTTGCTCTTAGTTACTAGATTCGCAATCAGTGTTGCCACTACGAAAAATATTTTCTTCCAAACTAACCGGAAAATTCTACAAAATGTGCTCTGTCAAATAAAATATTGTACGTATACATTTGTTCAGATTTAACTAACATTTAATTTTGAAATTATTTTTGAAGTAATACATCACATAATGTTTTAAACTTACTTATGTATTTATAAACATTTAATGTACGTTCCCAACTCAATTCCTGCAATGAACACGACAAAAACACAGATTCAAGAAAACCAATTAAGTATCAGGTGTACAACTTTGCCTCCGCCGTTTTTTTTCCAAAATTAAAAGCTTTATTGCGAAAAAGTGCTTACAGATGTATTATTCAAGGTATTGTCCGTCGCTAGCGACAACTTTCTCCCATCTTTCCGGCAATTTTCGGATCCCGGCTCGAAAAAAGGAGTCCCCTTTTGACGCTATCCATGAAGCAATCCATTTTTCCAATTCTTCGAAGGATTGAAAATGTTGATCTGCCAGGCCGTGTGCCATCGAACGGAATAGGTGGAAGTCAGAAGGGGCGACATCTGGGGAATAGTGGGTGGGGCAAGACTTCCCATTTCAGCGTTTCCAGGTACTTTTTGACCACTTTTGCGACGTGAGGCCGAGCATTGTCGTGTTGGAGGATGACTTTGTCATGTCGAAATCACCATTTTTAAAACGTTGAAACCACTCCCGACACGTTCTTTCACTCAGAGCAGCATCACCGTAAGTTTCTGAGAGCATTCGATGCGCTTCAGCTGCATTTTTTTTCGAATTGTAACAGAAAAGTAAGACTTCCCGCAAATGGCGAGAATTGGGCACATAAACGGACATTTTCGAGCGTGAATAATACGAAAACAAGAACAACTGTCACTGAAACGGCGATGACAATTCGTTAGGCACTGTCCACACTCACTTTAAAGGCCTTACCATCTATGTATTTCAACCAGCCTCAGCCGGTACAGCCACCTATCGGAAAACGGCGGAAGCAAAGTTGTACACCTGATATATTTACCGCGCTCCTGAAAAATACATACGGCCGTGTAAGGCCTATTGTTGCATGACCAGATGTGCACGTACATGCCCAATTTCCAAATTTTCTTGCCAAACAGACATAAAACTAATGATATTGTAACGATAAGACAGTCTGTCGCTGTGCAAAGCAACACTGTCGCTACGCGCCGTGCTTCAATCTGGCAACGACGGCCGCGATAATGATGGAAACTTTTAGTCCAACCTGGCAATGATGGAAACTGTTAGTCCAACCTGGCAATGATGGCTCGCGATCATCATGGAAACCTTTAGTCCACTCTGGAATGTACGAGAACGATCTGCGCGATAACCGGACATGGAAAAAAGGCAGCCGGATACGGCGCAGCGAGTCAGTCTTGGTTTAGACAGGTGAAGGTGCCACACGGAGTAAATAATTAAGTGTACAGACAGTAAAGTTTAAAATTGGTGAAATAAAGTGATCGTTGGTTTTCATTGACTGCGTTTGAGGAACTAAGTGTTTTGTTTATTTTAAATTACGCAATCCAGAGATACGTACTAGCCCGCTACAACTAGAATCAGTATTCGTAACAATATTGCAATCCAGAGATACGTACTAGCCCACTAGAACTAAAATCAGTATTCGTAACAATATTGTTACGAATACTAATTCTAGTGGGCTGTTACGTATCTCTGGATTGCGTAATTTGAAAATAAAAACTCAGTTTCTCAAACGCAGTCAATAAAATAAACCAACAATCACTTTATTTTACACTTTTACACTTCACTATCTTTACACTTCAGTATTTGCTCAATTACTCCGTATGGCACCTTCACTGGTCAAAATCAGACTGACTCGCTGCGCCGCACCCAGCTGCCTTTTATACCTGTCCGGCCATCGCGCAAATCGTTCTCGCACATTCCGGAGTGGACTACAGGTTTCCATGATGATCGCGACCATCATTGCCAGGTTGGACTAAAAGTTTCCATCATTGCCAGGTTGGACTAAAAGTTGCCATCATTGCCAGGTTGGACTAAAAGTTTCCATCATTGCCAGGTTGGCCTAAAAGTTTCCCTTATTATGGCGGCCGTCGTTGCCAGATTGAATTATAGCACGGCGCGTAGCGACAAACCCTGTCGCTTTGCACAGCGACAGACTGTCTTATCGTTACACTGCCCACCACTTAGACTTGTTTGTCCCGAACAAGTGCCGAGGTTCCGCTGTGATAAGGCGCCAGGCGCTCCAAATCGACTACCTTCAGCTTAGCGCCTTTATTGCTGTAACGTGGAATCCTGTATACCACGTCGTTAATCCTAGTCACGACTTCGTAAGGCCCTTCCCATGACGCTTGAAGTTTCGGAGATAAACCTTTCCTCCGCTGCGGGTTGTAGAGCATTACCAGATCGCCTTCTTGGAACCCTGCTGAGTTGGCCCGTAGACCTATACGCCATCAGGAACAGGGGGATATGCGTGTCCCAATCCTTTTGATTCCTGCCTACCACTTTTCGCAGGTATTCCTCCAGTGTCCGGTTAAAGCGTTCCACCATGCCGTCGGACTGTGGGTGCAAAGGCGTGGTACGAGTTTTCTTTATCCCCAGCAGCCCACACACTTCCTTGAATACCGCAGACTCGAAATTCCGGCCTTGATCTGAGTGCAACTCCAACGGAACTCCGAACCTGGCTACCCAGTTGTTTACCAGCTTTTCCGAGATCGTAGTAACCTCCTGGTTAGGAATAGGGTACACTTCGGGTCATTTGCTGAAATAATCCATTACCACCAGCACATATTTGTTGCCTAGTTGGGAATGGGCCGGCAACGTCCATAGCAATCCACTCAAAGGGCGCTCCCACGTTGTACTGCTGCATGCGGCCTCGAGATCTTCTTGTCGGCCCTTTCGCGGCTGAACATCGGTCGCAGCTCTCAATCCACTCGGCTACAGACTCCTGACATCCTACCCAGTAGAATCGTCTTTTTATTTTGGCGACGGTTTTGGTGATGCCCAGGTGCCCTCCAGTGGAGTCGTTATGGTATGCCTCGATGACCTCCTTGATTCTGCATTTCGGTACTACCATTAGGGAGTTGCTGGTCCGACCATCCGTGCTCTCCCATTCGCGGTACAGGCATCCTTCTTTCAGCTGCAGACTTTTCCACTGTGCCCAGTAAGCCTTAGCGATCGGGCTTTCACCGGCCATTTCCTGCCAGTCTGGACGTGCGCCTTGCTCCTTGTTTTCAACGATTTTTGCAAGATACGCATCCTCACGCTGGTCTTTTTGTAGCCTCTCCGCAGACCACTCCTCCTCTGGCATAACGCTTACCAACCGGACGTCCACTATCTGTTCTTTGCTTTCGGCTCGCGAACACTGCCTGCATTCGACTTGGCACGGACGGCGTGACAAGGCATCGGCGTTTCCATGGCTACTGCCTTTGCGATGCTCTATCGTGTAGTCGTAGCTCTGCAGTCACTCAATCCACCGCGCCAATTGCCCTTCAGGATCTTTAAAGTTCAGGAGCCATCTCAATGCCGCATGATCTGTGCGCAGGCGAAACCTTTGTCCATACAGATATTTGTGGAAGTGTTCTCACCGCCAGCAGTTCTCTCCGTGTCACACAGTAGTTGCGTTCCGGTTTCGATAGAATCCTACTGTAGTACGCTATCACTTGTTCCTGGCCGTCTATTATTTGTGAAAGCACACCGCCAATTCTATTCCCGCTTGCATCTGTATCCAGCACAAACATCTCCCCAGGCACGGGGAAGGCCAGAATTGGAGCACTGCACAGTTTTTCCTTCAGACGTGCAAAAGCCTGTTCCTGCTCCTCGTTCCACTCGAAAGCTTGGCTCTTTTTCGTCAGTTTGTGCAGGCTGCTGGCTATGTTCGCGAATCCCTGAACAAATCGACGGTAGTATGTGCACAGGCCCAGGAAACTGCGGAGTTCGTGTAGATTGCGTGGCCGGGGCCACTCCTGTCTGATCACCCTGTCTGAAACCTCGAACGGTATCAAAGGGGTCGGAGAGGTCACTTCCAACCTTGACGGAGCTGCGCGTATTGCTCAACGTCGCTCTGCAAAGTCTCACGAGCTTTGCAGGGATACCAAGTTCAGACAATGCGGTATATAGGCGATCCCTTATCGGGCTATCGAATGCTGCCTTGTAATCGATGAAGAGATGGTGTGTATCGATTTTATTCTCATGGATCTTCTCCAGGATTTGGCGTTAAGTTAATATCTGGTCGATGGTGGACTTACCAGGTCTAAAGCCGCACTGATAAGGTCCAATCAGCGCCTTGGCGAGTGGCTTTAATCTTTCACATAGTACGCTCGTCAGGACCTTGTATGCAATGGGAAGTAGGCTAATACCCCTGTAGTTGGCGCATATTGTTGGGTCGCCTTTCTTCAGCACAGGACAAAGGGCACTGAGGTTCCAATCGTTGGGCATTCGTTCCTCCAGCCATATTTTGCAAATGAGCTGATGCATGCACCCAATCAGCTCACCACCGCCGGCCTTGAACAATTCAGCTGGTAGCCCATCCGGCCCTGCAGCTTTATTGTTCTTGAGTCGCTGGATAGCAACCCGGACCTCGTCATGGCTGGGCGGTGGCACATCCACACCGTCGTCGTCGATTGGTGCCATCTGGACATCTTCACCACTGGCGGTATTGTTCCCTTCGTCGCCTGCGAGCAGCTTGGTGAAGTGCTCCTTCCACAACCTCAGTACACCCTGCGCATCCGTAACCAGATCCCCGTTTTCGTCTCTGCAAGAAGATGCCCCGGGCTTAAACCCTTCCGGGAGACGCTTACTTTTTTGGAAGAATTTTCGGGCATCATTCCTGCACCTGCTTTCCTCGATTTCCTTACGCTCGCGCCTTTCGTGCTCCCGTTTCTTGCGTCTAAAAAGGCACCTCTCTTTCTTCCTCTCCTCCCGGTACTTTTCTATCACGGCTCGCGTGGCAGCCGACTGCAGCGCCTTCTTGTAGGCAGCATTCTTCGCTGCAGTGGCTACGCGACACTCTTCATCGTACCATTGGTTTTTTAGTGGTGGGCGTCGAAAACCAAGGACATTTTCTGCGGCGGCGCGCATAGAGTGGGATAAGTGAGCCCATAATCCGCCGATGTCATCAGGTGGAGAGGGGGAGCGACCGAGCTGGTTGGAGAGTTGAGCGGAGTAGGCTTCGGCTACCCCTTGTGATCGCAGCTTACTGATGTCCAGCTTTCTTCGCAAACTAGGTTGCGCGGTCTTCGCTGCGCAAAGACGCATGCGTACCTTGGCTGCAACAAGGTAATGGTCCGAGTCGATGTTGGGTCCTCGGAACGTGCGCACATCTAGAATGCTAGAAGCATGCCTTCCATCAATCACAATGTGATCAATCTGGTTGCGGGTTGATTGATCGGGGGATAACCAGGTCGCCTTGTGGATATCGAGGTGCTGGAATTTGGTGCTACTAACTACCATGTTTCGTGCCGCGGCGAAATCGATCAGCCTCAGACCGTTGTTCGTAGTGGTCGTATGGAGGCTGAACTGCCCGACTGTGGGGCCAAATATACCTTCTCGCCCGACATTTGCATTGAAGTCCCCGAGGACGATTTTGACGTGATGGGCTCGGCACCCGTCGTATAAGTCCTCGAGCTTCGCATAGAAGGCATCCTTGGCCGCATCGTCCTTCTCTTCCGTCGGGGCGCGCAAATTAGGCTGATGCTAAAGTATTTAGCCTTGATGCGGATCGAAGCCAGTCGTTCGTTCACCGGAGTGAATCGAGAGACGTGGTGGCGAAGTCTCTTACTGACCACAAATCCGCAGCCAAATTCGCGCTTCTCCGCATGGCAGCTGTAGTAGATGTCGCAGTCTGCTCGCTTGGAGCAACCTTGTCCTGTCCATCGCATTTCCTGAATGGCGGTGATGTCAGCCTTACACTTTGTGAGGGCTTCCGCCAGTTGGATAGAGGCACCTTCCCTATAGAGGGTCCGGACATTCCAGGTGCATATCCTCAAATCGTGGTCTTTAAATCGTTTGCTGTGGTCGTCAACATTGTGGGCTCCTTCCGACGCTTGTTTGCTGGCTTTCATTGATATTTGATTTTCCGTGGCGGGCACCAAATCCTGCGCACAACCAAAATTTTAAGTCCTGGGGATTGGACTCGCTGCACACATTAGTTCACTATTCAGCGGGTGCCAAATAGCTATCCAGAAGGGCCGCGCGGATGCTGTGCATCAGCTTAGATTGGACAGGGACAAGGATCGTTCTGGCGTTCGCCAAGTTGAACGTAATCAGAGACTTTACCTTGTATGTCCGCTCCCTTCCTCCTGCGATTAAGTACAAAAAGCAAAAGTGGCTATCAGCTGCTTTCGTTCGGCGTGGGCTCGTCCATGTAAAGAAAATTTAGGATGACTCTCCCACCTGCATTAATTAACAACAGCAACAACTGCAATTAGACTGCACAGCTCTTTACTTATTTTTTCTTTTACCCTATCTTCTTGTTTCCCACTATTTTCAACTATACTATCACCTCCGAGCAAAGCTAAGATGTACTCTCTAAAGGTTGGTTTTGCTTGCACACTAAATACTTCAGACGGCGTTACTAAAGTAGCAAATTTTGGTTACATTTATTACAATGGGCCTGAATACCTGTGAATCTACCGCCAAAGGCAATTGCTACGAAATGATTCGTGTCTTGAACAGAGGTCGAAAAGGATTAAGTACGAGGGCGGGTCAATAAGTCCGTGACTTTTGGAATGAAACACAGGTTTTTAGATAAAAAGTTATTTTATTTTTCAACGTAGACTCCTTTGAGATCTATACACTTAGCCCAATGTTTCTCCAGTTTTTTTATCCCTTCCGAAAAATATGATTTGTCGAGGTCTTCAAAATAGGCATTTGTTTGTGAGATGACTTCGTCATTGGAGGCAAATCTCTTTCCGCCGAGCCATTTCTTCAAGTTTGGGAACAAGAAATAGTCACTTGGGGCTTGATCGGGTGAATAGGCGGGATGAGGGAGCAATTCATAGCCCAATTCATGGATTTTTGCCATGGAAACTGCACATGTGTGCACCCGTGCACACGAAATTCACTTTTTTCCATTTTCTTCTCAGTCAACGCGGTAGTCTGATATTAACGGCTGTCAAAAACAAACTAAATGTCGCAGCTTGTTCAATTTTTGACAAGAGTCAACTGACAGATGACTGTTGACGGGAGCAGTGTTGCCATTTCAATTAAGAGGCGGGAAATTCAAAAAGTCACGGACTTATTGACCCGCCCTCGCATATGCCACATCAATGCGCAAAGTCTACTTAAAATATTGACGAGTTTCGTCACCTGTTTGAATGCTCAGGTATAGATATTGTATGCGTTTTTGAGACATGGTTTGCTCCAGAACTAAACGACTCACTTTGTAAACTCGATGGGTATCAAATATTTAGGGCAAATAGAGAGACGCATGCTGGTGGGGTGGCCATTTATGTGAAAAACGGAATCAAATGTAAGTCATGTTGCAAATCGTCGTTTGGAGACAATATTGAATATGTTTTTCTTGAGGTCTATAATAACGCAGACAGAATACTTGTTGATTGTACATACACGGCAAATCGTAATGTCGATCTTGATCCACTCATGGTGGTCTTAGACAACTTATTTCTTTCATACAGTGACTTAATTATTACGGGTGATTTTAATAGCAATATTCTTGTTAAAAGAAACCTAGTGAATAGAATGTTGACAACCGGATTATACTTAGCCAACTCAGCAGCGTACACGACGCATTTTACAAAAACGAGTAGCACACTTTTAGATCTATTTCTAGTAAGCAACAAAGAGCACATTTTGTTATATGATCAACTCTCAGCACCTGCGTTCTCTAAACATGACCTTATATTTCTGAAATACAATTTCAGTCTAATAAACTCCTAAGAATCTTTCAGTTTCCGTGACTTCAAAAACGTTAATTACTCATTGCTCATTGCTTATGCTGCCCTTTCAATTGACTGGTCGCAGATATACCATATGGCACCTATGGCAACCTTTTTAATTAGTTTGTTCCTATAAAAGACAAAACAATTCGTGTTGCACAAAAGGAGTGGTTCGACGATAACATCAAAAAACTGATTCGCGAACGTGACGATGCTTACATCAAATGGAAAAGATATAAAACTTCAAATTTGTATGCACTATTCAAAAAGGTTAGAGCTCTCGTAGTAAGCAGACTTAAAACAGCAAAAAGAAGATATTAGCGTAAATTCAGTTCATGCATTGGCTCAAAGCAAAAGTGGCAACATATACGTAAAATTGGTATCAACAATAAAATATCCAAGTCAATCAGCCCCTCCGAAATTGATGTTAACCAATTAAATATAAATTTTCTGAATCTATTTATATAAATTTCTGAATTTACCTTCAGCTGAGCAATGTGCACCTCCCGACTCATGATTGGAAGGTCGCCAAGGTCAGCGAGCCGAGAGGACATCTTCGGCAGGCGCTCATCGTCATCAACGAAGAGTCGCTAGCTCCGATTCTGGCAAAGGACGGAGAAATAAACTACGCGTTTGGGTCGATCGTCCTCAGCGTATATAGGTGCGATCTACAAGGTAGCACCCAGATACCTAAGGGGACGGCTCCCGAACCCGGTCCATCCACCTCCACCTGCACCATGGCCCCGTCGGAAGAATGCCCATCCGACGACACCGGCAGTGTCATGTCGGCCTCCGAATATGTCGGTGAGTTCTTCGACCACGTGGCTATGAGTGTCGATGGCGCCACTGAGTCCCCCTTGTCCGACGAGGAGGATTAAAACGCCACAATTATTCCCAGTCCTGTTGATGGTGCAGATTGTCCAAATTAATCTGCACCACTCCATCGCTGCCTCGGCAGCTCTTCTTCTTCGCCTGGTACAAACAGGCGAAGACATGGCGCTGATCCAAGAACCCTGGATCGTAAATGGTCGGGTTTGCGGTCTCAACCTTGATGGCTATCGGGTTGTCTACATGGTAGGTCAAGGTAATCCCAGATCCTGCATCCTTGTCAAGAACAATCTTAATGCTCTTCTCCTCCCCAGGTTCAGCGACTCGGACAACGTGGCGGTAGCGGTCCTCATCAACGCCGTGGTGACTTGGGTTGCCTCCACCTACATGGCTCACGACCACGGCTCCTCACCACCTCACGATAAGGTGAAAATATTGGTTTCCGAGGCATCCCGGAACCATGTTCCTGTCGTCATCGGTGCGGACGCCAATGCCCACCACGAAATGTGGGGCAGCACCGACAACAATGAGCGCGGTGAGTCTCTTTTTGATTTTATTCTTGCACACGACTTAGTTATTGGCAACAGGGGTAACGAACCGACCTTCCTGACTTCTATTAGGAAGGAGGTTCTCGACATCACTCTTGCCAATAACTTGTCGTCCAATATTCTTAACAACTGGAGGGTTTCACAAGAGTGCTCCCTCTCCGATCATAGGTATATTTGCTTCACGCTAGGTGACCATGTTCCCAACGAAGTCGTGGGTACTGACCACCTTATTAACAGGAAGCGCACTGATTGGGAAAGATTTAGGGCCTGTGTTGAAGCAGGCGCTTATGCTATTCCCTCCGCTATCGACAACTGCTCGGACATTGAACGAGCGGTTGACTCTGTCACGTCTCTACTGAAATCTGCTGCGGAGGCAGCCTGCGTCTCCTCAACACCTAGGGGCAAACCAAAGCCTCGCTGGTGGAACCCGGAGATTGCAGAGCTTCGCAAGCAATGTCGCAAACTTTTCAATAGGGCCAAAGTCCTCGACGACTGGTCTCCGTACAAACACAAACAAAGGGAGCTCAAATACGCCATCAGGAAAGCTAAAAGGGTGACTTGGAGGAGCTTTTGTGAAAATATCGAAAGTTCCTCTGAGACCAGCAGACTTCGTAGAATACTTAGTTCTTCCCCGAGGCACCTTGATGGTATCCAGACACCCCAGGGTGGCTGGTCAACATCAGGTGCTGAAACACTAGAAGTTCTGCTGAACACTCACTTTCCTGGTAGCGTAACTGTCAACGACCACGATCACAGTCTTCCTGAGGTCGACCGGGTCCCCAGAGCACCCCCCTCAACTTGGTTAACCGAATCCCATCTATATTGGGCCATCAAGTCTTTTGACCCATTTAAGTCCCCAGGGCCGGATGGTATCATACCAGCTGACATCCAGCACTGCGCTGAGTCAGTCGCGCCCTGGTTGCTACGTATTTACAGGGCTTGCCTGGACTTCTCCTACATCCCCTTCAAATGGAGGGAATCTAGGGTGGTCTTCATACCTAAGGCGGGGAAAGTGTCCCATGTCAACGCTAAGGACTACAGACCCATCTGCCTATCGTCATTTCTTCTCAAGACCTTCGAGAGAATTCTAGACCATCATATCAGGAATTCGATCGATCCGTCTCTCCTATCTAAGTCACAGCATGCCTACACAAAGGGCAAGTCTGTTGAAACCGCACTGCATTCACTTCTCGAGACGGTCGAAAGATCTCTCGCCCACAAAGAGTTTACTCTGACGGCATTCCTCGACATCGAAGGAGCCTTTAACAACGTCTGTCCTCAGGCGGTTGTTGAAGCACTTTCGAATCTAAACCTAGACACGAAGCTGGTAAGATTTGTCGAGTGTCTGCTCAAAATGCGTGTCGTTAGCTCCGCAATCGGAAACACGCGCATCAAACGCACAGTAAGGAGGGGCACACCGCAAGGTGGGGTGCTATCTCCACTAATCTGGAATCTGGCAGTAAACTCTCTTTTAAATCGTCTGGACAATACTGGGTGCAGAATTGTTGCATATGCGGATGACATTGCGATAGCAGTCTCCGGCAAATATCTTTCTACGCTTTCTGAGAAACTAAGTTATGCGCTTAGGATTCTATCTCAATGGTGCCGTGAATTCGGCCTCGATGTCAACCCCTCGAAAACCGAGGTTATGCTTTTCAGTAGGAAGTATAAGATACCTCAGTTCGCACTACCTAAGCTAGACGGTGTTAGACTTAGCCTTAGCAACAATGTTAGGTACTTAGGTCTAATCCTCGACTCTAAACTAAATTGGAAGGCTAACATTGCTGAGAGGGCACGGAAAGCCTCATGTGCTCTCTACTGCTGCAAACGGGCCCTGGGTGCTAGATGGGGACTACAACCCCGAATAATGTCCTGGCTTCACTCAGCGGTAGTTGAGCCTAACCTACTTTATGGTGCTGTATTCTGGTGGCCTGCCATAAGTAAGGCGGTCAACTTGAAACCTCTTGATAAAGTCAGGAGGATGGCGGCCATTCTGGTTACAGGGGCTCTCCGCACTACACCCACGAAAGCATTGTTTACCTTTCTTCACTGGTTCCCAACCGCTCAGCGGGTCAAATTACATGCGAAATGCTCTGCAGTCAGGCTAAACGCGATTTCCCGCTGGGCTAGACCGGATCTTGGTCATTCCAGGATTCTTACTCAAGATTGTTCGGTGCCAGATGTAATCGATCATATCTGCACCCCCACTGAATTTGATCACGGATTTACGGTCCGTATCCCTAGTAGAGGAGAGTGGACCGATAGCGAGCTACCCTCCGGAAACTCTATCAATATCTATACGGACGGCTCCAAATTGGCGAACAAGGTTGGCTGCGGGATTTTCTGTAGCCAACTGGGGCTTCGTCTCTCCTTCCGCCTGCCGGACCATTGTAGTGTCTTTCAGGCAGAAGTAATGGCCATTTACCAGGCCTCAATCTGGCTCATCCGCGAGTACGCGCATGAAACGGATGTCCATATATATTCGGATAGTCAGGCAGCCATTAAGTCGCTCGCCAGAGCGACCACTTCATCCAAACTGGTTCGTGACTGCCGAAAATCCTTGAACAGTCTAGCTAGGTGCTCCAACGTCTCACTACTCTGGGTGCCAGGGCACAGAGGCATTACAGGCAACTGCGAGGCGGACGAACTAGCCAGAGCAGGCACATTGCTCGCTGAGACCTCGTCCTTCCTCCCAGTGGGAGCCCCTATTGCATCGATTAAATTGATGCTCAGACAATTTTACCAAAGAGTAGCGAATCAACTGTGGTCTGAGGAACAGACCTGCAGTATCTCTCGACTAACCTGGCCCTCCTATAACATGAAACGGACTAACCAGCTGCTTAACCTTAGCCGTCACTCAATAAGCACAACGGTCTCGGTGCTCACGGGTCACTGTCTTATGGGTAAGCACGCGGAGAGACTGGGACTGCAATCCAACGACTACTGTCGAGGATGCGGGTCCGAAGAGGAGGAGGAGACCGTTCTCCACCTGTTGTGTCAATGTCCCTCACTAGCCAGAAGAAGACTTAGGTCTCTCGGCTCAGCTTTCTTTACAAGTCTAACTGAGCTATCGCCTCTGAATATCAGGGATATAGCCAGGTTCATAACAGAATCCTCTTGGTTCTCAGCGCAGTAAGGGGGAGTCGCGCCATCCACCGTGGTATCACAATGAGCCATAAGTTGTGCTTAAGTGAGCTTCTCACATAGGAGGCTGCCACTCCAACCTAACCTAACCTATGTCCGCTCCCTTCCTCCTGCGATTAAGTACAAAAGCAAAAGTGGCTATCAGCTGCTTTCGTTCGGCGTGGGCTCGTCCATGTAAAGAAAATTTAGGATGACTCTCCCACCTGCATTAATTAACAACAGCAACAACTGCAATTAGACTGCACAGCTCTTTACTTATTTTTTCTTTTACCCTATCTTCTTGTTTCCCACTATTTTCAACTATACTATCACCTCCGAGCAAAGCTAAGATGTACTCTCTAAAGGTTGGTTTTGCTTGCACACTAAATACTTCAGACGGCGTTACTAAAGTAGCAAATTTTGGTTACATTTATTACAATGGGCCTGAATACCTGTGAATCTACCGCCAAAGGCAATTGCTACGAAATGATTCGTGTCTTGAACAGAGGTCGAAAAGGATTAAGTACGAGGGCGGGTCAATAAGTCCGTGACTTTTGGAATGAAACACAGGTTTTTAGATAAAAAGTTATTTTATTTTTCAACGTAGACTCCTTTGAGATCTATACACTTAGCCCAATGTTTCTCCAGTTTTTTTATCCCTTCCGAAAAATATGATTTGTCGAGGTCTTCAAAATAGGCATTTGTTTGTGAGATGACTTCGTCATTGGAGGCAAATCTCTTTCCGCCGAGCCATTTCTTCAAGTTTGGGAACAAGAAATAGTCACTTGGGGCTTGATCGGGTGAATAGGCGGGATGAGGGAGCAATTCATAGCCCAATTCATGGATTTTTGCCATGGAAACTGCACATGTGTGCACCCGTGCACACGAAATTCACTTTTTTCCATTTTCTTCTCAGTCAACGCGGTAGTCTGATATTAACGGCTGTCAAAAACAAACTAAATGTCGTAGCTTGTTCAATTTTTGACAAGAGTCAACTGACAGATGACTGTTGACGGGAGCAGTGTTGCCATTTCAATTAAGAGGCGGGAAATTCAAAAAGTCACGGACTTATTGACCCGCCCTCGCATATGCCACATCAATGCGCAAAGTCTACTTAAAAAATTGACGAGTTTCGTCACCTGTTTGAATGCTCAGGTATAGATATTGTATGCGTTTTTGAGACATGGTTTGCTCCAGAACTAAACGACTCACTTTGTAAACTCGATGGGTATCAAATATTTAGGGCAAATAGAGAGACGCATGCTGGTGGGGTGGCCATTTATGTGAAAAACGGAATCAAATGTAAGTCATGTTGCAAATCGTCGTTTGGAGACAATATTGAATATGTTTTTCTTGAGGTCTATAATAACGCAGACAGAATACTTGTTGATTGTACATACACGGCAAATCGTAATGTCGATCTTGATCCACTCATGGTGGTCTTAGACAACTTATTTCTTTCATACAGTGACTTAATTATTACGGGTGATTTTAATAGCAATATTCTTGTTAAAAGAAACCTAGTGAATAGAATGTTGACAACCGGATTATACTTAGCCAACTCAGCAGCGTACACGACGCATTTTACAAAAACGAGTAGCACACTTTTAGATCTATTTCTAGTAAGCAACAAAGAGCACATTTTGTTATATGATCAACTCTCAGCACCTGCGTTCTCTAAACATGACCTTATATTTCTGAAATACAATTTCAGTCTAATAAACTCCTAAGAATCTTTCAGTTTCCGTGACTTCAAAAACGTTAATTACTCATTGCTCATTGCTTATGCTGCCCTTTCAATTGACTGGTCGCAGATATACCATATGGCACCTATGGCAACCTTTTTAATTAGTTTGTTCCTATAAAAGACAAAACAATTCGTGTTGCACAAAAGGAGTGGTTCGACGATAACATCAAAAAACTGATTCGCGAACGTGACGATGCTTACATCAAATGGAAAAGATATAAAACTTCAAATTTGTATGCACTATTCAAAAAGGTTAGAGCTCTCGTAGTAAGCAGACTTAAAACAGCAAAAAGAAGATATTAGCGTAAATTCAGTTCATGCATTGGCTCAAAGCAAAAGTGGCAACATATACGTAAAATTGGTATCAACAATAAAATATCCAAGTCAATCAGCCCCTCCGAAATTGATGTTAACCAATTAAATATAAATTTTCTGAATTTATCAGCAACCATGGTAAATGCAAAACGCCCAGTGGCTACACAGAATCACAACAATCCTAGCTCTGAAAATTCTTTTAGCTTCTCTTGTGTGCATCAGTTGGAGGTTTGGCAAGCATTTCAGTCTGTTAAATCAAATGCTGTGGGATTTAATGAAATGCACCCCATTTTTATAAAAGGACTCCTCCCAATATTGCTGCCATTTTTCACATATCTTTTCAATACAATTTTTACCACCTCAACATTTCCACAAAACTGGCCGACTTCAGGCGAAATACGAACGATGTTCTCCGTTTATCCAATGCAGGTTTCGACTCCAATACTCCTATTTACATTAATGAGAGTTTTACTAAAGTAAATCATCATATTCTCAAAATTGCGATTAAGTACTTACTTACTTAACTGGCCATAACAACCCGTTATCGGGTTACGGCCTGCCGCAAAACTTCTCTCCAGGCGCCTCTGCTTTGCGCGCGCCTTCTCCAGTTGGTAACACCAAGAGATGACAGGGCCTCTTTAACTTGGTCCTTCCACCGGAGACACGGTCTCCCTCTTCGCCGTCGACCTCCAACCATCGCATCGAACACCTTTTTCGCTGGAGCTTCGTCGTCCATGCGGCAGACATGACCGAGCCAGCGTAGCCGCTGGATGTTTATTCGCTGCGCTACGTCCATGTCCTTATACAGCTCATACAGCTCGTTATTGGTTCGTATACGATAGTCGTCCCCAACACGAACAGGGCCGAAGATTTTGCGAAGTACCTTCCTCTCGAACACTCCAAGGGCCGCTATGTCGTTTCGTGTCATTGTCCATGCTTCAGCGCCATAGAGGAGCACGGGCAAGGTAAGCGTCCTATAGAGTGCAAGTTTTGTCGGTCGAGAGAGGTCTCTACTTCTCAATTGCCTACCGAGACCGTAGTAGCACCTGTTGGCAAGAGTTATCCTTCGCTTTATCTCCAGGCTGACATCATTGCTGCTGTTGATGGCGGTGCCAAGGTAGACGAATTCCTTGACAACTTCAAAAGTATACCTGTCGGCCTCGACGTGAGACCCTAGCCGCTGCGTGTCCCTGCATGTAGACAGCATATACTTCGTCTTGCCCTCATTTACCACCAGACCCATTTTGGCAGATTCTCTTTCGATAGCCGCAAAGGCAGCGGTGACATCTCGCTTGTTACGTCCGATGACATCATCAGCGTAGGCAAGGAGCTGGACACTTTTGTTGAAGATTGTGCCATTGCGATGTACACCGGCCTTGCGCAGAACACTCTCCATGGTGAAGTTAAAGAGGTCGCAGGACAAAGGATCACCCTGTCTGAAACCTCGAACGGTATCAAAGGGGTCGGAGAGGTCACTTCCAACCTTGACGGAGCTGCGCGTATTGCTCAACGTCGCTCTGCAAAGTCTCACGAGCTTTGCAGGGATACCTAGTTCAGACAATGCGGTATATAGGCGATCCCTTATCGGGCTATCGAATGCTGCCTTGTAATCGATGAAGAGATGGTGTGTATCGATTTTATTCTCATGGGTCTTCTCCAGGATTTGGCGTTAAGTTAATATCTGGTCGATGGTGGACTTACCAGGTCTAAAGCCGCACTGATAAGGTCCAATCAGCGCCTTGGCGAGTGGCTTTAATCTTTCACATAGTACGCTCGTCAGGACCTTGTATGCAATGGGAAGTAGGCTAATACCCCTGTAGTTGGCGCATATTGTTGGGTCGCCTTTCTTCAGCACAGGACAAAGGGCACTGAGGTTCCAATCGTTGGGCATTCGTTCCTCCAGCCATATTTTGCAAATGAGCTGATGCATGCACCCAATCAGCTCACCACCGCCGGCCTTGAACAATTCAGCTGGTAGCCCATCCGGCCCTGCAGCTTTATTGTTCTTGAGTCGCTGGATAGCAACCCGGACCTCGTCATGGCTGGGCGGTGGCACATCCACACCGTCGTCGTCGATTGGTGCCATCTGGACATCTTCACCACTGGCGGTATTGTTCCCTTCGTCGCCTGCGAGCAGCTTGGTGAAGTGCTCCTTCCACAACCTCAGTACACCCTGCGCATCCGTAACCAGATCCCCGTTTTCGTCTCTGCAAGAAGATGCCCCGGGCTTAAACCCTTCCGGGAGACGCTTACTTTTTTGGAAGAATTTTCGGGCATCATTCCTGCACCTGCTTTCCTCGATTTCCTTACGCTCGCGCCTTTCGTGCTCCCGTTTCTTGCGTCTAAAAAGGCACCTCTCTTTCTTCCTCTCCTCCCGGTACTTTTCTATCACGGCTCGCGTGGCAGCCGACTGCAGCGCCTTCTTGTAGGCAGCATTCTTCGCTGCAGTGGCTACGCGACACTCTTCATCGTACCATTGGTTTTTTAGTGGTGGGCGTTTAGAGGTGGCGCGCATAGAGTGGGATAAGTGAGCTCATAATCCGCCGATGTCATCAGGTGGAGAGGGGGAGCGACCGAGCTGGTTGGAGAGTTGAGCGGAGTAGGCTTCGGCTACCCCTTGTGATCGCAGCTTACTGATGTCCAGCTTTCTTCGCAAACTAGGTTGCGCGGTCTTCGCTGCGCAAAGACGCATGCGTACCTTGGCTGCAACAAGGTAATGGTCCGAGTCGATGTTGGGTCCTCGGAACGTGCGCACATCTAGAATGCTAGAAGCATGCCTTCCATCAATCACAATGTGATCAATCTGGTTGCGGGTTGATTGATCGGGGGATAACCAGGTCGCCTTGTGGATATCGAGGTGCTGGAATCTGGTGCTACTAACTACCATGTTTCGTGCCGCGGCGAAATCGATCAGCCTCAGACCGTTGTTCGTAGTGGTCGTATGGAGGCTGAACTGCCCGACTGTGGGGCCAAATATACCTTCTCGCCCGACATTTGCATTGAAGTCCCCGAGGACGATTTTGACGTGATGGGCTCGGCACCCGTCGTATAAGTCCTCGAGCTTCGCATAGAAGGCATCCTTGGCCGCATCGTCCTTCTCTTCCGTCGGGGCGTGCGCGCAAATTAGGCTGATGCTAAAGTATTTAGCCTTGATGCGGATCGAAGCCAGTCGTTCGTTCACCGGAGTGAATCGAGAGACGTGGTGGCGAAGTCTCTTACTGACCACAAATCCGCAGCCAAATTCGCGCTTCTCCGCATGGCAGCTGTAGTAGATGTCGCAGTCTGCTCGCTTGGAGCAACCTTGTCCTGTCCATCGCATTTCCTGAATGGCGGTGATGTCAGCCTTACACTTTGTGAGGGCTTCCGCCAGTTGGATAGAGGCACCTTCCCTATAGAGGGTCCGGACATTCCAGGTGCATATCCTCAAATCGTGGTCTTTAAATCGTTTGCTGTGGTCGTCAACATTGTGGGCTCCTTCCGACGCTTGTTTGCTGGCTTTCATTGATATTTGATTTTCCGTGGCGGGCACCAAATCCTGCGCACAACCAAAATTTTAAGTCCTGGGGATTGGACTCGCTGCACACATTAGTTCACTATTCAGCGGGTGCCAAATAGCTATCCAGAAGGGCCGCGCGGAGTCTGTGCATCAGCTTAGATTGGACAGGGACAAGGATCGTTCTGGCGTTCGCCAAGTTGAACGTAATCAGAGACTTTACCTTGTATGTCCGCTCCCTTCCTCCTGCGATTAAGTACAAAAGCAAAAGTGGCTATCAGCTGCTTTCGTTCGGCGTGGGCTCGTCCATGTAAAGAAAATTTCGGATGACTCTCCCACCTGCATTAATTAACAACAGCAACAACTGCGATTAGACTGCACAGCTCTTTACTTATTTTTTCTTTTACCCTATCTTCTTGTTTCCCACTATTTTCAACTATACTATCACCTCCGAGCAAAGCTAAGATGTACTCTCTAAAGGTTGTTTTTGCTTGCACACTAAATACTTCAGACGGCGTTACTAAAGTAGCAAATTTTGGTTACATTTATTACAATGGGCCTGAATACCTGTGAATCTACCGCCAAAGGCAATTGCTACGAAATGATTCGTGTCTTGAACAGAGGTCGAAGAGGATTAAGTACGAGGGCGGGTCAATAAGTCCGTGACTTTTTGAATGAAACACAGGTTTTTAGATAAAAGTTATTTTATTTTTCAACGTAGACTCCTTTGAGATCTATACACTTAGCCCAATGTTTCTCCAGTTTTTTTATCCCTTCCGAAAAATATGATTTGTCGAGGTCTTCAAAATAGGCATTTGTTTGTGAGATGACTTCGTCATTGGAGGCAAATCTCTTTCCGCCGAGCCATTTCTTCAAGTTTGGGAACAAGAAATAGTCACTTGGGGCTTGATCGGGTGAATAGGCGGGCTGAGGGAGCAATTCATAGCCCAATTCATGGATTTTTGCCATGGAAACTGCACATGTGTGCACCCGTGCACACGAAATTCACTTTTTTCCATTTTCTTCTCAGTCAACGCGGTAGTCTGATATTAACGGCTGTCAAAAACAAACTAAATGTCGTAGCTTGTTCAATTTTTGACAAGAGTCAACTGACAGATGACTGTTGACGGGAGCAGTGTTGCCATTTCAATTAAGAGGCGGGAAATTCAAAAAGTCACGGACTTATTGACCCGCCCTCGCATATGCCACATCAATGCGCAATTTCTACTTAAAAAATTGACGAGTTTCGTCACCTGTTTGAATGCTCAGGTATAGATATTGTATGCGTTTTTGAGACATGGTTTGCTCCAGAACTAAACGACTCACTTTGTAAACTCGATGGGTATCAAATATTTAGGGCAAATAGAGAGACGCATGCTGGTGGGGTGGCCATTTATGTGAAAAACGGAATCAAATGTAAGTCATGTTGCAAATCGTCGTTTGGAGACAATATTGAATATGTTTTTCTTGAGGTCTATAATAACGCAGACAGAATACTTGTTGATTGTACATACACGGCAAATCGTAATGTCGATCTTGATCCACTCATGGTGGTCTTAGACAACTTATTTCTTTCATACAGTGACTTAATTATTACGGGTGATTTTAATAGCAATATTCTTGTTAAAAGAAACCTAGTGAATAGAATGTTGACAACCGGATTATACTTAGCCAACTCAGCGTACACGACGCATTTTACAAAAACGAGTAGCACACTTTTAGATCTATTTCTAGTAAGCAACAAAGAGCACATTTTGTTATATGATCAACTCTCAGCACCTGCGTTCTCTAAACATGACCTTATATTTCTGAAATACAACTTCAGTCTAATAAACTCCGAAGAATCTTTCAGTTTCCGTGACTTCAAAAACGTTAATTACTCATTGCTCATTGCTTATGCTGCCCTTTCAATTGACTGGTCGCAGATATACCATATGGCACCTATGGCAACCTTTTTAATTAGTTTGTTCCTATAAAAGACAAAACAATTCGTGTTGCACAAAAGGAGTGGTTCGACGATAACATTAAAAAAATGATTCGCGAACGTGACGATGCTTACATCAAATGGAAAAGATATAAAACTTCAAATTTGTATGCACTATTCAAAAAGGTTAGAGCTCTCGTAGTAAGCAGACTTAAAACAGCAAAAAGAAGATATTAGCGTAAATTCAGTTCATGCATTGGCTCAAAGCAAAAGTGGCAACATATACGTAAAATTGGTATCAACAATAAAATACCCAAGTCAATCAGCCCCTCCGAAATTGATGTTAACCAATTAAATATAAATTTTCTGAATTTATCAGCAACCATGGTAAATGCAAAACGCCCAGTGGCTACACAGAATCACAACAATCCTAGCTCTGAGAATTCTTTTAGCTACTCTTGTGTGCATCAGTTGGAGGTTTGGCAAGCATTTCAGTCTGTTAAATCAAATGCTGTGGGATTTGATGAAATGCACCCTATTTTTATAAAAGGACCCCTCCCAATATTGCTGCCATTTTTCACATATCTTTTCAATACAATTTTTACCACCTCAACATTTCCACAAAACTGGAAAATAGCAAAGATAATACCAATTCCAAAAGGAAATGGGGAATTTAGACCAATTGCGATATTGTCCTATTTACCAAGGGCATTGGAACATCTCATCCATAAACAATTGAGTACATATTTACTACAAAACAAACTGATCACCGAAAGACAATCAGGCTTCAGACCAAAGAGAAGCTGTGTGACTGCGCTTATTGATGTGTCTGAGGAAATCAGAACACAGTTAAATGCGAAAAAAACCCTGTTGACTCTTCTAGACCACTCAAAAGCATTTGACTCTGTAAACCATGACATTTTATTTACTAAGCTTGCAAATCATTTTAATTTTTCAAAAACTGCAGTTGATATCATAAAATCATATCTGTCAAATAGAACCCAAGCTTTAAGCATAACATAGGTAATCTTACTTCGTAATGTATATAAACGACTTACCGAAAACTCTCAAGCATTGTCACGTTCACATATATGCAGACGATGTCCAGTTATACATTAGTAGTTGTCTTAATAACATTTATTCTTGCGTCAGTAAACTTAATGAAGACCTGGAAAATGTCCGTATTTGGGCTGGAGAGAACGACCTTTGCCTTAATCCTACCAAATCTAAATGCTTAATTATTTATAAAAAACCACTCGACCATACATTGTGACCGAAAGTTTCCGGAAATTCTCATTTAAAATTCGCGCGCTGTATATTTTTCGATATTTTAAGTTTCTGTAGGTTGGTAGCACTGTCCTTAATTACTATGCCAAAAATGAGCGCGATCTGTCAGACAGTTTGTTTATATGGCGTTCAAACTGACTCATTTAAACTAGTTTAAGTAAAAAGAGCTTTTTATTGAACACAACCGTCCAGACTGCTCAATGAAGTTTAATTTGACAGCAGTTTGTTTACAAACAACAAACAAATAATTTTGTTAACTGATGTGCTGGGAGCATAATTCGAGCGAAATATTGGCGCATATTTCATAAACCACGGCATCGTACTCAACTTCATTCAATATTAGACGCCTTGTATTCAGATTCCACAAAAAAGCAATGAATGGAATGAAAGCAGTGCGAGCAAAACGATAATTTTTATATATTTCAAAATTTTCACATTTTCAATGTTTGATTGGTTTTGTTGTGATAAATTGACAGCTGAATCTGTAGGGATGTTTTTTTCTGGTTTGTGTTTAGGGTGTGCGCTGTGTTCAGTTGACAAAAAAGCTTTTTCATAGAAAGCTTTCGGATGCAACCTTGCGTTAAACTCGTTTCAAAACATGTTAAATGGTTTAACACGTTTAATTTCCAACAACAATTGCATGTGAATGAACAGGTTTTCGAACTGGTTTTGTTCATTTAACGTGTTTAAGCACATTAAACACGTTTAAGTCGTCATTATGAACGCCATATTACGGCAGCTGTTGAAACCAGTTCACCTCAGTACACAGTGATTCGTTCCATAGACAAAATTCAAAAAATGTATGGTCTCCGAATTTAACGATTTTGATGTCATTTGAAAGAAAAAACTCTAACTAACAAAACCCCAAAAAATCTATGCAAAAAATCAATTAGTGTCTGTGCAAAAGCGGCTCAAAGTTGAAACTTTTTTCTCAAAAAAGTTGAAACTAAAATTTTCTGTTTTTTAGTCTATTGAGTAAAAAAAATTTAAAAATACATGGTTACCAAGGAGTTGCTTAAACTTTCAATATAGTATAAAAAATGATGTGGCCATTTTTGCTTTTAACGTTTTCTCAAAATTTGCAAAGGGTAGGCTTTTACTTCACTTTTAATTCAAAATATTTTTCTAAATTAAAAATCTGAAAATTGGCAAAACTTAGAAGAAAATATCTAAAAAGTATGTGAAAGTATGTTCCTGGATTTTTTTTATTTTAAGAAGCATTCTTTCTTTGTCGGATAATGTAATTACATCCTCCGATATCTTCCGATCTCAGAAAATAATTCAATTTGAAAAGTGGTCTAAACACGTATTTTTCGACAAAATTTATTTTATTTATGCCTAAAAGTATGCAATCAGTACGAAAAATGATAAAATCTGCAAAAATGCAAAACATACATCTATTATTATCGTTTTTATTGCAAAACCAGAGGGTCCTAAGACAATTTATGTTACTCTATAGAATAATCAATGTTGACGTTATCGATTAAATGTAAAATCTGAAAAATCTAGCCAACACACTTGGTGCTATAGCTCTCCAAAAATGACGAAATTTGCACATTTAAGTCTCAGGCATTGCCAAAATACAAAAGTTTAAGGGGAGGTTCTTTCAAATTTGGCCAAAAAAAGGCCTACGTTTGGAAATGATTTGTGGCATGATGAAAAAACATAGAAACATCCGGTTTTGACGGTTGAATGGGTATTTTATTATACAATATGATATATTTTTTGTAACAAAATTCAAAATGGCGGCTGAACAATCAATCGGCTTTCGTCGATCACTGCCTGAAAAATGTAGTCTCCGAATTTCAAGCCTACAGCCTTTTGTAGTAATCTGAAATGAAAAAGGTTTTTTTTTAACCCTTCGATGGGCAGTAACAAGTTACTACACATTTGCACTTTGTCGTCTGGCCAGACGAAATCTGTGTGAGGCTCTTGACAAAGGCAAAGCGCAATGACAGATGCAGTTTATTATGTTTATTTGGTAGGCTACATATGTAAGTATATATATATACAAGTTATGTTTATATATACTTACTTAGTTACCCACAAATACACTGTAAAAAAGGAGATGAATCTGGGATTTTTTTATTTTTTTCAAATTATATCATTTTTAGGCGTGTTTTATTTTTGTATGCGTCTATATAATATAAAAAATGCATATTTTGCTTATTTTTGTATTTATTCAATGCATTTATGACATTTGTGATACACATGTGCGTGCGATAGAGCAACGTGGGCGCCACATTGCTGACACAGAATTCGTGTTTTGCGATGCTTGTGTGTATTGTTTAGGCATATAGTGCATGAACCAGACCTAAATTTCTGTCCAACGTTAAAAAATGCAGTCAATTTCGAATAGCAGAAGTTTAATATGCATTTATATATCAAACCTTTGTAAAAATCAAATGACTTGCACATACAAACTGACCAAAAATGAAAAAAAAAACACTTCTTTTGGCTTACTTATTTTTTCGAATTTTTTTAAATATTTTTACATTTTCAACAAGCTCTCAGCATGCTGTGATGATTTAGCCTTCATTTTTAGAAATCAAATAAATTTAAAATAATAATAAAAACTAATAATACACTCGATTCTCGCAACAAAAATTTTTCGTCTGGCCAGACGACAAAGTGCAGATGTGTAGAAACTGACTTTGTGACAAAAAAAATCTATAAAACCGCGTACAAATTCTTTTTATTTCTTACGTTTTATATAGAGGATAACGAAACTTGAAAAGTCACGAAAGCACAGCACGATGGAGCGCAGAGAAAAAAAGTTATGAATAAAATTAGAACCATTTCGTCTGGCCAGACGACAAAGTCCATCCGAGGGTTAATGAAAGTAGATGAAATTTTCTATGGCTTATACCTAACTATAATGATTTTTGACCAAAAATTGACTGAAATGTGAACGCTCGAAAAAAAAATTTTTTTTGCCACTTTTTTTGTTATTAAACCTTAATTATAAATAACAATTTAATAGTAACTTATGCTCGTTTTAGGTATAACCCATACAGAAAATGATCACCTTTCAAACATGCTTTAGATTAAGGAAATAAGAACAATAGATCAAGAGATATCCTTGAAATTCAGATGGAAAACGTGGTTTCGAGAAAAACGTGTTGAAAGATAGCAGCTCCGGGCAAAAACTGGGGAAAACACTGTAGAAGAAACAAACTCGTGTGCGGACAAGGCGATCGTATCGAAAAATCCTTTCGTACACATATTCTACGGACATACAGCTTTCATTTTATGTGAAAAAAAAACACGATTTTTTCAAAAAAATTTGAAAGAACCTCCCCTTAAGAATAACAAAATGGAGATTTCAATTCAGCAGACCATGGTTAACTAGTACACCAAGTTTTATGAAGAACGGACCACTCCTTCTAATTTTGTCCCGCGGTTGTATGGAGTCGAATCACTGTGCAGTAGTGCGTTGCGATTTTGTTGAGAATTTTCTTCAAAATGAGTACCGTGAACAGGTCTCTTTGGACGTGCTTGATCGTGCCAATTCCGATCCAACTTTCATGGAACGCATCATAACTGGTGACGAGACATGGGTTTACGAGTACGACATGCAAACAAGCCAACAATCATCGGAATGGAGAGGAAAAGACGAGCCGAAACCGAAAAAACCACGCCAAAGTCGCTCGAAAATCAAGGTAATGCTGATTGTTTTCTTCGATATTCGTGGTGTGGTGCATCATGAATTCGTCCCTGAAGGACAAACAGTCGGTAAAGACTATTATTTGACTGTTTTAAGACGTTTGCGTGAAAATATCCGCCGTAAACGGCCTCCATTGTGGAAGGATAATTCATGGATTTTTCATGACGATAATGCTCCCTCGCACCGAGCCAACATTATCAACGATTTCAAGGCCAAACATTCAATAAATACCATCGAACAGCCACCGTATTCACCTGATCTTGCACCGTGTGACTTTTTCCTGTTTCCCAAACTCAAATTACCACTCAGAGGAACGCGTTTTGAATCCATAGAAGACGTAAAACAGAATTCGCAGAGGGAACTCAAAGCCATACCGGAAAGCGACTATAAAAATGTTTTGATGATTGGAAGAAACGTTGGCATATGTGTATCGCTTCTAATGGAGCATATTTTGAAGGAGATAAAATAAATATTGATGAAGATTAAGAATTTTGCGTTTTATTTAAAATTTCCGGAAACTTTTCGGCCACAAGGTATGTTCCTTAAATTTCATTTTTGGATCTAGAATCACTCCTAGGTATTTAACTTTTTTCTGCCAGACTATAGAGTCATTGTAGAAATTGAGGGCTCTTTGTGGTAAAAAGCACGATTTTCGTTTTCTAGTGAAATATATGGCTTGCGTTTTTCTGGTGTTTACTACGATCTTCCATTTCACAAAGTACGCATGTGCGATAGCTAGTGAGGCTTCGAGGTTGGTAGCAATTTCGGAGGACAAGATTGCCGACGATAAGATGGCGATGTCGTCGCTAAACTGTGAAACTGTACAGTTTTCGAACTGAGGGAAATCGGAAGTATAAAGCCAATATAAAGTCGGTGAAAGGCAGGCCCCTTGTGGGCAGCCTGCTTTCATTTCTATTCGTTCCGAACGACATGTTCCAATAAAGACCCGTGAGCTGCGACCTGTTAAAAAGCTTTTAACTATTTTGACAAGATATAACGGGAATTGAAGCTTCAACATCTTATGGATTAAACCGTCATGCCAAACAGTATCAAAAGCAGCTTGTACGTCGAGAAGCACCATTCCAGTAAATTTTTTTATGTTAAAGTTGGACTGCACTAACTTTTTAATTCTAACCAAAGGCTGAACCGTATTGTGCTGTCTACGGAAGCCAAACTGATGTGTGGGAAGTACATTTTTCTCTTCGATGATTACCTCCAATTTTTCTTTAATTATTTTTTCGAGGATTTTACTAACCGAGGGGAGTAAGCTTATAGGTCGGTACGTAGAGGGATTGTCTGGCGGTTTGTTCCGTTTCTTGATCGCGACTACTTTTGATTCTTTCCAGCATTGCGGGAAATAACAGTAGTCTATTATTAATACCATCTATACCGGGGGCTTTCTTATTCTTCAAGTTTTTAATTATGGAGGCGACTTTAGAAATAGGGATCGTTTGTTCGTTGATGTGAGTTGAAACACTTACCTCAGCAATAGTTGCTGTATCACTGAGATGATCGGAAATAGCATGGTTCAAAGCAAATGTTTGGGCCAGTATTTCACTTTTTTGTTGGTTGGTTACCAATCGTGTGTTGCCGACTTTTATTATTGGTATGGATTTAGACTTCTTCCTAATGATTTTGGACAAGTTCCAAAATGGTGGAGAGCCTTTATCTAGAGGTGAGAGAAGATGGTTCCACGAACGATTTCTGTGCTTGCTAATTTCCTCCTGGATTTCACCCTTAACATTTCAGCCATTAAGTATTTTTTTTTAGTAAATGTGATTTATTTGTCTCTATTTACTGTACTAATATGCATTTATGTGCCAACGCAGTATTTGAGGATTGATGTAAAATAGAAAAATGCAAAATGTCAGAAAGAGCCATTTACACGAAGGCTTTTTCCCCCTGAGTTTTTTTTTAATGCTCTTTTGAAGTTTACATTTACATAAAGACTTTTTACTTTTTTGACGTTTAAGCGGCCAAATTCATTCACATTTTCGCGTAGTTTTTGATATTCTCATTATTAAAAAAAAAGGTGTAAACAAAGAAGAAATTATTGAAAATTCGCGCTTTTATTCATTCTGTAAAAAAGGTCCTGTGCAAGAAGACGAATCATGGACAGGTAATTTATTTGCAAAAGTTTTTATGAAGAAAATATCAAATTTTATTAAATTTTAAATTTATTTTGGTAGGCTGAGATTGATTTTGGACCAACAATTATTATTATTATATTACAATTATTTGCTTTTTAAAGTATGTTCTCATTAATTTTCTGAATTAAATGCCAACACATGAACTTTTTTGGTGTAATTATGTAAATATTAATGAAAAATATACCAAAGAAAACAAAGCTAAATGCATTGAATATGAAGGGGTCAATTGTCGTCCTTTGTATTTCGCATTTCTTCATTTAGCGAATCTCTAACGATCAGGTATGATTTTTTTGCTAAATGCTGTAGTTTGACTGCAGGGTTGTTTTTTTGAATGCAGCTTATAAAGTCTTAATTTAATTGAATTAAAAGCATACCCAAAGATTATTTTGACGCTTTTGGACAATAATATATTTTTCTACTCAATTTTATACAAACGTATTACGAAATGGCACCAAAAATATACAAATAAAAAGATAAATTTCTTTGGTCACAAAAAATGACTCACACCAGCTACACTGGCAATTTGAAATGAACTAGAACAACAACCCCGTTTTAGAAATTTATATGGAGGAAAAAGTACGTTCCTGATCAAGCTTGGGCCCTACTAGTAGGCCCCAAGGTTGCAATTTTGCAATAATATTAGTGTAATTCTGTGCATGTATTTCTTCCGGCTCTCCCAGTTTCACATCGCATAATCGTTGCCACGACGCTGTCAAGACTGGCTTGTGTCGGGGCGGCGGTGTGCTTATTGCTGTTCGCGGCAAGTTGTGCTCATCGCTTGTGGTACTAGAAAATGTTGACTCGCTACTGGACCAACTCTGTGTTTCCGTTCAGGGATTGTCCAACTCATTGCTTCTTTGTGCTTCTTATATTCCGCCAAATTCGGCTGAAGTTATCTACAAAGCTTACGTTGACAACATCATATTTTTTGTTTTAAGTAGAGGAGATGAATGTCACTTTTGTGTTATGGGCGACTCTAATTTGTGCAATTTATCTTAGTCTCGCCTGGATGACAATAATAGCGATAGTGCTACTTTTTCCCCTGTAATACAGTAAGCTCTTCTAAAAGTTACGTAGTTGATAACTTGTACAGCCTGGATTTAGTCCAGGTCAATAATTTTGTAAACAAGCTAAATAGAATCTTAGATTTGGTATTTGTAAGTGATAATGTTAACTTTACAGTTTCTGAATGCTTAAATTCTTTTTCTCCATATAATATGCATCTGTCCCCTTAGTGCTTAACCCATTTTCGGCCGCTGGTCGATTTTTCGACCAGTCACTTTGAAGGAGAGTAGCTCTGCACTTAGACATTATATCTTTGAACTTTTGATGCATAAAATAACTTTGGTCTTTTGGTAACCCCTCGAAATAATAAATTTTTTTTAAAAGATAATTTTAGAGATGTTGGCGAAGGCACGAAAAAAAGCATTTTTGTAGTCATATTTTGAATATTCTGAAAAATATATAACCTTTTTAAATTATTGCTTTATTATTGATTATTTACGAAGCCTAAAGACCAAATTACCATAATCAATTGATATTCATAAGATTATGAAAATATTTTTACCTCTCAGCACCGCGTACTTTTCAGTGGTCGAAAAATCGACCATTGACCAGAAGTCGTCATGTATGTACATATGTAAGCCAACAATTGTTTGTTTTCATGCTTGATTATTATTTGACTTAAACTATGTACATATATATTTGTTTTTATTTAAAATTGAATTTTTATTAATTTATAAAAAAATTTTGTAAAAAAAAAAACACAAAAAAAATCCAAAAATATTCTTGATTAAGGTCCTAAATGTAAGTCCTTAAAAGGAATTACAAAAATATTGGCTATTTCTGGTAGCGGCCGAAAATGGGTTAATAAAGAGCTGCAATGGATGATTCATTTCTCCCTACACACAGTGTGATTCGGTGCAGTGTGCACTGATTGCCAGCATTCACTGTAGGAAGAGAGCAGTATGAGAATGCCAACAAAATGCAAACCGCAATGGCAGTCAACACTCAATTGCTTGTCTCTGCAAGGCACGCACTGTTTTCTCTCTGCTATATACACTGCAAGCAATGCTAATGAATCGTTGACAGTGCGTAACGGCCCAAAATGCTACCTGTACACTGAATGCAATAAGTGATTCCAAGAAGAGTTTGCTACTTGACACGCGTAATTAAGTGAGGGAGTTTCGTAAAACATTTAGGTTTCTGACAAAATACCAATAAAATGGAGGTTATTTATTCAAATAAATAATTTAAATGTAATATTAATGTAATATATAAATGTTATTTTAAAAAATTAATTAAATGTAATATTAAAAAATACATTAGTCAGAATAAGTTTGCGTACAGGCAAGTCAAAATTATGTTATGATTAATTTTGACCTCAAAAATGGGTTCTTTGTTTATAAAAACGTATCCACATTTTTCATATATGCTTTAACTGCACTTTTTGTTCTGTTTTAGATGCATTAAAATAATAATTTTCCATGTATTCGTATTTATTGACATACTCACAAAACGGAGCAGAATAAGTTTGCGTACAAAACTAATAACGGGAATTTCCAGTTATGCTTTTTATTTTTATTTGGAAATTTGTATTCCATTGAGCAGTAAACGGACTTGTAAATTTTTTTAAACGTATATGTGCTTGAAATTATATATAAAGCAATAGAACCCGAGCGAAAAAAATTAAAATGGATAAAAGGATAATCTTACTAAATCTTTCCTAAATTGACAAAAAATTTCGTGAAATTAGAGACATTTTTGGAAGAGCACATCCGTTATTCCAAAAAGCCATCTTAAATCACAAAAAAAACAGAAAATCTTCCTTCGTTACTACGATCTGGCCATTTTCCTAAGCTACCCAGGCAATAGGATTAGATTGTTTTGCGATAAGTGCATCATAATATAAGGCTAGTTGCATCCGATTTCTTCAGAAATGTATAGAAATATTTTATAAAACCCAGTAGCAGTGACTTTATAAGAAAAGTTCTGAAATAAACAAATTTACTCTACATAACAGCATGTAAGAATCTCATATTCAGCTTACTAACAAAGAGCACATAATTGCTTTCGTGAAAGAGTCCATCAAAGCAGGGGCGTAGCCAGAACTTGGTCATGGGGGTGTTTTAAAAATTTGTTTTCCAGTTTAGTATTACGAGTTTTTTAAAGTAAAGTGCACTTTCCCAATAGGGCATTTTTTGGTGGCTTATGTGACTTACTGCATTGGAAATTATAATTATATAATAATAAATAATTGATTGGCAACTATAATTATAATTATATATTATAATTATAATTATAATTATAATTATATATTAAATTATATATATGTCCCGATTTTTAGTAAACATTTCATGAAATTTGGTGCACTGAAAGCGAAGTTATTGCATCTGAAGTGAAAGTGTGTTTGTGTCGTCGTACAAAAATGAGCATCGAACAATGATCAAATATTAACTTTTGTTTTAAAAATGTTTAAACTGTAACCGAAGCATTTAAATTAATGAACCAAGTTTATAATGATGGTTGTTTACACTGTGCTGGAGTTCATAAGTGGTAAACGCGATTTAAAAACGATTGTCTGGCCATTAATGATGACTAACGTGTTAGCCAACTGAATTCCGCGATCACCTCAGATTCCATCAAAACTTGGCGGTAATTCATACAAGATTAGCCAAAATCTTCATTGAAATTCTTAAAATTCGATCAAATCCTCAAATTAACCACAAATTTGATAATTTTCAATTACATGAAAACATATTTTGTTTAGAAATTTGTTTCATGTTTAAAATTGAATTATGTCATTTTGTATACAAAATACCTACCTGGGTGATCCCAGGCGCTTTTGCTGCCATTTTGAATAAAACTCACAATAAATTTTTTACATACCTAATTATGTGTTCATAAACCCTCTGGAAAGAAATCTAATACTTATTTATTGTGAGTTTTACTCAAAATAGCGGCGGAAGTGCCTGGGGTCATTTGAGTGAACGACATGGGTAAACGACATATACAAAAATCTTTGGTAAGGCGAAGGTTAAGCATCTCAATAGCATAAATTTATCGCATTTTAACTGAACATTGGGCCATCTCATCTATCGACACTTGTTTTGATTGTTTTTTTGTTTACTAAAAGTCGAATTTTAACCATCAACCACTCCTCGTTTTTACCTGATGCGGCTCCGTGGACTTTCACCTTTTCAAAAAATGCATTTGCCGATGAAAAAACGCGTTTTGAGAACGTAGAAACAATCCAAAAGGCTTGTACCGACATCCTGAAGGACATTTTAGTCGACGAACTAAACTACTCCTTAGACATGTTTTTAGATCATACAAATCGCTGTATTGAGCGTAAACGAGACTATTAAAAAAACAAATTAGTTTCGCCAAAAATTGTTTTTGTTATTATTCTTTTAAATGTTTAAAGATGAAACGAGATTTTTGCTAATTTGGGAACGTACGATACGATGTATAATGATTGCAAATGTTGACAAATTATAGGCTATGGGGGGGTTCTGACACCCAAAACCCCCCCTTGGCTACGCCCTTGCATCAATGAGTCTAGAAAACCACATTTTCAGGACTATGTGTTGTTATCTATGGAGTAGGAAGATTTATTGTTCTCTGATAATGGTTTAGCATATTTGGCATTAAAAGGCATCAACTAATTTGAAGAGGATTCAGTTAATAACAAAAATCTGACATTAACAGCAAAGCATAGCATTTGAGGGGGTATGGTATGGGACTGCATGTCTAGTAAAGAAGTGAGAAGGCTGTGTTGTTTTATTTATAAATGGCTCCGAGGGGTCATCTACATATTCTAAAAGCTTATGCAAGCCAAAGTTTCAAAATCTTGGATCAGGTTCCAACATTTCATTCAACTTTACGATGACCTTAAGGCGCAATGCATACGATGCGAATCTATTTTTGCTATTAACTGGCTCAACAAAGTTGAAAAAGTTCCTCCCTAGTCACTTAACGTGCATCTAATTGAGTATTGTAACGATAAGACAGTCTGTCGCTGTGCAAAGCAACCCGAGTCAGTCTGGTTTTGACAAGTGAAGTTGCCACACGGAGTAATTAAGCAAATACTTAAGTGTACGAACAGTAAAGTGTAAACTGTGAATAATAAAGTGACTGTTGGTATTTTATTGTCTGCTTTTAAGAAACTGAGTGTGTTTTATTTTCAAATTGCACAATCCAGTGATACGTAACAGCCCACTAGACGTAGTATTCGTAACAGTATATAAGGGGTTTACTTGAACCCTGAGCCCAAAAACACTCCATCTTCAAAGATATAGTAAATCAATAAAAAACACCGAATTTAATAAAATGTACGCCGAAACTTCTGCAGGGAGTTCAAAACTTAGTTTCAATTACATTTAAACTACATAACCTTATCTGGTACGCAAACTTTTTCTGAGGTGATTTCATAACATATTTTGTTTTTGGCTTTTCTTTTACAGTTTGGTCAAGTTTTTCATATTATTATTTTAATGGAATGAAATAACAAACTTTACGGAAGAAATAAAAAATATTTTGTTTTTGAAAAATAACTTTAACCAAAAAGTATGAAACATAAAGAGTGTGCATCTCATACAAGCAAAAATTTGAATGCGGATGCTGATATCGCCACCCGTTTTCTGGATGCGGGGGGGTAGACAACAAGAGGAAACACTTGAAATGACAGCACAATGCTCTGAGCACAAATCATAGAAACACTAATGCCGCGTCTGTGCTCACTCGTTCATTCTCGCTCAATTGTCCGAAGAGGAGGAAGACGATGTGCTGTTGTTCTTGTTGTTGCGCTCGCGAAAAGCTGAAATTGTAAAACGATTTATATTTTCTGGCTGGCTTTTGTTCTTCTTCTATAGGGTGCTTTTTTTAGAGGTTTGTTTTTCGAATAGAGATAAAACTGGCATTTTGCGGTCAAATCTGGCAACTCTAATGTCATTTATGTTCAGTTTGGTTTGCCATTTCATCATGAACCGGTTGACAAAAGAACAACGCTTGCAAATCGTGCAAATTTATTTCGAAAATAATGGTTCAGTTCGCGAAGTTTACCGCAAGCTCCGTCCATTTTATGGTCGACATCGTCCATCAGAGCAATTAATTCGGTTAACCATGGGTCGTTTTCGCACTACGTTTACTCTATGTGATAATACGCATCCGCAGAGACGTCGAACAGTGCGCACCGAAGAAACAATTGCCGCTGTAGAGCAAAATGTTGAAGAGAACCCGAATGAATCGATTCGCCACCGTGCACAGCAATTGGAGCTGGTTGAAAATTGGACCTGTAGGATTGGCTTTATTCGAGCCAGCCGCGGCGGCCACATGCCCGAAATCATATTTAAAAATTAATGGCATAAAATTATCCTTCCAATAAAGCCAAATTGATGGACATTAAAACGATTTTCTTGTGCTTTATTTCAATTCGAAGTTCTATACCTCTAAAAAAAACACCCTATATAAGCCTGCACAGCGTCGCATATTGCTCCTGAACTCACTGCCGACTGTAGTGTACGCAAAATCATAGAAAAGAAAATAAAATATGGCTGGCGTGGCGACCTATATGATCGCTACAGGCAATTAAAAAATAAATAATAAGTAATCAATAAAAATGGAATTGGAAAGAAAAGAAAACGTATTTATTACCCGTAATAATTTTCCGTCTCGTTCTTTGGAACTTTTCTTACGGCCCACATATAATGCTTGTTTAAAAGAACTAAAATAAGAAAATCTAATATTGTAAATTTATGATCACATCATTCGCCATGGAATCATTCAGGTGTAGAACATTTCAACTATTTTTAAACGTAGGCATGCCGTAATACAATTTTCTTATGACAAAATACTTGTCTTATTATTTCTTTATTTAGTGCTTTAGTAGTGCTTTCGCCCTATTGAAAGTCAATAAACCTATTAAATTATGTTTTTCCATACAATCTTCTAACCCTCCGTTAGATTTCGATAAAAAAAAATTAAAACACGCATCTAATTATTTTTAATTTCAAGTGTTTCACGAATTTTGAAGTCAATATGCCTATCAGTTCATTTTTTTGTCGTAGTTTTCCCATATTCTCAAAATTGTAATCAAGCATGTGCAAATATAAACAAATAATTTTACTTCGATCTCGCCACGTAAAAATATTTGCAAACATTTTAAATTAGGATCAACCACCAAATTTTTAAATTAATCAAAGCATTGGCCAGCAAAAAGCCATACACCACAAAGATTCGATTGATGGTGACATTGCAGCAATTTTTTCAGCCAAAGCAATCACAACACAAAAAAGCATACACACAATAAACGACAACACCAAAAACATTAGCGAATCATCTTCGTTGAAACGACGATGACGATGCTTTGGTTCGTTGTTTACTCTTCGCTTGCGCTTCGACGAACAAGATCGCAAACTGTTGAGCGCGAGCAAATTTCCCGCAAGCTATGCCTCCGCTCATCTCTTCCCGCCCGCATCATGAAACACGCTTGACAAATTTTTGAAGATGCGTATTCTTTATATTCTATATTCTTTGCTTTAACTGATTTATTTTTCATATGAAAAAGCTACGTACCCCTTGTACGCAAACTTATTCTGACTAGTGTATATGTTGTTACAATATTATTGTAATTTTTAGTCTAGCAATCAGCTAACCAACGCCATCATTAAAATAAAAATTTTGAAAAAACGAGTTAGATGCACAAGTAAATATAATTAAATGTTTCTGTTAAATTTTTTATGTCCATAAAACACAATAGTTTTAATTTAGGTGAAAATATTTTATTTGTAAATTCATATGAAATTTAATTTGAATTAAATACCATTAAAAAAACTCAAAAATATGCGTGATTATTACAATAACAACAAAGCACTAATTGTTCTATTAGTATAACCAAAGAATATGAAGTAATATAGAACGCGCATGTGGGCACAAAAGTGTTTTCGGTTGCTATGATGCGAGCGGGAAGAGCGAAGCGTAGGCATTTGAAAATGTTAGGTTCATAACATTTTCTGTTAGATTTGCGTAGGACAACAGCAAAAAGCTATGTTATTGTTCGCAACGGCTTCACTCGTGTACATTGAAGTGGTGGTTGTTGCAGCGTAGTGTTCGCTCAATCATTTTTTGCATGTATGTTTCTTGATCTTGTTTGCCGAAGCGCAAGCAAAGAACAAACAACGAACCAAAGCATCGTCATCATCGTTTCAGCGAAGATGACTCGGGATTCGCTAATGTTTTTGTTGTTGTCGTTTATTGTGTGTATGCTTTTTTGGTTTTGCTGAAATGTCACTATCAATCGAAGCTTTGTGGTGTATGGCTGTTTGCTCAAATGCTGCGCTTTGATTGATTTTTAAAACCTGCAAATATTTAGACGTGGTTGAATCCAATTTGAAATTTTCACAAATATTTTTACGTGGCGAGTTCCAAGTAAAATCATTTGTTTATATTTTGACGTGGTTGATACCAATTTTGAAACTTTTGCAGCGGTTTTTTTTAACGTGGTTGAATCCAATTTGAAATTTTCACAAATATTTTTACGTGGCGAGTTCCAAGTAAAATCATTTGTTTATATTTTGACGTGGTTGATACCAATTTGAAATTTTCACAAATATTTTTACGTGGCGAGTTCCAACTAAAATTATTTGTTTATATTTTAACGTGGTTGATACCAATTTTGAATTTTTTTAAGAAGTATTTTAACGCCATTGTCCAACATTGTAATTCTAGTTTGTGTTTCGGCTTGTTACAATATGGCTACAAATATATAGAAATAAATAAATATAAACAAATAAATAGAAATTCCTCAACGTCTGGAATTCAATGTTGTGTTCGCAGTTGCAACAAATCGAGACGACAATGCGAGAATCTTAGATTATTTAGATTCCCCGCTGCTGATTTCGTGTTTGGCCAAATTTGGCGCGAAAAATGCAATATATCTTATGACGACTATAACCGAAAACTGTATACTTGTGAAAATAATTTCTCCAGTACTTATGTAGGAAAAAGGTTTCTAAAAAAGGATGCGATTCCAACCTCAAACTTAGACGAAGATCATGAGATTTCGGATGAAGAATTTTTAGAACCAGATTCTTCATTGAAACGACCACGTTATGATGACATAGTATGCAGTAATTGCGAAAAAGCGTCAAAATAACCCATTATTACAAAAAGAAATACAGCGACCTATTAAAAAAATTCAAAAAAATTAACGAAAAATTGCGAAAAGAAAAGCGCTTTATTTTAAAATCCAAGAATTGTTGTTCAAAGACTTTAAAAAATTCAATTGATTCTTTAAAACATATCAACTTGGAATCCAAAACATTTTGTAAACTTTTACTTAACACCCGGCCAAAATAATATTCTGACGAAGTGAAATATTTAGAGCAAAATATTTTTTATATTTCGCAATCAACATATTCTTTCCTAAGAGATAAGTTAAATTTCAATTTGCCACATATCAGCACCTTAAATCGGTGAGCTCCAATAAAGTTCCTTCAGCCCGGTATCAACAATGTGGCTTTTGAATTCATTAAAAAGATGTGCTTAGAGTTGAAGGAAAAAAATGAAAATAATATGGTTCTTTTAATGGACGAAATAGCAATACGCAGAGAATTACGATACAATCAAAAACTAGATTTAATTGACGGATTTGAGTGCACAGGCTTCGAAAGAACAAAAAAAATTGGTAAGCAAGTATGTGTATTTATGTTAAAGTCCATGCTCTCGAGTTGGTGTTCAATTTTAAACTATTTTGTGTCCGAGAATGGATTAACAGCAGATACCTTGTGCAAAATAATTAAAGAAATTCTTAAAATTTTAAGCAATTTTGGTATAGTAGTGAACGTTTTGGTTTGTGATCAGGGGTCTTCTAATAGAAAGTGTTTCTCCGACTTAGGCGTATGTATAAAGAAACCATACTTTCAATTTCAAAATCAAAAAATTTATTGCATGTTCGATTTCCCACATTTAATCAAGTCATTGCGAAATGGTTGGCTTAAATGCGACTTGAAAACGCCTGATGGTTTAGTTAGCTTTAAAGTAGTTCAAGAGCTTTGGGAGAGGGAAGAAATTTGTAAAACCAAAATGTGCCCAAAATTGACTAGGCAACACATATTTCCAAATTCATTTGAAAAAATGCGTGTTAAATTTGCCACGCAAGTGTTCAGTAAAACAGTTGAAGTGGATCTTTGTATGCAGATAACTGCTACCGATCTGCTCTTCAGATTAAGAAAGAATCGCACACATTTATTCAAACATTTTTATATTATCTAGAGGAAGTGAAATTTGTTGATGAAAAAAAAACGAGTTTTCTTCCTAGATGGCATGAAACTATCCTTAAAATCGGTCCTTGTAGATGAAATATTAAAAGATTATTCGGACAAGCGCTTCTTTTAATGAGGATGTTTTGCAGGCTAATGGCGATGATAATGACAATGAAATCCTGGAAAATCTTGATCTAAGTAGTGAGATGCACGAGGCGTATTTTGTAGGTAACACCTTTTGTAATCCGAAAGATATTAACTTAGAGCTGGTTTCCATGAGGTATTTTGTTGGATAAGTAGCGTACAAAATCATTCCTAAATTAAATCGTGAAAAATGCGGTGACGAATTGAGAAAAAGGGATGAAGTTTTGACTGCCCCAAGTGAAATTTTTATTTTTCACAAAAATTATCAGTCAATTTCTGATTTTGGTAATCTTTTTGCTCCTTCCAATTCCCTAATGAATGTATGCATAAAACATATTTTAATTTTTCATAAAATCTTCGAAGCAGAACCTGAAAAAATTGGTATTAAGGCACACGTTTTACAATCTTGTAAAAATGCTACACCTGAATGGTTCCATGGTGAGTGCTGTAACCATAGAGTCCAAATTTTAGATTTTCTTATTTTGGTTCTTCTACGAAAACACTGCATGTGGGCTGTGCAAAAAGGAAGTTCGAAAGAACGAAAATTGAAAATAATTGTTGGCAAATAAAAAAATTCTTATTAAAAATTATTATTTATGAAAGATAAATTTAAACGAAAGTAAAACAATAAACATAAAACCTTACAATAATATTTTTAATACATAACTATAAACGCTCTTGTGCAACCATATTTTACTACACCAAGTTCATGCATTTTTTTTGCTAATTGTAATTTGCTTGTGATTATAAAAAAGAAAGCAGAAATAGCGACGCAACAATTAACAACAACATCAATGCTATCCCGCCTGCACGGCACAGCGCAAAAAACAGTATACCGCTAACTTTTTTTTGTTTGCCAATATTATAATGCGCGAAAACAAAAGCGGCGTTCATCGTCATGTTTATCAAGTGGCGCAACAGCAGCGAGAATACGAATGAGTACAGAAGCGACTTCAATTCACATGTTACGCCGAAGTTACAGAGATTTCTGCTGTTAGTAATAGAGGGTTCTGCTGTCAATAACAGAGGGTACTACCAGCAGTACCCGCCATACAACGCGTTTGCTTGTATGAGATGCGCGTTCTATATTACTTCATATTCTTTGCTCTTAGTTACTAGATTCGCAATCAGTGTTGCCACTACGAAAAATATTTTCTTCCAAACTAACCGGAAAATTCTACAAAATGTGCTCTGTCAAATAAAATATTGTACGTATACATTTGTTCAGATTTAACTAACATTTAATTTTGAAATTATTTTTGAAGTAATACATCACATAATGTTTTAAACTTACTTACTTACTTAACTGGCCATAACAACCCGTTATCGGGTTACGGCCTGCCGCAAAACTTCTCTCCAGGCGCCTCTGCTTCGCGCGCGCCTTCTCCAGTTGGTCACACCAAGAGATACCAGGGCCTCTTCCACTTGGTCCTTCCACCGGAGACACGGCCTCCCTCTTCGCCGTCGACCTCCAACCATCGCATCGAATACCTTTTTCGCCGGAGCTTCGTCGTCCATGCGGCAGACATGACCGAGCCAGCGTAGCCGCTGGATGTTAATTCGCTGCGCTACGTCCATGTCCTTATACAGCTCATACAGCTCGTTATTGGTTCGTATGCGATAGTCGTCACCAACCCGAACAGGGCCGAAGATTTTGCGAAGCACCTTCCTCTCGAACACTCCAAGGGCCGCTATGTCGTTTCGTGTCATTGTCCATGCTTCAGCGCCATAGAGATGTTTTAAACTTACTTATGTATTTATAAACATTTAATGTACGTTCCCAACTCAATTCCTGCAATGAACACGACAAAAACACAGATTCAAGAAAACCAATTAAGTATCAGGTGTACAACTTTGCTTCCGCCGTTTTTTTCCAAAATTAAAAGCTTTATTGCGAAAAAGTGCTTACAGATGTATTATTCAAGGTATTGTCCGTCGCTAGCGACAACTTTCTCCCATCTTTCCGGCAATTTTCGGATCCCGGCTCGAAAAAAGGAGTCCTCTTTTGACGCTATCCATGAAGCAATCCATTTTTCCAATTCTTCGAAGGATTGAAAATGTTGATCTGCCAGGCCGTGTGCCATCGAACGGAATAGGGTCAGAAGGGGCGACATCTGGGGAATAGTGGGTGGGGCAAGACTTCCCATTTCAGCGTTTCCAGGTACTTTTTGACCACTTTTGCGACGTGAGGCCGAGCATTGTCGTGTTGGAGGATGACTTTGTCATGTCGAAATCACCATTTTTAAAACGTTGAAACCACTCCCGACACGTTCTTTCACTCAGAGCAGCATCACCGTAAGTTTCTGAGAGCATTCGATGCGCTTCAGCTGCATTTTTTTCGAATTGTAACAGAAAAGTAAGACTTCCCGCAAATGGCGAGAATTGGGCACATAAACGGACATTTTCGAGCGTGAATAATACGAAAACAAGAACAACTGTCACTGAAACGGCGATGACAATTCGTTAGGCACTGTCCACACTCACTTTAAAGGCCTTACCATCTATGTATTTCAACCAGCCTCAGCCGGTACAGCCACCTATCGGAAAACGGCGGAAGCAAAGTTGTACACCTGATATATTTACCGCGCTCCTGAAACATACATACGGCCGTGTAAGGCCTATTGTTGCATGACCAGATGTGCACGTACATGCCCAATTTCCAAATTTTCTTGCCAAACAGACATAAAACTAATGATATTGTAACGATAAGACAGTCTGTCGCTGTGCAAAGCAACACTGTCGCTACGCGCCGTGCTTCAATCTGGCAACGACGGCCGCGATAATGATGGAAACTTTTAGTCCAACCTGGCAATGATGGAAACTGTTAGTTCAACCTGGCAATGATGGCTCGCGATCATCATGGAAACCTTTAGTCCACTCTGGAATGTACGAGAACGATCTGCGCGATAACCGGACATGGATAAAAGGCAGCCGGATACGGCGCAGCGAGTCAGTCTTGGTTTAGACAGGTGAAGGTGCCACACGGAGTAAATAATTAAGTGTACAGACAGTAAAGTTTAAAATTGGTGAAATAAAGTGATCGTTGGTTTTCATTGACTGCGTTTGAGGAACTAAGTGTTTTGTTTATTTTAAATTACGCAATCCAGAGATACGTACTAGCCCACTACAACTAGAATCAGTATTCGTAACAATATTGCAATCCAGAGATACGTACTAGCCCACTAGAACTAAAATCAGTATTCGTAACAATATTGTTACGAATACTAATTCTAGTGGGCTGTTACGTATCTCTGGATTGCGTAATTTGAAAATAAAAACTCAGTTTCTCAAACGCAGTCAATAAAATAAACCAACAATCACTTTATTTTACACTTTTACACTTCACTATCTTTACACTTCAGTATTTGCTCAATTACTCCGTATGGCACCTTCACTGGTCAAAATCAGACTGACTCGCTGCGCCGCACCCAGCTGCCTTTTATACCTGTCCGGCCATCGCGCAAATCGTTCTCGCACATTCCGGAGTGGACTACAGGTTTCCATGATGATCGCGACCATCATTGCCAGGTTGGACTAAAAGTTTCCATCATTGCCAGGTTGGACTAAAAGTTGCCATCATTGCCAGGTTGGACTAAAAGTTTCCATCATTGCCAGGTTGGCCTAAAAGTTTCCCTTATTATGGCGGCCGTCGTTGCCAGATTGAATTATAGCATGGCGCGTAGCGACAAACCCTGTCGCTTTGCACAGCGACAGACTGTCTTATCGTTACACTGCCCACCACTTAGACTTGTTCGTCCCGAACAAGTGCCGAGGTTCCGCTGTGATAAGGCGCCAGGCGCTCCAAATCGACTACCTTCAGCTTAGCGCCTTTATTGCTGTAACGTGGAATCCTGTATACCACGTCGTTAATCCTAGTCACGACTTCGTAAGGCCCTTCACATGACGCTTGAAGTTTCGGAGATAAACCTTTCCTCCGCTGCGGGTTGTAGAGCATTACCAGATCGCCTTCTTGGAACCCTGCTGAGTTGGCCCGTAGACCTATACGCCATCAGGAACAGGGGGATATGCGTGTCCCAATCCTTTTGATTCCTGCCTACCACTTTTCGCAGGTATTCCTCCAGTGTCCGGTTAAAGCGTTCCACCATGCCGTCGGACTGTGGGTGCAAAGGCGTGGTACGAGTTTTCTTTATCCCCAGCAGCCCACACACTTCCTTGAATACCGCAGACTCGAAATTCCGGCCTTGATCTGAGTGCAACTCCAACGGAACTCCGAACCTGGCTACCCAGTTGTTTACCAGCTTTTCCGAGATCGTAGTAACCTCCTGGTTAGGAATAGGGTACACTTCGGGTCATTTGCTGAAATAATCCATTACCACCAGCACATATTTGTTGCCTAGTTGGGAATGGGCCGGCAACGTCCATAGCAATCCACTCAAAGGGCGCTCCCACGTTGTACTGCTGCATGCGGCCTCGAGATCTTCTTGTCGGCCCTTTCGCGGCTGAACATTGGTCGCAGCTCTCAATCCACTCGGCTACAGACTCCTGACATCCTACCCAGTAGAATCGTCTTTTTATTTTGGCGACGGTTTTGGTGATGCCCAGGTGCCCTCCAGTGGAGTCGTTATGGTATGCCTCGATGACCTCCTTGATTCTGCATTTCGGTACTACCATTAGGGAGTTGCTGGTCCGACCATCCGTGCTCTCCCATTCGCGGTACAGGCATCCTTCTTTCAGCTGCAGACTTTTCCACTGTGCCCAGTAAGCCTTAGCGATCGGGCTTTCACCGGCCATTTCCTGCCAGTCTGGACGTGCGCCTTGCTCCTTGTTTTCAACGATTTTTGCAAGATACGCATCCTCACGCTGGTCTTTTTGTAGCCTCTCCGCAGACCACTCCTCCTCTGGCATAACGCTTACCAACCGGACGTCCACTATCTGTTCTTTGCTTTCGGCTCGCGAACACTGCCTGCATTCGACTTGGCACGGACGGCGTGACAAGGCATCGGCGTTTCCATGGCTACTGCCTTTGCGATGCTCTATCGTGTAGTCGTAGCTCTGCAGTCACTCAATCCACCGCGCCAATTGCCCTTCAGGATCTTTAAAGTTCAGGAGCCATCTCAATGCCGCATGATCTGTGCGCAGGCGAAACCTTTGTCCATACAGATATTTGTGGAAGTGTTCTCACCGCCAGCAGTTCTCTCCGTGTCACACAGTAGTTGCGTTCCGGTTTCGATAGAATCCTACTGTAGTACGCTATCACTTGTTCCTGGCCGTCTATTATTTGTGAAAGCACACCGCCAATTCTATTCCCGCTTGCATCTGTATCCAGCACAAACATCTCCCCAGGCACGGGGAAGGCCAGAATTGGAGCACTGCACAGTTTTTCCTTCAGACGTGCAAAAGCCTGTTCCTGCTCCTCGTTCCACTCGAAAGCTTGGCTCTTTTTCGTCAGTTTGTGCAGGCTGCTGGCTATGTTCGCGAATCCCGGAACAAATCGACGGTAGTATGTGCACAGGCCCAGGAAACTGCGGAGTTCGTGTAGATTGCGTGGCCGGGGCCACTCCTTCACCGCCGTGATTTTGCCTTCATCCGTATGTACTCCGCGGGCATAAACCGTATGACCCAGATACTTGACCTCCTTTTGGAACAGCGAGCACTTCTTTGGGTTAAGTTTAAGCCCGGCTTCTCGTATCCGCTCGAATACCTCCTTTAGCTTTCCCAGGTGGTTGTCGAAGTTTTTACCCATCACGATTATGTCGTCGAGGTACACCAGACACGTCCGCCAATGCAGCCCTTTTAGCACGCGTTCCATTAGGCGCTCGAATGTTGCTGGTGCGTTGCAGAGTCTAAACGGCATGACGGTGAACTGCCATAAACCATCGCCAACACTGAAAGCCGTTTTCTCCTTGTCCTTGTCTGCAAGCTCTACTTGCCAATAGCCGCTGCGTAAGTCGAGCGTGGAGAACCACTGACAGCGTGCCTGACAGTGTGTCCAGGGTGTCATCGATCCGAGGTAGTGGATAACTGTCCTTCTTGGTCACATCATTGAGCTTCCGATAGTCCACACAAAACCGGGTACTGCCATCTTTTTTCTTGACTAGCACGACCGGCGAGCACCAGGGGCCCGAAGAAGGCTCTATGACCTTGTCTTTCCGCATGTTCTCGATCAAATTTGTGACCTCTTCCCTCTTGACCAGAGGAACTCGTCATGGCGGTTGGCGAATCGGTTTTGCACTTCCGGTGTCGATGTTGTGCTTCACTATGGCTGTTCTTCCGCCTACTTCTGCCGCAAATATTGACCCATAGTGCTGCAGGAGTGACCTCGCCTTCTGTTTCTGCTTGGCCGTCAACTCGCTGCTCCACTGGTTCTCCTGCGGTATGGCGTCCATGTTAAAACCGCTCTTCTTATTACCTCCAGGCGGGCTACTCTCGCAATTGACCACTGCTACAGCTTCCTTACACTCGCCAAGTACCTCATCTTTCCCGACATATTTGGGTGCATTCAGGGGGTTCAGTATTCTGACTGGTATTCTGCCATTTTTAGGTTCCACTAATGTACGTCCGATGATAATGTTGTCGTGTCCTTGTTTCGGTGCTTCTACAACCCACAGCCGACTCGTCCCATCGTCCTCGTCCACCTTTGCCCACACAATCGCCTCAGAATTCGCTAGTATCCTCTTGTGTTGACACGATACAACCTTCCTTACCGCCATGCTTCGCTCATAGCCGGTGTGCAGCGGGAATTCAACGTTGGCATATCTCAGCACATTTTCCTTCAGGTCCAGCGTAAAACCGTGCCTAATCATGAAATCCACGCCGATAATCACGTCGTCCATTATATCCGCGACGATGAACTCATGTTCCAGGCTGCTGGTGCCGATAGCAATCGTTTTTGTAACTTTCCCTCTCACCGGCGCGCGCTCGCCAGTCGCAGTCCGCAGCTGTATGCCATGCAGCGGTTCCCAGTTCTTCAGCAGCTTCCTTTTATGATCGAATATGACGCTCCAGTATCCAGTGTCAACACGAACAACTTTCCAACTATCCTTCCTTCAATTGTCAAGCTGCTGGGCTGTCGTTTCAGCTGTGAGACAAGGATGGTGGGGCGGCAGATTGTGGGGATCAGCTCACGCCCCTTTGGGCTGACCCGTTTCAGTTTAACGGCTCCTCGTCCTCAGCCCTGCGCTTGTTGGCTGAGCCTCGATTGTCAGCATTCCTCGCTTCAGGGGATTGCGATCGAGAACGGGAACGCCTCTTTCGTTGGCGGCAGTCTCGTGAAATGTGGCCCTGCTTGCCACATACCCAGCAGACAACTTTAGAGGAGACCACTCGTGGCCTGCCCGGTATCTCAGAGCTTATGGCTTAGATCGGAATGTCTTTGTCCGCCTGAATCTGGCGTATCCTTGCAGGTGCATACCGAGTGCTCCCAATCCATGCCCCTTCATATGTCATCGCGCTGGTTACCGTCTCCTTAAATGTCGGCTTGCCCATCATCAACGCACTGTGACGCGTTTCTGGATCATGAAGACCTTCAATAAACGACTCAATCTTCATCCTCTCGAGATCATCAGCACCAAATTTTGGGTAGCACAACTGTACGAGCCGCTCAATGTCTGCTGCATATGTCTGCAGCGCCTCGTTGGCTCTTTGCTTGCGGTTCTTCAGCTCACAGTAGTATAGCACATGGTTGTGCTCGTTGCTATACTTCGCTGCCAACGCTCTCATGATGGCACCGTAATCACTTCTTAAACATTCTGGAACTGATTTGATCACCTCGGCCGCAGAACCTTTCAGCGCCAGTGCCAACCGACCTTTCCTGATATCTGTCCACTGATTTTCCAAAGCAGCCAAGTCGAATTGCAATTTAAATGTATCGAACGGCGCAGCACCATCATAAGTAGGCACTTCTGTTCTGGCAGCAAAACCGTCCTGAACCGGTGGCAAACATTCTCGTGGCTGTACCTCTCGAAGCCGTTCGTCTATCTTTCTGTGCATCGAATCTTCCAGACTGTCAACCCGTTTGTTCAAGGACTCATCCAGGTTGTCAACTCGTCTGTTCAGGGATTCACCCATTTCGTCAACTCGTTTGTCCCAATTGTCTATTCGCGTCTCGAGATGCTCAACTTTCACATTCAGGCTATTGGAAATTTCCTCCACCTTCTGCTCTATGTGCGCAGAATTTTCAGCCATTTCTCGATTTGCAGTCTCGACTTTTGCCGAAATTTCGAGATTCGTAGTTTCCAGCTTCGCTGCCATTTCTCGATTCGCCGTTTCCATTTGCGCCGACATGCCTTTGAGTGCAGCCATTTGTTGGCTCATGTCCAACGCTTGTATTGGCGCAGCCGCTGTAGCTGTACTCTGTAGCGAAGCAGCACCCGCAGGCGTCTCCTCCACCTTGGCCGACGCCTCTAGTTCTTGCGCTCCGAACTCGTGCACAGTCCAATCGACGCCTCGTGCCTCACATGCTTCTCGCAAGCGCAACTGAAATTCCACCTTTCCGCCAGCAGTCGGCAAATTCCAGGCAGCCAGCTCCTTCTTCAGCTGGTCCACCTTCAGCAGCTCTAGTTTAACCATGTCCGTGCTTTTATAATTTTATTTATTTTCAATTTTCCACAATTCCACTTCTGACACCAATTGTTACGAATACTACGTCTAGGGGGCTGTTACGTATTTTGGATTGTGTAATTTGAAAATAAAACACAGTCAGTTTCTGAAACGCAGCCAATTCAAAACCAACAGTCACTTTATTATTCACAGTTTTTATTATTCACAGTTTTACACTTTACTGTTCGTACACTTAAGTATTTGCTTAATTACTCCGTGTGGCAACTTCCCTTGTCAAAACCAGACTGACTCGCTGCGCCGCATCCGGCTGCCTTTTATACCTCTCAGGCCATCGCGCAGATCGTTCCCGCACATTCCGGAGTGGACTAAAAGTTTCCATCATTGCCAGGTTGGACTAAGAGTTATTATCGCGGCCGTCGCTGCCAGATTGGACTAAAAGTTACTATCGCGGCCGTCGTTGCCAGATTGGGTTATAGCACGGCACGTAGCGGCAGGGTTGCTTTGCACAGCGACAGACGGTCTCATCGTTACAGTATTTATTATACTTAGTTGAACCCCCTATGGTCTGGCCAGACCATGGTGTATTTTCATACAAAGTTGCCTGTTATTTTCAGTTTTTTTTGTTATTTTCGATGTAATTAGTGCCAGAATTGTTTATAAATATTTTTTTTCGTTTGTTCCTTATTCAGTTCTCTACGGAGCATAGGGCTGCAACTAGGTTTTTCCATCTGACCCGATTTGAAGCACTTTTTTCGTGCCATCTCGTTAATAGTGACATGAGTTAGCTAGCGCAAAATGTACCTGGTCCAAATGTTTTTCACTCGCATTGGTTTTTATTTTCTTTTAGGTTAGTAAATTATAATGTTTGTTAGAAAACAATGTCTGAACACATTCAAAATTAATATTTATCCATTGTATTCGCTGTTATATTCGTGTTTTTGGTGTCAATTTAATTACATTTCTATTTGTGCTCTTCTCGTGTCCGATTTTAACCAATTGGATTGTATGTTTTCTGTGACAGAGATTGAAGGAAGCAAATGCTATTTCGAGGATAAGGTGTACATTATTTTTGAACTTCATCGCTGGCGTAACATCAGAGAGGACGATTTCTCTAAAAAAAAATAGTTTAAGCAGTAGCAAAAACCAAAGCTTTAGAGCAACATAATTAAGATATTTAATTATTTATTTATTCTGAGTCATTAATTAAATAGTTTGAATAAGCTTAACTTAAATGTTGAATACTTATCACTAAAGGTTTAGTCGGAAGCATACAAATTACACAGGCAAATAATTCTCGCAATTGGCTCATTGAATGAATACGTAGTTCTGTGGGATAATTGAATGAACCCACTTTTTAAAGTTTATGGAGGATTCATTTGTTGCTGGAGGTATGAGACCAGTTCAGCATGAACAGTAACATGTTGAGTATGTTATGCTTGAACGGAATGTTTTAGAAGATATTTTGTCTTATTGACAGCTAATAGTTCGCAGTGTTGTGTATTAGCACAGAATAAACAGTATACAGAAGGCGCATCTGAAATAATTTTGCGATTTCATTACAGACGCGGGCGGGAAGCCGAGAGAGTAAGCGCGAATTGATGTATTGTATACGCATAGATTCGATGGTTTTGGACTTAATTCTCATTTCGACAACAACACGTAATGTTGTTGCTTTCCGCAGCAAGCCAGCTTGGCTTTGCTCGTGCACATTGAAATTGTTGGCAATTGTGGCAAATTCAATAGGTAGTTGCAGCACCAGAACTGATTAAACTTTTTTCTTTGATAATTAGCACAACATTGTAGCAATAGTTTTCCACTTATTATCACTTTCTTGGTTGTTCTTGGTTGTTTCAATATTTAACACATATATTTATTTTCATTGTAGCCATTTGTACTTTTTACAACTTCTATTTTACAAGCAGACCAAAAGAACTTAAAATCCATTGAATTTTGGTTTTTCCCGTAGTGCTACCACCTTATGTGCCTTGGCGATCGCTCAATAAATTTTTCTATGAAAACTGCCTGTCCACTTCTTGTTCTTGTTTGTAAAAAAGCAAGCGGAGAGCGAGCACGAGCCACCACCAACATGCAAGCGGCACATCGCTTTGTTGCCCAACAACAACAACCACAGTGTGTGGTGCGCGGTCGCAGCTTCTCAGCTTACGCTCTCGCGCTCTGTGCGTTCTCGTCCCTTTTACTGCTTCCCCCGCATCTACAAACGAACGAAAATTTTCTTTACACCAGATGCGCATTCTGTATATTGTTTGTTCTGTGGTATTAGTCAGCTACCTATTCGACTTCAAAGCATAATTGTCAATAGTGAAAGGAATCCAGAAATAAAAATGTGTTAGATATATCAAAACACGATTTGTATATGTCCAATATAAAATCTCAATGTGTTTGAGTCATTATACTGCATTATATCCCTGCAACCACTGCATTGGTGAAGCAGTTGAGGCAAATCCATAACAACGTATTTTACGTTTTTAATTTTTTTTCCGTACTATCGTATATTTTTAATTTCAAAATTTATTTATTGATTAGTTGAAATTCGCTGTGTATTTTATAAATCAAGCATAATTTTACCTTTTTACCTAAATAAAAAGTAATCAAGCAACAGAAATTATTGTATTCACACTTTCTTGTTTTTTTGACAGGCCTACACACCCAAACGTACGCAGACAAACACTCACACATACTAAGATATATATTGAAACGAAAAGGCACTTTGTGCTGTGCATGAACGCTTTTCCAAGCATACTTTTAGGCATGCACTGTGAAGTACGGCAAACTGGTATAATTCGCTTGGTATAGTCCGATATGGCAAGGTTCGCGAGAAATGGACTGTGCGAGAATGGTCAAGCATTTTCTAATTGGAAGTTGCAAGAAACTTCGGCGCGATAAGAAAACTGGTATAAAAGCAGCAGTGTGCAGCGCAGTGAGTCGAGTCTGTGTTGAGCACGCAAAGTGGTAGCAAGTGTAGATACAAGTGAAGTGTAAATCTCACAATCGAAACGAACCTTGGAAGACGAGTTTGAAATTTTCGTAACATTTGGTGTCAGAAGTTCGGATTGTGTTACTGAAGATAAACAAAAAAAATCATAAAAACGCAGACATGGTTAAACTCGAGCTGCTGAAGGTGGACCAGCTGAAGAAGGAGCTGGCTGCCTGGAATTTGCCGACTGCTGGCGGAAAGGTGGAGTTGCAGTTGCGCTTTCGAGAAGCATGTGAGGCACGAGGCGTCGATTGGACTGTGCACGAGTTCGGAGCGCAAGAACTAGAGGCGTCGGCCAAGGTGGAGGAGTCGCCTGCTGGTGCTGCTTCGCTACAGAGTACAGCGGCAGCGGCTGCGCCAATACAAGCGTTGGACATGAGCCAACTAATGGCTGCACTCAAAGGCATGTCGGCGCAAATGGAAACGGCGAATCGAGAAATGGCAGTGAAACTGGAAACTACGAATCAGGAAATTTCGGCAAAAATCGAAACGAGAAATCAAGAAATAGCTAAAATGGAATCGGCGAACCGAGAAGTAGCGGAGCGAATGGAAACCAAGCTTCAGGAAAATTCTGCGCGCTTGGAGCAGAAAGTGGAAGAAATCTCAAACAAGCTTGACGTGAAGGTGGAGCACCTGGGAGCGCAAGTGGAACACTTAGATAAACGAGTCGACGGCCTGGATGATTCTCTGAACAGACGAGTTGACAACTTGGATGATTCCTTGAACAAACGAGTTGACAGTCTGGAGGATTCGGTGAACAGAAAAATCGACGAGCGGCTTAGAGAGGTACAGCTGCGAGCAAGGGTGCAGTCGGTTGAGGAAAGTTTTGCCATAGAAGTGCCTACTTATGATGGTACTACGTCGTTCGACACATTCAAACTACAATTCGATATGGCTGCTTTGGAGAGTCAGTGGACCAATGTTAGGAAAGGTCGGAGACTGATATTGGCTCTAAGAGGTCCTGCGGCTGAGGTAATAAAAACAGTTCCGGAAGGTTTGAGAGGTGATTACGAGACCGTCATAAGGGCGCTGGCAGCCAGATACAGTGACGAGCACAACAAAATGCTGTATTATTGCGAGCTGAAGAGCCGTAGGCAAAGAGCCAACGAGGCGCTGCAGACGTATGCAGCAGACATTGAGCGGCTCGTACAGTTGTGTTACCCGAAATTCGGCGCTGATTATCTCGAGAGGATGAAGATTGAGGCGTTTATTGAAGGTCTTCATGACCCGGAGACACGACGCAGTGCATTGATGATGGGCAAGCCGACATTCCGTGAGACGGTGACAAGCGCATTGTCGTATGAGACGGCCTGGAGGGGAAGTTTTCGACATTCATCTGCGGAGATGCATGGAGTCCAGTCTGGACGTGTCACGCAAAGCCAGACAGTGAGCTCGGAGGCACCAGCAGGGCTGCCGGCAGTATCATCTCGAGTCAGTTGCTGGCGATGTGGCAAGCAAGGCCACATATCACGAGACTGCCATCTGCGAGAAAAGCGTGAGACCGAGCGCAGGCATAATTCGCAGGCCGAAAACGAGGGACAAATTGTGGATGTTCGGTCGGTAGGAGTTTTGCAAGAGGAAGATTGGCTTGCGGAAAGGCTACAAAAGGGCCAGCGCAAGGATACGGATCTCGCGAAGATCATCAAAGGCAAAGCGCAGAGATTACGGCCGGCCTGGCAGGAGATGGCTGATGAGAGCCCGATCACGAAGGCTTACTGGGCACAGTGGCAAAGTCTACGTCTGCAGGATGGCTGCCTATACCGCGAGTGGAAGAGCAGGGATGGCAGGACCAGAAAATCCCTAATAGTGGTCCCGAGAGGCCGAGTCGACGATGTCATCGAGGAAAACCATAACGACTCCAGTGGAGGGCACCTAGGCATCGCAAAAACTGTCGCCAAGATAAGAAGGCGGTTCTATTGGGTAGGATGCCAGGAGTCTGTCGCTGCTGCTGCTTCGCGCAGTCGACTGCGCCTGTGCTCGTTTGCACACCTCTCGCTGCTGCCTGTTACAATGTCGCGCACTCAACTGCGCCTGTGCTCGTTCGCACACCTCTCGCTGCTCCTTGTTATGGCCAAACTCCATAAAGCGCGTTTCAGGCGTATCGTGGTTTTTCGCGTTTCTCGTGTTTCGAGAAAAAGTTGAATCAGTGTATTTGTGTGAAGCAAACTCCATGACTACGCCCGAAACGCGACAAAAGTTTAATTATTTTCAACTTTCTCTCGCGTTTCTCGCTTAACGACGTCAAACAGCTGACAGAGCTCCTAAAGATGTCATACATTATGTGGTTAAATGGTAATGCCGATAACAAACTTGTGTTATCGCAAAAGTCGGATGCATTTATTTTATACGAAAGCTATTAAATACATTTAAGAAACATTTGAAATTCAATATTTTAACATAAAATGTGAAGAAATTCCTAAAAATTAGCATAATTCAATAATGGACAAACGAAACTTAGTCTTCGCTTTATTCGAAATTCGATAGCTTATTCGTTGTCGATCGAATTTTGCTCATCCCTGCGAAATAAATTGCTACAAATTGAATTCAACAGAATCTTTTTTTTTATTTTTTGCAATGTTCGATATGCATTTATTGTGTTTAAAATGAAATCAGTAAATTCTTTAAAGTCTTTATAGAAGTATAGCAATTTCATTTCGTTTTTTTTTCACAATTCACAACGAAATCAATCAGCAGTTTGCCAATTAAAAATTAGCATCAACTGACGTAAGAAGAACAAGCTGACGCGTGAAACGCGCTTTGTGGAGTTTGACCATTTGCAACGCGAAAACGCGAGAAAAGCCATAACACGACACACCCCGAACGCCTTAAACGCGCTTTATGGAGTTTGGCCATAACTGCTTCGCGCACTCAACTGCGCCTGTGCTCATTCGCACACATCTCGCTGCTGCTTCGCGCACTCGACTCCGCCCTCGTTGTTACTTGCGCACTGATTGCGCTTTCGTTGCCGCTTGCTTGCGCACTTGGTCGTGCCTTCACTGTTGCCTGCGCGCTAGACTGCGCCGTCGCTGCCTGCTTGGGCACTTGGTTGTGCCGTCACTGTTGCTAGCGCTCCAGATTGCGCCGTCACTGTTGCTAGCGCTCCAGATTTCGCCGTCACTGTTGCTAGCGCTCCAGATTGCGCCGTCACTGTTGCTAGCGCACCTGGTTGTTGCCTGCGCACTAGATTGCGCCTTCGTTGTTGCGTACCGGCTGCGCCTTCGTCACTATTTGCTAGCGCATTTGGTTGGGCCTGCGCAGTCGGCTGCGCCGTCGTTATTGCCTGCGTGCTAGATTGCGCCTTCGTTGTCGGAGTTAGCGGGGCTTTGGTGGCGTGATCACCGTGGTCTAAGGTTCCGTTATGACCGCAACGGGAACCAAACGCATTTTTCTTCGGGGAAATTGTATCCCACTTCTGACACCACTTGTAGGATCGCCGTAGTCCAAATGAAACACAGTGCACTTTAACTTTAAATAATTCAGCAAATAGTTTATTCAGCTTTAGTAGTTTAATAAAACGAGTCGCACAACCGCACCTGGCTGTCCCCAGTCCCACATATATATTACATTTATATATTACTAGCTGGGCCCCGCGGCTTCGCACGCAAGCTCTTTTGTTTCACCCGATACAAATTTTGAACGCATTGTTGGCCCCGTCAGATTTTGATTAAAAAAAAAAAAAAACATATGTCTATTATCTTTGATATCAAGTGGTTCTAACAACTATGAAGTCAAAAGGCTCTTTAAATCATGAGTTTTCACATTTACTCTAAACAAATTCTTAACCCTTAGTTTACCACGATAGATTTCGATTTTCAAAAATATGAAAAGTACATTTTAATTATTTCCCGATTGAAGTGCTTTTTGTCAAAGTTTAAAGTCAAAAGGACCAATAAATCGTGTTTCTCTATACAAACTGTTAACCCATTGTTGACCCCGTTAGATTTTTATTTTCAAAAAAGTGAAAAACAATTGTCAAATTATTACAAAGTTTGAAGTCAGTGGGCCCATTATTTCATGTTTTTTACAGTTTCGCCATACAAACTTTTAACCGGTCGGAGTCAACGACCGGTTTTAATATTCGGAAAAAATTAAAAACACGTATCAAATTATTTTACATTTGAAGTACTTTCACCAAGTTAGAAGTCAAAAAGCTAAAAAAAATTGTTTCTCCAAACATACTGAAACGAAGAGGCACTCTGTGCTGTGCATGAACGCTTTTCCAAGCATACTTTTTGGCATGCACTTTGAAGTACGGCAAATTTGGTATAATTCGCCTGGTATAGTCCGATATGGAAAGGATGGTTCTCGAAGAAATGGGAATGGTTCTCGAAGAGTAGACGAGCGCTTTCCAATTGGAAGTTGCAAGAAACTTCGGCGCGATAAGAAAACTGGTATAAAAGCAGCAGTGTGCAGCGCAATGGGTCGAGTCTGTGCTGAGCAAGCAAAGGGGAAACATGCGGTAGTAGTGTAAAGTAGAACAAGTGTAAATCTGTAAATAAAGTGATTGTTGATTTCTGACTGCGTTTTTGCGCTGAAGTTGTTTTATTTTCAAACACAATCAAAACGAACCTTGGAAAACAAACTTGTATTTTCGTAACATTTGGTGTCAGAAGTTCGGATTGTGTTACTGAAGATAAACAAAAAAATAAATAAATAAATAAAATTATAAAAACACAGACATGGTTAAACTCGAGCTGCTGAAGGTGGACCAGCTGAAGAAGGAGCTGTCTGCCTGGAATTTGCCGACTGCTGGCGGAAAGGTGGAGTTGCAACTGCGCTTGCGAGAGGCGTGAGTTATGTCGACAGCTTCGCTGACGCCAAAACCAAATTTACCATCGATTGGTCTACCTAAAATTCGTAAAAACATTTATTCATATTTCGACCACACAACGAAAACACTTTCAAAACAATGACACTTTCACAAACTGGCTGTAATCGGTGTTCGGTTGCGAAAGGGCCGAGGAGAAGATCGCGGAGCCGCACTCAACTAGTTGAAAGCAGGTTGACAGCGAGCTATGGTTTACGGGCTAACCCAGAAGGGTTTCAAGAAGGCAATCTGGTAATGGTTTACAACCCGCAGCGGAGGAAAGGTTTGTCTCCAAAACATCAAACATCATGGGAAGGACCGTACAAAGTCGTGACGAAGATTAATGACGTGGTGTACAGAGTTCAACGCTGCAGCAACGGAAATGCGAGGTTGAAAGTAGTCCATTTGGAGCGCCTGGCGTCTTACTCCGGCGGAGCCTCGGTACTTGTTCGGGACGAACAAGTCTAAGTGATGGGCAGTGAAACGAAAAGGCACTTTGTGCTGTGCGTGAACGCTTTTGCAAGCATACTTTTAGGCAAGAAAGGTCGAGCATTTTCTAATTGGAAGTTGCAAGAAACTTCGGCGCGATAAGAAAACTGGTATAAAAGCAGCAGTGTGCAGCGCAGTGAGTCGAGTCTGTGTTGAGCAAGCAAAGTGGTAGCAAGTGTAGATACAAGCACAGAACAAACAATATACAGAATGCGCATCTGGTGTAAAGAAAATTTTCTTCGCGGGTTCCAGCGGTAGGACCCGTTTGTGGATGCGGGGGGAAGCAGTAAAGTTGATGAGAACGCACAGAGCGCGAGAGCGTAAAAAGAGAAGCTGTGAGAGCGCAAAATGAAATGTTCGGAGAGCAAACAGATAAAAGTATTAATCGCATGCCGGTGTACCAAACAGTAACGCACCATATATGTATGTGGTTGTTGTTGTTGGCCAACAAAGCGATGTGCCGCATGCATTGTGATGGAGGAAATGAAAGTCGACAGCCTGTGGTTGTTGTTGCCGCTGGCTAACAACTGAAGTTAGAATATATTTTTGCTTTGGCTGATTTCTGTAACGAGCTCAGCAATTCACAATACTACGATAAAAAAAAACCCCAATTGTGGGAATAAGTCAAGGAATAAGTTTGGTCAAAATAACCAGAGTTTATTACGTTTTTAGGATTTTAAGTTTTCGGGGTTTAGTTAAATTTTTCTTTTCGGAGGCCCATGCACAATGCTTCCTGAGAAGAACTAAGATCATAAAGTCCAAAATTGTGTTTTTATGATCAGGACACGTGGAAAACCATTGTGGTGTAGCATTTTGGCATTTAACTTTTATTACATTTTTTATGCCTACAATTTGTGGCTGTTTTTCAAAAATGCTGCGGAAAATTGAAATGTGTACTTTGCTTATCTCTAATAGAATTTGCGATGGACTAATAAGGTTGCCGAAATCTTTAAGATAGTTAAAGTTTTTGTGAAATATGAAAAGTTCACTAGCAACTGTTAGTACCTCATCTTCTTTTCTCAATTCCGCTGCACATGTTTCACAGTTTATTTTGGTAAGTATTTTGTAGACAACATAACCCAAAAAATATCTTAAAGACGCTAAATCTATGGTAAATTCGGAACAGTTCTCAAAACTATCATTTAATATGAAATCGGCAAGGATGGCTGTATTATTATCCACTTCAAAATCATCGGTTTGACTAGTTTCTTCGCTATGTTCAGGAGCTGAGTCGGGATTTAATACGATATTAGAAAGCGTTTCAAACGTAGTATCATTTAGTTCTTCACAATTGCTGTGGGAACTTAATTGCACAATTTTTGCGGCCATTAAGCGTGCTAATATATTATTAATATTAGCCACTGATGGATTTATATTATTACCACCTTTTTGTCTTAGTATAGAAAACATATTTTCAAGTTTGTCTTGGTTTAATGGCCTTGTCATCAAAAAAAAAATGTCGGATTTTTTCTCAAACAGCTCGTCTACTAATAGCAAAACAGCTTTTAGAGTAAGTTTCATCCCATAAAAAAAAATACTTTTTTCTTTTTGTCAACAAATGAGATATCATCCAGGTATTAACCCAAATGTGGTACTTCTTTTTTGTTTGTAACTTTAAAAATCATTCTTTTGCATTTTATTACTGTTTAAGCCTACATAATGAATAATCAAAAGTAATTTTTTAAAATATTGTTCGAAACAGTGGTTTTTGGGCATCATGCCATATGGCTTAGTAAGAAATAAAAAACATCGTACAGCCTTAGTGAACTATATTTGGGATCTAACTTTGTTTACACTTACTAAAGCAATAAATACCTACTAGATTACTTACTTAAACCTATGAAATAAATTGATTTTTGTAATAGAATAAATAAAAGTAAAAAGTGACCTCTTTTTGTAAAATACACCTAAGTCTGTTTTTACACGGTCTTTTTTTACACGGTTTTGATATAACACGGTTTGAAAATTGAATATTTTTAATTTTTTTACACGATTTTATTCCATTTAGCACGATTTGAAATTTTATGTACTTAAATTTTTTTTGTCAAATTTAATTTTTGCGAAGTATGTTCATATCACAAAAAAGTATTTATGAAAGAAAAAAGTCTGAAACCATCGATAGTATCGATAGTGCTATCGATAGTTTGCGAACACTAGCTTAAAGATTTAAGTGAATTCCCTTTTAGCGCGTACAAGCAATTTTTACTGGTCAAAGCAAATGTGAATAGCACTAATTTAGGGGAATTCCCTTTATGTGCATACAATAAAATTTACTGGTCAGAGCAATTGAAACGTGTTAATATTTTGTGAACTGTCAATGCAATAAGACGTGTTTGGTAAAGAAATTTTAATAGGTTTTAGAGATTAGGAACAAATCACCCATTTTTGTATACGATCAATGTCTTTTTTACACGGTTTTTTTTTACACGGCTTCTTCTGGAACCAATCTACCGTGTAAAAACAGACTTAGGTGTACGCAGCTCGATAGGACTGCACACTTTCTGAACCCCTACAATTTACTTAGTACACTAATCAAAATATTTGTTTCATTATTTGTATAAAAATCTTCAGAGAAAAATACAAAAATATAAAAATACAGTATCCACAAGTTTTTGACCTAAAACAGGCACTGAAAATAGGCTATACCATATGGCATAGAATAACCGAAAGGGTTAAAGGAAGAACTTTATATACACATGTGATAAACTGTTGAGTTGATCGCAGATCTATAGAAATTTTTGGAATATAACGATCCACTGTTTAGGCAATCAAATGTTTTGTCAATATTTTCTATAAAGCTGGCCGTAGATAAAGCCAATTCTTTAGAATTCTTCTTTCAGTCCTGCTGAAAATTTGGGTTGCCAGTTTTACTTTCATTTTCTCGAAAGAATTTGGAAAAATGTGTTGGCTGGTTAGTTTAGGACACATTTTTGTTGTTGACTTAAGTTCCATTTCGAAAAGTTCTTGAACAACCCTAAAACTAGCAATTCCATTTGGTGTAGCTAAGTCGCGTTTGAGCCAGCCATTTCTCAGTGATTTAACAAGGTGCGGGAAATCATATATGCAGAACACTTTTCCATCATTATACATGAAAAAAGGCCTTTCCAAAGTTACACCCATATCCGAAAAGCACTTCCTATTGGAAGACCCTTGGTCACAAGTTATAACTTTTACTGTGATGCCAAAACTATTGAGAATTTTTAAATTTTCCAGAATTATATTTTTTTAAATATTAGCAGAGAGTCCGTTTTTGGAAACAAAGTAATTTAGTACCAATGACCAGTTTGAAAACATTGATTTGACCATAAAAACACATAATTGTTTTCCTATTTGGCTTGTCCTTTCAACCCCATTTTCTTCATACCCATCCACCAAATCTAATTTAGGATTATATCGTAATTCCTTTCTAATTGTCATTTCATCCATTAATAGAATCATGTTGTTCTTTTCGCTCTGGGTCAAATCCAAGCACCGTTTTCTTATGACCTCAAAAGCAGAGTTCTTAAAACCTGGCTGCAGGAACTTTACAGGGGCCCATCGATTAACAGTCAAGATATGTGGAAAATTTAGATTTAGTTTATTTCTTAAAAATTGATACGTCGATTGCGAGACATAATAAATATATTTATTTCCGTATATTCTTTAGGACGGGAACTTAGAAGAAGCTTACAAAATACTTTTGATTCTTTGCTCACGTTATTATAAGAGTCGATACGTTGGAGTACTTCTGACTTTTTTGGTAATTTCTTCTGGTTTTTTATGTTTCTGTATTTTGCCAAAATGTTGTAATATTTCTTCCTGTAAAAATTTACGGATTTAGCATATGATGAGCAATTATTGCAATGCCCATCTACGGACTCACTTTTTCGTCTCTTTCTAGTTGAACAATCGGGCTCTGAAAACTCATAAGTTTCTTGAACATTTTCCAAATTAAATACAGGAACTGCTCCAGATTTTAAATATTTGTTCCCAATGTCAGAACTTGAGAAGTGATTAACGCATATAAATAATGGTTTGCTGTATTCTTTAGTTTTAATGCTACATTTTTCTCGCCAAATTTGGCCCATAGCTGAGTCATAGGGCGGAAATTTAAACATCTTAAGTTGTTCATCATCCCGTCTAGATTTTCGGCAATATGTTATGCAGCATTGAATCCCTGACTTTATTAAATTTTTACCCATCCGGGGTAATAAATTTTTACACGGAGCAGGATCCATTTTTCGCATACTAGTAAAGTCAGTGAATATGCCAAATGAAAAGTAATATAATAACCAAGGAAAGGATCAACTAACTAATTTGGATCAACCACGTCAAAACAATTGCAAAAAATTCAAAATTGGAATCAACCACGTCAAAATTTATACAAATAATTTTACTTGGAACTAGCCTCGTAAAAATATTTGTAAAAATTTTTATTTTGGATCAACCACGTCTAAATATTTGCAAAATTTAATATCAATTAATCTAAGCGCAGCATGAAAAGAAAAACGACCATTCAGCTCGAAGATTCGATTGATTATGACAAGAAACAAATTTGCCGGTACCTGCTCGTTCTGCGCTTGCTTTTTTACAAACAAGAACAAGAAGCGGACAGGCAAAATTTGCATAGGAAAAAGGGACTGAGCGATCGCTTTGCCAAAACAAGCACCATTTCAATGTGCCCGAGTAAAGCCAAGCTGGCTTGCTGCGGAAAACAACAACATTGCGTGTTGTTGTCGAAATGAGAATAAAGCAACAATCAATCGAATGAATGCGGGAATGCAAGAGAGCATCGCAAAGCAGCGCTCCGCTCGCTTGCGCTTACTCTCTCGGTTCAATATACATTTTCCTCATTTTTGCTGCTTCCCGCCCGCGTCTGAAATGAAATCGCAAAATTATTTCAGATGCGCCTTCTGTATACTGTTTATTCTGTGATACAAGTGAAGTGTAAATCTCACAAACGAACCTTGGAAGACGAGTTTGGAATTTTCGTAACAATATAAACTCATCAACAAAAATATTAAAAAAATATATTAACCAGCACAATCCTCGAATATCCTCTTTTTTGCATCATGGTCTGGCCAGACCATGGGGGGTTCAAGTATGAGGTTTTAAGTGGGTGCGCACACAAGAGTTAAATCAACAGAAAATAGCGTTGGGGTAACACTACCACATTCTGTATCTTGCGGCAATACTGCCACATTCTGTACCACTGGCAGCTCGAAAAAAGAGTGGCGCTACTTAAGAATTACTTTGTCTAATCCAGGGGTGCCCAAAATCTTCTTATGGAAGAGCAAACACCAATTCATGCAAAGTTGCCCAAAGAAATGCAACCAAAAAAAAGGAATTCAGTATGTACACCGAAAAAAAAATAATTTTCTGTAATGTTATTTTAAAAAAAATCTAATCATAATAAATCTGTCTGCTAACATAGTTCCAACACTTGTTTAACTCCGAAAATAACTGTTCTTTAGAACCCTCCGCTATCTTATCAGCAACGCAACCTGCATGGTATGTTTTAAAATGCCTTTCCATATTATATTTTAAGCTCCCTTGAATTAGTTGAAAGCATATTGTGCATTGCGCTTGACCCTTACAATTATAAGTGAAAAAATATCATTCTCCCGTTTCTCATTAGTGTTGAGCAAAAAATCGCAACCGGTGATTTTATCGCTGTGATTTTGTAATCACAGTGTCACATTGAGATTGACTGGCAACGAAAACTGCGATTGTAAATCACTGTTTTGCCAAAATCGCTGTGAACAAATGAGCAGCGAATCGCACCTTGACTGGCAACGAAAATAGCGATTGTAAATCACTGTTTTCCAAATCACTGTTTTGCCAAAATCGCTGTGAACAAATGAGAAGCGAATCGCACCTTGACTGGCAACGAAAACAGCGATTGAAAATCACTGTTTTGCCAAAATCGCTGTGAACAAATGAGAAGCGAATCGCACCTTGACTGGAAATGAAAACAGCGATTGTAAATCACTGTTTTCCAAATCACTGTTTTGCCAAAATCGCTGTGAAAAAATGAGAAGCGAATCGAACCTTGACTGGCAACGATTTCAGCACTCGTTTCTCTGCACTGTGACAATGCTGCTAACATTTATTTCATTTTCTAGTGCTCCCCTTTCCACTACAGGCAAATTTTCGCAAGCAAGAAACAGCTGATATCACTATTTCGTTTCCACCACGAATTACAACCCCATCATGTAAATTGCTAAGAACTGGATGTGTAACTTCCTTAATATTAGACATTTTCTTCCGACTAACATTTGAATGGAAAACCAATGTTAATTTTTTCGCATTCAAACAAGTCCGCGAGCTGCCGCGTGCGATAGATAGATTCTTGCAATAGAACTGTGATTGAAAATCACAGTGATTCAAAATCGCAGTTTTCAATCACAGTGATTTTCACATCGCAATCGCAAATCACACTGTGATTTGAAAATCGCCGTTTTGCTCATCACTATTTCTCATTGCAATTCGCGTTCATTTTGCAAGCTTCAAAATTATAAATTTGAAACAAAGATCGATTTTTTCTAGTGCTTCTCAATCGACAGCCGCACACGTTTTGAAGCAAATTCATTCGCTAGACAGCAACAAAACCTACGTTGAAGATAACCAAGGTCTATAGAAGTAAGGTCCCGCCTTTCTTCTTAACGTCAAAGAATTTGTTGTGCTCGTGTGACGTCACACAGAAGTGAGCTCTGATCGGTCGAGTTTGTCAAATGTTAGGAAATGTAAACAAAACCGAGAAAAAGTAGTTGCCATACAATACGTTTTAACAATTCTGTGGTCAAAAGCAACAACCGCCTAAGTCGAAAATTGCTGTTTCGAGCAATCTCGTTTTAAAGTTTTAGCGCGTAGTGTGTTTGTTATCGGAATGCGAATAGGTTTTTATTAATAACTTTTTTTATTTTAAAGTTACAAACTCCCCGATTTTACACAAACGTAGAGCACAGTCAGGGGAACACGGTGGCATCCATAACTAAATTTCTTTTTAAGTCGACTTTAGCGGTTATTGCTTTTGACCACAGAATTGTATACAATTTAAGGGGTCATTCTCATGTGAAATTTTGTAAAAATTATTTTTTTTAACATATTTGGAATGTATCATCCTTGAAGAATGTGCTGTCAAATTTTTATTGGAAAATTTAAAGTATTTCGGCTTCTACAGACATTTATATAACGAGCGGTCAAGGATTCTAGCGGTTAGTCAAAACTTTAAACGTGTTTTTCTCGGAACGCCTTTTTTTTAAATGGCGGGGATGATTTAAAAAAAACCATTCATCCGATCTCCCTGCGATTTTGTCACGTCATTCTACGTACTGTTAGCTATCGTCCCTAGTAAATTCACTCCGATATGTTAAAAATTTCATATTTTTTTTAATTGATAAAATCTTCAAAAACAACAATTTTTTACTGTTCTAACTTCCAATGCCTGCCATTTTGTGAGATTCTTATGAAAAAATTCAAATTTACTACGGGCGAGAGGTACGTTCATACTGATTAAGAATTTCTTTGAAATTTATGTTTCAGATAATCCTGTGACTCAAAACAATCCCCGACAGCCGACCATGACGCGGCAGAAGCCGTGTCTTTAATCGAAAAAAAGTGTTTGAAAAAATTAAAAAATTTTTTTTTTTATTTTTTATTTTTGTACCATAACAATGAATAAATTAAAGTGGAATATCTTTTTTTGATAATTCCTCGTACTCACAAAGGAAATAATTTCTGAAGAATGTCCATTTTTCCTGTCCGCGCATGAGAATGACCCCTTAAATATATTCTAGGAACGTTAAGTTTATTACAATCGACTTGAATTATTTTGTTTTTGCTTCGGAAAGAACATGAAAATTTAGGAAATTGAAATATGTACATATGCATATGAGATTATTCTATAATTTTATCCATTTTTCGTATTCATAAAATACGAATAAATAATATATAAATGTGGCAGCACTACGAATTGCTCATTCTACGTCACAACATGGCGAGTGGCGTAACCTTTAATTTATAAACCTTGGAAGATAACTGTCGCCAATGCGTGCGGCAAAGTAAATCCTAAGTAGCGACACTCTTTGACAACCGGACGTTGATTTTTTCTGAAGGCTCCTGTCAAATTGTTGTTGTTCACGTGTAAAACGGTCACTGTGGTGAATAAGTACATTAACTTTCAGGGTTACGTGCACTTGACAAACCCTGAAAAATTAAAGTTTTCATGAATTTCTTAAGTGTATTTTAAAACGATTTTATGTTTCGGACACTGACTTTTTATGCAGAAATGACTAAGGCACAATAAAATAAATATTATTCTCACAAATTAGATGCTTTCCAACTAAAATCATGAAACAATTTTACATAATTTCGATTTCTTTGCAAAAGCAACTCTACCCGGAAATAAATATTCACCACAATTATGGTCAGCTTAAAATTTGAATTTGAAATTTTTTTTTATATTTTTACACAAAAGCTGACTGGACACAAGAAAATTTTGTTTTGATCGGGTGTTGTTTGGAATGGAATGCGATATGTTGTAGCGCTGCACGGCCGAGAGTATATGATTGTGGGCGCTTAACATCACCGGACCGCGCTCCACCACGAACAACTCCTCCAGCATGACCAACTCAGTCAGCAGCCCGGGCGGTCGCCGGCCAATTAGTCGGCGCCACACTGCAACACAATCTATATATATAGAGAGTAGAAGAGAAGAAGAAGACGGTCGCGTTTTTTTCTGCTCCAGGCAAAAAGTGTTTTTTGAAAAGTGTAGTGCGTGTCACCGCGAAATAGTGGGAGCTGACTAAGTGCGAAAGTGTAGTGCCGCGGTGTGCAAAGTGTACAGGCACGAGCTGAGACACAAGCGTTCCAAAATTGTGTTTTAATTTTGATGGTTCGCTGCTTTCACAGAAATTTTCTCGGACGACGAAAACTCACCTCACAGGTCTTCGCGAAATCCCGCGCAACACCCTAGGGTTTATAAACATTAATCAGCTGTTTTAATCTCCAAATCAGCTTATCAAAAAAGCTGACGTTCCTATTGGCTGCAGCCAGCTTAGGCGGCCATTGAAATTGAGATAGCTGTTCCCTACTGCCATTGCACTGACCAATAGCAATCGAGCAAGCTCGAGCTGCAACGATGAGCGTCAACCGATCGCCCCAATCGGGGCGAAGCTTAAGGAATGGCGGAAGGGCAACACCGCTAATTGGCTCAAAGGAGAACGCTGGCTCTGTAGGGGTGAATGAAGCGCAACATACCGAGATAGCAGGGGTATTAGCGATAAACCCGTTTAAAAGCCGAGCAAAAATAGCACGATCGCCGACCCGTAGGAACGAAGAACGCTCGCAGTCTTCACCACCGAGCATACAAGCGGAGGAGAGCTGCGTTATTACAGAATCGGGACGAAATTCGGAAGAAAACGGCTCTACCCCCACCTCAAAAACGGGGCGCGCAGGAAAACTACCGCTAAGACGAAGCAACCGTGATGCACCGGGGGGGGAAAACGGTACAGAGGTCCTGGTAATAATGGGAGCAAAAATCAAAGAAATGGCAAAAATTATGTACGCACACCGACATGTGAACGGGGTGATGAAGGACATGGTCTGCGGTATTGTCAAGTTGCAAAAACAGGCACTTAGTAGTACGCGCAGCAGCAGAAAAACGGCTGAGCAGAGTACGCAAACGACTCAAGTTGCTACGGAAGTGAACAGGCAAGGGAAGTGGGCCAGAGTGCCAACTAGTGAGGAGGCCGACTCGATCCCTGAATATCCATCGCTGCAAACACAAAAACGATCGCGAGTGACGTCGCCAAAACAAGCGGCGCACAATAGCAGCGCGCAGCAACAACAACAGGGCAATATTAAAAAAGACGGCAGGCAGCAAGCGACGCAAGTGGGTCTTAGCGCCATCGAAAACGGCCAAAAAGATAAAGCGACGAGCACGGCTACTGCCAACTTTAATGCAGAAACTACAACCGGCGCAGCTGCCTGGCAATTGGCAAGTGCGAAACGGCGCAAATTTAAACATAGCCAGGAAGGGCAACAAGACAAGGGTGCGGTGAAGCAGATTAGGCCAAGGCCGGACGCGATAGTCATATCAAAGACGGGCGACTCGTCGTACGCAGATATTTTACGTAGGGTCAAGGCCAGTGAAGTCCTTAAGCCACTCAGCGATGACATAAAGGCTATACGCAGAACAGCCAAAGGCGACTTGTTGCTAGAGTTCAAGCGAACGCAGCAAGGCAAGACAGAGGACTACCAAACGGCAATTGAGGGGGTGCTGAAGGAGGAGGCGAAAGTGGAGGCAAAGCAGCACACGATTACGATCCAATGCAGGGACCTGGACGAAGTCACAACGCCTACCGAAATTTGTGACGCGTTGCACAAGCAATGCGGGATTCAGCTCCATGCGGACACGGTAGTACGCAGCACAGTGTCGCGATCCCATATAAGCCGTGGCCAAAAATACTTAGCGTTGTCCTATTTCGATGAAACTTGGTGAGATTGTTTTTGTGGTGGAAATTAAGACATTTACAAAAAATCATTAAAATTGGACCACTGCCACGCCCACCTCCCATACGAAAGGAACTTTAATATTGAAATAACTTTCTTAATATTAGTGATAGAATTATGAAACTTTGTATTTGAGCTTAAAATAATGACATAAAAGTTCACACTAAAAATGGGCGGCCTGCCACGCCCACTTTTAAAAATATTCGTATTTGACTACAACTGCTGTTTACGATACTAGTTCCAAGATGAAATTTTAATTGGTAAGCTTTCTAAAACCTTAAAGTGGGCGTGGCAGCTGGAACATATATATAAAGTGGCCAAAACTTTTCCTTTATGAATTCATGTTTGATTTTTCAGCTTGTGATATCATATTTTGTTATAAATGTTTATATTTTGTTATAAATGTTTATATTTTTAAAGTGGGCGTGGCATTCTGCCTACTTTTGATGATACGAACAATATGCCAACCTTGTTCTTTATGCAGCTCATAATTTCAGCAGCTGCTTTGTCACTACTTTCATTGAACGTCGGAAGCCATACTTCGAAAAAATCAAATTTTTTGACTGTAGGTGCCACTGCAAAAAGTAAATGTTGAAGTGGGGACGCAAACTTTGCTTTTGTCTTATTCTTCGTCTTATTTTTAAGTAAATTTGTAAGAAATTCAAGTTTTGTTGACCGCTTTCTGGCTTCAGCTTTACGCCACACCTCGAAGAAATCGCGTATTTTTAGTGGAGGCGTCACTAGAAAAATGCAAATAACAACCAAATAGGCACTTAAAGGCAAAAAATTACTCCGGATTATGTTAATACATACTTTTTTGAGTAATTTAGGGTTGGAACTAAAAAAGTGTTTTTTGACGTTTTTTAAACTTTTTTCCACCAAACTTTTGGTTCTTTGTTAGAAGCAAGTCAAAAAACGTAATTTTTCAATGTAACGGGATTCCACAGTTATTTCAAAGCACAAACAAAAAAATAGTGCTGTCATACAGGAAAAATGCCAAAGTTTTATTTAATATATAACACGACTATATTAGTATATAAATTATATTTTTATTTGATTTTTCATTCAGCATAAAGAATTACCCACAAACTTAGAACGAATGCTTATTTTTTAACGTCAACTTTGAAGCTACATAAAAATGGAACGGAGTAGGATATTGAAGATCCGATAATGGATTTTTCTTAGTTGAAATATTATCTGTCGATTGTTATATTCATTTTAGTAATTTTTTAACATTGATTTTTACCATTTTTGGCCACACTCGCGACACTGTGCGCAGTCTGCGAAAAAATGCAAACGGCACTCAAACGAGGCAAAAAAAGCTTTGAATGCTTCTCACATTCGCGTAGGCTGGGTATCCTGTAGGATACGTGAAATAGTGTCAGTGAAAAGCTGCTATAGGTGCTGGGGCTACGGGCATATGGCAATGCACTGCAAATCAGCAGTCGACAGGACCGCTCTATGCAGGAAGTGCGGTGAAAGCGGCCACCTGGCGGCGAAATGCAACAACCAGGAAAAGTGTGCCCTGTGCTTAGGCAACCATGCGGCAGGTAGCTACAAGTGCCAAATGTTAAGAGAGGCAACGCAAAATGTGTCGAAATGAAGATAGTGCAACTCAACTTAAACCACTGCGCTGCAGCACAAGACCTGCTGAAGCAAACTGCGGTCGAGCAGAACTTCGATCTGGCTCTGCTCAGCGAACAATATAAAAACATTGATGGCCACGAATGGACAATAAGACCGCAATATGGGCGCCAAACAACAAAAACAACGGCTTCCAGTGCAAAATGCTGACGCCGGAACGCGGTTTCACATGGGTTAAGTTCAGCGGCGATTATTTCTTCGCCTGTTACGCGCCACCCAGCTGGAACAACACTGAATTCGAACGCATGCTAACGGCGCTAGCAATGGAAGCGCAGGGCAAGACGCCCTTGATGGTTGCAGGCGATTTTAACGCCTGGTCGACGACGTGGGGCAGCACTCGCACTAACCAGCGCGGCAAAACGCTGCTGGAATGCCTGGCGCCGCTAGAGCTTGAGCTCCTCAACCACGGCGGGCAGCACACTTTCGACTCCGGCAGAGGTAGGTCAGTGATCGACCTAACGTTTGCGAACTCCTCACTGGCACGAAACGCAAAGTGGGCGGTCAGCAGTATTTACACGCACAGCGATCACTTTGCGATCGTGGTAGAGCTTGATTTGCGCATGCGAACGCCGCACCAGGTAGGCAAGGCGCAGACCAAAGGATGGAGAAGGCAAGCTTTTGACGCGGAGATGTTCGACTTGGTGTGGAACGAGGGGCAGGTCCAGTTAGACACCGCAACCAAACTGGCAACGAGCATCACAGACAAGCTGGCAAAAGCGTGCGACGCGGCAATGCCCAGGCGGGGAAGCAAACCAATTAGAAAGCCCGTGTACTGGTGGAATGACGAAATCGCTTGCGCCAGGAAAAAATGCCACCAGGCGCGCAGAAGGTTGCAGAGGGGCAGAAACCTGCCAACACGAGAAGCGCTGCAAGGTGCGTACAGGGCGTGCAAAAAGGCATTAAAAGGAGCGATTCGCGGCAGCAAGCAGGCATGCTTCAAGGCGCTATGCGACGACGCGGACCTGGACCCATGGGGCAAAGCCTACAAGGTGGTAATGAGCCGCATCAAAGGCCCAAGATCGCCACAGCCGAGCGACCCAACACTGTTAAAAGAGGTGGTCGTCACACTTTTCCCACCCCAACACGACACTATAGAAAACTGTGGTCCAGGTCTGGATATCGGCGACGTCCCGGAGGTGACAACCAGTGAAGTGCTGCAGACACTGGGGAAAATCGCGGACAACAAATCCCCGGGGCTGGATGGCATCCCGAATGTGGCGCTTAAAGCCGAAATGCGAACCAGGCCGGATGTATTTGCCAACCTGTATGGCACCTGCTTGAAAGAGGGTGTCTTTCCAGACAAATGAAAACAACAAAGACTGGTGCTACTACTCAAGCCTGGCAAACAGCCAGATCAACCCTCGTCGTACCGGCCGCTCTGTATGCTTGATACAATAGGCAAGGTGTTAGAGCGGATAATATGCGGCAGATTGCAAAGCATATTGGAGCAACCAGGCGGACTATCGACGCAGCAATACGGTTTTCGCAAAATGCGCTCCACGGTCGACGCTATCCAGGAAGTAATGGGCATAGCTCGCGAGGCCACGCGCGGAAAAAGGTGGCGGGGGGAACCAAAAAGTACTGCGTCGTCATTACTCTGGACATAAAGAACGCCTTCAACTCGGCAAACTGGGGTCGCATCATGGAAGCGCTGCGAACTTTCAAGGTTCCGGCGTACCTCCAGCGAATCATCGCCAGCTATTTTCACAACAGGCTGCTACTGTACGACACGGACGCGGGTGTGCGACAACATGTAGTCTCCGGTGGCGTTCCACAGGGCTCGGTGCTTGGCCCAACACTGTGGAACGTCATGTACGACGGCGTGCTCAGACTTGAACTGCCAAAAGAGGTGACCATCGTCGGCTACGCTGACGACATAGCAATCGTGGCAGTTGCGAAACACACCGACACGCTGCAGAGAAGCTGCAATGACGCGATAGCCCGGGTGAAACAATGACTTACTGGCGCGAAACTGTAGGTTGCGGCGCATAAAACCGAGGCAGTGCTGCTCAGCACAAGAAAGGTGACCGAGTTGCTCACCATAACGGTTGGTGATCACGAAATTACGTCCCAGCCTTACCTGCGGTACTTGGGGGTAATCATTGACACCAAAATGACCTTCAAGGAGCACTTAAAAACTGTGTGCGAGAAAGCCACCCGAGTAAACGGCGCACTGACACGTATGATGCCCAACGTAGGAGTCCCACGTGCCAGCAGACGAAAACTCCTTTCGCGAGTCACGGCATCAATAATACTGTACGCAGCGCCAGTTTGGGCGGATGCAGTGCATACAAAAGAATACACGAAAGGCATCAGATCGGTTTATAGACTGAGTGCGCTACGGGTAGCCAGCGCTTTCCGAACCGTGACGGACGATGCGATCGGGGTCATCGCAAACATGCCACCCATTGACCTGCTGGCTGTCGAAATGCGACGGCTATACGCTGCAGCCACAAAACCCACGAGCGCCACCAAAGCCGCAGAAAGGAGCGCCACCATTAAGGACTGGCAACGAAGATGGAGCCAATCCAGTAAAGGGCGATGGACGTTTGCGCTGATACCCGACATCGCGCGATGGACAGAACGCGCACATGGCGAGCTGGACTATTACACGACGCAAATCCTGAGTGGGCACGGCTGCTTCAAGCAGTACCTCCACCGATTTAAACACGAGGAGGATCCTTTCTGCCCGCAGTGCCCGACGGAGCAGGAGACCGCGGAGCATGTGCTGTTGGAGTGCCCGCGCTTTGTGTCAGTCCGAGGGGAACTAAGAGTAGTTCTTGGGGAGCGTCCGTCTGTGTCAAATTTGACTGCACACATGTGCGACACTTGGTATAAGTGGAAAGCAGTATGCTCGGCCAATGCCAGCATCATGAAAACGCTCCGCGTCCTAGAACGCCAACGTAGGGAAAATAGATAGTCCGAGGTGGTGGGCACGGTGCCGCACCCTACTGCTACCAGGAAGTAATTCCTAACAGGACGTTCCCTGGTAGCAGTTTGTAGGAGATAGAAGGGTTTTTAGTGGGTGAAAGTCTCACACTCCGGCTTTAAATGCTTTTCCCTTCTGAAAAAAAAAAAAACACTGCAACACAATCCTCGTCGGCCAGTAGAAGTTTAGCACTGTCTACAGAGCTGCAAACAGCTCCACCGCAAACGTTTACTGGCAAACTGCAGTGAGTGCACCTGCGATTTGGTCAGGGGCCATACAGACCGCAGCTCTAGACGAAAAATTGTTCAATGGCTCACATTTGTAAAAATAATTTTGTGAGCAATGACAGTTCGATTTTTGTCTGCGGGGTGAATATTAACATATTCTGTGAAGAAGGTGGCAATTGAAGTGGATGTAGAGTTGATATTTTTGTTACACATGTTTAGTATAGAAATGTTGCAAAATGGATAATTTTTCAACAGTTTTTGATTTTTTTTAAATAGTTTAACCACTTCAGCTACATTTAAATATTCAGCCATAGGTACAGAAATGTTCAATTGAACTCAAATGCGTTCCGAACTCAAATGCAATCCGATTTAAAAATCGCGCATATAAATGTTGTACATTAATATAAGTTATATACACATTTGTAGTGCTTATTAAGAGTTATGAAGATACACAAAATTATATTTAAATAAAATTCTTGACATAATTTATAAGGAATAACTTTGTTGCTAGCATTTTTCCTTGCACTGAAGCAAAATTACATTGACATTGATTCCGAATTTTCAGTGTTTACATAATCAAATTGCATACACAAAAAGCAATTTCAATTTCAAAAAGCAAATCTTTCCTATTTCAGTTAATTATATTGACACCTATTGAATTATTACAACAAATACATATTGTAACGATAAGACAGTCTGTCGCTGTGCAAAGCAACCCTGCCGCTTCGCGCCGTGCTATAATTCAATGTGGCAACGACGGCCGCGATAGTAACTTTTAGTCCAATCTGGCAACGCCGGCCGCGATCATCATGGAAACCTGTAGTCCACTCTGGAATGCGCGAGAACGGTCCGCGCGATGGCCCGACAGGTTTAAAAGGCAGCCGGGTGCGGCGCAGCGAGTCAGTCTGGTTTTGACAAGTGAAGTTGCCACACGGAGTGATTAAGCAAATACTTAAGTGTACGAACAGTAAAGTGTAAACTGTGAATAATAAAGTGACTGTTGGTTTATTTTATTGTCTGCGTTTAAGAAACTGTGTCTTATTTTCAAATTACACAATCCAGAGATACGTAACAGCCCACTAGACTTAGTATTCGTAACAATATCTATCTAAAGATATTTAGAAAAAGTTTGGAAAAAGTAGTAAGAAAATTAGGTATTAAATTTACGACCAAAACCAACAGAAAATCGCATCGGGGTAACACGGTCAAACAGACTTAATGTACCACTGACAGCTCGAAAAAAGAGTGTCGCTACTTAGAGCATACTTTGGCGTGCGGAGTGCTGTGTGTGAATACTAAACCTTTTCAAGTTCGATTTCAGAAAGTGTAAAAACAAATTCAGAAAGCGTAAAAGAAATTCCAGAAACCGTAAAAGCAATTTCAGGAAGCGTAAATTCAATTTCATAAATATAAATTTAATATCAGATAGCATAAGTGTAAATTCAATTTCAGTTTTCTGAAATTGCTTTTACACTTTCTGAAATTGAACTTGAAAAGGTGTAGAATGCTTAGCCTATGCTAAAGATCATTTACAAAAACAAATGAGGAATTAGCTTCCTCACCCTATGCTGAAGAGGATTTGCAAAAACAAATGAGCAACGAGAGCATAGGGCATGGGCACCTCTGGTCTAATCCATGGCTCAACAATAAGGTTGTAGTAAGCCACTGGCTGATTGTTTATCGCTTTTGTCAGAATCGTCGGTGTGCTGTGTTGCCGCATTGGTTGAAATGAAAATACCTGACTGAAATCAACTGACCTGAGCACTTTTCCCCTTTTTCACTCAAATACAGAACCGTCTGGCAACAATCACTTTTGTTTGTTTTCAGTTTCTTTCTCTTTCGTCGGAAAATATCAACTGATTTAACCTATATGATAACCTTATTATTGAGCCATGGCACTAAGCAAATAAAAACATAGAGGTACCACGCAGTACACAATTTTTCGGTCACGCAAATCTAGCACAGTAGGTCTAGGCTTGTGTCGTTCGCGAACTAGGTAGTTCAAAGAACTAGTTCTTTTAATTGAACGAGTTCTTTGAGTGAATTAGTTCGTTGTTCAACGAACGACTTGTGGCCATGCCAGAATCAAACAAAATTTCTATATTCTTCAATCAATGTTGCCGGTGGATAAATAATTTTCTGAATGTTAATCGGTGGGTACACAATTTTCTGTATTTTCACGTATTTGGCGAAAAACGAAACTGTTTGCCAAAGTATACTCTAAATAGCAACACTATTTTTTCGAGCTGGCAGTGGTACATTAAGTCTGTTTGACCGTGTTACCCCGATGCGATTTTCTGTTGGTTTTGGTACTAAATTTAATACCTAATTTTCTCACTACTTTTTCGAAACAAGCAGTAAGTATTCTACAAAGATTTTGTATTGTAGCTACATCTGTGCCCTGTGAGAGAGTCTTTTCGGGTACTGGCCACATTTTGAATGAAAGGCGCACTTTGTTAAAGTCAACCAAGGTTGAACAACTAATGTTTTTACACAACAACATGTAAACAAAAATGTGTCATATGTGTAGGTTAGTCCTTTCCTAAAAAGACTTTAAGTTATATATTAAAAAATGTGATTGAAGTACAAACTTATTTATTTTATACAGTATATATCGGGTTTTTCATTAAGGGCGCTCGGACTTTTTTTTTAATAAAACAAAAACGGATTAAGATATACAAAAAAAATTTATTATGCGTTCAAGTACATTTACTTGCAATTATGTATGAAATTCAATTTCCTTCGCATGACCACCACGGGCACGTTTGCAGAAGTCCAATCGTTGAATCCAATTTTCCACGACTTTTTCACATACATTGACCGGAATCGCAGCAATTTCACGTTCAATATTTGCTCTTAGCTCTTGTAACGTCGCCGGCTTATTGGTATAGACTAATGACTTCACATAGCCCCAGAGAAAATAGTCTAAAGGCGTTAAATCGCACAATCGAGGCAAAATTCGCCACAATTGCGTCACAGAGATGCCCAATTGTTGAGAACGTCGTGTTAGTGATTGATTTGGGTCTTCTTGAACAGATGCTTGAGCGGCGGCAATATTTTCTTCACTTCGTGCATTTCTTTGTCTAACTGGCACTGGAACATTGTGTAGCGAAAATGTGGATTCAAACTTTTGCACTAGACGTCGAATTGTTGATTCGGCAGGCAAATGATGGCGTCGATAAAATGGTCGTAATGCTCTTAAAGTTGCGGTGATCGAACGCGAATTTTGGTAATAAATTTTAATGACTTGCGAACGTTGTTCAAGTGTGTACTTCTCCATGATGATTTGCAACTAAATACGAGTATAAATGTCAAAAGAACATGAAAAAATATGGCGTGGTTTACCGTCCCTATCGAAAGCAAGTCCGAGCGTCCCTACTGAAAAACCCTATACATATATATTTGTTGAAACTCTTTATACTGTAACGATGAGACAGTCTGTCGCTGTGCAAAGCAACCCTGCCGCTATGTGCCGTGCTATAATCCAATCTGGCAACGACGGCCGCGATAGTAACTTTTAGTCCAATCTGGCAGCGACGGCCGCGATAATAACTTTTAGTCCAACCTGGCAATGATGGAAACTTTTAGCCCACTCCGGAATGTGCGGGAACGATCTGCGCGATGGCCTGAGAGGTATAAAAGGCAGCCGGATGCGGCGCAGCGAGTCAGTCTGGTTTTGACAAGTGAAGTTGCCACACGGAGTAATTAAGCAAATACTTAAGTGTACGAACAGTAAAGTGTAAACCGTGAATAATAAAGTGACTGTTGGTTTATTTTATTGTCTGCGTTTAAGACACTGACTGTGTTTTATTTTCAAATTACACAATCCAGAGATACGTAACAGCCCACTAGAACTAGTATTCGTAACAATACTTTGTTATCTTTGAATAAAACCTTATAATTCTTGGAGCGAAAGTTTCTTTTTTCATATTTAATATGTGAACTAAATGAACTAAACGAACTATTGAACTAGTTCACTTAAGGGGGTATTCCGCAGTGACGGCTTCAAAAATTCGAAATTTTTTTATTACATTTTCATAATCTCAACGTATTTACAATTCAAACTGTGAAAGTATTTTTCTAATATCTCGAAAATTCCGAAAGTTACGTGATGTCAAAGTCGGCGCGCCGACCGCGTTAATCTCTGTGCGCCCGGAACCTTTTCTTCTTTTTCTCGAAACCATGTTTTTCGGGACGGTAGACACGATTCACAAAAAACTACTGGTCCAACTGACTTGGAATTTTACAAGGATACTAAGCAAATGTGTGGGTATCGCCTTATCTAGGATTATGGCAAAAGCATTTGTTTAACTAATGTTTTTAATGCAAAATATCAACAAAAACAGGGCAAAAAATCGTCTTTTTTTTTAAACACCTTATTTTAATTGAAGAAATTTTTTGTTTGCTTATATCCTAGATAAGGCGATAGCAGGAAGTCTTGAGATTACAAAATGGGTCACATTTTGTGTTTCAGAATATTTCAACTGAAGATATCAGCAACCACCATGGAACAACTATTTTCGGCATGCTCAAGTTCGAGGCATCCAATGAACCGTTATTAAAGAAGATATTCTTAACATCATTAATGAAAATTATTGTTCAAAACCTGTAGAAAAACTTGCGAAAAACCTTGAATAAAAATATTGAAAAGCTTTTCATCCACAACGATTTGAAAACATCGATATTTCGGACCGCCTCTACCAGAATACCCCCTTAAGTGAATTGAACTAGACTCCATGGTCACCTAAGTGAACTAGATTGCCCAACTCTAAGTAGGTCCCACACGTACTTCGGCTATACGAAGTTTTGAATGAAAACAATACGATCCCTGTCAGACAGAGCCCTGTCAGACAGCAACTGGTTATATAACCGTATATATAACCGTTTGTAGTTAGTTAGTTGTTCTTTATTGCTATAAAAGTGCACAAATTAGAACATACGGCTATGACAAATGTCTTCAAAAAATAAGAATAAAATAAAAATACTACAGAACACATAAAACTTCTAAATAATATACATTTTAAGAAAATGATAATAATAAATAATAATATGTTGCTCTTAATATATGAATTTAAAAATTTATCGGTATGAATTTTATTAGGCCAGAAGGCAACGTAGCCTACATGAATGCCAACATTGCATAGCAGAAATTCATGGTTTTGGTTTTTTATCAATAGGAACGCACACTGTACTGTACTTACTTACTTACTTAACTGGCCATAACAACCCGTTATCGGGTTACGGCCTGCCGCAAAACTTCTCTCCAGGCGCCTCTGCTTCGCGCGCGCCTTCTCCAGTTGGTCACACCAAGAGATACCAGGGCCTCTTCCACTTGGTCCTTCCACCGGAGACACGGCCTCCCTCTTCGCCGTCGACCTCCAACCATCGCATCGAATACCTTTTTCGCCGGAGCTTCGTCGTCCATGCGGCAGACATGACCGAGCCAGCGTAGCCGCTGGATGTTAATTCGCTGCGCTACGTCCATGTCCTTATACAGCTCATACAGCTCGTTATTGGTTTGTATGCGATAGTCGTCACCAACCCGAACAGGGCCGAAGATTTTGCGAAGCACCTTCCTCTCGAACACTCCAAGGGCCGCTGTCGTTTCGTGTCATTGTCCATGCTTCAGCGCCATAGAGGAGCACGGGCAAGATAAGCGTCCTATAGAGTGAAAGTTTTGTCGGTCGAGAGAGGTCTCTACTTCTCAATTGCCTACCGAGACCGTAGTAGCACCTGTTGGCAAGAGTTATCCTTCGCTTTATCTCCAGACTGACATCATTGCTGCTGTTGATGGCGGTGCCAAGGTAGACGAATTCCTTGACTCCTTGATTCCTTGATTCACTGTACTGTACGCCTTTGCGAATTCACATGGTTCATTATTCATAGCAGAGCCGAAAGCCATGGAAATTAAATTTGCTTTTCATCTTGTGCAGTTGCTCGAGCAACGATCCCTGTCAGACAGCAACTGGTTATATAACCGTATATATAACCGTTTGTATTCACTGCGCTTTCGGTTACCTCCCCTATATAGTTGCTTAAGAGCGGTGGAAAAAAGTAACCGAAAGTCTTGTATACGTGTGAGCTTCCATCTCGTTTCCACTCATATAGCTTATAGAAAAGCTAATTATATATCTGTCTCGCTCACTCATTCGTTACCAGTACCGGTTATTTAACTGGTAATATACCTAATGTGGTAACGGTTATACCTACCCCAACAGTAACTAAGTAATAACTTGTTATGGTTTCTGTAACTGTTACTCTATCCAGTTAAGTAACCGGAATTGAATAACTATTGTGTTTGTTTAAATTCGTATTTTCATTTTTGTTATTAACAATAAACAAAACATTACATAACGGAGAACGGATAACATATAGAAATATACATTAATTTTAAGCTGAATAAAGTTATTGTTTCAAGTTGAATTTTATTGTTTCACCGGTTTCTTGACCGCTCCCCAAATTTGTTGATGGCTTTTTCGAATGCCGACCGCCCAGGCGCCTTGAAAACATCTGAAAATATATAAAAGTAGTATTTAAAAAAGGAATAACAGTCAAATGATGATTAATTCGTTAAATTTGGAAACTAGTGTAAATTATGCTTACCACACAAAATTGCATCCATTAAACGAAGTTTATCCAATGCCCGCTTGCTACACCTTCCATCCCAGTCAAACTGAAGAAGCGCCTCGTCACTAAAAATATATCGGTTAAGTTAGCAAGTTAAATAAATTGTGTAATAAGATTGGTACTTATCTGTTTTCCGTTTTTGCTTTAAAATTTGGGTTTAAAACTGGGTTTATTTTTCACTGATTTCACTTTTTACGAGTTTTTCACAATTTTGTGTATCAATGTGCAAATTTAAACGCGACGAGCACCTGATAATAGTATTATTGCTGTTTCATTCTAACACCCGCGTTTTGAATTGAATCTTTGAATATTCGCATATTGCTGTTTCATTCGATCACACGTGTTGTATTGAGTGTTGCCAATTCATTATTTATCTAAATTTCTCCTGCAGTGTTGAATTTTTGCAAACTTATGGGCACAAAGGGTTAAATTTTGATTAAAATCAAAGGTTTCATGTTGCACACTACAATAGTAGACTATACAAACAGAATTATAGAATGGCAGGATCTGGATTGGTTAATCGACTCAAGGCTAAACAAATTAGTTAAAAATGCATAACATACATCGTCGATGTATTTCCCGTCGAAAATTTAGCTGGATTGAGTAATGTTAGAGCGATTTAATAAATTTTTTAATCCAAAATATGTTTTTTAAGTAAAATTGTGTGCGACCGCCGTTGTTCAGAGGTTAGTGTGTGCGACCGTAACCAACTACACGCAACATTCGGACCTCGCATTCGAATCCAGTTGCTGCTAAATACCGAATACAGGAAAAGCAACTTTTCTTTCGGCGGCTGTCCTCAGCAGGCAATGGAAAACCTCTAAGAGTAATCTTGGCTATGAAGAAGTCCCCAACTTGCCAAATTTTGGATCCTGTTAATATTTTTAATTTTTCTGGGAAATTTTAGTGGTTTTCGGGGCAAATTTTCGTATTTTACTTTCACCAATAGTACTCCAATTTTTTACACAAGAAGGGTTGGCCACATTGAAAATGTGTTGTGATAATTATTGTTTATCTCATTCTAACATAGGGGTCATGCAAAATGGCCAAGCGTCTCTTTTGCTCTTGAAGAAATGGTCCAAGAAATTTTTGTCCATGTATTAGTTTAAGCTTAAAATTTTGTAAAAGTGTTGGTGAAGTGGTTACCTTGCAAGACAGGTACCGGTTAGATTACCAGTCATCTAACTGGTAGTACTGTGAAAGTTTCAGTTACCGCTTGTTCTGGAGTTTCTATCACTTTCTTAATGGCGATGGGAAAAAAATGACTGAAACTCATGTATACATATGATCTTCTATCCCATTCTCACAGATTTGTTTGCCAACATATTTCAGACTTATGCTTATCTCGCTCACTCTCGTTAGCAGTACTGGGTATGTTATCCGTAAAATACCCGAAAGTTTTCTCAAATGAGTAACGTAAGTATCGGTTATAGGTAACACATAAACCAGTCACTATCGTTAGCACTACTGGGTGTATCACAGGTAAAATACCCGAAAGTTTTCCTAAAACAGTAACGTAAATATCGGTTATAGGTAACATATTGTAACGATAAGACAGTCTGTCGCTGTGCAAAGCAACCCTGCCGCTACGCGCCGTGCTATAATTCAATGTGGCAACGACGGCCGCGATATTAATTTTTTGTCCAATCTGGCAACGATGGTCGCGATCATCAGGGAAACCTTTAGTCCACTCGGGAATGTGCGAGAACGATCTGCGCGATGGCCGGACGGGTAAAAAAGGCAGCCGGGTGCGACGCAGCGAGTCAGTCTGATTTTGACTAGTGAAGGTGCCACACGGAGAAAATTAAGCAAATAATTAAGTGTAAAGACAGTGAAGTGTAAATTGTGGAATAAAGTGATTGTTGGTGTATTCTATTGACTGCGTTTGAGAAACTGAGTGTGTTTTATTTTCAACTTACGCAATCCAGAGATACGTAACAGCCCACTAAAGCTAGTATTCGTAACATTTGGTGTCAGAAGTGGGATTGTGGAAAATTGAAAATAAATAACTAAATAAATAAAATTATAAAAGCACGGACATGGTTAAACTCGAGCTGCTGAAGGTAGACCAGCTGAAGAAGGAGCTGGCTGCCTGGAATTTGCCGACTGCTGGCGGAAAGGTGGAGTTGCAGTTGCGCTTGCGAGAAGCATGTGAGGCACGAGGCGTCGATTGGACTGTGCACGAGTTCGGAGCGCAAGAACTAGAGGCGTCGGCCAAGGTGGAGGAGTCGCCTGCTGGTGCTGCTTCGCTACAGAGTACAGCTGCAGCGGCTGCACCAATACAAGCGTTGGACATGAGCCAACTAATGGCTGCACTCAAAGGCATGTCGGCGCAAATGGAAACAGCGAATCGAGAAATGGCAGCAAAAATGGAAACGGCGACCCATGAAATATCGGCGCAAATGGCAGCGAAGCCGGAAACTACGAATCTTGAAATGTCGGCAAAAATCGAGACTACAAATCAGGAAATAGCTAAAATGGAAACGGCGAACCGGGAAATGTCTGCTGGAAAATGCAAATCGGGAGTTGTCCAGCAAGCTTCAGGGAAATTCTGCGCGCTTGGAGCAGAAGGTGGAGAAAATCTCAGACAGGATTAATGGGAAAGTCGAGCACCTGGAGACGCGGGTAGAGCAATTGGATAAGCGAGTCGACGACTTGGATGATTCCCTGAACAAACGAGTTGGCGACCTGGATGATTCCCTGAACAAACGAGTTGATAGTCTGGAAGATTCGATGAACAGAAAGATGGACGAGCGGCTTATGGAGGTACACCCGCGAGAATGGTTGCCGCCGGTTCCGGAAAATGTTGTCACGCGAGCAGAAGTGCCTACTTATGATGGGACTACGCCGTTCGATACCTTCAAGCTACAATTCGACCTGGCTGCTCTGGAAACTCAGTGGACCGATGTAAGGAAAGGTCGGAGATTGGCGCTGGCTCTTAAAGGTGCTGCGGCTGAGGTCATAAAATCAGTTCCAGAATGTTTGCGAAGTGAGTACGAGACCGTCATAAGGGCGCTGGCAGCCAAATACAGCGACGAGCACAACAGAACACTGTACTACTGTGAGCTGAAGAATCGCAGGCAAAGATCCAACGAGGCGCTGCAGACATATGCGGCAGACATTGAGCGGCTCGTGCAGCTGTGCTACCCGTCCTTCGGCGCTGATGATCTCGAAAGGATGAAGATAGAGGCGTTTATTGAAGGCTTCATGATCCGGAGACACGTCGCAGTGCGTTGATGATGGGCAAGCCGACATTTAGGGAGACGGTGACCAGCGCGATGACATACGAGGCGACATGGATTGGGAGCACTCGGTATGCACCTGCAAGGGTACGTCAGATCCAGCCGGACAACGACATTGCGATCCAGGCCATAAGCTCTGAGCCTCCGGGCAGGCCACGGGTGGTCTCCTCTAAAGTTGTTTGCTGGGTATGTGGCAAGCGGGGCCACAATCACCTGAAGCGAGGAATGCTGACAATCGAGGCTCAGCCAACAAGCGCAGGGCTGAGGACGAGGAGCCGTTAAACTAAAACGGGTCAGCCCAAAGGGGCGTGAGCTGATGCCCACAATCTGCCGCCCCACCATCCTTGTCTCACAGCTGAAACGACAGCCCAGCAGCTTGACAATTGAAGGAAGGATAGATGGAAAGTTGTTCGTGTTGACACTGGATACTGGAGCGTCATATTCGATCATAAAAAGGAAGCTGCTGAAGAACTGGGAACCGCTGCATGGCATACAGCTGCGGTGTTTCGAAAAGTTGCAATGGCAACCCATCGCATCTTGGGCATTTCTCTCATTTCCCTACTTTCGCCATGTGCAAATGTCAATTGTTCTTAAAAGTTCTTTCTTATTAAAATCACCAAGTTGTTAACACGCGCACAGGCGCCGCAACTAAAACAAAATGTAAGTTTTGTAATACTTTAATTGAAGTTTATTGTAACGAATTAAATAAAGATTTCAGCTCACCTGAATTAGAGACTACGAATATTGTTTCAATTGCCGGCCGCCTATAGCCAACAGCGAGGTTGTTTTAACATTCTGAAATATTTTGTGGTTATTTCTGCGAAACAATTTGGAACCGCCTCGAGGAAAATGGAAAACGGCGAACGTGGTAGTGAGAATGTGAAGTCCAGCGTAGCACAAAGCTGCGAACACTCAACGGCGACGGTTATTGATGAGGCTGACAAAACTGGCATCGGCGCAGCTATAGGCTCGGAGTCGCCTTTTGCTGCCATTCAGCCAAATTGTCACGCATCAACGCCAATAACGCGATCTCCAACGTTTACCATGACGGCTACGAACAACACAAGTCTTATTGCAGCTGACCACGGTCATGGTCACCCTCATTATATGGCCCACGCATCGAGCGCAAACCTATATGCGCCCGCTCCAATAGGTGCATTTGCGAGCGCTGTCAATTATAATGGAGTCTTTCCTAACCTCACTTCTGTGAACATGCCGCACAGCACGTTGCCGTCTACTACGTTAAGCAATGTGTTTCCGCCATTATGTATAAATGCACGAAGCTCGATGGCACCTCCTCCGAACACTTCGGCTTTCATTCCCCAAGCTCTTCGGCTTTCTTACAACCGCTCACATCGGCCTATATGCCATTTGGCCATTATTTATTACAAATTATGAGCAATCCACAGAGTGGTGTGGATTCACCGATCAGGAAAATCTGATCAGGCTGCAAAAGTGTTTAAAAGGGCCAGCTCTCGAAGCAGTACGTGGTAGGTTAATGACGCCATCAACAGTGGGACTGGCAATCAACACCTTGAGAATGCTTTATGGTCGACCGGACGCAATTCATCAAACAATGCAGCGCAAATTTAGAGATGAGCCAGTCGTCAGAGCCGATAAGTTAGAAATGTTCGTAGCTTTCTCGCTTGCAGTGCAGAACTACCGAGCGACGATGTAGGCGATTGGTCTCACGGATTATTTGAATGATCCTGTACTGCTTAACGACCTGGTAGCGAAATTGCCTAGTGACCAAAGGCTTAAGTGGGGACGTCATCGTTTATCGCTTCCTTACGCGAACATCGCCGTATTTGACGAATGGCTCTTCGGGCTTGCAATGTGCGCTAGCCAAGTTACGCCATGTCAGCCAACTGCGGTCGCAGCAGAGAACATGGAAGTGAAGAGGCAGGGTCGTAATTCACAAAAGTCAAGGATTATGGTGCATAATGTTGTAGAAACGGAAGACGGAAAAATAATCGCTTGCCCGAAGTGTAGTGCGCAACATAAGTTGTCGGATTGCGCTGAGTTTATCGCGCTTCCCCGAAACGACCGCTGGCAGTTTGTCCGTGAGATGAAACTCTGCTTGCGCTGTTTTAGCGGTCACTACGTTCGTCGATGCAACTTAAAACGTAAGTGCGGAGTTGATGGCTGTCAGATGGCACACAACCCTCTCCTTCATTCATCTGACCCTCAGAGGTATCGAGACGAGCCGGAGCAGGTTACTCTGTACCATGAACCTCACTCTAGTCCACCAAACCAGCGGGTGAGAGCGCTCTTCAGGTATGTACCCGTTACTATTTTCAACGCTTCTAAGGTAATAAATACATATGTGCTCATCGACGAAGGTGCTGCCTGCACTTTAATTGAGGATGAGCTTGCGAATGAGCTTGGTTTGGATGGTCCGTCAGAGACGCTATGCCTACGGTGGACTAACGACATTACTCAAAACGAGATCAGCTCGAAATTCGTAAATGTAACCATCGCACCTTTAAAGGAAGATGCTCCACGATTCTCATTGAGAGGAGTGCGTACCATATCCCAACTTGGCCTGCCGGTGCAGACATTGGACAGCACCATATTGGAGAAGCATGGTCACCTAAGAGGCCTACCTATATGGACGTATAGTGCAGTAAAAGCAAGAATTCTTATCGGGGTCGATAACGCTAAAGTCTGCGTGCCACTGGAAGTAAAAGAAGACGACAACTCTAACTTAATTGCCGCTAGATGCCGTTTGGGTTGGACAGTTTATGGGCGAGAATTGTCTGGCCATTCAGAAGCCCAGCGTACTTCATATTTGCCATTGTGATCCTATGAGTGGCAACCGAATGGATGAGCAAATGAAGGCGTATTTTTCGATTGACTCCATTGGCATAAATGCACCGACTAAACCGCTGCGCCCAAAGGACGACGAACGCGCTATGAAACTTATGGAAAAGTTCACTAGGTTCCTACCAGCAGAAAAGAGGTGGGAAACTGGACTACTATGGAAGCATGACGTCATCGAGCTGCCTGACTCCCTTCCGATGGCTGACTATGAAAAGAAGGGCTACATTCGTAGGTTGGAAGAAAATGAAATCTCCTCGCGCGGCAAGTCTTGGTATCTTCCTATATTTACCGTGCTCAATGTTAATAAAACCAAAACGAGATTGGTGTGGGACGCTGCGGCCAAAGTTGGAGATACTTCTTTGAATTCCGTGCTGTTGAAAGGTCCAGATCTTCTCAAATCTCTCTTGGGAATTCTACTGCGTTTTCGCGAGAAGCGTGTGGCGATATGTGGAGATATACGCGAAATGTTTCACCAAGTTAAGGTAATAAAGGAAGACCAGGTGGCGCAGAAATTCCTATGGCGCAATGGCGATTCTTCTCGGCAAGCGGATGTTTATGCAATGTGTGTAATGACCTTTGGTGCATCCTGCTCTCCATCGCTAGCCAACTATGTCAGGGATCGGAACGCGCATCGATTCGTCGAGAAATATCCGAATGCTGTTCAGGCTATTATAGATAATACTTTCGTCGATGATTGGCTTCAAAGTGCTGAAACTGAGGAAGAATTAGCACAGATGGCGACTGAAGTACGTTGGATTCACAAGGAAGGCGGATTCGAGATGAGAAACTGGGTGTCCAACTCTAAACGCACTTTCACCGCACTCTCCACAGACAAAGTATATCTGGCGAAATGCTTTGACGAACCACAGGCAACAATGGAGAAGGTGTTGGGAATGTGGTGGCTGCCAGCGACTGACGAGCTCACATTTGTTGAAAAGTTCTCCGCTGATGTTTTCGACGAGCTGACCTGTCCATCAAAACGACAAATCCTGCGTACGATCATGAAAATATTTGACCCGCTTGGTCTACTGGGCTACGTCGTCATACAAGCAAAAATCATTCTGCAAAGCGTCTGGCGATCTGGCGTCAACTGGGATGAGCCCATCGCAGATGAAAATAACAGAGATTGGTGGCAATGGGTAAGACGTATTTCTTCAATAAACAACATCAAAATTCCGCGGTGTTATCAGCTTGCAAGCTGCAGCAAAAACAACCAATTGCATATCTTCGTGGATGCAAGCATTAACGCTTATGCTGCTGTCGCATATTTGCGCGCTGAAAATGATGGAGAAGTCCGATGTTCGTTATTGGCGTCAAAAACAAGGGTAACGCCATTGAAACCCATCTCTGTTCCCCGGCTGGAGTTGATGTCAGCGGTTCTGGGTCTACGACTAGCAAGCTTCATAAAAGAGCAGTTGTCTATGCAGGTAAGCCGCACTATTTTTTGGACAGACTCGAAAAACGTATTGTACTGGGTGCGCTCAGACGCAAGAAGATTTCACCAATTCGTGGCGTTGCGCATCGGAGAAATTTTAGAAGGGTCTTCGGCTAATGATTGGAGATGGCTACCCTCGTCTGAAAACGTAGCCGATGAGGGAACAAAGTGGAATAAGAATCACTACTTTGACGATAACGAGCGCTGGTTTCGAGGTCCTCAGTTCATCGCCAAGCCCGAGTCTGGCTGGCCCGTGACTCAACTAACAGGCTCCACTGAAGACGTAGCCCTAGAGCTCCATCACATAAGTACAGAAGTTTCGCCGCCGGATACATTATCTGCGATTACCCCGGATGATAGAAGATTTAGCACTTGGGAGAAACTGCGCTATACACAGTTATTAGTGATACGCTTTATCCGGCTATGCTTCAAATCTGCGCTTTCTAAAGATGTTCTTCAACGATACCACGTAATAACTGATATAGATGCAGCGGAAAAGATTTTTATAGCAGTATGCCAAGAAGAAGCGTTCGATGAAGAGATAAAATGTCTACGATCCAACCAAAATGTTCCTAGAAAATCACCTATATTTAAATGGTCTCCGTACATGGATGAGTTTGGTGTTCTTCGCGTTAAAGGGAGGATCGAATTAGCGGACGGTATTCCAGTCAGCGTAAAGCGGCCTATAATACTCCCGAAGAATCATGCTGTGACCCGTTTGATAATTGATTTTTATCACCGGAAATTCCATCACCACCACAATGAAATCGTCGTCAATGAGATTCGCCAATGATACTGCGTAGCTTCTTTGCGCACATTGGTTCGAGACTGCGGAAAACGGTGCCAGACCTGCAAAAATCGAAAAGCTAACCCGCACCCGCCTCAGATGGGGAACCTGCCTTTTGAACGAGTATTTCCATTTACCCGACCATTTACATTCACAGATGTGGACTATTTTGGACCCATCGATGTTGCAGTCGGACGACGACGAGAGAAGCGCTGGGGTGCACTGTTTACGTGTTTGACGACTCGAGCAGTGCACATTGAAATTGCGGCTTCGTTATCTACGGAATCAGTCCTGCTAGTGCTAAAGCAGTTCGTATGCAGAAGAGGAGTTCCGAAACGCATTCTTTCCGACAACGGGACCAATTTCCGTGGAGCCAGTCGAGCACTTACCGAGGAGATAGAGAAGGTATCGTACGGTGAATTAGAGAAGAAGCATCCCGAAATCGAATGGTCATTTATACCGCCATCGTCACCCCATATGGGAGGAGCATGGGAGCGTATGATACGCTCAACAAAATCTATTCTGATGGACATTTTACACGAAGCAGCGCTACGAGAGGAGGTCCTAAGGGCAGCACTAGCTGACATCGAACACATTCTAAATTCTAGGCCTCTGACTTACGTTCCCATAGATACCACAGACGCTGACGCGCTCACACCCAACCACTTCCTCTTAGGCAGTTCCAGCGGAATACGAGAATCGGGCAGCGACGACGATAGCGGATCAGCGTTGCGAAGGTGTTTTCGAATACCGAATCAGTTGGCCAATCAGTTTTGGAAACGTTGGGTGCGAGAATATCAGCCGTGCCTAACCAGACGTGCGAAATGGTTCCAGCCTCCTGTTCAGCCAATTGAAATAAATGACATTGTTCTCGTACGGCGTGACATTGAACGCCAAGAGGAACTCCTGGCCCAAAGGAATCGTCATCGATCTTCATCGAGGAACGGATGGTCAAGCGCGCAGTGCTGTGGTGAAGACTGCTAGCGGCTTATGGACCCGGCCTATAGTGAAGTTGGCGAAATTAGATGTCGCAAGCCAAGACTGATCTTGTAAATTCCATACGTGGGGTCTCTCATTTCCCTACTTTCGCCATGTGCAAATGTCAATTGTTCATAAAAGTTCTTTCTTATTAAAATCGCCAAGCTGTTAACACGCGCACAGGCGCCGCAACTAAAACAAAATGTAAGTTTTGTAATAATTTAATTGAAGTTTATTGTAACGAATTAAATAAAGATTTCAGCTCACCTGAATTAGAGACTACGAATATTGTTTCAATTGCCGGCCGCCTATAGCCAACAGCGAGGTTGTTTTAACAGCTGCGGACTGCGACTGGCGAGCGCGCGCCGGTGAGGGGGAAATTTACAAAAACGATTGCTACCAGCAGCCTGGAACATGAGTTCATCGTCGCGGATATAATGGACGACGTGATTATCGGCGTGGATTTCATGATTAGGCACGGTTTTACGCTGCACCTGAAGGAAAATGTGCTGAGATATGCCAACGTTGAATTCCCGCTGCACACCGGCCATGAGCGAAGCGTGGCGGTAAGGAAGGTTGTATCGTGTCAACACAGGAGGATACCTGCGAATTCTGAGGAGATTGTGTGGGCAAAGGTCGACGAGGACGATGGGACGAGTCGGCTGTGGGTAGTAGAAGCACCGAAACAAGGACACGACAACATCATCATCGGACGTACATTAGTGGAACCTAAGAATGGCAGAATACCAGTCAGAATACTGAACCCCCTGAATGCGCCCAGATATGTCGGGAAAGATGAGGTAATTGGCGAGTGTAAGGAAGCTGTAGCAGTGGTCAATTGCGAGAGTAGCCCGCCTGGAGGTAATAAGAAGAGCGGTTTTAACATGGACGCCATACCGCAGGAGAACCAGTGGAGCAGCGAGTTGACGGCCAAGCAGAAACAGAAGGCGAGGTCACTCCTGCAGCACTATGGGTCAATATTTGCGGCAGAAGCAGGCGGAAGAACAGCCATAGCGAAGCACAACATCGACACCGGAAGTGCGAAACCAATCCGCCAACCACCAAGACGAGTTCCTCTGGCCAAGGGGGAAGAGGTCACAAATTTGATCGAAAACATGCGGAAAGAAAAGGTCATATCGCCTTCTTCGGGCCCCTGGTGCTCGCCGGTCGTGCTAGTCAAGAAAAAAGATGGCAGTACCCGGTTTTGTGTGGACTATCGGAAGCTCAATGATGTGACCAAGAAGGACAATTATCCACTACCTCGGATCGATGACACCCTGGACACACTGTCAGGCACGCAGTGGTTCTCCACACTCGACTTACGCAGCGGCTATTGGCAGGTAGAGCTTGCAGACAAGGACAAGGAGAAAACGGCTTTTAGTGTTGGCGATGGTTTGTGGCAGTTCACCGTCATGCCGTTTGGACTCTGCAACGCACCAGCAACATTCGAGCGGCTAATGGAACGCGTGCTAAAAGGGCTGCATTGGCGGACGTGTCTGGTGTACCTCGACGACATAATCGTAATGGGTAAAAGCTTCGACGACCACCTGGGAAAGCTGAAGGAGGTATTCGAGCGGATACGAGAAGCCGGGCTTAAACTCAACCCAAAGAAGTGCTCGCTGTTCCAAAAGGAGGTCAAGTATCTGGGTCATACGGTTTCCGCCCGCGGAGTACATACGGATGAAGGCAAAATCACGGCGGTGAAGGAGTGGCCCCGGCCACGCAATCTACACGAACTCCGCAGTTTCCTGGGCCTGTGCACATACTACCGCCGATTTTTTCCGGGATTCGCGAACATAGCCAGCAGCTTGCACAAACTGACGAAAAAGAGCCAAGCTTCTGAGTGGAACGAGGAGCAGGAACAGGCTTTTGCACGTCTGAAGGAAAAACTGTGCAGTGCTCCAATTCTGGCCTTCCCCGTGCCTGGGGAGATGTTTGTGCTGGATACAGATGCAAGCGGGAATAGTATTGGCGGTGTGCTATCACAGATAATAGACGGCCAGGAACAAGTGATAGCGTACTACAGTAGGGTTCTATCGAAACCGGAACGCAACTACTGTGTGACACGGAGAGAACTGCTGGCGGTACTGGACTGCGTAAAACACTTCTACAAATATCTGTATGGACAGAGGTTTCGCCTGCGCACAGATCATGCGGCATTGAGATGGCTCCTGAACTTTAAAGATCCTGAAGGGCAATTGGCGCGGTGGATCGAGCGACTGCAGAGCTACGACTACACGATAGAGCATCGCAAAGGCAGTAGCCATGGAAATGCCGATGCCTTGTCCCGCCGTCCGTGCAAAATCGAATGCAGGCAGTGCTCGCGAGCTGAAAGCCAAGAACAGATAGTGGACGTCCGGTTGACGTTATGCCAGAGGAAGAGTGGTCGGCGGAGAGGCTACAAAAAGACCAGCGTGAGCATGCGGATCTTGCAAAAATCGTCGAAGGCAAGGAGCAAGGCGCACGTCCAGACTGGCAGGAGATGGCTGGTGAAAGCCCGATCGCTAAGGCTTACTGCGCACAGTGGAAAAGTCTGCGACTGAAAGAAGGATGCCTGTACCGCGAATGGGAGAGCGCGGATGGTCGGACCAGCAACTCCCTAATGGTAGTACCGAAATGCAGAATTAACGAGGTCATTGAGACATACCATAACGACTCGAGTGGAGGGCACCTGGGCATCACCAAAACCGTCGCCAAAATAAAAAGACGATTCTACTGGGTAGGATGTCAGGAGTCTGTAGCCGAGTGGATTAAGAGCTGCGACCGATGTTCAGCCGCGAAAGGGCCGACAAGAAGATCTCGAGGCCGCATGCAGCAGTACAACGTGGGAGCGCCCTTCGAGCGGATTGCTATGGACGTCGCCGGCCCATTCCCAACTAGCACTCAAGGAAACAAGTATGTGCTGGTGGTAATGGATTACTTCAGCAAATGGCCCGAAGTGTACCCTATTCCTAACCAGGAGGCCACTACGATCTCGGAAAAGCTGGTAAACAACTGGGTAGCTAGGTTCGGAGTTCCGTTGGAGTTGCACTCAGATCAAGGCCGGAATTTCGAGTCTGCGGTATTCAGGGAAGTGTGTGGGCTGCTGGGGATAAAGAAAACGCGTACCACTCCTTTGCACCCACAGTCCGACGGCATGGTGGAACGCTTTAATAACCGGACACTGGAGGAATACCTGCGGAAAGTGGTAGGCAGGAATCAAAAGGATTGGGACACGCATATCCCCCTGTTCCTGATGGCGTATAGGTCAGCACCGCACGACACGACATCACTCACTCCAGCCCGAGCAGTGTTCGGCACAGAGTTGCGGTTACCCGCTGACTTGAAGTTCGGGGTAGTCAGCACAACGGGAGGCGCTAAGACGGACTACGTGGTCAATAAGCGGGCGGAACTGGAGGAAATTCACCAGTTTATTAGGGGCCGCACCAAACTGGTCAGCGATATGGCGAATTAAAAAGCGGTGTTGCTTGGTTGAGCTCCAAATTGAGTCTGCTTTATTCTATTCATTAATTTCTCTGCTAAGCAGAGCGCCCACGCTTAAACATTACCCTAAGCCGCTGGTAGCCGCTGTCGCTGCTGCTGCAATTCCTGGTAAGCTGTCGTAAGCTTTTCTGCTGTGCTACTGTTCTGCCTGTTCGAGATGTTTGTGCAGCTGCACCAGATCGCTTACATCGTTTTTGTTGTGTCAGCAATTTTGGTGGGAGCATAAGCGGTTGCATTCCTTAACTGCCTCCTTCGTTAGCTGAATCGTCCCGATTCAGGGATGAGTAGTAGCTGATTCTTTCCAGCAGGTGGTCGAAGGACACCGCCGGCTCCTGTATTGCCGCCTGTACGCTAACCTCAACTTTGTTCTTCTTATTTGTCCTACACTTCCATATGATTAATATTAATATTAATAGACTTACAATTAATATTAAACTGTAATTCATTACATTGCTTTTCTTGACTTCGTATTTAAGTTCTGTTATTTGATGAATGTTTTCAATATTTTTGAAGTGTAATTCTCCCATCGTCAAATTCTCCATGATTGTCATATTAATTAGTCTGACCGGGTTCGGTAACAGTTGTATTGCAAGAGGCTTACGATGTTTGTAGGTTACGTTATCAATTTCGACGTTACAATTTTCGAAGCGTATTAAATAATGTCCATTGATAGTGAAATTGTTAGCATTACAGTTGTGGTATACGCTTTGGTTTCTCGCATTGATTACATATACATGATTAGTATCTAATTCGATAACCTTTGTTTGATTATTATTTATATATTTGCAGTGCATTTTTCCTTTAAATAAGTTTTCAACACATTCGTCTTTGTATTCTTTTAACTCCGTCTTAAGGGTAGTCTTTTTATATGTGATATCTTTTAGCGATAAAATTTCATTTTCCTGAATGTAAATTTCTGCATTCTTAACATTAGGGATAGGTTGAACATAGATTGATTGGTAGGCTTCTTTGGTAAAACAAGGGATTTTAACTAATATTACAATATTTTCATTACTAGTGACAATTACAATTTTGGTCTTACTTAATTTTTCAAAAGTTATATTAAAGTTTACACTATCGTCATCTGTAATTATGTCTCTGCTTAGAAGGTTATTTTGACTTGTCATTAAGATTTCTTTGATTCTAATAGTGTTGGTTTCAATATACATTAGATTTTCTAAAAGTTTATTAGCCCACTTCTCTTTTGATAAATTTTGTAATTCTGCGTTAACTTTATTCACATTTTGAATCAATTCTTTGTAATGATGGTTTAGGTCAGCAGTGATGGTTTTAATTTCATTGTTAAACTTCTCGTTAATATTTCTCTGCAAGTTGATCTGTTCAATAGCATTGTGTGAGTTTGCCGTATTTATCAGTAATTTCTCCTCTATTTCCTCACGATCTTCATCGTCCATTGTGCCATAGAGATATTTTAACCCTGTTCCTAAAAAATTGAATAGTCCTCTTTTCTGAATCCTATGATGTGGGGTTAGCGTGTCTATCTGGATTCTAATGTGTTTTATTTTTGCCATCAAAAGTGGGTTAGGTTCTGCTTCCTTAAGTACTAGTGTTTCTAAATTGTTAACTTGTTCTCTATACATTGTTGTGTTAATTAAATAGGTAATCCTATCGTATCTTTCAATTAATTTGATTTCATTTAATTTTAGGAGTGAATATCCATTTCCGTGATTAAGGTCTATGATTTCTATCTGGGCTGTGATCAAAGGGATCGCCATACAGATTATGATGAGGTGCATCATTGTAAACCTAAAAGAATTTAAGATTTGATGTTATCTTTATGTATTTTCCTGATTCTATTTTGGATTATTATCTTATTTCCTAAATCTTCTTTGACTACTTGTTTTTTATATCTAGGTTTTAGCTTATTTTGATATTGGTTATCTTTTTCGTATATTATTTCATTTTCATTAAATGTCCGTGTTCGTCTACTTTTATTTCTGCTAGTTAGTGTCGTTGTTTGTGCATCCTTAAGTTTGCTAGATAAGTCACTATGTTTAATTTTATTATAAAGAACTTCGAAAGGTTTTTTATCTGTTACTGAATGTATTGTTTGATTATAGGAATGGGCTGCTCTAATTATTATTATGTATTCTCATTCTTTCTGCAAAAGATTTAAATTGTGCTGAACTAAATCCTGGTTCGTTATCACAAGTTATACTTTTTACTTCTGGCCAGCTTTGTAATGCTTCCAGTACTTTATCTTGTAGTTTAGTTTTATCATCGATGTGCTTAATCACTAAAAATTTCGAGTATGCATCTATTAGAGTTAAGAATTTTAAGTTTAGTGCAAAGAATATGTCAATATGAATCTGTTCTCCCTCCTTATTTGGGATTGGCGCCTCGCCGATTGGGATTTGTTTAGGGTGTCTATCGTATTTGTTTTTATTACAGATATCGCAGTTTCTAATAAATTGTTTAAATTGTTTTTTTATTTCAGGCCAGTAATAGTCTTTAAAAATTTGTTTGATATTTTCCTTATAATTCCTATGTGCTCTAGTATGGGTTTGTCTAATAATTTTCTCTTGGTCTTCTTCGTTGATTACATCCATCGCTACTATGTCTGTGTGGAAAATTTTCTTTAGTATTCTATTCCTTAATATTTGTTTTACTTCATATAGGTCTTCTAGATTGCAATTTATTCCCGTTAGTAGATTTTTATTTAATCGTTCTCTTACTATTTCTTTTAAAAAGTCTAAGTCTTTATATTTGATATGATGTCTAAATGAATTAAAACTTTTTGTTCTAAAATGGTCATTAGTATTATCCTTGTTTAATACTATTTGTTGTGGAAATGAATTTAGAGGTTTATTGATTGTTTTAATGTAAAAAATATCTAAGCTTTCTACTGAATGTGCAGTTTCTGTTAAATCATCGTTCTCTTTTTCTAAATTATTATTGTTTAAAAGCTGTCTAGAAAGGGCATCTGCTACGTGGTTTGTATTTCCTGGTTTATATATAATTTTAGGTGCATATTCTTCTATTAGTGCATGCCATCTTTTCATCTTGGCGTTGGGGTTTCTAGCTGCGAAAGCTAAAGGTTGATGGTCTGTGTGTATTTCTAAATCTGCTACTCGATACAGGTAATTTCTAAGATTTTTCAAGGCCCATACTATCGCGTATAATTCTTTTTCGTTAACTGCGTAATTTTGTTCTGTTTTATTTAGGGTTTTGGAAATAAACGTAATGGGCTTATTATCCTGCGAGAGCACTGCTCCTATGGCTTCATTTGACGCATCTGTTGTTAGAATAAATTTTTTATTAAAATTTGGTTGTGTTAATTCTACTTGTTGAATTAATTCATTTTTTAGTTTATCTACTGCGTTTAATGCTTCTTCATCTAATTCAATTATGACTTTTTTTGATTGATTTTGCGAAATTCTTCCGTTTTCTCCTGCTAAATATTTTGTTAACGGCTTCGTTATATGTGCATACTTGTGCACAAACTTCCTATAATAACCTGTCATTCCTAAGAAACTTCTTAGTTGTCTTAGTGTTTTTGGTACAGGGTAATTTTTTATTGTTTCAATTTTCTTTTCATCTGTTTAAATAACATTATGGGCTATTTGGTAGCCTAGAAATTCTACATTTGACTTGAAAAATTCTGATTTCTCAAGTGATATTTTCATATGTGCATCTTGCAATGTATTTATTATTTTGATTAAATGTTTATAGTGCTCATCAGCGTTGCTAGAGTAAACTATGATATCGTCTATATAGACATGACAAAATTTTCCCACGTATTGGCGAAGAATATTGTCCATAGCCCTTTGGAATATTGAGGGTGCATTCTTTAAACCAAAAGGCATGCGGACATATTCGTATTTGCCGTTATTTACCGAGAATGCCGTTTTTTCAATATCTTCTGGTTTCATCAATATTTGATGGAAACCCGATTCTAAATCGATTGTAGAGAAGACTTTTGCTTTTCCTAAATTTGAAAGTATTACATTGCAGTCTGGGATAGGATATTTATCTGCTATAGTTTTTTCGTTTAATTTTTTGTAATCAGTAACCATTCTCATTTTCTGCGTACCATCTTCGTTGGTACCTTTCTTGGGGACTACCCATATCGGCGAATTATAGGGACTTTTGCTTTCTCTTATAATATTTCCTTCTAACATTTTCTTTATTTCTTTATTAACAAATTCGTTAGCTGATAGTGGGTAAGGATATTGCTTACTCCAAATGGGACTGTCTGTAATCGTTCTAATTTCCGCGTTTACATCCGTTCTGAAGGGTAGAGACGTATCAATTTTTCCGTGTTCATTTAAAATTATATTTTTTATTTTCCTTATTTTGTCTTCATCGTTTTGCTTTAAGTTATTTATTTGCTCTAGCTAATTTTCGTCAAGCGTACAGATTTTTTCTTTATGATTGTTAGTTGAGAGTGTATTATCTTCAAAATTCAGTTGTATTTTCGCTTTGCTTAGCAAATTCACTCCTATCAGCATATCACTTTGTAAATTGTCAATTTCATAAAATCGTGTTAGTTGATTAAAAATATGTGCATTATAACAATGGGTAATCGTTGTATAGCCATTTATTGTTTTTACGCGTTTGGCAATTGCTAATTGTTGTCTGTTCGGTAAAATGTTTGGTTTACAGTAACAATTTGTTGCTCCTGTATCTATCAACACTTTTAATTTTCTGTTTGTTCCTCGTAATTGTCTGAATATGTAAGGTAGGGGGTTGCCTCGTCTAAAAAAGCATTCTCCTGTATATTATTAACTCTTTGTTGTTTCAATTGGGGTTGATGACTATTGGCTGATTCGAAACTTCTCTTTGGCGTTCGCTCTTGTGTGTTATTAGATTGGAACGGTGGTCTAAAGGTATTCTGTCTAGATTGATGATTAGTCTGCAGTCTAAATTGGTCTGAACTATCTACTTCCATTGGTATTGGGTTAGGTCGGTTTTGCCATCCAAAATTTCCATAATTGCTGTTTTGCTGAATGGGACGTTGACTAAAACGTAAGTTATTGGAATGTTGATTATAATAATTTTGTCTAGGGTAATCCCTGTTATTATTATTAACATTTCTATTATTATTCGCTTGTCTTCTATTCTGACTGAATTCATTAGCAAACTGCATTCTGATCTGGTTAGACTCCATTTCTTGCGCTTTAGCTAGTGCGTTTGGCAGGTCTAGTGGGTTAAGGGACATTAAAATGTTGTTCAATGGATGATTTAATCCTGTTATAAAAACCCTAAGTGCATCTGAACGATGTCTTTTATTATATTCTTTCGTTATTTCCGAGTTATTTCCGTAAACCATTATAGTTTTGTTAATCATTAGTGTCAACTGTGAATTCACTTTGTTGTAATAATCTACTAAGTTTAAATTCGTTTGTCTAATTAGATTCAATTCTTGCTCTAATATATGCAGAGGACGTTTATCTGCATAGGCAAAGTCTAGACGGCTGATGATCGCGTCGAAATTAAGGACTGTGCCATGATTTGTTAAAGTATCATTGGCATCTTGTGTAATCTTATTTCTCAATATAGTTAATGCGGCAAAATATTTCCTACTTCCTTGAGCGTACAGTGACATTGTGTTCCTAGCTGCTTCTCTCCAACTCACATATCCCTGTCCGTTAAATTCAGGTAAGGATTTTATGATATCTAGAGTCTCATTACAAAGAATTGTTTCCGTGATACTTTGTTTTTCAAATTCCGTAACACTATGCGTACTCGTCAAATCCCTTAGCTGTCTTTTTAGTTGGTTTAGTTCAGTTTTTAGGTCATGTGTCTGCACTGAAATAAGTCGTGCTAACGTTTCGTCATTAATATTTGTGGTCATTTTGTCACTTTATACTTTTATTATTATTACACTTCTTAACTTTATTATTACTACACTTCTTAAAATTAAGATTTGGTTTTACTTTTCTCCTTTGTTGCAGGATACTTGATGGTGTGATATCCGGTGGATCCTTTTTGTCCTTTAGGGTCCTTATTCTCCAGATATCTTGATTGATGAGTCCCGAACTGTCCTCTTCAGAGTCCTCTTCAATACAAAGTTTGTTGATTGTTGGGCACGGCAAATATATCTTAACGCGTATTGCTTTATTTCTCCTTTTGTTGCAGGATACTTTTTATTGCAATATTAACTTCGAAATTACCGTGGTCCCTGCTCGGGGGCCAATTAAAAAGCGGTGGTGTTGCTTGGTTGAGCTCCAAATTGAGTCTGCTTTATTCTATTCATTAATTTCTCTGCTAAGCAGAGCGCCCACGCTTCAACATTACCCTAAGCCGCTGGTAGCCGCTGTCGCTGCTGCTGCAATTCCTGGTAAGCTGTCGTAAGCTTTTCTGCTGTGCTGCTGTTCGAGATGTTTGTGCAGCTGCACCAGATCGCTTACATCGTTTTTGTTGTGTCAGCAATTTTGGTGGGAGCATAAGCGGCTGCATTCCTTAACTTGGCGCAAGCCAGATACGATCTACGGGCCAACTCAGCAGGGTTCCAAGAAGGCGATTTGCTCTACAACCCGCAGCGGAGGAAAGGTTTGTCTCCGAAACTTCAAGCGTCATGGGAAGGACCTTACAAAGTCGTGACTAGGATAAACGACGTGGTATACAGGATTCAACGTTGCAGCAATAAAGGCGCTAAGCTGAAGGTAGTCCATTTGGAGCGCCTGGCGCCTTATCACAGCGGAACCTCGGCACTTGTTCGGGACGAACAAGTCTAAGTGGTGGGCAGTGTAACGATAAGACAGTCTGTCGCTGTGCAAAGCAATCCTGTCGCTACGCGCCGTGCTATAATTCAATCTGGCAACGACGGCCGCGATAATAAGGGAAACTTTTAGTCCAACCTGGCAATGATGGAAACTTTTAGTCCAACCTGGCAATGATGGTCGCGATCATCATGGAAACCTGTAGTCCACTCCGGAATGTGCGAGAACGATCTGCGCGATGGCCGGACAGGTATAAAAGGCAGCCGGGTGCGGCGCAGCGAGGCAGTCTGATTTTGACTAGTGAAGGTGCCACACGGAGTAATTAAGTAAATAATTAAGTGTAAAGACAGTGAAGTGTAAATTGTGGAATTAAGTGATTGTTCGATTGTTATTCTATTGACTGGTGTTTGAGAAACTGAGTGTGTTTTATTTTTAACTTACGCAATCCAGATATGCGTAACAGCCCACTAGAGCTAGTATTCGTAACAATGTAAACTAGTTATCTGTACTAAATCTTTTAGCCACTGCTTTCGGTTAAATAACCGGTACCTTTACCAATAAAATAACTAAGTGATTTGTTCTTTCAAAATGCTTTATTATAATTTTATTATTTTGCCGCATTTTTGCATATATATTTGTTTTGTTTGACCCGATTGTGGCAGCGCTCTACCACGTTTTTCATCCGCTTCTCAAACGCCATTTGACCTTGGGCCTTGAATGCATCTAAAAGAGAGAACACAAATTATGTACATAATGATAAATACTTGTAAGAAAAACTTTTACGATGGTAATTCTGTTACTCCTATCTTGTGCAAAGTTTTTAATAAATCATCGAGAGCAATTTGACTGATTTTGTGGCGAATTGCCCATGACTTAACCTCAAAACATTTGTCCTGGACAATGTGTTCGCCCCCATCAGCAAAATGCTCGTTGCTAGCCTCTTTCTCACTTACATCACTAGAAGTGTTTGCAGCGCAATCTTCCTCTATTTTATTGTCTGATTTCCTAAACTTCCTAACATTGGCTTCGAAATTTCTTTTTCCCCTACTCATGTTTGCAAACTTTTTTAATTTATGTTTTTGCTTATATCCTATTCCTTATTCGCACACTATTTGTTTATAATTTGTTAAAAAATAAAATATATAACACGTTTATACGTATCTTCTTTAATTTTGTGGTTTCTCCGCGCTGTATTTTGAAAATATTTTTTCAGCTTCTTGTCCAGCAGCTTCAAATTTCACCAAAACGCACAAAATTCACAAATCTGACATTTTCATGATGACAGGTGACTGTGACGTACATATATATTTGTTTCACTCTCACAAATGGAAGAATGAATTAAATTGAAATGTAAAGGAGTTCTTTCACTCTTGCGAGTAGTTAATGCCCGAAATTGAAATGCGCGCGTAACGGTAGATGTGGTCATCATGTGGGGAATCATTATTTATTTTTATATTATACTTTTTTGGGAGTTTTTTACTATTAATTTCTTTTTTTGCAATGAATGTTGACAACTATGGATTGGGTTACATGAAAATGGTTGCATAATACGTTCCACTATAAGCAACTTTTTCACATGATTGCGAGTGATAGTACTATTAGAAAGCAACTGTCCATGTATTAGTTAAGGCAAAAATTGTATGCATGTGTTGGAGTTTCCGTCACCGCCGTCTTGCAGGGTTACCTCTGCTGACAGGGAGCTAACCACTTCACCAACACTTTTACAAAATTTTAAGCTTAAACTAGTACATGGAAAAACATTTCTTGAACCATTTCTTCAAGAGTAAAAGAGACGCTTGGACATTTTGCATGACCCCTATGTTAGAATGAGATAAACAATAATTATAAAAACACATTTTCAATGTGGCCAATCATTCTTGTGTAAGTTAAATAAATAAAATAACAGAACCGTTTCGGTTGGAATGAGTTTTATTACTGACTTTTAAATTTTGGCTGCACCGCCAGCGCACCAGCTCGGCTGCCGGTGCAGTGAAAGAACATGTGAACTGCATTGTCAGCAAAGTCTCACGCTTTGGCTGGCAATGCAATAGGAGACATGTGAAGCTCGGCGGATGGTATTTGACTTATTTTTAAAACTCAGCATTTGGACAAACCTGAGGCCGTGCTAACTACCCCCCTTCTTAAGAGCTGGCGTCCCCGCCTGCTTGAAATTTTGCAACGAGTTCTTGTATCCGGGTTTTCCTTGCCCGTTTCCTATATATTAAATAAGAAATAAGTACGAGGCCTGATATAGCCCATATCGACCCGAACGCATAGGTTCTGTTTGCAATACTTCCGACAACTTCAGTTTTCGTGGATTGAATGTGATCCAGATTGCGGTCACTAATATGCCTCAGAAATGGGAGAGATAAAAGGGTTGATACCTCAGTGAAATTAATTTTGTGGGCGCTAGGTATTTCGGGTTTTGTAGTTATCTTTGGTCGACGGCACTTGAAGAGAGTTTCGTTTATGAGGACTTTGTCTTGAAACAGAACCAGAAAGGTTCCTTTTACGAAAACGGGTGGGGCACTTTGTTCGGCTATTTTAGCGGGTTGGTCGTTTACTATGATAACCCCTTCATCTACCACTTCGATTCCTTTGACGTGAAAAGCTGTGGCTCTTTTACACTGGGCATTGCCGTTATTTAATAGGGAATAAACGCAATTCGCATTGTTCGAAATTTGGCAAAATGAAGAAAAAATGCTTGATTTGCAATTTGCCAAAGGCTCATAAGAATTTTTGCACTTTGCCACCAAATTTGTTTCAAAGACTGGGACTAAGTTATTATGAATGACCGGAAAAAGATTTAGCAGCTCACATATCTCCTTTAGAATCGGATACTTAATTATAAATACAATAAATTCTTTGTTTTGCATTACATTAACTGATGCTACACTTAATAATTCGCTTATTGTAATATTATTTCTCTTGTGGGATGCAAATATAGTTTCAATTTCCGTTGCTTCTAATAAAATTGGGTTAATCATATTTAATTTTGCTAACATTATCGAGTAAATGATATTATTGAGTTCGATTGAAATCATTCTATTTCTTTCCATGACAAGTTCAAACAGCTGTCCACTTTCCGTTGCCCTCTTTTTCTCTGAGGATAAGACTTTGTTAAGTGTATCTGTGATATTCTTGATTTGTTTTTGAAGTTCTGAATTGATTAGAATCTGTCTATTGTTTGAGTCAGCTAGACGCTCTTGAATTGACCTAACCTTTTCGAAGTCGTCCGCGTCCGGTGTCCCCGCTATGTATTTCAGCGCTGTTCCCAGAATGTTTACGCTCCGTGCTTGCCTATGATGCATCCGTATCATCGAGACTAGGCGAAGAATGTTTTCGGCATCCGCAGTCATTTCTCTTTTGGTGTCTGATCTCAGCAACAAGCTTTCAATTAATAATGCCTCTTTTCCCATATCCTCGTACTGCGTAATGTTTATGGTATGTATCAGAATATCCTCCCCATCCGTTATTCGAACTGTCCCGTTATTAATCGGAATGTAGTGCGAGTGCGTGAAGTCCGTCAGTCTCATGTCGGCCAAGGTCAGCATGGTGAGCCTGAAATGAATTATCCCATTTAATGTTGTCTTTGTGTACGATTCGATTGTCAATTTGTAAGGATGTGCCGAGATCTTGTTGTACCGCTTTCTTCACAAACAATTTGCTGAATTTATTTCCCAATCGTCTGTTAACTTTAACATAAACTATATCCCCTGGCATAAAGGTTTTAGTCCTCCTATCCTTGTTATGGTATGCCATATCTTTGCTCTGAGTGTGCTTTAGTTTTTCCCTGATGATATCCCTATCATTTCCTGACAGGCAGTGTATTATTTCCGCAGGCTTAAAGCCAGTGACGGAATGCAGAGTGTCGTTGTATTTCGAGACCGAGATCAGAATTAGCTCTAAGGTTCCATTAAAAACTCCTTCGTTCTTAAGGCACCTTGCAATTTCACCAATAGTGCTGTGTAGTCTTTCCACCTGACCATTGCTTGTACTGTGGGCTGGGGGTACCGGAAAAATTTTAACTCCGAAATGGTTTGCCATAAGGGCCCTAATTGTTTCGGAATTAAATGATTTTTCATTGTCGCATATTAACGTTTTAGCGTTTGGAAAAAAATTTATAATCTCTAGAAGCGGTATTTTTATGTCCGTAATGGCACGTGATTGCAATGGAAGCATTATTGCGAATTTTGTGAATTTGTCAAGGCAGGAAAGGAAGTGCTGCCGATCAGTTGAAAAAATGTCAATATGCAAGATTTCCCCAGGGAATGAGGGAATAGGAGTCTGTCCAATATTTGCTTTTATAGGTCGACGATTGTATTTTGATTCGTTACAAACCCTACAATTTGAGACAATTGCTTTTAACTTCTGTCTCATGGTAGGGAAAAAATAGTCTTGTAGAATTTGAGTAAAATTCTCACTTACTCCACGGTGTGCCCTGTTGTGTTCACTTATAAGAATTTCACACTGATCGTCTGGGTTGTCGACATCTATTACCATCCTCTTTGAATATACTAACTTTACAAGGGGAAATTGCTTGATTACTTGATCTTGAATCTGGCCCAAAGTGTGAAGATCACAATGAAGGCAGTTGACTACATTTTTGTTTAAAGATTTCTCCAACATCGGGAATATCTCCTCAAACCGAGAAAAATTTATAAGGTGTCTCTTGTAACATCCGAATAAAGTTTGGGAAGATAATTTTGGGTGAGAGGATTCGTTTAATAGGATTTGATTTTTGAAACAGTTAACTGGATTTTGTACAGATTTAATATAGCTCGTTACCGAAATTTCGCTGTGGACCGTACCCTCAGATGCTGTTAAGGTAGATTGCCCTTCCGATGCTGTCAACGTAAGTTGCCCCTCCGAGGCCGTGTCAGTGTCTGACCCTGCTTCAGCACGGGTTGTATGTGCCATCGTATTACTATGTTCACACGCCATGTAGTTAGCATACTGTCTTGAGAGTGCGTCAGCGACTATATTTTCGCGACCAGGTTTGTAAAAGAACTGGGGAGAAAATTCCTCTATAAAAGATCGCCACCGCCGAATTTTTGTGTTAGGATTCTGTTCTGAGAGCGAAAATGAAAGAGGTTGGTGGTCGGTAAAAATTTTAATATTTTTCGCACCATAAAGGTAGTTGCGCAGCTTTTTCAATGCCCAAACAATGGCTAACAACTCACGCTCGTTAGTGGCGTAGTTCTCTTCTGCTTTTGAGAGAGTTCGCGATATCATTGTTATGGGTTTGCTACCTTGCGACAGTACGGCTCCAATGGCCGTCGCTGATGCATCTGTACTGAGCTCGAATGGCTTATCAAAATTGGGGTGTAACAAAAGTACATCTTCTGATGCAAGTACCTCTTTAATTTTTGTGAAAGCTTTCAACGCTGTATCATCTAACTCAAGTGAGGTGTTTTTTGAACTCCTAGCACTTACGTTTCCGTTTTCTCCACGGAGATACTTTGTAAGAGGCTTGGTAATGTGGGCAAAGTCCTTCACAAAACGTCGGTAATATCCCGCCAGACCCAAAAAGGATCTAAGTCCTTTGAGCGTCCTTGGTACATGATAATTAAGTATGTCCTTGATTTTATCGGGACATGTTTTAATCCCGTTCCCTGACACAATAAAACCCAAAAATTCCACAGATTTTTGAAGAAATTTAGATTTCTCCAAAGAGACCCGCATGTTAGCCGCGTACAACTTCTGTAAAATTTCGCTTAGGTCAGAAACGTGCTGCTCAGCTGTTGGTGAAAAAATTATTATGTCGTCTATATAGACATAACACTTTTTCCCAATTTGGTCCCTAAGAATATCGTCTATTGTTCGCTGAAAGATGCTTGGTGCATTTTTCAGCCCGAAAGGTAAGCGACAAAACTCGTTTTTACCGTTATTAACGCTAAATGCGGTCTTCTCTCTATCCTTTTCCAAAAGCTGTATTTGGTGAAAGCCTGACTTTAAGTCTAGTGTAGTAAAAAAATTTGAATTTCCCAGATTAGACAGTATGGAAGAAATGTTGGGTATGGGGTACTTGTCACTAATGGTTTTGGAATTTAGTTTCCTAAAGTCGATCACCATGCGTCTTTTTTGCTCCCCGTTTTCATCGATTCCCTTTTTATTAACGACCCATATCGGGTTATTATATGGCGATCTCGAGGGCCGAATTATACCGTTTGCGAGGAGATCGGAGATTTCACGATTTACAAAATTTGTAAGTGCTAGTGGGTACGGGTAGGTTTTAGAGTATACTGGTTCTTGGTCAGTCGTCCTAATTGTGGCTCTAACATTAGTATTGTACGGTAGAGCTTCGTTTGGGGCTGCAAAAGCGGATTTATTTTCCTCCAACAGAGTCATCAGTTTTCCTTTGATTAGCGCTGGAGTGTCGGGATCCAGAACAATACTATTGACCTGCTTGCATTTGAGATACTTAAGATTTTCCTGTCCACCGTCAAAACGTAATATACCTTGTGGAAGATCTATTTGTGCGTTGATTTCATTTAAAAAGTCCAGCCCTATGATTCCGTCAAATGTATCTAAATCGGGTAAAATAAAAAACCAAGTGCTTTCCTAAAAAGATTAACGCAACACTTATGCGAAATTTTTGAATTTCCATGAAGGGATTTTACAGTAAAATTTTCATTAACTGGTTTAATGCCTTTTAGTGATTTTAAATTTTTAATATAATTCTTGGACGCGCCTGTGTCTATAAGAAGTCGGATAGTCCCTCCCCCAAGGGTTTTTTCTACATATGGTAGGAGGGAGTTTCCCCTAAAAAATTTATTTCGTCATTTTCAGCATAATCTGTTCCCTGAATTGAAACGTTTTGTGTGTATTCTGGAGCCAGTGGGTAATCCTCCAACTGGAGTTCGGAGTTGAATCTTCCATCCACAATTTCATCCTCGCGCCCGATGGAATCTAACAGCTCCAGTTGATTTATACGTTGCATTTTCTGTGGGTCTTGTTTGATGGACATGGTCAAAGGTCGCTTAATTGCTTGAGTTCGCTCTAATGGTACTTTGTTCTGCGTACTCCTTTGTATGCTTCTTAAACTCCTGTCCACCTCCATTGGCTCTGGCCGGTTTTGCTGCGATTGCGAGATCTGATTGCTCGCAAAACGGGGTGATTGTTGCGATTGAAAACGCTGTTGCTGCCATTGCGGATTTTGATTGTTCGGTGTAGCGGTTGTTCGAACCCGGTAGTGTGGAGAATTAGTTATGCCCGGTTGAGTGGCGATTTGCCGATTTTGCAACCCATCACTATAAGTTGCATCAAAATGATAACGATTCTGGTTAGTTTCAAGCTCTTGAGCCAAAGCAAGAGCCGAAGGCATGTCGGTTGGTTTGCATGAAAATAAAATGTCACACAATGGTCGTCTCAAACCTGAGATAAATACCCTAAGTGCGTCCTTGCGGTATTTGTCATTGAGCGATTCAATCAGGGGAACTTTACCCTCGTTGGTCATCAGGACTTTATTAATTATCAAGGTTAGTTTCTGCTCTACTGAATCATAGAAATCAAGTAGGGAGCTATTACCTTGCCTTAGGGTCGATAGCTCCTGTTCCAGAGTGAAAATGGACTTTTTGTCGGAATAGGCGAAATCTAGCCGCGCTATGATTGCCCTAAAATTCAAAACGGTGTTATACGAGCTAAGCACTGTATCTGCGGAGCCTACTATCCGATTTCGTATTATGGCCACCACCTGATAATACCTAGAACTGCCTTCGAATTTTTCGAATAGCTTGTGGGCAGTGATTGCTGACTGTCTCCACGAAACGTACCTGCTCGCGTCGCCACTAAATTCTGGGACCGATTTTACAATGTCCAAGGACTCGTTGCATTCTATTCCGCTCCTGACCTCAATAGGTTTATATTCTTCTACCTGCACAGGGGTTTCAAGGATACGAAGCCTGCTACTGAGCTCGTTAATAGCTTGTTGGAAGTCTTGTTTTGTTCGCTCTGTCGCTTGTTGAATGGCGGTGCCTAAAAGTGCTTGAATAGTTGCTGCGTCCATATTGTCAGTTTCAGAGTCGTTTCTAATTTTGAATGATCTAAATCTTTCTAATATTTCGTCGGTTTCGCTCAAAAGGCTTTCCGACTGTGACATCAAAACTACTTAGCAACAACACAAGAGAAATTCGGCTTAAATTTTATCAATCTATTTAAACTTACAATAGAACAATTTTCATTATGAGTTTAGTTTTGTTGAGAAAAAAAAATTTTCCAGTGCCGAGTGCGTTGAACCCTCCAGCTCCCTGCTTACTGGTGTTGGTGTGAAACTTCTTCAGCTCCCTGTACCGGAACCACTCCTTTTAAAAGGTCAGAATTTTTTTAATGTAGTTTATGGCTGCTGCTGGATGTTGTGGCAAGTGATTGTTCTTTAGCGTTCTGTTTTCTTGCTTTTCCTTTTAAAAGGTCAAAATTTGTTTAATGTAGTTTTGGCTGCTGCTGGATGTTACTGTTGCTGGCAAGTGATTGTTCTTTAGCGTTCTGATTTTCTGCTTTTCCTTTTAAAAGGTCAAAATTTTTTTTTTTATGTAGTTTTTGGCTGCTACTGGATGTTGACTTCTTTTTCGCCTATGCGAAACTGCACTTTATGTTCTGCTATGCAAAAACTGCACTATCTTTTTTTCACTATGTGAAAGTTTCTTTTAATATTTCTATTATTTTCGTTATACGAAGCTTTTGCACTTGTATGTGTTTTTTTTCACTATGTGAAAGTTTCTTTTAGTATTTCTATTATTTTCGTTTTACGAAGCTTTTGCACTTGTATGTGTTTTTCCACTATGTGGAAGTTTCTTTTAGTATGCGAAACTGCACTTTATGTTTTGCTATGCAAAAACTGCACTATGTTTTTCCACTATGTGAAAGTTTCTTTTAGTATTTCTAATATTTTCGTTATACGAAGCTTTTTGCACTTGTATGTGTTTTTCCACTATGTGGAAGTTTTTAGCACTTTAAGTCTTTTCCACTATACAAAGGCTTGACAGACTATGTCTTTCGTTTTTAGTTGGGCGCCAGTTAAATAAATAAAATAACAGAACCGTTTCGGTTGGAATGAGTTTTATTACTGACTTTTAAATTTTGGCTGCACCGCCAGGGCACCAGCTCGGCTGCCGGTGCAGTGAAAGAACATGTGAACTGCATTGTCAGCAAAGTCTCACGCTTTGGCTGGCAATGCAATAGGAGACATGTGAAGCTCGGCGGATGGTATTTGACTTATTTTTAAAACTCAGCATTTGGACAAACCTGAGGCCGTGCTAAGTTGTACAAAATTGTCGTACTTTTGGTGAAAGTAAAACACTAAAATTTGCCCCGGAATCCACTAAAATTTTCCCCAAAAATTATAAATATTAATATGATCCGAAATTTGGCAAGTTAGGGGCTTCTTCATAGCCAAGATTGCTTGCTGAGCACAGCCGCCGAAAGAAATGTTGCTTTTTCTATATTCGGTGTTAAGCAGCAACTGGATTCGAATGCGAGGTCCGAATGATGCGTGTAGGCTCACGGTCGCATACACCAACCTCTGAGCCACGGTGGTCGTACACGATTTTACTTAAAAACATATTTTGGATTAAAAAATGTATTGAATCGCTCTAACATCACTTTTTGGACATGTTGTTCACAGTATATAATATTTTGTCCAGCTAAATTTTCCACGGGAAATGCATATACTATGTACGTAATGCGTTTTTAACGAATTTTTTTAGCCTTGAGTCGATTAACCAATCCAGATCCTGCCATTCTATAAGCCTGTTTGTCTAGTCTACTCCTGTATTGTGCAACATGAAACCTTTGATTTTAATACAAATTTTACCCTTTTTGCCCATAAGTTTGCAAAAAATCAACACTGCAGGAGAAATTTAGATAGACAATGAATTGGCAACACTGAATGCAACACGCATGACCGAATGAAACAGCAATATGCGAATATTCAAATATTCAATTTAAAATGCGGGTGTTAGAATGAAACAGCAATAAATATATTATCAGGTGCTCGTCGCGTTTAAATTTGCACATTTATACACAAAATTGTGGAAAACTCGTAAAAAGTGAAATCAGTAAAAAATAAACCCAGTGAAATTTCGAAGGAAAAAACGGAAAACAGATAAGTACCACTTTTATTACAAAATTTATTTAACTTGCTAACCGATATATTTTTAGTGACGAAGCCCTCTTTCAGTTTAACTGGGATGGAAGGTGCAGCAAGCGGGCATTGGATAAACTTCGTTTAATGGATGAAAGTTTGTTTGGTAAGCATAACTTACACTAGTTTCCAAATTCGTTAACATCATTTGACTGTTATTCCCTTTTTAAATACTTTTTTTATATGTTTTTAGATGTTTTCAAGGCACCTGGGCGGTCGGCATTCGAAAAAGCCATCAACAAATTTGTGGAACGGTCGAGCAACCGGTGAAGCAAAGGAAATTCAACTGAAAACAACAACTCTCTTCAGCTTAAAAATTAATGTATATTTCTGTATGTTATCCGTTTGCCGTTATGTAATGTTTTGTTTATTGTTATTAATGAAACCGAAACCATAACAAGTTATTACTCAATTACTATTGGGGTAGGTATAACCGTTACCACATTAGGTATATTACCAGTTAAATAACCGGTACTGGTAACGAATGAGTCAGCGAGACAGATATATAATTAGCTTTTCTATAAGCTATATAAGTGGAAACGAGATGGAAGCTCACACGTATACAAGACTTTCGGTTACTTTTTCCCACCGCTCTTAAGAAACTATATAGGGGAGGTAACCGAAAGCGCAGTGAATACAAACGGTTATATATACGGTTATATAACCAGTTGCTGTCTGACAGGGATCGTTGCTCGAGCAACTGCACAAGATGAAAAGCAAATTTAATTTCCATGGCTTTCGGTTCTGCTATGAATAATGAACCATGTGGATTCGCAAAGGCGTACAGTACAGTGTGTGTACCAAAACCATGAATTTCTGCTATGCAATGTTGGCATTCATGTAGGCTTCGTTGCCTTCTGGCCTAATAAAATTCATACCGATACATTTTTAAATGCATATATTAACAGCAACATATTATTATTTATTATTATCATTTTCTTAAAATTTATATTATTTAGTAGTTTTATGTGTTCTTTAGTATTTTTATTTTATTCTTATTTTTCGTTTTACTTGCAATTTGCTCTTTGAGCCAAATGCAATTTTTTCTTAGCAAAATTATTAAAAAATAATCTAATATAAATTGCTTATGTTCCCTACAAGTAGACGGTTCTGCAAACCACATTTTGTATTCATCTACTTTTGTTACGTTTGCAAAACACAAATTGTACAAAAGCTTTTTTATATTGGAGGAATGAGGGGTTGCCTTAAAAAACGTATGAAATGTGTTGTAAAAGATTTTTGAAACAAAAAAAAAAGAGTCGATTGGAGCTTTTAGTTTTAAACTACTGTTAAAATAGTTGAAATTTTTGAAAAATATAAACATTTCGTTTCCTTGTAAATTACAAAGCTCATCTTTTATTAACTTTTTGCAGTTATGACAGTCAAATTTTTCAATAGTTTTCATCAATATGAAACCAGAGAAATAACGAAGGGAACCATCACTCATATGTTCATTTTTTATAATCCCTAAGGCATTTGAAGAATTCGCTTTCTCTGCATCAAATATATCCTTTGATAAGCAAAATTCTTCACCGAACTCTTGATTTATAGCATGTTGAGTTTCATTGTCAATTTCAAACAAACTGGTATTATTGTCAATTGTTATAAATGAACCTTCGTTAGTTGGTTCACAATTGAAGGTTCCTGCCTTAAATGCTATTATTTTCGTTGAGATCATTATCGCAAGAATATGGTCAAACTCAAAAAGTGAAGGATTATTGTTTGTAACTCCGCTTTTTCTTACCAAATAAAAAAGATTTTCAAGCGGGTCTTGATTAAGTCTTGATATTAAAAGAAAATTGGATTTTTCCGCCCAGATATCTTGTGAAAGAGACAAAACGGAAGTAATTGATAAAACTATACAATTTCAACAGTATACAATTTTTGGATACTGACAACTTTTGACATAGTTTTTGATTTCAAATAATTTTGGATATTTTTATTCCCACGAAGAGCTGATCGGAAAGAATTTTTATCAAAAAGAACATGGCTATTCAAACAATCAAAAAGTCAGTTTATTTTTTCAATAAATATAGTTGCGGACAAAGCTTTTTCTTTGCAATCATTATAACAGCCATTTTCAACCAAAGATTTTATGGCTGCGGATACAGTATTGGTAAATATTTGAGTTGCGTATTTAACCTTCATTTTTTCAAATGAATTAGGATGAATATGCTTTGTTGTCAATTTGGGACAAAGGCGAGTTGAATTGGTTTTATCCAATTCATATAACCTGCAAATAATCGACCAAGAAATATGTCCATCAGGCGAAGTTTCATCATCAGCAAATTTGTTGAAGCGAAAGCGATCGTCAACGAAAAAAGGTATTCACACAAAAATAAGCGCGAACAAGTGAAATTGGGTTGTTGCTTTTGTTGGCTTTTTTGGTGGGTGATTATTTCATTGCGTGTGAAGGCCACGCACATAATTTTGCAAATATTTTCGACTAGCCAAAGTGCGTATGGGAGCGTATGCTGCGCTGAAAGCAAGGAGCATAACAGCAACATCATTACAGCGCACAGTTGACAAAGTAATGGCCTCCATAAAGCGCGCTTCAGGCGTATCGTGGTTTTTGGCGTTTCTCGTGTTTCGAGAAAAAGTTGAATCAGTGTATTTGTATGAAGCAAACTCCATGACTACGCCCGAAACGCGGCAAAAGTTGAACTATTTTCAACTTTCTCTCGCGTTTCTCGCTAAACGACGTCAAACAGCTGACAGAGCTCCTAAAGATGCCATACATTATGTGGTTAAATGGTAATGCCGATAACAAACTTGTGTAATCGCAAAAGTCGAATGCATTTATTTTACACGAAAGCTATTAAATACATTTAAGAAACATTTGAAATCCAATATTTTAACATAAAATGTGGATAAATTCCTAATAATTAGCATAATTCTTTGACAGACGAAACTTAGTCTTCGCTGTATTGGAAATTTGATAGCTTATTCGTTGTCGATCGAATTTTGCTCATCCCTATGAAATAAATTGCTACAAATTGAATTCAACTGAGTCTTTTTTTATTTTTTGCAATGTTCGATATGCATTTAATGTGTTTAAAATGAAATCAGTAAATTCTATAAAGTCTATAACGTCGTATAGCAATTTCATTTCGTTGTTTTTCACAATTCACAACGAAATCAATCAGCAGTTTGCCAATTAAAAATTAGCATCAACTGACGTAAGAAGAAGAAGCTGACGCGTGAAACGCGCTTTATGGAGTTTGACCTTTTGCAACGCGAATAACGCGAGAAACGCCATAACCCGACAAACCCGGACGCCAGAAACGCGCTTTATGGAGTTTGGCCATAAATCCTAAGTAGCGCCACTCTTTTTTTGAGCTGTCAGTGGTACAGAATGTGGCAGTGTTACCCTAACGCCATTTTCTGTTGGTTTAGGTAGCAAATTTTTTGCCTATTTTTCTGATTGCTTTGCCATCAAGTATTAAAGAAATGTTTGAAAGATCAAATATCTTAAGATAACTGGCCAATTACTGTAAAAATACAATAGTTTTTATCATAATTCACTAAAATAGAGAAAATTTGAATACTAATTTCGATTTTGCATGCATAAAAATAATTTTATAATGAAAACAATAAACTTTCCGAATCAATATTAATGTAATTTTCTTCTTGTAGAAGTTAACAAGCCCGCTTCAAAGTTTATTTTAATAAATTACCTCAAAACTTTTACGTAATAGTAATGTTGTGCATGTTTATAAATCATAATAAGTATTAAGAATATGTTTTCATTCATTTTTATTGGCAACACAAAAGCACGACACGATGATTTTATCAGAACATGATGAATGTGTTCAGGAGAACATTTTTTTAGTCATTATTTAATACCTTTGATGCGACTGAATTGACTGAAATAATTTAAATGAAATCATAACCATTACAAATATTTTCCATTTAAATACATTTCTATATTCACCATCGATAGCAAAAATTTCAACCCTGGCTTATAATAATTTTACAACTTTCACCACACAATGTGTAATTTTTCACCACGGTGCGCAAATAACCTCATTTGTTTATAAAAAAATGTCACGGAAAGTCGCGCAAAATCAAGGAAAATTTGCAAACTGGCCCAAAACGCAGTTATTGCAGCGTTGCCTGCCAATGGTTCAGTGCCACATCATTTGCAATCATGTATGATATCTAAATTGCATTATCACTTTCATATCAGCCGCATTGCGCACCATGGCGCACCAGTCGTCGGTGCAGCCAGCAGACTGGCTCGCTGAGTCTTGTCATTTATGTCATTATGCCATTTATACCAATTCTCTGACGAAATAACCTATTATTTATTTTACATTATTGTTTAAATTATTTCATCATGTACCATTTCCAGTTCTTAGCAGAATTTTAAAATAAATTTAAAATTTCAGCCAACAATTATTTGTGGTGAATATATATGCCCAGGCAGAGTTGTTTTTGAAGAGGCAACAAAATAATTTAAAATTTGTTCAGAACTTTTGCTGAAAATCAACAAATTTATGATAATTTCTGTAGGGAAGAGGGTGCACGGCAACCCATTGCAGGTGGCAACGCCGCGTGCAAGATATGAAAGGGCAGCACCGGCAGTATGCACGAAACAACACGGCAGTCTACGCGTACGGAACAGCGGCAAAATACCGGATAAAATCCGGTCGGGAATTCAAATTCATAAAAACGGTTTTCTAAGCAAAAGAACGTTAAACTTAATTATAATAAACTTACAGTCAAAAGAAACTTGTGTGTTTGCTTTCCTAGATCGGGTTCACCATAACATAAATTTTATCCGTCGTCGCCGCTGTCTATTGGAACGCTAGGGCTCCGCAACCATCATCGCCGCGATTGTGCTCCCGACGCCGTACAGCTGCTCCCGACGCAGTATTAACAGAGCAGCATTTGAGTGTTTTCGCGAGCGCCGTCCGTTGGAGCGCTAGGGCTCCGCTGCCGATCACCGCCGCGATTGGGCTCCCGACGCCGTACAGCTGCTCCCGACGCCGTATTAACGAAGCAGCACTTGAGTGACTTCGCGAGCGCCGTCAATTGGAGCGCTAGGGCTCCGAGGCCACGACATAAGTGACGCGCGGGCAAGCGGCCAATCACAGTGAAGCTTCTAGTGGCAAAAGACGGTCGCCATTTTGTATAATCGGACAGAAGTGACGCGCGGGCAAGCGGCCAATCAGAGTGAAGCTTCTAGTGACAAAAGACGGTCGCCATTTTGTATAAGCAGACAGAAGTGACGCGCGGGCAATCGGCCAATGAGAGCACAGCTTCTAACGCGAAGTTACGATCGCCATCCTTGCTGAGGTGCAGGTGGCGCGTGTGCGGGAGTGAAGCTAAAGAAAGCGTGGAGTAAGGTACTGTGACCGCTGGTGACTTTGTTAAAGAATTTGTTTGTTTTGTGCGATCGCGGTCGTTGCCATTGGGAGCGCTAGGACTCCGCTGCCACTTATTGTCAACTCGTGCTCCGACGCCGTAAAGCGGTGCTGACACCGCATCAGACGGGTTGGCGGACTTTGAAAAAAGAATTTGTTTTGTTTTTGCGATCGCGGTCGTTGCCATTGGGAGCGCTAGGGCTCCGCTGCCACTTATTGTCAACTCGTGCTCCGACGCCGTAAAGCGGTGCTGACACCGCATCAGACGGGTTGGCGGACTTTGAAAAAAGAATTTGTTTTGTTTTGTGCGATCGCGGTCGTTGTCATTGGGAGCACTAGGGCTCCGCTGCCACTTATTGTCAACTCGTGCTCCGACGCCGTAAAGCGGTGCTGACACCGCATCAGACGGGTTGACGGACTTTGAAAAAAGAATTTGTTTTGTTTTGTGCGATCGCGGTCGTTGCCATTGGGAGCGCTAGGGCTCCGCTGCCACTTATTGTCAACTCGTGCTCCGACGCCGTAAAGCGGTGCTGACACCGCATCAGACGGGTTGGCGGACTTTGAAAAAAGAATTTGTTTTGTTTTGTGCGATCGCGGTCGTTGCCATTGGGAGCGCTAGGGCTCCGCTGCCGTTTACCGGGGAACAGTTACGTGAGCTGGCTCACGGATGCCAGGGTCGTCGAGACTCCGAAGCGGAACCGGTCGGGCACCAATAGAAACCAACGAAGAGGTCGGAGATAGGTTTCTGGACGCGTCGGCAATGGAAGACGCCAATGACTACAACGCCGAAGTGCTGGCCGGCCTAAACGCTCTACGATTGGCCGTAGACGCGTTGAAAAGGAGTACGGAGGAGAGTCAGCGGGACATTGATAGGCTGCGTGGCCAGATCGACATGCCACAGGCAGCAGCAGAAGTAGCACAATTTGAGGAAGCGCCCGTGCGAGAAGTCAGTCGGCCGGCACGTACCGAAAATATGAAGCTAGAAGATTTGCCGGTCTTCGACGGGCGCACGGAAGATTGGCCGCTGTTCTGAGCCACGTATGGGGAAACAACAGAGATGTTTCAATACACCGAGCGACAGAACCTGATGAGACTGCGGAAGTGCCTGGCTGGGGAAGCCAAGGAAGCAGTGGCTGCTATGTTGATTTACCCGAATGACGTCCCAAAGGTGTTGAGCGAACTGGAGTTCAGGTTCGGAAGAACCGATCTGCTGGTGAAACAGCAAATTCAGAAAGTCCAGCAGTTCCCAAACATCGGGGAGACCAGGACCGAACAAATTTTACAATTTTCTACGAAAGTACGCAATGTCGTCGGACATTTGTCGGCAGCCAATTGCCAACCACACCTGTCGAACCCAACTTTGCTGGAGCAGTTGGTGCTGAAGCTGCCGCCCAGCAAGCAGTTGGAGTGGAACAGACACGCGATGACAGTCAAGCCATTCGCGACGGTGAAGGAATTTTCAGAGTGGTTAAGCGAGCTGGCTCGTGTCGTGTGCCTGATGCCGTCGGCGGCCAGGAGTCAACCTGAGAACACACTGACCTCTCAACCACGACGTCTGATGCACGTGGCCGACACTCCAAGACCAGCTGGTACGCCGCGGCGAGACGCCGACAGGGTGGAAGGGTGTTACGAGTGTGGTGGTAACCATCGAATGGCAGAGTGTGACGTCATACGAGCGCTCGGGGTATCCGCGCGTTGGCAGAGAGTGAAGGCTCTGCGGTTATGTTTCTCGTGTCTTTGCAAAGGACACAATGCAGCCGATTGTCGCTCCAGGAAGGCCTGCGATATCTACGGATGTCGACGCTACCATCACCGCCATCTGCACTCTGAACCGGTTGCGACCGAGGAGTCAAAGGAGGCCGCACAGACAGTGTTAAACTGAAGAACCGGTGCAACGACAAGCAGGCAACTATTCAAGATCCTGCCGGTTACGCTTTTTGGGCCAAGTGGTAAAGTCGATGTCTTCGCCATGCTCGACGACGGCTCGGCTATTTCGCTCTTGGAAGAAGACATCGCTCACCAGCTGGGATTAAAAGGACGACCAAGCCCGCTGACGCTGCAGTGGTACGGTCAGACGCGCACAACGGAGCCATCAGCTAGAGTAGACTTGGAGGTCAGAGGACGGGACGAACCGGGGAAGTATAGTTTGAAAAACATTTGCACTATTCGGAATTTAAATCTACCGGTCCAGTCACTGGACCGGCCAAGCCGGCGATGCTGCTCGGCCTGGACAATTCACACTTAGGAGTGCCATCAATGATTGTGGAAGCCGATGACACCAGTCCTGTCGCCGTCAACACCAAATTAGGATGGGTTGCTTATGGACCCGTGAGCCAAACCGGGTCATCGACACCAGTAGTTCTCCACATAGGAGAGGAGAAATAAGACGCCGAGTTACATCAGGCCGTGACCGAGTATTTCGCCGCTGACAATTTTGGGATCAGCGATAGTGTCCAACCGTTAGAAGCAGAAGACGTCTCCAAGGCACGCCGCATATTGGAAGAAACCACCCGAAGGGTGGGTCAGCGATTTGAATGTGGCCTGTTGTGGAAGAACTTCCCACCTACACTGCCAGACAGCTACGAAATGGCCCGTCGTCGACTACTTGCCATTGAAAGAAAGATGAGTCACAATGCCGACTTCGCCGATCGTTATAGAACAGAAATTCAGAAATACCTCGACAAAGGGTATGCGCGCAAGCTCTCCGACGCCGAGGCCAACGACAGTGGCCAGCCTGTATGGTATCTACCACAGTTTGCGGTTCAGAATCCGCATAAACCAGATAAAATGAGGATCGTTTTCGACGCTGCCGCAACAGTTGACGACACATCGCTTAACTCTACGTTGCTCAAAGGGCCTGAACAGGCAAAGTCTTTGTTGAACATTCTGCTCCGTTTCCGCGAGGGCGTGGTAGTGGTCGCCGCTGACATCCGAGAAATGTTCTCACAAATCCGAATATTGCCGCGGGACCAACACGCCCAAAGATTCCTGTGGAGAGACGGGAATAGGGATCAGCCGGTTGAACAATATGCCATGGCGTCGATGATCTTTGGAGCGATATGCTCGCCGTGCTGCGCCGAATTTATCAAGAACAGGAACGCAGAAGACGCCGACGCCGCTAAAGCCATAATGGAAAGGCATTATGTAGATGACTTCGTGGCCACTTTCAACGACGAGAAAGAAGCCGAAATTATCTGTCGTCAAGTAATTGAGATTCACACCCGGGCGGGGTTTTGACTTAAGGAAGTTTGTTTCGAACGCGATTAACCTGCGCGCGTTGAACGCAGAACCATCATCAGCGAACAGCAGTGTCAACATGGAATGCCAGGCAACTGCCGAAAAGGTGCTTGGAATGTACTGGAAAACTGATGCCGACACGTTCGAATTTAAATGTAAATTCCATCGCATTCCAAAAACGGTCCTAGAAGGTACGCGGCTGCCAACCAAGAGAGAGCTGCTCGGGATCGTGATGTCCGTTTTTGATCCGTTTGGCCTGCTTGCTGATTTTCTGGTATTCTCGAAGGTCCTAATCCAAGAAACGTGGAGAAGTAAGATTGCCTGGGACGACCCTTTGCCAATCGAGATATACCGGAGATGGAAGGCGTGGTGGAATGAGTTCCAGAAAGTCGACACATTTAAGGTCCAGCGTTGTTATTCGCCTAACGTAGCAACGGCCGTCACGATCGAGCTACACGTTGTGGTAGATGCCAGCCAAGCCGCATTCGCGGCTGCCGTTTACTTCAGAATAGAACATGCCGAAGGAGTTGACGTCGCGTTTGTTGCCGGTAAGACCCGAGGGGCTCCACAAAAGGTTATGTCTGTCTCAAGACTGGAGCTGCAAGCTAGGGTGGGTCGATTCCGGATTTTTTCGACTCGAGATTTCTAATAGTGCGGAAAAGTTGCCTTAGTACTTCCTGATTCCAATGCAATTTTTTGTTTTGAGATCGGACTGCATCTTCAACCCCAACTCCGGCCTTGAAATTTCGGAAATTTGCCTAAAATCGTGAAATTGCCTACCTAGCGCCTGAAATACGCCTCTCATGGCAAAATGTATAAAAGTTGTTTGTCGCATCATTAGCTACCGAAATGGTATTATGATCATGGTCGTAGGACGAACCGTTCCCGAGATACGAGCGAAAAGGCGGCGCGCCACAGCGCAAGGTAAAAATCGGCTTGCGGCCACACTTCTCCCTGAATGCGCCAACAATGACGCCGGCGCTGCGGAGATGTGTTCTGTGCTTCACGCGTCGGGTCAGACCGGCCGGGCCGCTCCCCCGTGCCGTCTCGCTCTTCCCCCATCCCTCTCCCCTCCCCGCCAGACACTAGACTAGACTCCCGCTGCGCGCCGGGCGCCACCAGCTTGCTCCGTCGTGTATTCCCCTGCGCCATACGACACGTTCGAACAGGTCCCCACACAAATATTCTTTCATCGAGTTCCTTCACTCTTGTCGTTGATTTCGCCGAGTGCTATCACTTACATTCTCTGAACAGAACACAAAACTCAACATGTCTGTATCTAAATTTAAATTTAGACAGAAATGTCCTGTGTTTGGCATATATCCGTACGATCTCACTGAGTCCCAGCTACCCAGTTACCAGGATGTTCTTTTGTATTATCAGTTTGAAAGATTTCGTATAGGGCGACTCCGAGGTGACAACTATGAACCTAGGAGTAAAGAGGTTTCAGAAATAGTTGCAAAAATGGTTGAAAATATTTTCAAAAAGTCATCTATTCCGATAGTCTCACACACCAGAGTTCTACAAATGCTCACCACATACCATAAGAAATTTCTGACACTTAAACAAATGTTTTTAAGGAACCAAATAGGTTTGCGCTCTAAAAGAGACGACTTTGTCTCTTCTGCCGCAGAATTATTAGACATCGCTGCTTGTAAATGCATTTCTTTTTCTTCATGCAATTGTCCAAAGGAAAGGAAAGTTCCTATCATTGAACAACCATTTCTCTTGGACCAGAGAACCAGAAGAATTGGTCGCATTGGAAGTGTTGATCTACCTGATCTAAAGATTGCAAAGAGAAATGAACGTAAAGAAAAGCTTTCAAAACGTCATTCAACATCAACACTTACCAGAAAAGTATCAGCTACAACACGTGACCATTCAGATCAACCAGACACTCACACAGACGACAACAATGTCGGTGCGTCGCACATACATTCTTCCAAAAACGATGCTGATGCTGAATTTTCTCTTCCATCTTCTAAAATCAAACAAAACACACTATTATTAGAACACACTGCTTTAGCCCACTGCTTTAGATTCGGATTAAGTGACAGAGCAGCGGCCTTGATGGTTTCATCTGCCTTTCTGGATGCCAAAAAAGCAGCTTTGATAACAGAGGATCAGGCTAGCTTTGTCACTGACAAATGCAAGATTAGTCGAGCAAAAAAAAGTGTTGGAATTAAGCTCCAAAACACCGAAAGTATTGACTCTGTATATGGGCTGTATTTTGACGGCCGCAAAGACAATACACTCACACAAGTCCGCGAAGGTGAAAAGTACTACCGCGACACTGTCAAAGAGGAACATATTTCTCTTGTAGCTGAACCTGGGTCTCATTACTTTGGCCACGTCACCTCTCCTTCCGGGTCAGCTGAGGATGAGATGCAAGCTATATGGCAACATTTACAAGACAATTCAGTAGATGTGGAACATCTAGAAGTTGTCGGTGCTGATGGCACCAACACGAACACAGGTTGGAAAGGTGGAATCATTCGGAAACTAGAAGAAAAAATAAGTAGGCCATTACAGTGGGTTGTTTGTCTTCTACATTTCAACGAACTTTCATTTCGTGCTCTTTTCGAACACATAGATGGTGTCTCAAAGAGTCCAAATACATTCTCTGGCGACATAGGTAAACTGCTCCCTGATTGTGAGAAGTTGCCTGTCGTCAAATTTGAAAGTTTTCCATCATGCCAATTACCTTCTGAGGTTATTAATCCGACCCAACTTAGCACAGACCAAGCTTACCTCTACAAAATATCAGAAGCTGTTATTTCCGGTCAATGCTCTTCAGACTTACAATTAGCGTCGATGCATCCAGGTAACATGTGCAAATCTCGCTGGCTCACCTGTGCAAACAGAATTCTGAGATTATACATTTCTACAGACAAACCAACAAAGGAAATAAAGATTTTGGTCAAGTACATACTTACAGTTTACTCACCTTTGTGGTTCTCAATAAGATTCCACAGTTCAATCAAAGATGGCTCGCGCCATCTCTTTGCTGCAATCCAAAGGTCGAGATACTTACCTGCCAAACTGCGCAAGGTTTTCGATTCATCCATTCAACAGAATGCTTTCTTTGCTCTTCCAGAAAACATTATCCTTAGTATGATGACTGACGAACGGGTAGAAGTCAGAAAGTCTGGCCAGAGAAGCAGAGACTGACACTGTAAGTGGATGGGTTAGATGTAATAAAGTGCCAAAGCTGAATTTCAAAGCTAATAATTATTACGATATGATTAACTGGAAGACTATTACCTTGACTGTTCCACCAGTTCTTCGTTCAGTTTTTAACGAAGAGCTCATAAAAGGGTTGTCGGGAGACACTGCAGAGATATGGAAATTTAGTGAATTCCCCTCTCACACCGTGGCAGTCGAGAGAACCGTCAAACTGGTGACAGAGGCATGTTCTAAAGTTATTGGCCCCCAGTCTCGTGATCGTTTTATACGCTCTACACTGAAATCTAGGCAACAACTGCCAAAGTTTAGTACAAAATCTGATTTTATCAATAAATTTGATACAGATTCAGACTAAAACAAGCCTGACATATGGTTGGTTGGTTGGGTTGGGCTTGGGAGGAACCCGAAGTGCAGCCACCTCCACGTGGTGGGTTCTGGGTAACCAACACAGGTTAGCTGAGAGCTGCAACAATTTTCACCTTGCGCTGCGGCGCGCCGCCTTTTCGCTCGTATCTCGGGAACGGTTCGTCCTACGGCCATGATCATAATACCATTTCGGTAGCTAATGACGCGACAAACAACTTTTCTTTTATACATTTTGCCATGAGAGGCGTATTTCAGGCGCTAGGTAGGCAATTTCACGATTTTAGGCAAATTTCCGAAATTTCAAGGCCGGAGTTGGGGTTGAAGATGCAGTCCGATCTTAAAACAAAAAATTGCATTGGAATCAGGAAGTACTAAGGCAACTTTTCCGCACTATTAGAAATCTCGAATCGAAAAAAGTCCGGAATCGACCCACCCTAGTAAGGAGCCCGGATCCTTGTCTGACAAGAAGGAGCTGGTAAAGAAGCACCAGAAGATCGTGGCTAAATTCGAAAAGAAGCAGGCGGCGACTTCTGGTGCTGAGACTTCGACTATTGCAGCAACGCCTGCTGCACAGTCGTCCACCTGTACAGCAACGGCGGCAAAGCCTGGTTTTAGGGCCACGGCCACGGCCGCTACAGCTGTACGGCCGGACAGAGCAGGGGCGGCGAAGCCTGGAAACAGTGCCACGGCTGCCTCGTCAATGCGGAAGGCTGATCAGAAGCCATCCACCTCGACAAAGCCCACTTCCACCATAGTGGAAAAGGCTGTCAAGAGGGGTAGATCGGGGGTCGATCAGCCTACAGGGGAGGGGAAAAAGCTGAAACCCTCAGCCAGCTTCTCCTCTCCACAGGAGCTGCAGATTGCCGTAGTGGACCGGAGCGATCCCGATGGGAAAATTCGACCGGAAAACTGGCTCTCTGTTCAGGCGCGCATTCTGCGAGCGATGCTCGGGGCGGCGGACAATGAAATCGACTTCGACGGCGCTGGCTGGCAGAAGGGCGTCAAAATCGTTGGTTGTGGCAACAGGCAGTCACTCAACTTCCTGGTGCGCACGATCGGCGGTCTTGAGCCTCTCTGGCAGGGAGCAAAACTCGAGGTCATACCTCGCGACCGCTTGCCTCTCCGACCTATCGTCACACTGTGGGTCCCCCCTCCAGTCATGGAGGATGCCGACACTTTGAAGCTGATAGGTCGGCAGAACAGCGGCCTTAATATTGGAGAGGGGAGAGTAGTTTCCTCCACTACTAGCAAAAATGAGACGGCTAAGGACCTCGTGGTCGCTGTTGACCAACCGTCCTTCACTCATCTGCGAGACTCCTCTGGTGTTGTCAAGTTCGGTTTGGGTTCCCTAAAAGCTCGTTTCTCCAATATGGAGCGCGCCACACAGGGAAAGGCTGAAGGTAGTGCAGATAAACCTGCACCATTCTAAAGCCGCCACCCACGATCTTATGCAATTCCTGGAGGAGGAGGAAGTTGACTTGGCCTTAATCCAGGAACCCTGGCTCGTCAGAGGCAACGTTTGTGGATCTTCAGCACTTCATTCGCGCGGTGAAGGTAAGATACGAGCCTGTATTGTGTATAGAAAGTACATTAATCTGTTTCACTTATCTCAATACAGTACTGGTAACCTGTGTGTGGCTGCATGCGAATGACACGAGGGGCGAGACCTGATTCTGTCGTCCGCATACATGCCTTTCGAAGGAGAGGAACCACCGCCGAAGGAAGTCCGGGACCTTGCTGCGTACGCCCGATCACGCAGGCTCGACCTCATCATCGGGTGCGACGCCAATGCACACCACATGCTGTGGGGAAGTTCCGACACAAATAGTAGGGGTAAGTCAATTTTTGAATTTCTTCTTAGCTCTAACCCTGTGCTGTGTAATAGAGGCAATACGCCGACTTTCCACAACAGGATTAGGGAGGAAGTAATAGATATTACCTTAGTTACCGACTCCAACACTATCTCTGTAGTCGATTGGAAAGTACTGACCGAATGTTCGTTCTCGGACCACAACCGTATAGTCTTTTCAGTGGCCATAGAAGTTGGAAGTCCACAAACCTATAGGAATCCGAGGAAGACTAACTGGGCTAGATTCAGTGCACTAGTTTCTCAGAAACTGGCATCGCGCAAAGCGAGAGCTACATTCGAGAGGAACAACATTGATAGGTCAGTAAATCTTCTAACGAAAGTACTTAACAAGTCTTTTAACGAATCCTTTCCTAAAAGTCGAGCTCCACGGAAAACCAACGCAGTGTGGTGGACCCCAGAGTGAAGACAACTTAGAACAGATACTAGACGTCTCTTCAATAAGGCTAAGCTTAGCCGAACTGAAGAAGACTGGGGAGCCTACAAGGCTAGCTTTAATAAGTTTAAGAAGAGTATTAAGGCGGCCAAGCGGGATGATTGGAGGAATTACTGCGAATCCCTCGACAATGTTAACGAGGCCGCCAGACTTCGCAAGGTGCTAGCTGGGACATCGCACACCTCTGGCAGCATCAGGAAACCTGACGGCTCGTGGACAGAATCGAGAGAGGAGCTTCTAGAGACTCTCATGAACACCCACTTTCCTGGATGCACGAGGGATGTTGAGGCGACCACGCCTCATAGACAGCACTCGTCACGACCAGATGGTTTAGTTCAGGGGATTATCGATGAGGTCAAAGTAGCATGGGCGATAGACACCTTCAACCCGTATAAATCCCCGGGTCCCGATGGTGTCATTCCGGCTATGCTGCAATGGTCTAAGGAGGCAGTGGTCAAAGTCTTGGTGCGAATCTTTCGGGAGTCTCTCCAACAAGGCTATGTACCACTTGCCTGGAAGGAGGTTAGGGTGGTGTTCATCCCCAAGGCGGGGAAGTCGAACCACATCACTGCTAAAGACTACAGACCGATCAGCCTGTCATCGTTCTTTCTTAAGACACAGTCCAGGGGACTCTGCAGGACACAACATGCGTACTGCAGGGGAAAATCTGTAGACAACGCCTTGCATGAGGTTGTTTAGACGATCGAAAAATCGCTGAACGTCAAGGAGTATACGTTAGCCGCTTTCCTCGACATTGAGGGAGCCTTTAATAACGTCACTTTAGAGGCAATAACCGGTGCACTCAGAAAATTCGGAGTAGACGAGAAAGTGGTAGGGTGGACCAGTGACATGCTTAGTAGCAGAAGGGTTCACTCCAGCCTAGGCTCGTGCTCGGTAAGGAACTTAACCACAAGGGGCAAACCTCACGGGGGCGTACTTTCGCCTCTGTTGTGGCTGCTGGCGATAAATAACATCCTCGAGATCTTCGAATCCAGGAAGCTACGAGTAGTAGCATATGCGGACGACGTCACTATCCTGATCTCTGGAAAATTTCTGTCCACCATCAGTGATCTCATGGAGTCCGCTTTAGGAGAACTCTCTAGGTGGACAGAGCAGAACGGTCTAGGAGTTAACCCCTCAAAGACGGTTATGGTACTGTTCACCCGGAGATACAAAATACCGGAGCTTAGACTGCCAAAACTTAGCGGCATCACTATCACCCTCTCACCCGAGGTGAAGTACCTTGGCACTAGGCATCGCAATCCCGGGATCCCTTTCTTTCTTTTTCCTTTCCCGAAAATCCCGGGATTCAAATCCTTTAATCCCGGGATTTTCGGGATTGCAAAAGATGCTTCAAAGTTCAAATGAAATAAATTTAAAACACAAAAACCCAATTCCTTATCTGAGGGAGGAGGGAGGGGATAGAGGGCGTCTTTTGCAAAAGGCTTATAATTATTTATTAAGTATTCAACCAGCAAGTGTTGAATCTGAAAGATGTTTTCTCTCAGCAAGGTTTATTTGCAATAAATGTCGCTCTAGATTAGAGGGCAAAACACTTAATGTCTTAGTATTTTTAAGATCTCAGTTTTTAGTTAATCAAAACGCTTACCTTTTTTATCGAAATAATCGAAGTAAAACTAAAAGTACAAACAAATAAACTATTTTATTTTTTTTTAGCAAATATGCATATATATGTACTTTATGATACATGTGATGCAAAGCAGTAAGTTATGTATAAGTGTCATTTTTGGATAAAACAAAATGTTATCAAACTGAAGTTAAATGTCAAATGAAAAACTTTTAAGTTAAACAAAATGTGATTAAATTCAAGATAAAAAATCTTAAAACTACCCCAAATGTGATTAAACTGTGCCCATTTTTATGGTAAATATTGTTACGAATACTAAGTCCAGTGGGCTGTCACGTATCTCTGGATTGTGTGATTTGAAAATAAAACACAGTCAGTTTCCTAAATGCAGACAATAAAATACACCAACAGTCACTTTATTATTCACAGTTTACACTTTACTGTTCGTACACTTAAGTATTTGCTTAATTATTCCGTGTGGCAACTTCACTTGTCAAAACCAGACTGACTCGCTGCACCGCATCTGGCCACCTTTTATACTCTGTCCGGCCATCACGCAGATCGTTCTCGCACGTTGCCAGATTGGACTAGTAGTTTCCCTGATGACCGCGACCATCGTTGCCAGGTTGGACTAAAAGTTACTATCGCGGCCGTCGTTGCCAGATTGGGTTATGGCACGGCACGTAGCGGCAGGGTTGCTTTGCACCGCGACAGACTGGCTCATCGTTACAATATATTATAAATAAGTATTTATGCAATTTGGAAAAATAGTTTTACTTAAAAAATTTGTTATATGAATCCCGGGATAAAATCCCGGGATCCCGGGATTTGACTTTTTAATCCCGAAAATCCCGGGATCGCAAAATGGCAAAAAATTGCGATCCCTACTTGGCACCATACTCGACTCCAAGCTTTCTTGGGGGCGCAACGTGGAAGAGCGGGTGAAGAAGAGCTTGAATGCCTTCTACGTCTGTCAGAAGGCCTTCGGGATAAGTGGGGATTGCGGCCGAGCATTGTCCACTGGATATATACAGCGATCATTCGGCCGATCTTATGTTACGGAGCCATTGTCTGGTGGGCGGCCACGGACACCAGGTCCTTGACGACGCAACTGACAAAGGTGCAGAGACTGGCGGCTATGGGAATAGCAGGAACCGTCAAAAGCACCCCCCAGGCAGGCCTAGAGATGATTCTACATCTCCACCCAATAGAGCAGTTCATTAAGTGCTGTGCCGCTAAAGGCGCTCTCAGGCTGAGAGAGGCCCACTTGTGGAAAGAGCACGCTTATGGACACTCTGGGATTCTAAGGTCATTTACGAGGCCAGGTACGGAACATCAATTAGATTCCTACGCGGACTATCTGATTCCATACCTGGATTTTGATTCGCGCGCAATTACCTCCTTTCCCTCAAGGGAAGAATGGGGACTTACAAGTGTGACAAGAGACGCCTCCATCACCATCTTCACAGATGGTTCTAAGATGGAGGAAGGTACAGGAGTTGGTCTCCACTCAGATGTACTAGGGGCTCAACGGTCTTTCAGACTCCCGGACCTCTGTAGCATCTTTCAGGCGGAGATTTATGCAATCTGGAAGGGGGTCGCCCTACCTCTCACAACTCTGTGCTCCCTCCGATATCTGTCCTGTATATGCATATTGACAGGTTGAACAAAACTTTCATCGAGTCCTCATGGCAAAGCAGAACTGATTGCAGTACCTGCCGGGCAATATGGCCTTCCCTTTCCGTGAGGAAAACACGACTTGTACTGTCCTTGAGTCGAATCTCTATTAGGCAGCTTGTTGGAGTCATCACTGGACACTGCGCCATTGGATCCATGCTTGTCAAATGGTGCCTCTCGTCCAGTGATGTCTGCAGAAGCTGTGGAGATGAAGAAGAAGTGGAAACGATCCAACGCTACCTGTGCCACTGCCCGGCTCTGCAGGAACGCCGTCTCCGTACCCTGGGGTCAAGGTTCCTGACAGACTTGGCTGGCGCGGCAGTAGTCGAAATTTCGGATCTACTCTCCTTCATCAAGAGGTCGAATTGGTTTGCCCCGGAGCCGCTGGCTAGCTCCAGAACCTTCCAAGAAGGGATTCACAATGGGCCATTTTGTCCTCCGAGTGGAAGTGCGGCCTCTGGGCCGCACACACCCTTCCCTACCTAACCTAACCATCTAAAGACACCCTCAAATGGCGGCGCCACGGAAACCGTAGTCGTGCCATCTTTCAAGTTTTGGTATCTGCACAGATATACAGCTGTCTAGCTCGCACCTACTATGGCAAAAGTTTCAATGGGCAGCTGTTCGTTCGCACCTTCTATTATTGTGGTTTGAATTCCTTGTGAATTTCAAGCTGTCTCGCTCACTCACATCAGCTTTCATCAGAGTTTCTGTCAGTCTTGATTAATCAGCCCTGATAGAAACTTCATTGATTTCTGATATTAGGGCTGATGCATAAACCTATCAGGACTGATTAAAAGTAATTTTTCGTTATTTAATTTTTTTTATTTTACTATATTGAAACGAAGATTCACTCTGTGCTGTGCATGAACGTTTTTCCAAGCATACTTTTAGGCATGCACTTTGAAGTATGGCAAATTTGGTATAATTCGCTTCGTATAATCCGATATGGCAATGATGGTTCTCGAAGAAATGGGCTGTGCGAGAATGGTCGAGCGCTTTCCAATTGGTAGTTGCAAGAAACTTCGGCGCGATAAGAAAACTGGTATAAAAGCAGCAGTGTGCAGCGCAATGGGTCGAGTCGGTGTTGAGCAAGCAATGGGAAACCATGCAATCGTAGTAGTGTAAAGTAGAACAAGTGTAAATTTGTAAATAAAGCGATTGTTAGTTTTAACTACGTTGCGCTGAATAACTGAAGTTGTTTTATCTTCAAACATAATCAAACAAACCTGGGAAAACTTGAGATTTTCGTAACATTTGGTGTCAGAAGTTCGGATTGTGTTACTGAAGATAAATAAATAAAATTATAAAAACGCAGACATGGTTAAACTCGAGCTGCTGAAGGTGGACCAGCTGAAGAAGGAGCTGGCTTCCTGGAATTTGCCGACTGCTGGCGGAAAGGTGGAGTTGCAACTGCGCTTGCGAGAGGCGTGTGAATCACGAGGCATCGATTGGGCTGCACACGAGTTCGGAACGCATGAACAAGAGGCGTCGGCCAAGGTGGAGGAATCACCTGCGGGTGCTGCGTCGATGCAAAGTACGACTGCAACGGCTGCGCCACTACAAGCATTGGACATGAGCCAGTTAATGGTTGCACTTAAAGGTATTGTTACGAATACTAAGTCTAGTGGGCTGTTACGTGTCTCTGGATTGTGTAATTTGAAAATAAAACACAGTCAGTTTCTTAAACGCAGACAATGAAATAAACCAACAGTCACTTTATTATTCACAGTTTACACTTTACTGTTCGTACACTTAAGTATTTGCTGAATTACTCCGTGTGGCAACTTCACTTGTCAAAACCAGACTGACTCGCTGCGCCGCATCCGGCTGCCTTTTATACCTGCCAAGCCATCGCGCAGATCGTTCCCGCACATTCCGGAGTGGACTAAAAGTTTCCATCATTGCCAGGTTGGACTAAAAGTTATTATCGCGGCCGTCGTTGCCAGATTGGACTAAAAGTTACTATCGCGGCCGTCGTTGGCAGATTGGGTTATAGCACGGCACGTAGCGGCAGGGTTGCTTTGCGCAGCGACAGACTGTCTTATCGTTACACTGCCCACCACTTAGACTTGTTCGTCCCGAGCAAGTGCCGAGGCTCCGCTGTGATGAGGCGCCAGGCGCTCCAAATGGACTACCTTCAGCTTAGCGCCTCTATTGCTGCAACGTTGAATCCTGTATACCACGTCGTTAATCCTAGTCACGACTTCGTACGGTCCTTCCCACGACGCTTGAAATTTCGGAGACAAACCTTTCCTCCGCTGCGGGTTGTAGAGCATTACCAGATCGCCTTCTTGGAACCCTGCTGAGTTGGCCCGTAGATCATATCTGGCTTGTCGCTGACCAGTTTGGTGCGGCACCTATAAATTGGTGAATTTCCTCCAGTTCCGCCCGCTTATTGACCACGTAGTCCGTCTTAGCGCCTCCCGTCGTGCTGACTACCCCGAACTTCAAGTCAGCGGGTAACCGCAACTCTGTGCCGAACACTGCTCGGGCTGGAGTGAGTGATGTCGTGTCGTGCGGGGCTGACCTATACGCCATCAGGAACAGGGGGATATGCGTGTCCCAATCCTTTTGGTTCCTGCCTATCACTTTCCGCAGGTATTCCTCCAGTGTCCGGTTAAAGCGTTCCACCATGCCGTCGGACTGTGGGTGCAAAGGAGTGGTACGCGTTTTCTTTATCCCCAGCAGCTCACACACTTCCTTTAACTACAACGGAACTCCGAACCTGGCTACCCAGTTGTTTACCAGCCTTACCGAGATCGTAGTGGCCTCCTGGTTAGGAATAGGGTACACTCCGGGCCATTTGCTGAAGTAATCCATTACCACCAGCACATATTTGTTGCCTTGAGTACTAGTTGGGAATGGGCCGGCGACGTCCATAGCAATCCGCTCGAAGGGCGCTCCCACGTTGTACTGCTGCATGCGGCCTCGAGATTTTCTTGTCGGCGCTTTCGCGGCTGAACATCGGTCGCAGCTCTTAATCCACTCGGCAACAGACTCCTGACATCCTACCCAGTAGAATCGTCTTTTTATTTTGGCGACGGTTTTGGTGATGCCCAGGTGCCCTCCACTGGAGTCGTTATGGTATGCCTCAATGACTACCATTACGGAGTTGCTGGTCCGACCATCCGCGCTCTCCCATTCGCGGTACAGACAGCCTTCCTTCAGCAGCCGGCTTTTCCACTGTGCCCAGTCAGCCTTAGCGATTGGGCTTTCACCGGCCATCTCCTGCCAGTCTGGACGTGCGCCTTGCTCCTTGCCTTCGACGATTTTCGCAAGATCCGCATCCTCACGCTGGTCTTTTTGTAGCCTCTCCGCAGACCACTCTTCCTCTGGCATGACGCTGACCAACCGGACGTCCACTATGTGTTCTTTGCTTTCGGCTCGCGAGCATTGCCTGCATTCGACTTTGCACGGACTGCGTGACAAGGCATCGGCATTTCCATGGCTACTGCCCTTGCGATGCTCTATCGTGTAGTCGTAGCTCTGCAGTCGCTCGATCCACCGCGCCAATTGCCCTTCAGGATCCTTAAAGTTCAGGAGCCATCTCAATGCCGCATGATCTGTGCGCAGGCGAAACCTCTGTCCATACAGATATTTCTGGAAGTGTTTCACGCAGTCCAATACCGCCAGCAGTTCTCTCCGTGTCACACAGTAATTGCGTTCTGGTTTCGATAGAATCCTACTGTAGTACTTGTTCCTGGCCGTCTATTATCTGTGATAGCACACCGCCAATACTACTCCCGCTTGCATCTGTATCCAGCACAAACATCTCCCCAGGCACGGGGAAGGCCAGAATTGGGACACTGCACAGTTTTTCCTTCAGACGTGCAAAAGCCTGTTCCTGCTCCTCGTTCCACTCGAAAGCATGGCTCTTTTTCGTCAGTTTGTGCAAGCTGCTGGCTATGTTCGCGAATCCCGGAACAAATCGGCGGTAGTATGTGCACAGGCCCAGGAAACTGCGGAGTTCGTGTAGATTGCGTGGCTGGGGCCACTCCTTCACCGCCGTGATTTTGCCTTCATCCGTATGTACTCCGCGGGCGGAAACCGTATGACCCAGATACTTGACCTCCTTTTGGAACAGCGAGCACTTCTTTGGGTTGAGTTTAAGCCCGGCTTCTCGTATCCGCTCGAATACCTCCTTTAGCTTTCCCAGGTGGTCGTCGAAGCTTTTACCCATCACGATTATGTCGTCGAGGTACACCAGACACGTCCGCCAATGCAGCCTTTTTAGCACGCGTTCCATTAGCCGCTCGAATGTTGCTGGTGCGTTGCAGAGTCCAAACGGCATGACGGTGAACTGCCACAAACCATCGCCAACACTGAAACCCGTTTTCTCCTTGTCCTTGTCTGCAAGCTCTACCTGCCAATAGCCGCTGCGTAAGTCGAGTGTGGAGAACCACTGCGTGCCTAACAGTGTGTCCAGGGTGTCATCGATCCGAGGTAGTGGATAACTGTCCTTCTTGGTCACATCATTGAGCTTCCGATAGTCCACACAAAACCGGGTACTGCCATCTTTTTTCTTGTCTAGCACGACCGGCGAGCACCAGGGGGCCCGAAGAAGGCTCTATGACTTTGTCTTTCCGCATGTTCTCGATCAAATTTGTGACCTCCTCCCTCTTGGCCAGAGGAACTCGTCTTGGCGGTTGGCGAATCGGTTTTGCACTTCCGGTGTCGATGTTGTGCTTCACTATGGCTGTTCTTCCGCCTGCTTCTGCCGCAAATATTGACCCATAGTGCTGCAGGAGTGACCTCGCCTTCTGTTTCTGCTTGGCCGTCAACTCGCTGCTCCACTGGTTCGACTGCGGTGTGGCGTCCATGTTAAAACCGCTCTTCTTATTACCTCCAGGCGGGCTACTCTCGCAATTGACCACTGCTACAGCTTCCTTACACTCGCCAATTACTTCATCTTTCCCGACATATCTGGGTGCATTCAGGGGGTTCAGTATTCTGGCCATTCTTAGGTTCCACTAATGTACGTCCGATGATGATGTTGTCGTGTCCTTGTTTCGGTGCTTCTACAACCCACAGCCGACTCATCCCATCGTCCTCGTCCATTTTTGCCCACACAATCGCCTCAGAATTCGCTGGTATCCTCCGGTGTTGACACGATACAACCTTCCTTACCGCCACGCTTCGCTCGTAGCCGGTGTGCAGCGGGAATTCAACGTTGGCATATCTCAGCACATGTTCTTTCAGGTCCAGGGTAAAACCGTGCCTAATCATGAAATCCACGTCGATAATCACGTCATCCATTATATCCGCGACGATGAACTCATGTTCCAGGCTGCTGGTGCCGATAGCAATCGTTTTTGTAACTTTCCCTCTTACCGGCGCGCGCTCGCCAATCGCAGTCCGCAGCTGTATGCCATGGAGCGGTTCCCAGTTCTTCAGCAGCTTCCTTTTTATGATCGAATATTACGCTCCGGATCATGAAGACCTTCAATAAACGCCTCAATCTTCATCCTTTGGAGATCATCAGCGCCGAAGGACGGGTAGCACAGCTGCACGAGCCGCTCAATGTCTGCTGCATATGTCTGCAGCGCCTCGTTGGATCTTTGCCTGCGGTTCTTCAGCTCACAGTAGTACAGCGTTCTGTTGTGCTCGTCGCTGTATTTGGCTGCCAGCGCCCTTATGACGGTCTCGTACTCACTTCGTAAACATTCTGGAACTGATTTTATTACCTCAGCCGCAGCACCTTTAAGAGCCAGCGCCAATCTCCGACCTTTCCTTACATCGGTCCGCTGATTTTCCAGAGCAGCCAGGGCGAATTGCAGCTTGAATGCGTCGAACGGCGTAGTCCCATCATAACTAGGCACTTCTGCTCGGGGGGCAACACTTTCCGGAACCGGCGGCAACCATTCTCGCGGCTGTACCTCGCTAAGCCGATCGTCCATTTTTCTGTTCATCGAGTCTTCCAGACTATCAACTCGTTTGTTCAGGGAATCATCAAGATCGTCAACTCGTTTGTTCAGGGAATCATCAAGGTCGTCGACTCGTTTATCCAAGTGCTCTACCCGCGTCTCCAGGTGCTCGACTTTCCCATTAATCCTGTCTGAGATTTCCTCCACTTTCTGCTCCAAGCGCTGGGTCGCCGTTTCCACTTTCGCTGACATCTGCGCCGACATTTCACGATTTGCAGTATCGACTTTTGCCGAAATTTCGAGATTCGTAGTTTCCAGCTTCGCTGCCATTTCTCGATGCGCTGTTTCCATTTGCGCCGACATGCCTTTGAGTGCAGCCATTAGTTGGCTCATGTCCAACGCTTGTATTGGTGCAGCCGCTGCAGCTGTACTCTGTAGCGAAGCAGCACCAGCAGGCGACTGCTCCACCTTGGCCGACGCCTCTAGTTCTTGCGCTCCGAACTCGTGCACAGTCCAATCGACGCCTCGTGCCTCACATGCTTCTCGTAAGCGCAACTGCAACCCCACCTTTCCGCCAGCAGTCGGCAAATTCCAGGCAGCCAGCTCCTTCTTCAGCTGGTCTACCTTCAGCAGCTCGAGTTTAACCATGTCCGTGGTTTTATTTATTTGTTTACTTCCAATTTTCCACAATCCCACTTCTGACACCAAATGTTACGAATACTAAGTCTAGTGGGCTGTTACGTATCTCTGGATTGTGTAATTTGAAAATAAAACACAGTCAGTTTCTTAAACGCAGACAATGAAATAAACCAACAGTCACTTTATTATTCACAGTTTACACTTTACTGTTCGTACACTTAATTATTTGCTGAATTACTCCGTGTGGCAACTTCACTTGTCAAAACCTTTTATACCTGCCAAGCCATCGCGCAGATCGTTCCCGCACATTCCGGAGTGAACTAAAAGTTTCCATCATTGCCAGGTTGGACTAAAAGTTATTATCGCGGCCGTCGTTGCCAGATTGGGTTATAGCACGTCACGTAGCGGCAGGGTTGCTTTGCACAGCGACAGACTGTCTTATCGTTACATTGAATGTCGTATTTTTAACGTGAGTGCCGCCACAGTGTGGCCTAACCCCACGGTGCTCAAAAGCACAGCATATCAAAATTAAGCATTGATAAGCGCCCCGAGAGCAAGCTCCCGGTACCAATTGGGTTAATGTAAATGGACATTTCCCCTCCTTGGTAGGGATCGAGGCCTATCTAAACCTCTGCCGTGCTATGGGTCCGGCACCCGGTTGTAAAAGCAACTCCACGCCGAGCGAAACTCTACCCGCATTTGGGTGTTAAACCACGCCACCACGGAACTCCCCGAGGGGGCCATTCCCATAATCGTTACAGTATGTTTGAGACTTCCAACCGTGAAATGGCAGCCAAAATGGAAATCGTGAAATGTCGGCGCAAATGGCAGCGAAGCTGGAAACTGCGAATCTCGAAATTTCGGCAAAAGTCGAAACGACAAATCTAGAAATAGCTAAAATGGAAACGGCGAATCCAGAAATGGCAGCGAAGCTGGAAACTACGAATCAAGAAATAGTGAAAATGGAATCGGCGAACCGAGAAGTAGCGGAGCGAATGGAAACCACGCTTCAGGAAAATTCTGCGCGCTTGGAGCAGAAAGTGGAAGAAATCTCAAACAAGCTTGACGTGAAGGTGGAGCACCTGGGAGCGCAAGTGGAACACTTAGATAAACGAGTCGACGGCCTGGATGATTCCCTGAACAGACGAGTTGACGGTCTGGAGGATTCGGTGAACAGAAAAATCGACGAGCGGCTTAGAGAGGTACAGCTGCGAGCAAGGGTGCAGTCGGTTGAGGAAAGTTTTGCCATAGAAGTGCCTACTTATGATGGTACTACGTCGTTCGACACATTCAAACTACAATTCGATATGGCTGCTTTGGAGAGTCAGTGGACCGATGTTAGGAAAGGTCGGAGACTGATATTGGCTCTAAGAGGTCCTGCGGCTGAGGTAATAAAAACAGTTCCGGAAGGTTTGAGGGGTGATTACGAGACCGTCATAAGGGCGCTGGCAGCCAGATACAGTGACGAGCACAACAAAGTGCTGTATTATTGCGAGCTGAAGAACCGCAGACAAAGGGCAAATGAGGCGCTGCAGATATATGCAGCAGACATTGAGCGGCTCGTACAGTTGTGTTACCCGAAATTCGGCGCTGATGACCTCGAGATGATGAAGATTGAGTAATTTATTGAAGGTCTTCATGACCCAGAGACACGTCGCAGTGCGTTGGTGATGGGCAAGCCGACATTTAAGGAGACGGTGACCAGCGCGATGACGTATGAGGCGGCCTGGAAGGAAAATTTTCGACAGGCATCTGCGGCAGCCGCCGTGGCTCAGTTGGTTAGTGCGGGTCCAGCGAGTCGCATGCAGAGCGACGCAAGTTCGAATTCTTCATGTAGTAACACCTAAAAAAAATAACGGGAAACTCGTTTTCTCTTTCGGTGGCTGTACTCTCAGCTAGAAATGGCAAACCTCTGAGAGTAAAAATTGCCTATGAAAAAGCTCCCAACCTGCCGTTCGGAACCGGCATAAAGCTATAGGTCCCTTCCACCCGCGTACAAAATTCACACGCACAACACGGGTGGTTGCGGGAAGCTAGGCCTTAGTCTCGCGTAAGCGGGCTGTCGTGCCAATCAATTATTATTATTAATTAAATTCATCTGCGGACAGGCGTCGAGCCCAATCTGGACGTGTCACGCAAAGCCAGACAGTGAGCTCGGGGGCACCTGCGGGGCTGCGGGCAGTGTCATCTCGAGTCAGTTTCTGGCGATGTGGCAAGCGAGGCTGCCATCTGCGAGAAAAGTGTTCCTTACAACAGACGTCGCCAAGAAGGGCTGACGCTCTGCCACACCATTCGTGCAAAACCGAGCGCAGGCATAATTCGCAAGCCGAAAACGAGGGACAGATTGTGGATGTACGGTCGGTAAGAGTTCTGCAAAAGGAAGATTGGCTTGCGGAAAGGCTACAGAAGGACCAGCGTGAAGATACGGATCTCGCGGAGATCATTAAAGGCAAAGCGCGGAAATTATGGCCGGACTGGCAGGAGATGGCTGGTGAGAGCCCGATCGCGAAGGCTTACTGGGCACAATGGCAAAATCTACGTCTGAAGAATGGCGAGTGGGAGAGCAGGGATGGCAGGACCAGGAAATCCCTAATAGTGATCCCGAAAGGCCGAATCGACGATGTTATCGAGGAAAACCATAACGACTCCAGTGGAGGGCACCTAGACATCGCAAAAACTGTCGCCAAGATAAGAAAGCGGTTCTATTGGGTAGGATGCCAGGAGTCTGTCGCTGAGTGGATCAGAGGCTGTGATCGGTGTTCGGTTGCGAAAGGGCCGAGGAGAAGATCGCGGAGCCGCACTCAACTAGTTGAAAGCAGGTTAACAGCGAGCTATGGTCTACGGGCTAACCCAGAAGGGTTCCAGGGAGGCAGTCTGGTAATGCTTTACAACCCAGAGCGGAGGAAAGGTTTGTCTCCAAAACATCAAACATCATTGGAAGGACTGTACAAAGTCGTGACGAAGATTAATGACGTGGTGTACAGAGTTCAACCCTGCGGCAACAGAAACGCGAGGTTGAAAGTAGTCCATTTGGAGCGCCTGGCGTCTTACTCCGGCGGAGCCTCGGTACTTGTTCGGGACGAACAAGTCTAAGTGATGGGCAGTGAAACGAAAAGGCACTCTGTCGAGCGCTTTCCAATTGGAAGTTGCAAGAAACTTCGGCGCGATAAGAAAACTGGTATAAAAGCAGCAGTGTGCAGCGCAATGGGTCGAGTCGGTGTTGAGCAAGCAATGGGGAAACATGCAATAGTAGTAGTATAAAGTAGAATAAGTGTAAATTTGTAAACAAAGCGATTGTTAGTTTTAACTACGTTGCGCTGAATAACTGAAGTTGTTTTATTTTCAAACATAATCAAACGAACCTGGGAAAACTTGAGATTTTCGTTACAATATAATAACAATTCATTTATCTCTACAAAAAGGAATTTGAATGAATTAAACTAAAATAAATAAAAATTGTTAATTTGATTATTAATTAAATAATTTAAATATAATATATATATAATAATATATAAATAATAATATATATATCATGATATATGATATATAATAGATATAAGGAAGGAGTTTGAATTGAATTTTTATATTTTTATCTGATTTTCCGCCATTCCATTGCCTTGAGCAGATTCCCGAAATTTCTTAAATTTCGTGACATTGGATTTGTAAATCCTTTACTCTGCTCAAGCAATTTTCCAAAGTTATTTTTTTAATTTTCTTAACTGAATTCCCTAAACACAAATACTTATCTTATTTTGCTTTTAATTTTTCCATTTGCTGCCTTTTTCCTTCTGTTTTTCCTCTTTTAAGTTTTCAGCGTGCGTCCGCAAGCTCACGAATTACACCAAACTTCACGAGTTTTGTGCGCCATGTGCACGAGCACCTGTCAAGTTCACGAGCCAATGTGTACATTAGCTATCTCGTTCTCTCATACATAACTTCACGTTTGTAAGAAATGTAGCCGAACTATCTTTTTTATTATCATTGCATTAATAGCAGAAGACTTTTTTTTTGTTCAGAATTTTTTTAAATTCAATGGGAATATGTAAATGTGTTATTTTCAGAGAAAATTCTTATGGATGTGTTGGAGTTTCCATCAGTCCTGTCTTGCAGGGTAGAAAGCAACTGTCTATGTATTAGTTAAGACAAAAATTGTATGCATGTGTTGGAGTTTCCGTCACCTCCGTTTTCGAAAAGCAAATTGCAATTTCATGGCTTTCGGTTCTGCTATGGATATTGAACGATTTGAATTCGCAAAGGCGTACAGTAGAGTGTGCGTTCTTGTTGATACAAAAACAAAACCATGAATTTCTGCAGTGCTATGTTGGCATTCATGTAGGCTACGTTGCCTTCTGGCCTAATAAAATTCATACCGATAAATTTTCCAAATTCATATAGGTATTAACAGCCCACCACCAAAAAACCAATGGTACGATGAAGAGTGTCGCGCAACCACTGCAGCGAAGAATGCTGCCTACAAGAAGACCCTGCAGTCGGCTGCCACGCGAGCCGTGACAGAAAAATACCGGGAGCAGAGGAAGAAAGAGAGGTGCCTTTTTAGACGCAAGAAACGGGAGCAAGAAAGGCGCGAGCGTGAAGAAATCGAGGAGTGCAGGAGCAGGAATGACGCCCGAAAATTCTTCCAAAAAGTTAAGCGTCTCACGGAAGGATTTAAGCCTGGGGCATCTTCTTGCAGAGACGAAAACGGGGATCTGGTTACGGATGCGCAGGGTGTGCTGAGGTTGTGGAAGGAGCACTTCACCAAGCTGCTCGCAGGCGACGAAGGGAACAATACCGCCAGTGGTGAAGATGCCCAGATGGCACCAATCGACGACGACGGTGTGGATGTGCCACCGCCCAGCCATGACGAGGTCCGGGTTGCTATCCAGCGACTCAAGAACAATAAAGCTGCAGGGCCGGATGGGCTACCAGCTGAATTGTTCAAGGCCGGCGGTGGTGAGCTGATTGGGTGCATGCATCAGCTCATTTGCAAAATATGACTGGAGGAACGAATGCCCAACGATTGGAACCTCAGTGCCCTTTGTCCTGTGCTGAAGAAAGGCGACCCAATAATATGCGCCAACTACAGGGGTATAAGCCTACTTCCCATTGCATACAAGGTCCTGACGAGCGTACTATGTGAAAGATTAAAGCCACTCGCCAAGGCGCTGATTGGACCTTATCAGTGCGGCTTTAGACCTGGTAAGTCCACCATCGACCAGATATTCACTTTACGCCAAATCCTGGAGAAGACCCATGAGAATCAAATCGATACACACCATCTCTTCATCGATTACAAGGCAGCATTCGATAGCCCGATAAGGGATCGCCTATATGCCGCATTGTCTGAACTTGGTATCCCTGCAAAGCTCGTGAGACTTTGCAGAGCGACGTTGAGCAATACGCGCAGCTCCGTCAAAGTTGGAAGAGGTTTCAGACAGGGTGATCCTTTGTCCTGCGACCTCTTTAACTTCACCATGGAGAGTGTTCTGCGCAAGGCCGGTGTACATCGTAATGGCACAATTTTCAACAAAAGTGTCCAGCTCTTTGCCTACGCTGATGTCATTGATGTCATCGGACGTAACAAGCGAGATGTCACCGCTGCCTTTGCGGCTATCGAAAGAGAATCTGCCAAAATGGGTCTGGTGGTAAATGAGGGCAAGACGAAGTATATGCTGTCTGCACGCAGGGACTCGCAGCGGCTAGGGTCTCACGTCGAGACCGACAGGTATACTTTTGAAGTTGTCAAGGAATTCGTCTACCTTGGCACCGCCATCAACAGCAGCAATGATGTCAGTCTGGAGATAAAGCGAAGGATAACTCTTGCCAACAGGTGCTACTACGGTCTCGGTAGGCAATTGAGAAGTAGAGACCTCTCTCGACCGACAAAACTTGCACTCTATAGGACGCTTATCTTGCCCGTGCTCCTCTATGGCGCTGAAGCATGGACAATGACACGAAACGACATAGCGGCCCTTGGAGTGTTCGAGAGGAAGGTACTTCGCAAAATCTTCGGCTATCGTATACGAACCAATAACGAGCTGTATGAGCTGTATAAGGACATGGACGTAGCGCAGCGAATAAACATCCAGCGGCTACGCTGGCTCGGTCATGTCTGCCGCATGGACGACGAAGCTCCGGCGAAAAAGGTGTTCGATGCGATGGTTGGAGGTCGACGGCGAAGAGGGAGGCCGTGTCTCCGGTGGAAGGACCAAGTTGAAGAGGCCCTGTCATCTCTTGGTGTTACTAACTGGAGAAGGCGCGCGCAAAGCAGAGGCGCCTGGAGAGAAGTTTTGCGGCAGGCCGTAACCCGATAACGGGTTGTTATGGCCAGTTAAGTAAGTATTAACAGCCCAATTCTGTACACTTAATAAATTCACCATATTGACTATTTGTCAAGTTTTTACTATTTGTCAAGAATTGGCATTCTATTTCTAAAAATAAAAGCTCTTTCCTTGATAAATTGTCAAAAGTGTGAATGCTATGACTTACAAATTGAAATTTTTTGTTAATTAAATTAACAAAACAAAAACAAAACATTAAATTAATTATTTATAATTATTATTAATTATTGTTATTTATTGTTATTATTATTATTGTTATGTAGTTGGTATTTATAACTTTTTCTTCATTTTTTATTCTTTTTATTTTCTTATAGTTTATATTATATAGTATTTTTATGTGTTCTTTAGTATTTTTATTTTATTCTTATTTTTCGTTTTACTTGCAATGTGCTCTTTTAGCCAAATGCTAAGCAAAATTATTCAAAAGTAATCTAATATAAATTGCTTTTGTTCCCTACAAGTAGACGGTTCTGAAAACCACATTTTTATTCATCTACTTCTGTTACTTTTGCAAAACACAAATTGTACAAACGCTTTTTTATGAGGGGTTTCCTTAAAAAATGTATGAAATGTGTTGTAAAAGATTTTTGAAATTAAAAAAAATGAGTCGATTGGAGCTTTTAGTTTTAAACTAGGGTAAGAGGGGGTGAAGTGGGAAACATTTGTTTTCGTTCCATTAAGTCTGTAAAAATACTTCATTCTTACAAAATGATTCATACAGTTATAAAGAGCGTGTCTTGATCTATCTTTTGGCATCATTCGAATATAAAAATATTCATCATAACACGGCTCTAAATTAAATGAAAGGCAAATACGAAAAAGGGGGTGATGTGGGAATCGGGGTGCAGGGGGGGGGGGGGGTGAAGTGGGAATTTCGTAAAAATTATTATCAATGATCAAAAAATGAATTTCAAAGATGAAAACCTTATCCTTATTCTGAACTCAAAAATAATGAACAATGATAAAAAAAAGGCATTACAAGATATTTTAATCAGATTCGCAGTTTTCGCAACAGAAAAAACTATTTTGCATATTGGCACAACTCAAGTGAACGGCGCACTCGATGCATTTCACAGAATTGTTGCGATTCAACTTTTTAGGCATTTCACCCAAACAAACGATACAAAAGTCTGAATCAGATTCAGAAGAAGAAGTTCGCCTGTCTCGCTTCTTGGATGGTGGTGTCTTTTTGATTGGATTTATTATTTGTCGCTTCTTTTCGAAGTTTCTAGACTTTTGCGTTTTTCAGCTGATGTCAATACCGGTGATTCCATTGGCTTGCGCCCGCGATTTGATTTTTTAATTGGCGTAACACGATGAATTGGCCCGATTTCATGCAAAGTTTCATCAAGTGATGCCGTGGATGTTGTGGCCATATCCGATGTGCTTGCAAATTCAGATGTTGAAACTTCCTCTTCTGCTCCTGGCTCATCATCAAAAACCACAACGATATTGCGGCAATCATCTGGATTTGTGCTAATTTCCATTTCGGTTGCACCGATACGATACTCGTATTTTCACCACTTATTTCAGCCTGAATGAAATCGTCTTCGGTGAAAATGTCGGGATTAAATGGGAAAATACCAGTAGCATTAAGTCCTGATTTAATATTACGTGGTGTAACGGCCAGATCCAAGCATTTCTCGACGATACTTGGAACATGATCGATGTCTAACTGTCTGCCAACAAAGAAAATACACATACAGAATGCGCATGTCATACAAGCAAACATTTTGTATGGCGGGTTCTAACATTGGAACCCGCGCTCTGCTCGCATAGATCACATATGTAGTTAGGCTTTACAAGCGAGAATGTAGTTTGATGTGTTCCGCTCTTTGGTTGCGCTCACTGCAGCGAGTGTGCGTTCGCACATTGTTGTGGCGTGAAATGATTGCAAGGTGAAGACGAACGCTGTTGTTGTTGTTGTTGCGCTGGCGAAAAGCTGAAATTGTAAAACGATTTCTGATTTCTGGCTGGCTTTTGTTCTTCTTCTACAAGCCTACACGGCGTCGCATATTGCTCCTAACTTATTGCAGACTGTAGTGTGCGCAAAATCATAGAAAAGAAAATAAAATATGGTTGGCATGACCACTTATATGGTCGCTACAAACAAAGTTCCTAAAGAACTTATAAAAAAAGTAGACCTAATATTTGATTGCATGAATAGGGCAATCGGATAATTGCTTTAGATCGGCTTTGCAATTGAATAATGAGTCGTACAAATTTATAAAGATTTTTTTAATTATTTGAAGGATGTTAAATGTATGGATGATTAAAGTTGTATTTTTAGAACTAAAATCTGTTTTTTAATCACTGATAAAATTAAGCAATAATCCACATAAATGTTTTATAACAAAAAAGTTGTTTAACCAAGATAAACTAGAAAATACTTTTGCAATTTTGGGACAAAATTCAAGTAGTACTCGGTCAAGTGTAACAACCAATTTCGAAGATACACAATCTATGATATCAAATCCTGATACTATGAATCAAATCCTACTACATGCTGAGACAGACGAAACTGTATTTTTTATTATTTTATTTCAGCAGTAATTAAAAACATTATTACAACAAATTATTTTGTAGATAAAAACTTCGACAATCGAGTAAAAAATTAGCATGGATAATAACTGTGGCATATGTTTCCAAAAACTAAGAAATGATAACCTTTTCACTGCGCTAAGTGAAACATTTTCCATAAAAATTATCAATCGGTTACAGACTTTTCCTACCTATTTGCTCCTTCAGATTTCCTGATGAATGCTGTGACAGTAAATTAAAAAAAAGGAAGTTCCAAACCATGCAAAACATAAACAATAAAAAAACAACAAAAGAAGAGCTGTTTACATTTTTCTCGAGCTGTGTAGCAAAACCAATCGTCAACACAAAAAAGCATACACACAAAAACTACAACAACAAAAAGCAATGGCGCCGTTGAAACGACGATCATTGCACTGGCTAATTGATCTCACTTTGCTGTGGGCATAAAAACAATGTGTTGCTGTGAGAAATTTGCACAAAAAATTATTGAGTGACCCAAACAATCACCAACGCCTCAAAGTACACAGGAGTAGCGGCACTTTTACTTCCTGTGTGTTTGTTGTAGCGCGTGCTTCAGTTCGCACAGTCAATGAGCGTAAACTGAAGCGCTTGCTCTCCTGCTGGCATCACTCTTTCCCTTTTGTGGCTTCCCCCCGCTCTATGAAGCTCGCAAACAAAAATTTGAATTTTTGAGGTCAGATGCGCCTTCTATACACTTCATATTCTTTGTTATCAAGCAGTAGTAATGTGTTTGAATCTTTTGACGAATTACTATGCTTGATGAAATGATTCATAAATTTAATGAATTCGTCCTTTTTCATCCATCCGGATCCATTAGCAAAACCGACTGAGCCTGGCGTGCTATCCATGAAATGCGTTTGCATTTTTTCTTGGAAACAAAAAGAACGGCGGAATCGAATGCCCAATAGCATTCACGGCTATTGCCATGGTTACATTCGTTCCCCGTTCTTGAGATGCCATTTGCCCAACTCTTTTGGTTCCTTTTTCCGCAATGACCTTTATCACCTTTGTCGGAACGGTTGGAAGGCCAGTTTCGTCCATATTCCAAATCCGATGAGGTTCAAAGGATTTATCGGTGTAAAGCTCATTTAAATGCACGAAGAAGGAATCCACATTGGCCTTATTGAATGCTTTCATTCGATTTGCGCTGATTTGTTCAGGTGATCGTAATGTCAAATTCTTATGTCACTTCATAAATCCTTCATACCAGTCTCGACTGGCCATTGCATTTTCATTCCAACTTTCGGGATAATCAATTTTAATTTTTTTGGCAAATTCCAGAGCCATACGACGTAATTCGTTTCGACTCAAACCAAAACAAAGTTTACTGGCACTCAGCAGATACTTCACTAACGATTCTTCTTCGGCTGTTCTGAATATCTAGAAAACAACAATATATAAGAAATTTTCTTTTTTTTTATAACAAAAATAAAACATACGGGTTTTGCACCACGTGATGAACATTGTTTAATACAATGCAATAATTGCTGCTTAGAGGCCTTTGAAATATCTGGATATGCTTCATTAATCTTTTTCAAATAGCGATACAAATTGCTTTTTGGAATGTTGTGGGCTTGAGCAACCGATAAGGTAGATTTTTTGTCAATTTTTATTGCTTTTACAGCTGCAAGCACTTCATTTGGATCTGGAACTTTAACCTCAGTTTTCCTGACATATTTTCGAGGCATGGCGACTAAAAATTGTGATAAATCACTTTATTCGAGTAAAAACAATGATCAAATAATAAGAACACATTGAAAGAAACACTAGAATATTCCAATGACATTTGTGCCAAAATTTCCCACTTCACCCCTCCTCAAGGTGATTGCGTGAATGTCAAAGTGATATAGAACCATTGTATAGAATTTGGGAAAAAAATGCTAATCGAAAGACAAAAGAATAAACTTTAATTCACATCTATTTACTTTATTTGGATCGTGGAAAAAATGCTATTTCACAACACAAAACAAATACAAAAAATTAATTAAATGTTTCTTTCTTTTATTTTCGTTAAAAACAACACAGTAAAATGCGTATGTACAGCTCTATGTCTTTTCAATAATGACTGTTCGACACAGCGATTAAGCGATGTGAAACTGGGAGAGTAAGCCGATTTTTGTGCGTTTTTTGCAATTCACGTACACAGTTCGTGTGTGTTGGCAGTGATCAGCTCTTCACTGTGTCTGCTCTTTTCCCGATATTAGGGATTCCTTACAATTATTTGCTTTTTAAAGTATGTTCTCATTAATTTTCTGAATTAAATGCCAACACATGAACTTTTTTGGTTTAATTATGTAAATATTAATGAAAAATATACCAAAGAACACAAAGTTAAATGCATTGAATATGACAGGGTCAATTGCCGTCCTTTGTATTTCGTATTTCTTCATTTAGCGAATCTCTAACGATCAGGTAGTTTGACCGCAGGGTTGTTTTATTGAACGCAGCTTATAAAATCTTAATTTAATTGAATTAAAAGCATACCCAAAGATAATTTTTACGCTTTTGGACAATAATATATTTTTGTAGTCAATTTTATACAAACGTATTACGAAATGGCACCAAAAATATACAAATAAAAACACAAATTTCTTTGGTCACAAAAAATTACTCACACCAGCTACACTGGCAATTTGAAATGAACTAGAACAACAACCCCGTTTTAGAAATTTATATGGAGGAAAAAGTACGTTCCTGATCAAGCTTGTGGCCTACTAGTAGGCCCCAAGGTTGCAATTTTGCAATAATATATGTGTAATTCTGTGCCTGTATTTCTACCGGCTCTCCCAGTTTCACATCGCTTAATCGCTGGTTCGACACGAGCTACAAGAATATGTATACAATAGATGGCATACAATACTACAAATAACGTTTCCCACTTCACCCTCCTTCCCATTGCACCTCTTCCCCTACTATTAAAATAGTTGAAATTTTTGAAAAATATAAACTTTTCGTTTCGTTGTAAATTACAAGGCTTCAACAAATTATATAAATTACATTCATGATAAAAACTTGATGACGTTAATGCGAGTAATGTTATGATTATGGGTTGGGCTCAAGCCCTTGTGCACCGCAATCTGAGAGGTTTGTTGTGCCCCTAATACGAGTAAAATCAAGTCGAGTTTCAAAAAGAAGGGTTGTCAACAAAATTATTTGGGGATTCAACCACTTCAGAATTCGTTTAAATTTTTCAATTTAAACAAATTTTTGGGGGATTCAACCACGTCAGAGTTCGTTTAAATTTTTGCAATTCAAACAAATTTCATTTGGATTCATTTCAAAACACGCAACCAGACAGCGCAACGATTAGACCATGGCCAGTGACTACGTGACGCGAAATTGAGCGGGGAAATGATTTTCAGACCTTTTTTTGCTTTTTTCAATCAATTGTAACCCGTACCAACAAAAAGCAGAAATAAATTATTTCATACGCTAAAGTCAGCAGATATTCGGTTGCGTGGCAAGTTGAACTCTTTTCAAACGCAGAGGTGCAACTCAAGCAATTCAAACGTAAATGCTTTGAGGGAAGTCAGGAAAAACTGAAGTAAAATCATATTAAAACACGTTGCAACATACTTGTGACGTTTTTCAGTAACAAAATGTTTTTTGCAATCAATTTCCTATAAACGTACTACAGAATGAAAGAAAAACAAACAATTATTTTATTTGCAAATAAACTTCGAACGCACCAGCAGCCCTTGCCCTGACTTTTGTATGGCGAATTTGCTGTACGAACTCTAATCAACTCTGGAGCCTGGTTTGACCGAATTTGCGACTCTGGGGCCTGGTTTGACCGAATTAGCAACCGTGTTTGCCGCGTTCCCCTCTCACTTTCGCGTCATCTAGTCATTGCCATGGCCACTAAGCAAAAAAACACATAGAGGTGTCAACTCGCACAAATTTGCGTACCAGCCATTGTTGCCACTAAGAATTTTTTCTCCTACCAAAATTGGTCCAAAATCAATCTCAGCCTACCAAAACAAATTTAAAATTTAATAAAATTTGATATTTTCTTAATAAAAACTTTTGCAAATAAATTACCTGTCTGTTTAGATCGCTAAACACTGCCGGTCGCGCGGCTCTTAGAAATGTCAATATTGTCAATAATATTGTATTGTGTTTGTCCATTTATGTGTCTATATGTACGGATGGCAACCCTGGCCATCCCGAAGGGAGCTTGCGCGGCCGGCAAGCACTCGATCAACGAACTCCGGCGCGTCAACCTCGATTCGATTCCGTGACCCGTGTTACACCTTAACTACTAAATTTATAAACAATCAATACATACAACATTCAATAAATCTTAAGACATTCACTCAAAACATTTACGATATTTTTAATTTGGAAAATATTTGCGCGGCCCTTCCCCTAGAACTTAAACATGGTCCTTCGAGCCGGATTCGATTTGAAACTGGCATTTAAACAAAAACTAAAAGTGAACAAAATAAATGAAAACACAAAACACGACCAAACAAACAAAGTGTAAAGTGACAACACAAGAACAGTGCGAAATAGTGCAATACAAAAAACGATCAAGTGCAAGTGCAAAAAACCAAAAATATTTATGACATAGAAAACAATTAAAAGCACATAGTAAGTAAAACAATAACAATTGCCCTAGACAAAATCAACATAAAACGCGCAAACGAAAAATAACAATTATAAACACACGCACAAATAGTCGCACGATCACCAACAACAACCACATACGGAGCACCAAACGAAATCTCGAACAACAACCACCACAAGGAGAACAGCAGACCAAAGGTTAGCAGCGTGGGAGTAGCGGCATACCCGGCAGCAGCGAGCGCTACGTGGGAGCACCCGACGCTAAGTATTGTCTGTCCCCTTGACAATACTGACTGTAAGTTGACTTATTTGATTTATTATACCGAGCGGTTGGTGTCCCATTGTGTATATTTCCTATATACACAACCAACCTGCTTGATTATAATTGCACTTGCAGTCGGAGCATACCTTGCATGTGTACATTTTCCCATATGTACATATGTATGTAAATTGTGTCGCTGACCTCTCAGTGCAGTTTCACATACAGTGGCACTACATGAATCTCTTTATGTAGTGCACTGATGAATAAAAAATAAGTTGTGGAATAATTTTGCTAAAACATTATAATTTCTTAACGTCTTTAAGAAAATTAGCCTTTAGCTTTTGCATGCCAATTCCTTTGGGCAAATTTGTTCGTTTCTCTGCGCAAAATCGAAAATAAATTTTTTCCCCCAAAAATCCTTACATTTTCTTCTTTTCATCATAAAATTCTTTCGTGCGCTCACTCAAACCCCTATTGAGGTGAAACACTTCGAAAAAATCTCTTGCACCTTTCGTGAATGTGCTCCAGTTTGCGACATTTCTAGTCGGTTTTATGCAACCTTTGTTGTAAATTCGAATATCTTTCGATTTTTTTGGTGTTTTTTATTCTAAATTCTCGACTCCTGTATCTACCAACCATCGATTTATTTATTGATTTTACTGTTAAATCACCTTCGATTCCGACATGCCAATGCAACAATCATTCGAACAATCTCATGATCTCTCCATGAGCATTTTTAATTTCGAAGCGGACAATTTGGTCCACTTCTGTTCCGAATTCTCTTCTGTTCCTATCGAAGAGTTAACGCCCGCAATCCTCAAATCGTATTTAGCCGATCTCAATGGCTAATATGCGGATTTAAAGGCAGCTTTTTCGAAAGTCGGCATCACCCCCGATGACGACCTGCCTAAGACTTTCAAGCTGATCGCTCGCTCCAAAATGGAACTGTGCCGAGAACGAGTCTATGAGACCATGGCCCAGATTTCGGACCTCATGGACGCTCAGCAACCTCCTCTCGCTGAAATCACTCGTCCAGCAAAAATCCCCTTCCCTTCTGCAACAGAGCAGGCAAGTAATTCGATTTGCCTGAATGTCCCTCCTTGTGACACCGAAATCTTCTCCGGCGGGTATGAAGAGTGGCCGTCCTTCCGTGACATGTTTTCGGCGGTTTATATTAACCACCCGAAACTCACCTTTCCCCAAAAGTTATATCACCTCCGATATAAAACAACCGGAAAGGCTGGCGCCATCGTTAGGCAGTATCCATTGAGCGATTCTAACTTCGAATTGGCATGGAATGCGCTGAAGTCCCGATTCGAAAATCGGCGCATTCTGGTTGATAAACAGGTCAACACGCTCATGAGCCTCCCTCAAGTAGCTGTGGAAGACCGTGAAGCACTGCAAAGCCTTCAAAATGCAATAAACAATTCTCTGTCCGTCTTATCTTCTCAAGACGTCTCGACAGAGGGTTGGGACCCGATCCTGGTCTATATTTGTTCAACAAATCTCCCGGAAGAGACTTTATCCCTGTGGGAACAGTCCCTTAGTTCCCGGAAAGATCTTCCAACCTGGGAGCAAATGAATACTTTCTTGACCAGTAGATATGAGGTCGTGGAAAGGCTAAATCTTATGAGGCCGACTAAGTCCGTGTTTCCTCACAACCGGGATCATAACAGAGCTCAAAACTTAGCTGAGAACAGCTGGACTTTCCTCTGTCCGGTTTGCAGTGCGGCTCATGCGCTCAAACTATGTTCGAAGTTCAAAAAGTTATCTGTTTATGATCGAGTAAAGGCAGTACGAGCCCACAACTTGTGCACAAACTGTCTATCCCATACTCACTTGAAGCGGGATTGCACAAGTAAACACACTTGTTCGCAATGTCAGAAGCAGCATCATTCTATGCTTCACTTCGCTTCTGGCACAATCCCATACCGGCAAAGATACACCATCTTACCAATATTCACGACTCAACCTCGGAGTCCATCAAACATCTCATCCATGTCGAGAAAATCCCGGAGTTCTCAAGATGAGTCATCTTCCGTCACCTCGCGAAGATGGAAAAACCGTCCTGTGCAGTCCCTTAGCACGACGGTTAAGGAAATAGCCCTTTTCCCCGTGTCTGGATATAGACCGTTTGGGCACATCGCAGTCGAAGCGCAACCCCCGCGTAGCATTCATCCCCGATCAGCGACAAGCCGTAGCCAACGACCGCAGGACTTAATTCGGACCCGCTCGCCTCGCCTTGATAGCACATCCCGTCCGCACATGAATCATCTCCACACTCGCGGCTGCACCAACATCCAACCGAGATCCGGACCAAGGATTCAGACCAGCAAGCTGCGCGGACGTCGAGTTCGGACCCTCCTTCCACGAGCGATCCAAACCCTAATGTACCTCCGGGGGGTCTTATAAATGCACGAGTGCATCCGGCCCCAGGATGTTTAGATCGCTAAACACTGCCGGCCGCGCGGCTCTTAGAAATGTCAATATTGTCAATAATATTGTATTGTGTTTGTCCATTTATGTATCTATATGTACGGATGGCAACCCTGGCCATCCCGAAGGGAGCTTGCGCGGCCGGCAAGCACTCGATCAACGAACTCCGGCGCGTCAACCTCGATTCGATTCTGTGACCCGTGTTACACCTTAACTACTAAATTTATAAACAATCAATACATTCAATACATACAACATTCAATAAATCTTAAGACATTCACTCAAAACATTTACGATATTTTTAATTTAGAAAATATTTGCGCGGCCCTTCCCCTAGAACTTAAACACTGTCCATGATTCGTCTTCTTGCACAGGACCTTTTTTACAGAATGAATAAAAGCACGAATTTTCAATAATTTCTTCTTTGTTTAAACCTTTTTTTTTAATAATGAGAATATCAAAAACTACGCGAAAATGTGAATGAATTTGGCCGCTTAAACGTCAAAAAAGTAAAAAGTCTTCATGTAAATACATGAAGATTTACGCAGCAACTTCAAAAGAGCATTGAAAAAAAACGCAGGAGGAAAAAGCCTTCGTGTAAATGGCTCTTTCTGACATTTTGCATTTTTCTTTTTTACATCCTTCCTCAAATACTAGGTTGGTACATAAATGCATATCGAAAGCAGAGATTTTAAAATCATACAAAAATTAATAGAAAGTGTATTAATGCAGTGTGTTGCCTACCAAAATTCCTTGAAAATCACAACAAACCAACCAACCTACCAAAGCCTTAATTTAGGAAACGAAGCTACCAATTTTGGTCCAATTGGACCAAAACGGGAACACTGGTACCAGCGCAGTAGGTTCAGTGTGCTTACTTAATTTTTCATTTATGTGGTAGACTCAGTAAAAAAATGTGGTAGATTTGAATGAAATGTGGTATTTTTTTTATTGTACATTAATTGCATTTTATTGCATTTGTACATTTGTACATTGTATTTCATTCTATTTGTACATTAATTGTATTTTACGTTCTTCTATGCTATTTAACCTGTGTCGGGTTTCGTCCCATTGTTTTTTGTATTGTTGACTATGTTTTTTTTTTTCTTTTTTGGGAGCTCGGACTTGCAAATTTCAGCAGCAGGTACAACTTCGCGTGGTAAAACTTCGTCCCGTCCAAGCGCATTGCCATCGCCATGCCATGCGATATTCTTAAATAGTAAACGTTACTAAAAAATAAAGGAAAAATTAACTTCAACTTCAAATTTTTTAGATATTTTTTCCATTTTAATTGCACCTGCCGCCAAAACAATTCTCAAACTGTCAACTATTTGTAGTGCACTGCTTTCGAAGTGATGAGATTGCTACCACATAAGTTTTTGTTTTGTACATTTTCCCTTATAATGTTTAATGCAGCTCTAACACAAATTTTACAACATAAAGCTCTAATTTACTTCGAGTAATAAGATGGTTAATAGAAAAATTTATGTTCCACAAAAATGTGGTAGATTTTAAGCCCTCCGTGGTAGATGTGGTAGAAACTTGGATTTAAAAATAATTGTGGTAGATCTACCACATATATGTGGTAGAAGTAAGCACACTGAGTAGGTCCCATACGCACTTCGGCTATTCGAACATATTCGCGATGACTTCGGCAAACTTCTCAATTCGAAGTCAGCTTTCATAATTTGCTTTATGTTTATGTGGTCAGTCGCACATCAACTGCAAAGTAAATCCTAAGTAGCGCCACTCTTTGACAACCAGACGTCGATTCTGTATGACAAGAACTGTCAAATTGTTATTGTTTACGTGTAAAATCAAAATCGTGGCGAACAAGTACAGAATGTGGCAGTGCTGCGTGCACATGAAAATTACTAAAAAAACTACGGTTTACATGAATTCCTCAAATGTAATTTAACACGATTTTACATAAGAAGCGCTGATGTTTTATATTGCTATCACCAGGGAAAAGAAAGTTAAAGGAAATTGTTATGGTGAACCCGATCTAGGAAAGCAAACACACAAGTTTCTTTTGACTGTAGGTTTATTATAATTAAGTTTAACGTTCTTTTGCTTAGAAAACCGTTTTTGAATTTGAATTCCCGACCGGATTTTATCAGGTATTTTGCCGCTGTTCCGTACGCGTAGACTGCCGTGTTGTTTCGTGCATACTGGCGGTGCTGCCCTTTCATATCTTGCACGCGGCGTTGCCACCTGCAATGGGTTGCCGTGCACCCTCTTCCCTACACTCTCCCCCCCGGTGAATCACCATGGGATTCACCCTCAACAAGCAGCACTGCCAATTTTGTTGCGGGACGACGGATGATTCCCGTCACCGTTCTCACTTCCGTGAACCGCGTCTGCCCATCTTCGGTGGGAAACACCTTTACTACTACACCTTTGCGCCATTGACTGCGCGGTTGGCTGGCGTCACACACTAGGACTAGGTGGCTCGGCTTTGTCTTGCCACTTAGGGCGGATCAGCAGTTGCGGAAGGTATTCGTTCACCCAACGCTTCCAAAGGCGATTCTTTAGACCCTGGGCGATTCTCCATTGCTTTCGGAGGCAGGTCACTTCATCCTTTAATGGTGTTTGGGTCGAGTTCGCTCACTCCAGCAAAAAATTATTCGGCGTCAACGGCTCGTCTTCTCTTGAGGAAACCGGGACATCCGTAAGTGGACGCGAGTTTACTATGTTCTCGGCTTCGATTAACACGCTTCGCAGCGTCTCGAGACGCGGTGCTTCCTCATGCAACGTCTTGCGTACCCATCGTTTGATGATTCTGATGAGGCGTTCCCAGCAACCACCTGAACTGGGATTCAATGGGCAATTGAATTTCCACTCTATACCGCGGCTGGTAGCGTCGTCGATTATTCGGTCTGTGTCTATCACCCGCGCGATCTCGCTCAGCTCCTTCTGGGTACCGACAAAATTCGTCCCGTTGTCGCTCCTGATCTGTACCGGGGTGCCACGTCCATTAATGAAATTCCTTAAACACAGAATGAATGAATCTGTTGACAGGCTTTCAGCCACTTCAATATGGGCCGCCCTGACCGTCAGGCACGTGAAGACGACTGCCCACCGCTTCTCTCTCCGCCGGCCACTGCTACCTGTAGTGGGCCGAACAAATCCACCCCGGTATAGGTGAAAGGGCGAACCAGCGGCGTCACACGGTCAGGCGGCAGTTGACCCATTAGCGGCGGCTTCGGCTTAGCTCTCTCGATTCGGCACGGTATGCAACGGTGTTCGATTAACTTTAACAAGGCTCGAGCATGGGGAAACCAGAATTGTTGGCGGACTTCGCTTAAGATCAGCGCTTGGTTCTGATGATGCATCTTCTCGTGATAGTGTCTCATGATGAGCTCCGAAACGGCATGTTGGTATGGCAGCAAGATGGGGCGTCTGGCGTCGTAGGGCAGGACGTAGGCCTCGTCGATCCGTCCCTGAATACGCAGAAGGCACTCTTCATTAGGGTGGTTCGATTCCGGACTTTTTTCGATTCGAGATTTCTAATAGTGCGGAAAAGTTGCCTTAGTACTTCCTGATTCCAATGCAATTTTTTGTTTTGAGATCGGACTGCATCTTCAACCCCAACTCCGGCCTTGAAATTTCGGAAATTTGTCTAAAATCGTGAAATTGCCTACCTAGCGCCTGAAATACGCCTCTCATGGCAAAATGTATAAAAGAAAAGTTGTTTGTCGCATCATTAGCTACCGAAATGGTATTTTGGTATTTTGTATATTGTTCATGGCCGTAGGACGAACCGTTCCCGAGATACGAGCGAAAAGGCGGCGCGCCGCAGCGCAAGGTGAAAATTGTTGCAGCTCTCAGCTAACCTGTGTTGGTTACCCAGAACCCACCACGTGGAGGTGGCTGCACTTCGGGTTCCTCCCAAGCCGAACCCAACCAACCAACCAACCATATGTCAGGCTTGTTTTAGTCTGAATCTGTATCAAATTTATTGATAAAATCAGATTTTGTACTAAACTTTGGCAGTTGTTGCCTAGATTTCAGTGTAGAACGTATAAAACGATCACGAGACTGGGGGCCAATAACTTTAGAACATGCCTCTGTCACCAGTTTGACGGTTCTCTCGACTGCCACGGTGTGAGAGGGGAATTCACTAAATTTCCATATCTCTGCAGTGTCTCCCGACAACCCTTTTATGAGCTCTTCGTTAGAAACTGAACGAAGAACTGGTGGAACAGTCAAAGTAATAGTCGTCCAGTTAATCATATCGTAATAATTATTAGCTTTGAAATTCAGCTTTGGCACTTTATTACATCTAACCCATCCATTTACAGTGTCAGTCTCTGCTTCTCTGGCCAGAAGACGGTCAAGGGCCAACTTTCTGACTTCTACCCGTTCGTCAGTCATCATACTAAGGATAATGTTTTCTGGAAGAGCAAAGAAAGCATTCTGTTGAATGGATGAATCGACAACCTTGCGCAGTTTGGCAGGTAAGTATCTCGACCTTTGGATTGCAGCAAAGAGATGGCGCGAGCCATCTTTGATTGAACTGTGGAATCTTATTGAGAACCACAAAGGTGAGTAAACTGTAAGTATGTACTTGACCAAAATCTTTATTTCCTTTGTTGGTTTGTCTGTAGAAATGTATAATCTCAGAATTATGTTTGCACAGGTGAGCCAGCGAGATTTGCACATGTTACCTGGATGCATCGACGCTAATTGTAAGTCTGAAGAGCATTGACCGGAAATAACAGCTTCTGATATTTTGTAGAGGTAAGCTTGGTCTGTGCTAAGTTGGGTCGGATTAATAACCTCAGAAGGTAATTGGCATGATGGAAAACTTTCAAATTTGACGACAGGCAACTTCTCACAATCAGGGAGCAGTTTACCTATGTCGCCAGAGAATGTATTTGGACTCTTTGAGACACCATCTATGTGTTCGAAAAGAGCACGAAATGGAAGTTCGTTGAAATGTAGAAGACAAACAACCCACTGTAATGGCCTACTTATTTTTTCTTCTAGTTTCCGAATGATTCCACCTTTCCAACCTGTGTTCGTGTTGGTGCCATCAGCACCGACAACTTCTAGATGTTCCACATCTACTGAATTGTCTTGTAAATGTTGCCATATAGCTTGCATCTCATCCTCAGCTGACCCAGAAGGAGAGGTGACGTGGCCAAAGTAATGAGACCCAGGTTCAGCTACAAGAGAAATATGTTCCTCTTTGACAGTGTCGCGGTAGTACTTTTCACCTTCGCGGACTTGTGTGAGTGTATTGTCTTTGCGGCCGTCAAAATACAGCCCATATACAGAGTCAATACTTTCGGTGTTTTGGAGCTTAATTCCAACACTTTTTTTTGCTCGACTAATCTTGCATTTGTCAGTGACAAAGCTAGCCTGATCCTCTGTTATCAAAGCTGCTTTTTTGGCATCCAGAAAGGCAGATGAAACCATCAAGGCCGCTGCTCTGTCACTTAATCCGAATCTAAAGCAGTGGGCTAAAGCAGTGTGTTCTAATAATAGTGTGTTTTGTTTGATTTTAGAAGATGGAAGAGAAAATTCAGCATCAGCATCGTTTTTGGAAGAATGTATGTGCGACGCACCGACATTGTTGTCGTCTGTGTGAGTGTCTGGTTGATCTGAATGGTCACGTGTTGTAGCTGATACTTTTCTGGTAAGTGTTGATGTTGAATGACGTTTTGAAAGCTTTTCTTTACGTTCATTTCTCTTTGCAATCTTTAGATCAGGTAGATCAACACTTCCAATGCGACCAATTCTTCTGGTTCTCTGGTCCAAGAGAAATGGTTGTTCAATGATAGGAACTTTCCTTTCCTTTGGACAATTGCATGAAGAAAAATAAATGCATTTACAAGCAGCGATGTCAAATAATTCTGCGGCAGAAAAGACAAAGTCGTCTCTTTTAGAGCGCAAACCTATTTGGTTCCTTAAAAACATTTGTTTAAGTGTCAGAAATTTCTTATGGTATGTGGTGAGCATTTGTAGAACTCTGGTGTGTGAGACTATCGGAATAGATGACTTTTTGAAAATATTTTCAACCATTTTTGCAACTATTTCTGAAACCTCTTTACTCCTAGGTTCATAGTTGTCACCTCGGAGTCGCCCTATACGAAATCTTTCAAACTGATAATACAAAAGAACATCCTGGTAAATGGGTAGCTGGGACTCAGTGAGATCGTACGGATATATGCCAAACACAGGACATTTCTGTCTAAATTTAAATTTAGATACAGACATGTTGAGTTTTGTGTTCTGTTCAGAGAATGTAAGTGATAGCACTCGGCGAAATCAACGACAAGAGTGAAGGAACTCGATGAAAGAATATTTGTGTGGGGACCTGTTCGAACGTGTCGTATGGCGCAGGGGAATACACGACGGAGCAAGCTGGTGGCGCCCGGCGCGCAGCGGGAGTCTAGTCTAGTGTCTGGCGGGGAGGGGAGAGGGATGGGGGAAGAGCGAGACGGCACGGGGGAGCGGCCCGGCCGGTCCGACCCGACGCGTGAAGCACAGAACACATCTCCGCAGCGCCGGCGTCATTGTTGGCGCATTCAGGGAGAAGTGTGGCCGCAAGCCGATTTTTACCTTGCTCTGTGGCGCGCCGCCTTTTCGCTCGTATCTCGGGAACGGTTCGTCCTACGGCCATGATCATAATACCATTTCGGTAGCTAATGACGCGACAAACAACTTTTCTTTTATACATTTTGCCATAGGGGCGTATTTCAGGCGCTAGGTAGGCAATTTCACGATTTTAGGCAAATTTCCGAAATTTCAAGGCCGGAGTTGGGGTTGAAGATGCAGTCCGATCTCAAAACAAAAAATTGCATTGGAATCAGGAAGTACTAAGGCAACTTTTCCGCACTATTAGAAATCTCGAATCGAAAAAAGTCCTGAATCGACCCACCCTACTCCTTACTCACTTTTCGGAGAAACGCAAACGAGCGCCGGTAGCCATTTCTGACTTTTTGCGCAGCACTGCTCGCCTTGCATTCCCCCTCCGATGAAATTCCAGGAGTGGAACCCGTGGCCGCAGGTTCGTCCCCCTCCTCCAGGAGTGCCGCCTCCGCCCCAGAGTCCACCGACCCGGCGCTGCTACGCTGCGAGAGAATCATAGATTCCCCCTCTATAGCAGCGTCGAGTCGGAGGCCCCGGAGCTGAGGCACCACCCCCGAAAGTGAGGGGCCAACCTGTGCGATGGTCTCCTGCGCCTTTTGCCTGCTTAGAGCAGTTTTGGGCACCTCCTGCTTCCCAGTAGCATTAGTAGACCGTGCAGCCTGGGGTCCCGCTGCACAGCCTAAGCGGTCGTTGGATGACAACGCCAGACAGCCCGCTCGCCCACTGTCTACAGCCGGTACTGGGGATCCGACTCCCTGCACCGTAAAAGAGTCCTTATAGGAGCCCTCCAGAATGGTTTTGATGAAGGGGGTCGCCTTCCCCTGTGGCGTTTCTTTGACATCTATCACGCCACCAAAAGATGATGAAAAAAACAGCCGTTCCTAACATGGAGATCAGACTCTGACCAGGGAGCCGCCCACTGTGGGTCAGACGCTCCTGGATTTCTGCAGCTCAAACTTTGCCGGCTGAGAAGATGGGCTCCAACAGCCGCCCAGGGACCGCCCGGTTACCGAAGCAACCTACGTGGAGGCGTTGAGTCTGCTTGGCCTGGTACCCATAAGGATCGCAGCTGAAGATGCAGACCATGTCCCCATCCGTGCAGTCAGGAGCTTTACCTTATGGATCCAAACCCTGATCACCGTGTCTTTAGATAGATCGACCAAAAATAAGTCGAAAATGAGGAATACAATTTTTCGATATCTTACTTCGTTTTCGAGATATCGAGGATCAAAGTCACCAACACAGGTGTGCACAGTAATTTTTGTTCAAATCCATAGTTCCAAGCCATCGTTTTTTGGCTTTACCCAGGTGGCCGGCCTTCGGCCGGGCGCTAAAAACAATAACCCTCATGGGAGTCAACAGTCAGGTCAGTCAGTCAGGCACAATATGGCAATATAAAAACCTTGAACATCGATATCTCGAAAACGGAGCGAGATATCGAAAAATTTTATTCCGCATTTTCGATTTATTTTCGGCCAATCTATCTAAAAACATCATCAAATGGCGGCACCATGGAAACCGTAGTATCCCCTGAAAGGTGATGCAAAATCACACGTATACGTGAGTTTCTATCAGAATTTTCACGCGGCTCTTGAGATACTGATGGGAATTCTGGTGGAAATTTCTATCAGCACTATAGGTTAAATGATTAATCATTTTACACTACTCGCAAGAGTGAAAGATCGACTTTACATTTCAATTTAATTCATTCTTCCATTTGTGAGAGTGAAACAAATATATACGTCACAGTCACCTGTCATCATGAAAATGTCAGAATTGTGAATTTTGGTGAAACTTGAAGCTGCTGCAAAAGAAGCTGCAAACATATTTGGAAAATACAACGAGGATAAATCACAAAATTACAAAAGATAAGTATTAGGTGTACAACTTAGCTTCCGCCGTTTTTTTCCAAAATTAAAAGCTTTATTGCGAAAAAGTGCTTACAGATGTATTATTCAAAGTATTGTCCGTCGCTAGCGACAACTTTCTCCCATCTTTCCGGCAATTTTCGGATCCCGGCTCGAAAAAAGGAGTCCTCTTTTGACGCTATCCATGAAGCAATCCATTTTTCCAATTCTTCGAAGGATTGAAAATGTTGATCTGCCAGGCCGTGTGCCATCGAACGGAATAGGTGGAAGTCAGAAGGGGCGACATCTGGGGAATACGGCGGGTGGGGCAAGACTTCCCATTTCAGCGTTTCCAGGTACTTTTTGACCACTTTTGCGACGTGAGGCCGAGCATTGTCGTGTTGGAGGATGACTTTGTCATGTCGAAATCACCATTTTTAAAACGTTGAAACCACTCCCGACACGTTCTTTCACTCAGAGCAGCATCACCGTAAGTTTCTGAGAGCATTCGATGCGCTTCAGCTGCATTTTTTTTCGAATTGTAACAGAAAAGTAAAACTTCCCGCAAATGGCGAGAATTGGGCACATAAACGGACATTTTCCAGCGTGAATAATACGAAAACAAGAAAAACTGTCACTGAAACGGCGATGACAATTCGTTAGGCACTGTCCACACTCACTTTAAAGGCATTACCATCTATGTATTTCAACCAGCCTCAGCCGGTACAGCCACCTATCGGAAAACGGCGAAAGCAAAGTTGTACACCTGATATAAATGTGTTAATTATTTTATTTATAAACCAATAGTTTGCGAATAAGGTGTAGGGTATAAGCCATAAAACCATGATAAAAAAACGTTTGCAAACAACATAAGTAGGGAAAAAAAGACATTTCGAAGCCAATGTTAGGAAGTTTAGGAAATTAGAAAATAAAATAGAGAAAGATTGCGCTGCGAGCACCTCTAGTGATGGAAGTGAGAAAGAGGCTAGCAGCGAGCATTTTGCTGATGATGCCTAACACATTGTCCAGGACAAATGTTTTGAGGTTAAGTCCTTGGCAATTCGCCACAAAATCAGTCAAAATGCTCTCGATGATTTCTTAAAAACTTTGCACAAGGTAGGAGTGAAAGCATTACCATAATTTTCAATTTCCATCAACATAAATTTCGTTTCGGTTATTTTGCCTGCTTAAATGATGTCCACGAAGTTTTAATTGACGTCGGGATTGATGGCCTTAAGTTGTTTAGAAGTTCAAATAGGGTTTTATGGCCAATATTAGGTTATGTCGTAGGTTTTCCTAACAAACGTCCATTTCTAATAGCATGCTTTTCTGCAATGGCAAAACAATTAAACGTGGATGACTTTAAGGCAGAGTTTTGTGAAGAAGTAATTTCATTAAGAGAAAACGGTGTCAAAATAAATTTTAATGATGACCCGAAAAAATTTGATGTTCGTCTGTTCACTTGCGATGCATCAGCATTCATTACAGAAGTGCAGCCACATAATGGAAAAAGGGGTGCCCTAAATGTGCACAAAAAGGAAATTATGAGCAGAGAAGAGTATGCTTTTTAAAAGAAATTGCAGACTTGAGAACAGATAGTTCATTCAATTTGAGACTTGATCCCTCTCACCACAGCTTTCATTTCAAAGAACGCAAAAGTGTAGAACTTTCCGCATTTAAGATGGTCTCGCAGTTTCCGCTAGACGGGATGCATTTAACAGACTTATGTAGGTGTGACAAAAAAGTGAATTCAATTTTTGATAAAAAAAGGAAATGTTTCGAAAATGAACGAAAAAATTCATGTTCTTGCTAATTTTGTTCCAAGCGAATTCGGCCGCGCTGCTAGAGATTTGTATGACATCAACAATTGGAAGGCTACAGAATTTAGGCAGTTCCTTCTTTATACTTTTCACAGTGATTTATATTACCATTTTCTCTTGCTACATGCTGGTATTAGGCTTGTATCTTGTGCAAAGTCATATATTGTGGTGGCTTATGTGGCACAACGTATTGTTACGAATGCTAGTTCTAGTGGGCTGGTATGTATCTCTGAATTGTGCAATTTAAAATAAAAAAACACTTAATTTATCAAAAGCAATCATTAAAAACCCAACTATCACTTTATTTCACAAATTTCACACTTTACTGTCTTTACACTTAATTACTCCGTGTGGCACCTTCACTTGTCTAAACCAAGACTGGCTCGCTGCGCCGTACCCGGGTGCCTTTTATACCTGTCCGGTTATCGCGCAGATCGTTCGCGCACATTCTAATTGGACCAAAAGTTTCCATTATTATCGCGGGCCATCATTGCCAGATTGAATTATAGCAAGTCGCTGTACTTTAAAGTGCTTGCCTAAAGCCCAAACTCCATAAAGCGCGTTTCAAGCGTATCGTCGTTTTTCGCGTTGCTCGTGTTTCGAGAAAAAGTTGAATCAGTGTATTTGTATGAAGCAAACTCCATGACTTGACGTCGATACGCCCGAAACGCGTCAAAAGTTGAACTATTTTCAACTTTCTCACGCGTTTCTCGCTTAACGACGTCAAACAGCTGACAGAGCTCCTAAAGATGTCATAAATTATGTGGTTAAATGGTAATGCCGATAACAATCTTGTGTTATCGCAAAAGTCGAATGCATTTATTTTACACGAAAGTTATTAAATATATTTAAGAAAAATTTGAAATTCAACATTTTAACATAAAATGTGGAGAAATTCCTAAAAATTAGCATAATTCTTTGACAGACGAAACTTAGTCTTCGCTGCATTGGAAATTCGATAGCTTATTCGGTGTATATCGAATTTTGCTCATTCCTGGGAGATAAATTGCTACAAATTGAATTCAACTGAATCTTTTTTTATTTTTTGCAATGCTCGATATGCATTTATTGTGTTTAAAATTAAATCAGTAAATTCTATGAAGTCTATAACGTCGTATAGCAATTTCATTTCGTTGTTTTTCACAATTCGCAACGAAATCAATCAGCAGTTTGCCAATTAAAAATTAGCATCAGCTGACGTAAGAAGAAGAAGCTGACGCGTGAAACGCGTGTTATGGAGCATACAACATTGCAACGTGAATAATGCGTGAAACGCCATAACACGACAAACCCTGAACGCCTGAAACGCGCTTCATGGAGTTTGACCTTGAAAGTATGCCCTTAAAAGCATTCATGCATAGCACAGCAACAGAGTGCCTCATCGTTACAGTATGTTAGTCTGTTTTTACACGATGAAACTAGTCGCATGAAACTTTTTGACGTTCTATTTTAAAGTTGCACGTCGCTTTTATACGATGAGACTAGTCCCATGAAACTTTCACCATTCGAGTTTTCAGCTTTCTTATTTGAAAATTTCTTCTCGCATTTTGGGTGTACAAAATATAAAAATTCAATTCAATTCAAAATATATACAATATGTCCACCATTTTAATTAATTTTCGCTTGAATAAACTTTTAACGGCAACCGCAAATGGCAAACGCGACCGGCAACTGCAAACGAAAAAATGAAGCAACATGGCAACATACAAAAATGTGCAAAGATAAACGTCAAAAAGTTTCATAAAAATCCCTGCCCGAGCGATTTTTCTCTTCCTCCTGTCGGTTTTCCCCTCTACCCTACATTTTTGACAGTCGCATGCGACTAGTCTCATCGTGTAAAAGCGGACTTAGAAGATTTTAGCTGTTCGATGGTATTTATTGAATGTTTGGCCTTAAAATCGTTGATAATGTTGGCTCGGTGCGAGGGAGCATTATCGTCATGAAAAATCCATGAATTATCCTTCCACAATTGAGGCCGTTTACGGCGGATATTTTCACGCAAACGTCTTAAAACAGTCAAATAATAGTCTTTACCGACTGTTTGTCCTTCAGGGACGAATTCATGATGCACCACACCACGAATATCGAAGAAAACAATCAGCATTACCTTGATTTTCGAGCGACTTTGGCGTGGTTTTTTCCGGTTTCGGCTCGTCTTTTCCTCTCCATTCCGATGATTGTTGGCTTGTTTGCATGTCGTACTCGTAGACCCATGTCTCGTAACCGGTTATGATGCGTTGCATGAAAGTTGGATCGGAATTGGCACGATCAAGCACGTCCAAAGAGACCTGTTCACGGTACTCATTTTGAAGAAAATTCTCAACAAAATCGCAACGCACTACTGAGGTGAACTGGTTTCAACAGCTGCCGTAAACAAACTGTCTGACAGATCGCGGTCATTTTTGGCATAGTATTTAAGGACAGTGCTACCAACCTACAGAAACTTAAAATATCGAAAAATATACAGCGCGCGAATTTTAAATGAGAATTTCCGGAAACTTTTCGGTCACAATGTATGTCCGATTGTGTTGGCCAATCAGTGTCGATTTAGACCAATGACAAGATGACGCGAAAGTGAGAGGGGAACGCGGTAAACACGGTTGCTAATTTGGTCAATCTAGGCCCCAGAGTCGCAAATTCGGTCAATCTAGGCCCCAGAGTTGATTAGGGTTCGTACAGAAAAATCTCCATACAAAAGCCAGGGCAAGGGCTGCTGGTGCGTTCGAAGTTTATTTGCAAATAAAATAATTGTTTTTAATTTCTTCCATTCTGTAGTACGTTCATAGGAAATTGATTGCAAAAAACCGTTGTTGCTGAAAAACGCTACAAGTATGTTGCAACGTGTTTTAATATGATTTTACTTCAGTTTTTCCTGACTGCCCTCAAAGCATTTACGTTTGAATTGCTTGAGTTGCACCTCTGCGTTTGAAAAGAGTTCGACTTGCCATCACTGTTTCTTCCTACACTAGAAGCGACAAAATCAATGAGACATGAACTGAAGGAAAACGCAACCGAATATCTGCTGACTTTAGCGTATGAAATAATTTATTTCTGCTTTTTGTTGGTACGGGTTACAATCAAAATTTCTTAGGGCCGTTTTCTCATCTTCCCGTTGAAGTGACCTTTAGCTAAAGTTCACTTTAGCTACAGGTCACTTCAAAGTGCCTGGTAAATATTTTCGTTTTCTCATCTTCCTGATAAATATAAATTTAACAAGTCTGATTTTTTGGCAACACTGGTCTACGATGGGCGGCAATTGGCGGCGCAATCAGCTGTTTGTGAAAAATTATAATTATTTTTGAAGGAAAAAATAAAAATTTCGCCTGGCAAAATCTTGTTGATGCTTTTACTGCCAAATGGGGCGTGTCCCGACGTTGGAAATCGTTGAGGGACAAGTTTGACAGCTTGAAGCGTAAGTCCAAGCTGGAACTTGCAGCGCAGAAGAGCGAGACGTATCGCACAGGTGGCGGCCCAGCAGCGATTGGGCATGTCAGCAGTGCAAAGCAGTGAAATAGTCCAATTGGCTGTTATATGTTATAATTTGCCGCATTTTGCGACTCCGTACCTTCAAAAGCGTCTTCCAGTGCATGAATTTAAGAAACACGCCTATTTTCCAAACCGAAAGATCTCAAATTCAAATTTCATTTCAAATTGTAATTTCATTATCAGCTGTTTTTTGTTTGTAAACAAACATATGCATGTACTTGGCACCACTTCCACTTAAAGTTCACTTTAAAGTTTAACAGGCACTCAATCCTCCCGGTAAATTTTATCGGGAGGATAGCTTAACGGGCAGATGAGAAAACGAAAATGCGTTTATCGGCCCGTTAAAGTGAACTTTAAAGTTAACGGGAAGATGAGAAAACGGCCCTTAGACCAGTAAAACAAGGTGGTTCGCAACGCTATATTTACAGCAAATAAGAGCCTATTTACACGAGGGCTTTTCCCCCGCGCTTTTTTTCAATTCTTTTTTGAAGTTGCTGCGTAAATCTTCATGCATTCATATGAAGACTTTTTACTTGCAACTTTGCTTCACTTTTTTAGACGTTTAAGCTGCCAATCTTTCATTCACATTCACATTTTCGCCTAGTTTTTGGATATTCTGATTATAGAAAAATGGATTTGAACAAAAAAGAAATTATAGAAAATATTTTAGAAGCCACCGAAATGGCTATTAACTGTTCAGATTTAAATAATATGGAAGATGTGAAAATAATTGCTGGTTTGCTGCGAAGCAAAATGTCAAAAAAACCCCTGGAATTCTCTGACCGTGCGTGGTTGCCTACCCCGCTGACTTCTCTCCACTTCTCGCCCACAAACTCATCACGCATGACTAACCATGCCATCTATCCTTTTTTTCGCGGGATACTCCTTTTTTTCAGCTTCTAAAAACCGATCCCGCGAAAATTTTCTAAATCCTTTTTTTTCTATATAAATCCTTTTCTCATACAAAATTCCAAACGTATACTGTTGGAAAACAAATGACAAGGAGATGGCGCTTCACAGCTTTTGAGTGTTGCCACCATCTTAGCTCCGACTGTCAACCACTTTCATATGCTGAGATACAGAGGGCGCCTTTGGCTTTACAAAACAGATGTGAGGTCAGCGGCGTGGCAACACTGATTTTTGAAATGGTTCTGTATCGGTTTTTTTTAATTTCTCTTTGTCGTACATAAAAAACAACAAAAAATGCCTCAAGGAAAATTAACGCAAAACTTTGCTTCAATCTTACAAATTTTTCGTGTTCACGAACGAAATGCCATGCTATTGTCACCGGTGTCTTTGCGCCGTATGCAAAACAAACGCTCAAAAATGAATTAAAACAGTGCAACTATGTATCAATTTACACCGACTCCTCGAACCACGGAAACGTTAAACTGTTCCCTATCCTCGTCCGAAATTTCTTGCCAAGATTCGGTGTACGTGTCAAAGTGTTGAAGATTTCATCTGAACCTGGTGAAACATCGTTGATAATATCCGACCTTATCAGATCTGTTGCACGTGAATTTGACCTGGAAAAGAAAGTCATCGCTTTCTGTGGCGATAATGCCAAAGTAAACTTTGGCGGAATTACTCGCGGTGGCGAAAACAACGTATACCGCAGATTGGGAGAGTCATTTCCACATTTACTTGGCATCGGCTGTACTGCTCATATCGCACACAACGCATTGAAAAAAGCATGCACTTGCTTTCGACGTCGAACATATTGTCGTAAAGAGTTACTCGCATTTTTATCTGTACACCGTTAGAACCGAAGCATTGAAAGCATTTTGCGATGAAGCGGACCTTCAATACCAGAAGCTGTTGGGCTACGCAAAAACAAGATTTCTTGCTCTCGGACCAGCCATCAAGCGCATTTTGCAACTTTTCGATGCACTGAAAATGTAGTTCGTTGCACTACCGAAAGGGGAAAGGATTCTGCAGGAATTCCTTCAGAATCCAGAATCAAAATTCTGGTTACTTTTACACTGTTTAAACTTTCTTGTAATTTCAATTTAGTTTTATCAGTTCTCATCTATTATATTAGGCCGAATTATTTGCGGAAATGGTTTTAAAAATTGAAGGCGATTGAAGTCATGAAATATTTGAAGGAGCTTGGGGATGCAATGAAACGCCGTAAAAGGGACGAATTTTTAACACCAGCAGCTGCAGAGGCGAAGCAAAAACTTATTGAATCTGAATGTGATTTAGATTTGATCACTGTCACATGCAACGAATTTTTTAGTAATTTCTTTTTCTATTTTGTCTTCACAATATGGTTGAATACAAGTAAAATTTTATTTTCAGCCGACGCTTGTACTTATATGAATTCTTGGACGGAGCCATTACAGCAGCTGAAGATATTTGAGTGGGCAATGTTGATGAGGACTCCAACATGGGAGGATGTTAAAGTGGTGATGTTAAAATTGGATGGGCTCAACTTGTACGACGCAAAACAAACAGCAGCGAAATTGCACGCACAATATGGATACATTGAAAATTACTGCAGTGATGATAAAATTAAACAGTGGAGAAATGACAATGTCTGCATTCCGGATCGATGGACAGAAATATTCAATCATTTGTATGCTGAAAACTGCGACTACACCGAGATAGCCAGTTTGATTGAGTATATTTTGTGTTTGCCAGGGACGAGTGCTTCAGTTGAGAGAGTGTTTTCTGCCGTCAATAAATCTTGGATGGAAGAAAAGTCCCGACTAAAACTCGACACTCTGAAAGCTATGCTTATGGTGAAATGCAACCTGACATATTCAAGTGTAGAGTTCTACCACTTTTTGAAAACGAAATCTGATTTACTCCGCCAAATTGTTAAAAAGGGGAAATATTCCACCATATGTGATGCCAATGCGTCTGCGATTGAGTTTGAAGACGATGATGAGGACGACGACAACGATGAAGTTGTAGCAATGCTAGTTGATATCGATAAATAAAATATGTTTTGTTTTTCAGAAAGTTTTTACATTTTGTATTTCCTTTTTTATGCTTTTTTTCCAATACGATATCCCGCGAAATCGTCAAACCTATTGGGTTTATCCTTCTTTTCAGCCAAAAAGAGATGGCATGGTTACGCATGACTTTTAACGCAGGGGGAAAAGCCCTCGTGTAAATAGGCTCTAAGAAAAGTTATCACTTTAAGATGCAAGCGATTGACTGGTAACCGGTGCTGTGCGAATGCTTGGGTAAAAAAACCCGTACACTATCGGACGATTGGAAAAAGCAAAAATGGTCTGAAAATCATTTCCCCGCTCAGTTTCGCGTCACGTAGTCACTGATTTAAGGCTTGATTACACGTAACGAGTCGAGTGACGAGACATCAAAATGGTACTAGGCCGAAAGAATTGGGATAGCGAGCAAAAGCGACGAGTTGTTCAAACGTATTTTGACACTTGACGAGTCAGTTCGGTTTTACAATGGACAAAATGAACTAAGCAACTCGCGCAATTAAACTCAATCGAGCGAAAAGTGGTGTGTGATGCTCGAACGAGTACTCGTTTCGTCTAAACGGTAAGGCGAGTTCTTGATTGAGTCAGTGACCGACGAAAGTGGCGAGAGAACCACTAGAATCACATTTTGTTTGCTAGGCCGAGCGACCACTACTTTAACGTTATATTTTTCTCTTTTCGCAGCGATTCGCGCAATCGCTCGTCACATGCGGAATCGCTCGCGACATGCGGTATGCGTCACACACCACTTTTCGCTCGGTTGAGTTTAATTGCGCTAGTTGCTTAGTTCATTTTGTGCATTGTAAAACCGAACTGACTCGCCGCGTGTCGAAATACGTCTGAACAACTCGTCGCTTTTGCTCGCTATCCCAATTCTTTCGGCCTAGTACCATTTTGATGTCTCGTCACTCGACTCGTTACGTGTAATCAAGCCTTTAGACGCCGCACACTGGGGTAATTCATGCCGATTTTGGCGATTAATTCACCCGGACTTTTTAGACATGAAAAAAGTATTAGACTTAGTTAATTATAGATAAAGAAGTAAAAAATAAATGTATTTGAACATACGTTAGTGGATTTTTTTTTTATTTATGACCAAAAATGCAAAATTGTTACAAAAGGGAATACAGAATTACTCGCTTATTTATGAATTACTATCGGAATCATCATCGTATTCACCCACGCTTTCACTTTCGCATCCATCGTTATCATCATGATCATCATTGTTCATATCATCGCGTTCTTCATTCGCAATTAGCAACAAATCTAATGGTTCCCTTGTCATGCGCGTAACTGCTTTATGCGGAAATTTCGTTTCTGTCGATATAATGGGATCAGAATTTATAAGCAGTCTATTTAGAACGTTTTCGTTGGTTTTTTCTCGGCTACTTTTTCCAGAAAAATATTTCCTGAAAGCCTTAAAATCTTTATTTCTTGCTTCCCGCGCTTCTACCGATTCGCAACAAGGCGTGAGCTATGACCTCTGGTCCATTAATTAAATATTTATGAACAGTCGTAGGCATGTTATACCAGGGATAGTACTCGACGAAAGATTTGGCACAATTTAAGGCAAAGAGTTGGTCATTATATAATAAAGACTTTAACGAGTATACCAAAATAACATTGGATTTCGTTCCTAAATGAAAACAACCACCTTTTTTAATATCTTGAAAAAGTAGTCTTTTGCAGTTACCCTTTAACTAATTAGTTTAATGCACATCACTGCGGTTATTTCAATCGATCATACATAAGTAATACAAACAATAGCAATGCCCAATACTGCAACTTCTGATAAATAAGGTCAGCTGACCTAGTTTTGCACACACCCTACCACAAAGACAAATAAAATAATCTAAGATATCGAAGTTTTATTTGGTTCTGCATCATTTGAGATGATTTTGTATTGTGTTTCATAAATATCTTAAAAACCAAAAATACTTACGTGTCGCGATATCCCGCCTTACATGTCGCCTAATATGCTGGTTAATATAAATCTAACGTGCCGGCCCCCCGTAATGTAGGTTAAAAAGCATAAAGAAATACTAAAAACCATACATTGAACAACAAAAACACTAACATAAAACATGTCGCTTCTTGCTTTTCTCATATTTTTTGCATTTACATTTATTTTTTGTCTTTCCTTTCACGGACAGCGTGCATATTTTGCCAAGACTTTACATACAAAAATCGAAATGCTGCAAAAGTGCGCAACAATAGCGCAACTTTTTTTTTCGTAGAAAGTTGCTAGAATATCCACAGATTACGATTATGACAATATTTTAGGTGAACATCACTGAACAAACAACTATATGTCTATGAATAGGGCCAAAATAAGGCAGTTTTTAGGCTTTTTTAAAAAAAAATAACAAAAATATTTACGAACACTTTAAAAAAAATAAAAATTTGTATTTCAATACTTAAATACGTGAACAAGAAGCCTCCATCATCAGTTTTATGCTACTTTAAAAACTTGTAAAATAAATTTGATTTAAATAATTGAAAAATTCACGTTTCACGCTGTGCGCACGTCAAATGAAAATAAATGTCAACTTTCAGAGTGCTTTGCGGGAAAACGGTAAACTATTTTGCAACAACTCTTTCACGTAGTGATGCAGAATTGTATCCACTTTAACCCGGTACCAAAAACATATCTGTATCTTTATTTTTCGTTTTTGAATTAATCGCCACTTTACTTATATATTACCCCAGTGTGCGCCGTGGTGAGTGGACGTGCAGTGCAGTGGCTGTGTGATTAATAGTGCTTGAATATAGCGTGTGTGCATTGTTATGGCCAAACTCCATAAAGCGCGTTTCAGGCGTTCGGGGTTTGTCGTGTTATGGCGTTTCTCCCGTTATTCGCGTTGCAAATGGTCAAACTCCATAAAGCGCGTTTCACGCGTTAGCTTCTTCTTCTTACGTCAGTTGATGCTAATTTTTAATTGGCAAACTGCTGATTGATTTCGTTGTGAATTGTAAAAAACAACGAAATGAAATTGCTATACGACGTTATAGACTTCATAGAATTTACTGATTTAATTTTAAACACAATAAATGCATATCGAACATGCAAAAAATAAAAAAAAGATTCAGTTGAATTCAATTTGTAGCAATTTATTTCACAGGGATGAGCAAAATTCGATCGACAACGAATAAGCTATCGAATTTCCAATACAGCGAAGACTAAGTTTTGTCTGTCAAAGAATTATGCAAATTTTTAGGAATTTCTTCACATTTTATGTTAAAATATTGAATTTCAAATGTGTCTTAAATGTATTTAATAGCTTTCGTGTAAAATAAATGCATCCGACTTTTGCGATAACACAAGTTTGTTATCGGCATTACCATTCAACCACATAATGTATGACATCTTTAGGAGCTCTGTCAGTTGTTTGACGTCGTTTAACGAGAAACGCGAGAGAAAGTTGAAAATAGTTCAACTTTTGCCGCGTTTCGGGCGTAGTCATGGAGTTTGCTTCATACAAATACACTGATTCAACTTTTTCTCGAAACACGAGAAACGCCAAAAACCACGATACGCCTGAAACGCGCTTTATGGAGTTTGGCCATTATTGTAGTGTATAAGTAGCGGTAAGCGTGCGTAGAAATTGTAAACAAGTTACCGTAAGGGGCTTGTGTGCAATTGTTGTTGCGTAGTTTTGCGTAAACAACCCTGTGGGAAATCGGACTGGTCCAAGTGTAGTTTTTGAACTGGTCGCTTGACAGTCACATATGACCTTAGAACCGACTCGTTTTCTTGGAGCAAACTCAGCCTTTTAACATGGCGGTGTCCTAGGCGACGGTCAATTGTCCCCGTCTGCATCCATTTGCAACTAGTCCAAGGTTAGTCCGAAGTAAACCAGTTTTCAAACCAGTTGCAAAGCGACTAGTTTTCAAACTAGTTTATTCTGGATTAGTTTTGTAACCACTCGATTTTTATGGAAAAAATAAAACAGTGCATTTTTTCAATTATTATTTTATTTTTTAAATATTTAAAAATAAAAACAAAAAATTATCGCGAAAAAAAGAAATTGTTCGTGCATTTAAAGATGAACCAAGATGAACTTCGACTTGTTGACAGACTTCTGCCGAAACTGTTTGTGACTTCGCCTGCAATTAATAAATAAATAAATTAATTAATTAAAGAATAATTTCATACAAAAATAAATAAATATATTAATACATACCTTTAAGCTGCCACTGCAATTCGTTGCTTTACGCAACCACGCAAAATTCTAACTGAAATCATTCAAGACAAAACGTGCAAATCGAGCAAACTTCGTGTCGTAAAAACAGAAAGTTCGAAAAATGCAAACATTTCTACGTTGTTGTTGTAGCAGAACAATCGCAAGATCTGCCTTAACGGTATTTTTTTGCTTCTCTCACCTCTGTTTCGTTTTTCTCATTTTTATGTGCTCTTCTTGCCTATGAACGCGCACACAGAACGTGAACGATTAGACGCGAACTGACTGACTTCTGCATCCGCTGACAGTCACTTGGACAACTGGTTGTCAAATTGACTTACAAAAAACCAGTTGAAATAATAATAATAATAATTGATTGGCACGACAGCCCGCTTACGCGAGACTAAGGCCTAGCTTCCCGCAACCACCCGTGTTGTGCGTGTGAATTTTGTACGCGGGTGGAAGGGAGCTACAGTTTTATGCCGGTTCCGAACGGCAGGTTGGGAGCTTTTTCATAGGCAATTTTTACTCTCAGAGGTTTGCCATTTCCAGCTGAGAGGACAGCCACCGAAAGAGTAAACGAGTTTACCGTTATTTTTTTTAGGTGTTACTACATGCAGTATTCGATCTTGCGTCGCTCTGCATGCGACTCGCTGGACCGCGCACTAACCAACTGAGCCACGGCGGCTGCCAGTTGAAAGACCAATGAATTTTGGGGACCAATTGTCTCAGGTCCGACAGGGTATTAAATGTTATGTTATTTATTATATTATTTTTAAAGAATTGCTTCCCAGCAATTTTTTCCTGAATTGTTCCTTTGTTTATTTATTTTGTTAATGTTTAATGTTTTAATAATATTAAATGTTCTGTTATTTATGTTGCTTTATGTTAATTAGCAGCCGCCGTGGCTCAGTTGGTTAGTGCGTTGGACAACGAGTCAAAGGCAGCAACCGCAGGTTCAAATACTGCCTGTAATAACACCTAAAAAAAATAACGGGAAACTCGTTTTCTCTTTCAGTGGCTGTCCTCTCAGATGGAGATGGCAAACCTCTGAGAGTAAAAATTGCCTATGAAAAAGCTCCCAACCTGCCGTTCGGAACCGGCATAAAACTGTAGGTCCCTTCCACCCGCGTACAAAATTCACACGCACAACACGGGTGGTTGCGCGAAGCTAGACCTTAGTCTCGCGTAAGCGGGCTGTCGTGCCAGTCAATTAAAAAATTATTATGTTAATTATATTTATTTAATGCAGTTAAGAAACAAATTTCCTTGTGTAGTTAAAATTATTTTTTTAATAATTAAATTAACGATTTCTATTTATCTTTTTATTTCTCTTTATTTCAAAATTGTTTTTAAATAAAAAAATTATTAAAAAAAAAGTTACTTTTAATCAGTGCTGATAGGTTTACACACCAGCCCTGATATCAGAAATCAATGAAGTTTCTATCAGGGCTGATTAATCATCTGAATAATCAGGACTGATAGAAACTCTGTTGAAAGCTGATATGAGTGAGCGAGACAGCTTGAAATTCACAAGGAATTCAAACCACAATGACAGAAGGTGCGAGCTAGACAGCTGTATATCTGTGCAATATACCAAAACTCCTGTGTTGAAAGGTGATGCAAAATCACACGTATACGTGAGTTTCTATCAGAATTTTCACACGGCTCTTGAGAAACTTATGGGAATTCTGGTGAAAATTTCGATCAGCACTATAGGTTAAATGATTAATCATTTTCCACCAAAGTAAATCCTAAGTAGCGCCACTCTTTTTTGGCCGGACACTAGTGGCAGTGTTGCCGCACAAGCAGTGCTACCCCATAACGATTTTCTGTTGGTTTTGGGACTAAATTTGATGCCTAATTTTCTGACTGCTCTTTCCCATCAAGAAATAAAGAAATGTTTGAAATATTAAATGACTTAACGAAACTGTAAAATTACTGTAGAAATACAATAGGTTTAACGACAATTGATTAAAATAGACAACATTTTAATACAAATTTCTATTTTGCTTTCGCACAAATAATTTCATGATGAAAACATAAAACATTCCGAATCAATATCAAGGTAATTTTGTTATCGTACAAGGTAAAATGCGAAACACAAAGTTTCTTTTAATAAATTATTTCAAAATTTTTGTGTTATAGTAATGTCGTGCATCTTCAGAACTCTTAATACGAACTAAAAAAATGTTTTTATTCATTTTGATTGGTAATATAAACTCACAAAACGATAATTTAATCAAAAGGTGATGAATGTTTTCAGAAGAACATTTTCGTATTCATTATTAAATTTCTTTGATGCGACTGAACTGAATGAAATACCTTAAATGAAATCATAATCATCATTATCATCATTACAAACATTTCCTATCTAAATACATTTCTATATTCACCATCGATAACAAAAATTTCAACCCTGTCTTATAATAATTTGACCACTTTCACCACAAAATGTGCAAATTTCACCACCAAGGCAAAAATGAAATGTCATTTTTCATTAAATTACTCAAAAGGACAATTTTTCGCAACGATATACATATTGTAACGATAAGACAGTCTGTCGCTGTGCAAAGCAACCCTGCCGCTTCGCGCCGTGCTATAATTCAATGTGGCAACGACGGCCGCGATAGTAACTTTTAGTTCAATCTGGCAACGACGGCCGCGATCATCATGGAAACCTTTAGTCCACTCTGGAATGCGCGAGAACGGTGCCCTCGATGGCCCGACAGGTATAAAAGGCAGCCGGGTGCGACGCAGCGAGTCAGTCTGGTTTTGACAAGTGAAGTTGCCACACGGAGTAACTAAGCAAATACTTAAGTGTACGAACAGTAAAGTGTAAACTGTGAATAATAAAGTGACTGTTGGTTTATTTTATTGTCTGCGTTTAAGAAACTGACTGTGTTTTATTTTCAAATTACACAATCCAGAGATACGTAACAGCCCACTAGACTTAGTATTCGTAACATTTGGTGTCAGAAGTGGGATTGTGGAAAATTGAAAATAAATAAAATTATAAAATCACGGACATGGTTAAACTCGAGCTGCTGAAGGTAGAGCAGCTGAAGAAGGAGCTGGCTGCCTGGAATTTGCCGACTGCTAGAGGCGCTTGCGAGAGGCGTGTGAATCACGAGGCATCGATTGGGCTGCACACGAGTTCGGAACACAGGAGCAGGAGGCGTCGGCCAAAGTGGAGGAATCGCCTGCGGGTGCTGCGTCGATCCAAAGTACGGCTGCACCGGCTAGACCATTACAAGCATTAGATATGAATCAGCTAATGATTGCAATAAAAGGCATGTTCGAGACTTCCAATCGTGAAAATCGTGAAATGTCGTCGCAGATGGCAGCGAAAATGGAAACTGCGAATCAAGAGATGGCAGCGAAGCTGGAAACTACGAATCTCGAAATTTCGGCAAAAGTCCAGGAAAATCCTGCGCGCATAGAGCAGAAGGTAGAGGAAATCTCCAATAGGCTGAACGGGAAAGTTGAGCATCTTGAGACGCGCATGGACAATTGGGACAAACGAGTTGACATCCTGGATGAGTCCTTGAACAAACGAGTTGACAGTCTGGAAGATTCGATGCACAGAAAGATAGACGAACGACTTCGAGAGGTACAGCCACGAGAATGTTTGCCACCGGTTCAGGACGGTTTTGCTGCCAGAACAGAAGTGCCTACTTCTGATGGTGCTGCGCCGTTCGATACATTCAAATAGCAATTCGACTTGGCTGCTTTGGAAAATCAGTGGACAGATATCAGGAAAGGTCGGAGGTTGGCACTGGCGCTGAAAGGTCCTGCGGCCGAGGTGATCAAATCAGTTCCAGAATGTTTAAGAAGTGATTACGGTGCCATCATGAGAGCGTTGGCAGCGAAGTATAGCAACGAGCACAACCATGCGCTATACTACTGTGAGCTGAAGAACCGCAAGCAAAGAGCCAACGAGGCTCTGCAGACATATGCAGCAGACATTGAGCGGCTCGTACAGTTGTGCTACCCAAAATTTGGTGCTGATGATCTCGAGAGGATGAAGATTGAGTCGTTTATTGAAGGTCTTCATGATCCAGAAGCGCGTCGCAGTGCGTTGATGATGGGCAAGCCGACATTTAAGGAGATGGTGACCAGCGCGATGACATATGAAGCGGCATGGATTGGGAGCACTCGGTATGCACCTGCAAGGCTACGCCAGATCCAGCCAGACAACGACATTACGATGCAGGCCATAAGCTCTGAGATACCGGGCAGGCCCCGAGTGGTCTCCTCTAAAGTTTTCTGCTGGGTATGTGGCAAGCAGCGCCACATATCACGAGACTGCCGCCAACAGAAGAGGCGTTCCCGATCGCAATCGCCTGAAGCGAGGAGTACTGACAATCGAGGCCCAGCCAACAATCGCAGGGCTGAGGACGGCGAGTCGTTAAACTAAAACGGGTCAGCCCAAAGGGGCGTGAGCTGATCCCCACAATCTGCCGCCCCACCATCCTTGTCTCACAGCTGAAACGACAACCCAGCAGCTTGACAATTGAAGGAAGGATAGATGGAAAGTTGTTCGTGTTGACACTGGTCATATTCGATCATAAAAAGGAAGCTGCTGAAGAGCTGGGAACCGCTGCATGGCATACAGCTGCGGACTGCGACTGGCGAGCGCGCGCCGGTGAGAGGGAAAGTTACAAAAACGATTGCTATCGGCACCAGCAGCCTGGAACATGAGTTCATCGTCGCGGATATAATGGACGACGTGATTATCGGCGTGGATTTCATGATTAGGCACGGTTTTACGCTACACCTGAAGGAAAATGTGCTGAGATATGCCAACGTTGAATTCCCGCTGCACACCGGCTATGAGCGAAGCGTGGCGGTAAGGAAGGTTGTATCGTGTCAACACAAGAGGATACCATCGAATTCTGAGGCGATTGTGTGGGCAAAGGTGGACGAGGACGATGGGACGAGTCGGCTGTGGGTAGTAGAAGCACCGAAACAAGGACACGACAACATCATCATCGGACGTACATTAGTGGAACCTAAAAATGGCAGAATACCAGTCAGAATACTGAACCCCCTGAATGCACCCAGATATGTCGGGAAAGATGAGGTAATTGGCGAGTGTAAGGAAGCTGTAGCAGTGGTCAATTGCGAGAGTAGCCCGCCTGGAGGTAATAAGAAGAGCGGTTTTAACATGGACGCCATACCGCACGAGAACCAGTGGAGCAGCGAGTTGACGGCCAAGCAGAAACAGAAGGCGAGGTCACTCCTGCAGCACTATGGGTCAATATTTGCGGCAGAAGCAGGCGGAAGAACAGCCATAGTGAAGCACAACATCGACACCGGAAGTGCAAAACCGATTCGCCAACCGCCAAGACGAGTTCCTCTGGCCAAGAGGGAGGAATTCACAAATTTGATCGAGAACATGCGGAAATACAGGGTCATAGAGCCTTCTTCGGGCCCCTGGTGCTCGCCGGTTGTGCTAGTCAAGAAAAAAGATGGCGGTACCCGGTTTTGTGTGGACTATCGGAAGCTCAATGATGTGACCAAGAAGGACAGTTATCCACTACCTCGGATCGATGACACCCTGGACACACTGTCAGGCACGCAGTGGTTCTCCACACTCGACTTACGCAGCGGCTATTGGCAGGTAGAGCTTGCAGACAAGGACAAGGAGAAAACGGGTTTCAGTATTGGCGATGGTTTGTGGCAGTTCACCGTCATGCCGTTTGGACTCTGCAACGCACCAGCTACATTCGAGCGTCTAATGGAACGCGTGCTAAAAGGGCTGCATTGGCGGACGTGTCTGGTGTACCTCGACGACATAATCGTAATGGGTACAAGCTTCGACGACCACCTGGGAAGCTAAAGGAGGTATTTGAGCGGATACGAGAAGCCGGGCTTAAACTCAACCCAAAGAAGTGCTTGCTGTTCCAAAAGGAGGTCAAGTATCTGGGTCATACGGTTTCCGCCCGCGGAGTACATACGGATGAAGGCAAAATCACGGCAGTGAAGGAGTGGCCCCGGCCACGCAATCTACACGAACTCCGCAGTTTCCTGGGCCTGTGCACATACTACCGCCGATTTGTTCCGGGATTCGCGAACATAGCCAGCAGCCTGCACAAACTGACGAAAAAGAGCCAAGCTTTCGAGTGGAACGAGGAGCAGGAACAGGCTTTTGCACGTCTGAAGGAAAAACTGTGCAGTGCTCCAATTCTGGCCTTCCCCGTGCCTGGGGAGATGTTTGTGCTGGATACAGATGCAAGCGGGAATAGTATTGGCGGTGTGCTATCACAGATAATAGACGGCCAGTCACAAGTGATAGCGTACTACAGTAGGGTTCTATCGAAACCGGAACGCAATTACTGTGTGACACGGAGAGAACTGCTGGCGGTATTGGACTGCGTAAAACACTTCCACAAATATCTGTATGGACAAAGGTTTCGCCTGCGCACAGATCATGCGGCATTGAGATGGCTCCTGAACTTTAAGGATCCTGAAGGGCAATTGGCGCGGTGGATCGAGCGACTGCAGAGCTACGACTACACGATAGAGCATCGCAAGGGCAGTAGCCATGGAAATGCCGATGCCTTGTCACGCAGGCCGTGCAAAGTCGAATGCAGGCAATGCTCGCGAGCCGAAAGCAAAGAACACATAGTGGACGTCCGGTTGGTCAGCGTCATGCCAGAGGAAGAGTGGTCTGCGGAGAGGCTACAAAAAGACCAGCGTGAGGATGCGGATCTTGCGAAAATCGTCGAAGGCAAGGAGCAAGGCGCACGTCCAGACTGGCAGGAGATGGCCGGTGAAAGCCCAATCGCTAAGGCTGACTGGGCACAGTGGAAAAGCCGGCTGCTGAAGGAAGGCTGTCTGTACCGCGAATGGGAGAGCGCGGATGGTCGGACCAGCAACTCCGTAATGGTAGTCATTGAGGCATACCATAACGACTCCAGTGGAGGGCACCTGGGCATCACCAAAACCGTCGCCAAAATAAAAAGACGATTCTACTGGGTAGGATGTCAGGAGTCTGTTGCCGAGTGGATTAAGAGCTGCGACCGATGTTCAGCCGCGAAAGCGCCGACAAGAAAATCTCGAGGCCGCATGCAGCAGTACAACGTGGGAGCGCCCTTCGAGCGGATTGCTATGGACGTCGCCGGCCCATTCCCAACTAGTACTCAAGGCAACAAATATGTGCTGGTGGTAATGGATTACTTCAGCAAATGGCCCGGAGTGTACCCTATTCCTAACCAGGAGGCCACTACGATGTCGGAAAGGCTGGTAAACAACTGGGTAGCCAGGTTCGGAGTTCCGTTGTAGTTAAAGGAAGTGTGTGAGCTGCTGGGGATAAAGAAAACGCGTACCACTCCTTTGCACCCACAGTCCGACGGCATGGTGGAACGCTTTAACCGGACACTGGAGGAATACCTGCGGAAAGTGATAGGCAGGAACCAAAAGGATTGGGACACGCATATCCCCCTGTTCCTGATGGCGTATAGGTCAGCCCCGCACGACACGACATCACTCACTCCAGCCCGAGCAGTGTTCGGCACAGAGTTGCGGTTACCCGCTGACTTGAAGTTCGGGGTAGTCAGCACAACGGGAGGCGCTAAGACGGACTACGTGGTCAATAAGCGGGCGGAACTGGAGGAAATTCACCAGTTTATAAGGGGCCGCACCAAACTGGTCAGCGATAAGGCGAAAGCCAGATACCATCTACGGGCCAACTCTGCAGGGTTCCAAGAAGGCGATTTGGTAATGCTCTACAACCCGCAGCGGAGGAAAGGTTTGTCTCCAAAACTTCAAGCGTCATGGGAAGGACCGTACGAAGTCGTGACTAGGATTAACGACGTGGTATACCGGATTCAACGTTGCAGCAATAGAGGCGCTAAGCTGAAGGTAGTCCATTTGGAGCGTCTGGCGCCTCATCACAGCGGAGCCTCGGCACTTGTTCGGGACGAACAAGTCTAAGTGGGGGGCAGTGTAACGATAAGACAGTCTGTCGCTGTGCAAAGCAACCCTGCCGCTTCGCGCCGTGCTATAATCCAATCTGGCAACGACGGCCGCGATGGTAACTTCTAGTCCAATCTGGCAACGACGGCCGCAATAATAACTTTTAGTCCAACCTGGCAATGATGGAAACTTTTAGTCCACTCCGGAATGTGCGGGAACGATCCGCGCGATGGCCTGACAGGTATAAAAGGCAGCCGGATGCGGCGCAGCGAGTCAGTCTGGTTTTGACAAGTGAAGTTGCCACACGGAGTAATTAAGCAAATACCTAAGTGTACGAACAGTAAAGTGTAAACTGTGAATAATAAAGTGACTGTTGGTTTATTTTATTGTCTGCGTTTAAGAAACTGACTGTGTTTTATTTTCAAATTACACAATCCAGAGATACGTAACAGCCCTGTAGACGTAGTATTCGTAACAATATATTGGAATTGCATCCATCAGGTTTGCTATATCGAGTTTTCGTGGCACATCGTTCACATTATTATTTTGTGCTGCAGGAACTTCTGGAAGCCCGGAATATGACCGATGACGATGCGGCGCTAACCCACTTTCAGAACACTGTGACGCAGGTGACGCTCGACAACGAGGAGAACTTCTACGAGCACCTGCTGAAGGTGCCCGGCGTCGTAGTGCTCTACCTGTACGGAAATACGGGGTCACGCTGCGCCGGCCATCGCGTCGATATGTACAAGCTGCTGCGGAAGCTCGGCTACCACGAGCTCCCCCTGGACTATCGCGGCTATGGCGATTCGGATCAGGTCTCGCCCACCGAGGAGCGTGTTGTGCGCGATGCCATCGCCGTCTACAAGTACATCACCTCAGTGACCTCGAACCCGGTGTTCATCTGGGGCCATTCGCTGGGCGGTGCCCAGCCCGGTATGGGGGGTAACTTGTGTGCACTACTACTACGCGGGTGGGTTTTCTTGTACTAATTTTCCCATTGATTATGCTAAAATATTGCAAGTATATTTTGTTCCGTGTGCCTGCAGCCGTTCAAAGATCTGCCCTGGTTTGATTTAACCATTGAACGACCCATGTACGCCAATTCGCTGCGCTTCGAAACGGATAAGCAGATTGGTGAGTTTAAGCAGACAGTGATGATTCTCCATGCCGAGGATGACTCTGTGGTGCCATTCGAACTGGGATATAAGCTGTATCGCACAGCGCTGTATACGCGTGGCTTGGGTTGGAGTCCTGTTGAGTTTCATCGCTTGGATGGAGAGATGCGCTACGGCCACAAGTACTTGTGCCATGCTGTAGAGTTGGCGATTCTGGTCGAAAGATTTGTGAATAACTACAGCAATGCAAAATATTGAGCATTAAGGGGGTCTTCTGCTTACGCGCCCGGAATTTTAGTCTATTTTTGGAAATTAATTGTAAGGAAACTATACAAGATAATTGAAAACTTTTTTTTTTATTTATTTTTGTACATGTTTAAACTTGAAAAATGGCAAATGCCTTATGTGTGTGGTGAATCCTGCGCCTTTGAGAAGTGGTCAAACTAGTACTGACGAAAGTGTCCGAGTCAACTTTGTGGTATGACATCCACCCCCACAGTTGTCTGAAATGTGAAAAGTAAAATAAATTTATTTTCAGTTTTACGTTGGCTGTGCTTCTCCGAGTACGATTTTTTTTATTTTTAAAATTTTTCAAATTATACGGTTTTTTGTGAAAAGTTGTATTTTCAACCACGTTTTTTGACCTGTTGAGGGTCATAAAAATTTAACAAAACAAAATTTCAAAAATCGTACTCGGAGAAGCATAGAGAAGTGTTTTATGAAGAAGTGAAAAAAATTTAGTCAAATCCGATGAAAATTACTTGTAGAAGTCATACCACAAAGTATAAAAAAGGTGATTTTCGGGAAAATGCGGACGGAGCGTCCGCGCTACGCGGAAATGCTCGAAACGGCTGGAGGCGGCTATGTTTCCGGCTTCGAAAACCCAAGAAGGAATGTGTTTTCACGAAACCGTTTATAAGACGTATTCCTTATATCCTCTATATTAAAAAAAAGCAAAAAAAAATTTATTTTTTCAATCCGCGTAAGCAGAAGACCCCCTTAACCACAACAGCAGCAAAAACAATAATCGATTGTCGACGTGTGCGACGCGGTGCAGCTCTTTAGAGACCGTTTTCATTCAGGTGCATTTGGTATTAGCTTTGCTGGAAATTGATGCTTTTGCGAATTGAAATTAATAATTGAAGGTTAGCAAATTGTTAAACTTATAAATTTTGAGTTGAAGAAAAAGCGATCAAACTTTGTGGAAAGTAAAGTCCTGCATGAATATATTCATTTTGGCGGCTACACTACTGTACATTAAGGTGGGTCGAAAAAAAAAATTTTTTGTTGTCACCACCTAAAAATAAAATTCAGAGTGTTTAATGACTATTTGGAAAATATTGCGATTCTGAGGTAAGCCAATTGTGAGCGGTTTTGCTTCAAAAATACCTCTAATTATTATGTTTTTTGGGTGTAACTTTTTTGTTGTTGGACATTTTCGAATTCAGGAGTTCTTGGATTGCACAAAAATTTATTCGAAAATGTCCAACAACAAAAAAGTTACACCCAAAAAACATAATAATTAGAGGTATTTTTGAAGCAAAACCGCTCACAATTGGCTTACCTCAGAATCGCAATATTTTTCAAATAGTCATTAAACACTCTGAATTTTATTTTTAGGTGGTGACAACAAAAAATTTTTTTTTTCGACCCACCTTACTGTACATACTGTACGGGTACTTGGTATTCGAAGAATGCGTACAACGAAGTGAATAGAAACGAGAACCAGCGAGCGTCGCTTCTCGTTTCTATTCGTATTCGGTGAAAACGAACACTGCAGTGCTCGTATTCCTCACCGAATACGAGCACTGCAGTGCTCGTATTCGGTAATCGAGAACTTTGCGAAGTATTAGAATATCAACAGTTTCACCGAATATTTTTATGCGCAGTATGTCACTTTTCCATGTGTATACTTGTGCTGCGGTTGAAGTGGCTTATTAGTTAATACGCAAAATGGAACTTACTGACGAAAGTAGCATAAAAAATTAATAAATATTTATATTTAAAATAAATATTTCTAAATAATCTTAGGAATAATAAAACGAGTATATTCGAATATATTCGAAGCAGTGTGTACTATTATTCGAATGCTTTTGTGCTCGTTTTCCCGCTTCGAGCGAATATGAATAAATAGTGTACGTCTACTCGTTTCTATTCGGAGCTTACTCGTACTCAAAGAGAGATGTACTCGTATTCATTCGAACCGGTCCGCAGAGATGAAGTGAAGTATTATATTCAAAAGCATTTGAATGTTTTCGAATAGCAAAAATGCATACTCGTGCAGGACTCTAGTGGAAAGCAAATTATGAATTATACTTTTGCAAAATTTTAAACAAAATATGTAAGTTTATATTAAGAATACCATTTGAATTTCATTTGCAACTGACAATGACTTGTGGTGAATATATATAACGAAGGCAGAGTTGCTCTTGAATAACAAACGAAATAAATTAAATTTGTTCATAAATTTTGGTAAAAACCAACTAGTTTATGAGAATTTTATATAGCTTTCTTTTCTCTGGTTATACAAACATAAAAAGTAAGCGATTCCTTTATAAAATCGTCTTAAGGGGACCCGGTGGTCTAGAGCACGAAAATTTCACCTGTTTTCACGGTTTTTGTTTTGCCATTAAAAATTTAAAAAACGATGTTTCAACTTTTTGGGCTTATTACTACGTTTATTGAGCATACAAAACATTTTTGCTTGCATTTTAAAAACAATATTTTTTATTATAAAAATGCTGCTAAAGATGACCCTCTCGAAAAATCGGACTCGGACGGCGTACGTGATTTCGAGACTTCTACTCATCTGAAACACAAAATTCAAGAAAACTCTTAATCAGAAAGAGTGCAGTTATGGTCGGAACTAGAACAAATCGAAAAAATTAAAAATTGACAAAATGGCGCGCTTTTGAAAAAAAGTTCGTAAAATCGGGTCTTTTTTCACTAGTTTTTTAGTGTAAACAATAAGAAATTATTTAAATAAAATTATGATTCTAGTTCCGACGATAGTCATACATGTTGTGAACAACATATCCAAATTTCAAGTGATTCGGTTAAATAATTTTTTTTGTTTTCATCTGCGGCGTGCCGAAAAAAGTCGTTTCGAGATAAATAAGTTTAAAGTTTGAATTTTTTGAAATTTCCAGACCACCGGGTCCCCTTAATGGGCTGTAGAAGCTATAATATTGGGAATTTCCGCATGAAAAGTTCACTCTTACATTCTTAAGATACTATACTTTCGAAATATCAAAAAAACAAAGAATCGATTTTTTGAAATTTCTTGACCACCGGGTCCCCTTAAATTACGTTTAGAAAATTCATAGAAACTGCAATTTTTTCAGTATTTTTCACGTGCACGCAATCCTGCCACTAGTGTCCGGCCATCGTGGTGAGCTCAGTTTTACACGTGAACAACAACAATTTGACTGTTCTTGTCATACAAAATCGACGTCTGGTTGTCAAAGAGTGGCGCTACTTAGGATTTACTTTGTTTTCCACACTGCGTTCTGGCAGGGTGGTAATCTAAACGGTACTTGTCTTGCAGGGTTTTCATTCGCCTCAGCGCACACACAAGCAACACGCATATTTATTTTCAAACGGACACACACCTTTGCATGTTTGAACGGTACGCCATCTCGTGCCCATCAGCACAGTACAGCACAGCTCGCAATTGATGTTCCTTGTCGAACACCCAAACAAAGAATGAAGGTGATCTTCGAAAATTGAAGTTTGCCGAAGCCAGCGACACAACTTCGTAAAGGGGGCATTTCACGTCAAGCGGACAACCCAAAAAAATGAATTTTGTTTATATTCTGGTCAGTTATACTTCTAGTAGACGTGGATGTGTACACCCAATTTTTTTTCCGTATTTCGTTTTTTTGATGAGTTATGAGCTTTTAAAAATTCACTAAGAATAAAGTCATGAATTTTTCGATGCTTATTATCTGTATCAATTAATTTGTAAAAAAAACTAAAAAGTATTGTTTCTGATAGTAAAGAAGTTGTTGTTTTTTGTTTTTGTCGAATTCTAAATTTTAGTTTTTTTTACGTATAGTAAACCGGAAGTGAAAATTTCAAATCGATGTTTGAAAAACTTCGACACTTTTTTTTTAATTCTTTTAACTTAAATTAAAGCTTTAAATGTACTAATTCTCCACAAAAAAAATTAAAACGTGATCTCCAACCGTTTAAGACGTAGAGCACATACAGTACATACACATAGCTGAAAATAATGGATTTTTACACAAAATTACATAAAATCCATTGTTTTCAGCTATGCCGGATTCTTACCGACTAAAAACCACCCCCTTTCTCCTACCCGTAACCCCGACGGAACTGCCGATCAGCATTGCGTCGCCGGGCGGGTTTTGGCCTTAGTGCGGCGCTACACTGCTGCTGGCTTCCTGTGCCCTTCGTGGGCGTTATTGGCGTCGTTGCTCTGTCATCACCGCGGCTGCGAAATTGCAGACCGCGACCCAGTTGTCCGCATCGTCGAGCATGCGCTGGGCGATAGTGCTCGCCCTAACGGGGTGGTCGATTTCAGCCTCAAGCTGCTCCCTCTCAAGTTTGTAGCGGAGGCACATAAACATGACGTGCTCGGTGTCCTCGTCCTCGCCAAAACACTCTGAACAACGCGGGCTGTCTTCGTGGCCGAAACGGTGCAAATAGGCCCTAAAGCAGCCGTGGCCTGTCAACATCTGCGTTAGGTAGTATGTGGCCTCGCCGTGCTTGCGGTTGTACCAGCTACCCACTTCCGGTATTAGCCGATGGGTCCACCTACCCTTAGGCGCGTTGTCCCACCTCCTTTGCCACTCAGTCAGGCTTTGCTGCCTATGCAGCTGGCCACGGTACTGCCCATTTCGGTCGCTGAACTTCCTGTGGGCCTCTTGTGCCAGGATGTCTACGGGTATGGTTCCTGCTACCACACACGCTGCCTCATAGGATGTCGTGCGGAATGCGCAGGACACCCTCAAAGCACTTATGGTAAAACTCCATAAAGCGCGTTTCAGGCGTTCGGGGTTTGTCGTGTTATGGCGTTTCTCGCGTTATTCGCGTTGCAAATGGTCAAACTCCATAAAGCGCGTTTCACGCGTCAGCTTGTTCTTCTTACGTCAGCTGATGCTAATTTTTAATTGGCAAACTGCTGATTGATTTCGTTGTGAATTTTGAAAAACAACGAAATGAAATTGCTATACGACGTTAAAGACTTTATAGAATTTACTGATTTAATTTTAAACACAATAAATGCATATCGAACATTGCAAAAAATAAAAAAAAAGATTCAGTTGAATTCAATTTGTAGCAATTTATTTGACAGGGATGAGCAAAATTCGATCGACAACGAATAAGCTATCGAATTTCCAATACAGCGAAGACTAAGTTTCGTCTGTCAAAGAATTGTGCTAATTTTTTGGAATTTCTCCACATTTTATGTTAAAATATTGCATTTCAAATGTTTCTTAAATGTATTTAATAGCTTTCGTGTAAAATAAATGCATTCGACTTTTACGATAACACAAGTTTGTTATCGGCAACCACATTATGTATGACATCTTTAGGAGCTCTTCGTCGTTAAGCGAGAAACGCGAGAGAAAGTTGAAAATAGTTCAACTTTTGCCGCGTTTCGGGCGTATCGACGTCAAGTCATGGAGTTTGCTTCATACAAATACACTGATTCAACTTTTTCTCGAAACACGAGCAACGCGAAAAACGACGATACGCTTGAAACGCGCTTTATGGAGTTTGACCATTAGCCTGTAGATGCTCTCAACCTTCCTCCTGTACGTCTTAACGTGCATGGCGGGGGCCCAGATTTGCGCCCCGTAAAGCATGGTGGAGGTCGCAACTCTCGCTAATAACAGTCTCGTCGATTGTTTGGGGCCGCCGATGTTCGGCATGAGCCTCGCCAGCGCGGCCACTGCCTTCGCTGCTCGCTCGCCCGCATGCTGTATGTGCTGCTTGAAACACAGCCTGGCATCTAATATGACGCCCAGGTATCTGATTTCCGGTTTCGACACTATTGTGTGGCCACTCACACTCACACTAGCCCGCTCCATCTTTTTTCTGCTAGACACCAGTAGCATCTCGGTCTTTTGCTCTGCTAGCTGCAGCCCGACCGAAGTGAGCCAGCGCTGGACACTTACGACTGTGTCATTGCAGACACTTTCGAGCTCGTGAATGAACTTGACCGTCACGACGATTACAATGTCGTCGGCAAAGCCAACGATTTTTGCGCTGCCCGGTATATCCAGCCGCAGGATGTCATCATACATGATGTTCCACAACATGGGGCCCAACACTGACCCCTGTGGAACACCACCCGTTACCATGTGAACCTTTTCGCCCCCGTCTGAGTTGTATGTTAAACGCCTGTTCTCGAAGTAGCTCGATATGATTTGGGTAATATATACCGGTACTCTCCTCCGACGCAAGGACTCCAGGATACACCTCCAGTTCGCAGTATTAAATGCGTTTATGATGTCCAGCGTCACCAACCCGCAATATTTTTTGCTGCCACCCTGCCATCGCTTGCCACTGATTGCATTTCGGGCGGTACCACCAGCCCGATCGCGTCGATTGTCGACTTTGCCTTTCTAAAGCCGTATTGGCAGTCTGACAACCCGCCTGACAGCTAAACTGCTGCTTCAAATCTATTTGCAATAAGCCTGTTTTAAATGGCAGTGCATGTATTAACTCTAAAGCAGGGTATAGACGACACAACATGTGCTTCAGTCACAGCAGTACGTGTGCGGAAAGTATTTTTTCAAAATTAGGATTAATGAAAATTAAATTAACGAACAAGTCAATTGCAGGAACTTGTGAGTGCATGCTATCAGCTCTAAATTTGCTAGATACCGAAAATTACAGACAAAGTTACAAAAAAATTAAAATTTATAATCAATATATTAAAGTGTATACAAACATTTTATTAAAAATTAAATGTAAAATAAATACACAAAAGTGTATATAAACACTTTTTTAATGAATTATTTCTAAAGTAATTATATCGGTTAAATTGTTAATTCCTTTTTGTGTTTTGGTTTAATAAAAAAGTGTGCCACTTTTATTTGATCAAGTTAGTGATTTTGTTATGCTCTGACGCATACTTATTCCAACCGCCAAATATTTAGTTTTGTATAGCTATCTCACCTACTCCTGATGGGAATGTCTGTCAACTGACCGGTCAGGTGCCGAAATTTCGGACATTCATGACCAATAGTCAATATTGAAAAAATTCATTCAATTCTATTTAATTTAAATTCAATAATATTAAAAAAAATTAAATTAAAAAATTTATTTGCGGTATGCTTGTATGATCCTATATTGTCGCAGTCGAAGGCGTCTGCTTAGCGCGGCTCAATTCAACTCCGTTGCCAGCATGGGCTTTGTCTTGCGCTTCGGTACTTGGTATGGCCCAATTTTGAAGTTGCTGTAATTTTTGAATTAAAATTTGAATTAAAATTTAATAACGAATTCTTACCTTCTTTTTCTCTTAATAAATTTTATTAATTTGTTTTCAAACAACTCTGATGCGAGTTCTTCTCAGCAGGTGTTTCTATTGTTGTCTCATTCATACACATGCGCGTATAAGCAACAAATTTTCCTACGGTTTTCAAATCGTTTGTTTCAGTTTAACTGAATATTTTGTTTGTGATGAGTTCTGGAAGTCGATAAGGATCCGCGGCGGTATTGCTTCTGTTCCAATTGTGTTTTATTTCTGTCGAAATGAATGAGTACAACATAATTAATTTAAATATTCAGCAAAAAAAAGTGTTCCTCCGCGTGTTCGTTCCGAAGCGGGCTTGTCAGAAAAGAGGACGAGAAAAAGAGTGTGTGTCAAACGTCAAAAGGTCGCTGGCAGCAACCGATACAGGCTCCACGAGCGTCTCTATCATCACTGCCCGACGATGATGTTCGCTGGAATATCAACCACACTGCGCCGCAGTAACCTGTAGATCCTCCGAAGTGGCCTGTAACCTGCAACAGACGAGACCTAGTGCTAATGATATCAAAGTGCTTGGTCGTCTTTCAGCGCCCAGTTATCTTGTATGGACAATGGACATATCTTTACTATGGGTCGACTACGCCGTGCTGAGTTTTGAGAGAGACGACTCGTACCAGTTTGTCCGCTCCCGGGTGCAATTCGACGAATTTAGCAAGTGGCCATCGGTTGCAAGGATACGTTTCGCCTTTAATTAGAACTATGTCCCCGATCTTTAAATTGGGGTTTGTTTTCAGCCACTTAGGGCGTCGTTGTAGGCGGGATAGGTACTCGTCATTCCACTGCTTCCAAAATATATTTAATAGGGTTTGCCATGTCTCCAACGCTCTGCAAGGGTCAAACTATTTGTTTCTGTTTGTTGTTGTTCTTGTAAGCTGTACGGTCCGCTTGCAGTTTACGATTCGCTCCAATAAAATTCGTCCCGCAATCACTGTAGATATCACTGCACAAGCCTCTTCTGGCAATAAAGAGATTTAAAGCCCCGATAAACGCGTCTGCTGTAAGATCTCCTACAAGTTCCAGATGGATCGCTTTGTTGCTAGACAAATGAAAAGTGAAACATAACCTTTTATTGAAACACGACCTCTTCCTTTCGAAGGCATTACGTTAAAGCGTCCGGCATAATCGATTCCTACTGATGAAAAGGGGCGAGCGGGTCGAACTCTTTTCGCTGGCAGGTCTTCCATTCGTTGTACACACGGCTTCAGATTGTGCTTGTTTCGTACAGGGACGATCTCCTGTGCGATTGAGTTGTTCGCACAGGGACGATCGTCTCTGGCCGAAGTGTCTGTCGTGCAGTGAGCGTGAAGCGGACAAGACGTCCATTTTTGGTGCAAGATTAATTTATAGGTGCAAGATGTGCGTGTGCTTGTAGTGCGGGAAATAAATTGGGTTTTTTGAGCTGATGGCTTTTTCCCAAGGAGTGCGCGTTTTATTTAAACCAGTTTACATTTCGCAGTTTCCACCGCCGATCGAAGATGGTGGGAACATTGTGGTACGTGTCGAGCCAGATGTTAGCGGCCTATGGAGCGCCCATTTTTTGTTTTCGATTCCTTTGTGCACGAAAAATCGGATGAGCAGGCGAAAGACACGGGACATTTCCAGCGAGGAGCGTTGTGCGAAGAGCTCTCGCGTGGAATGTGTGCTAGAAGGAGCGAGTCGCCGATTGTTGCGCAATTCGTTTCTCTTCCATTCGATCAGCGAACGCAGAAGTGAAAACATCGTTCTTCGGGAGTGAGCAATTGTGTCGAAAAGTTAGTGAATTTGAAAAAAAAGAGGAGAAAGAAGAAGCAGCAGCAATCGGTGAGCTACAGTCCACTAGGAGCGTGGTGCGGGTAATCGGATTTAGAGCAAATGTGTTATTATTGTCGTGAACGGAAAATCGTTTGAGCTTCAGTTGAGTGCTTGTTTGGTGCATGCGTTTTGGTTCGAGTAAGCATATTATTGTGCAAGGAAATTTCGTTTGTGTGCCTTCTTGGCGCACGCGTTTGGTGCGAGCAGGTTTATTGTTATTATTGTGCAAGGAAATTTCGTTTGTGTGTCTTCTTGGCGCACGCGTTTGGTGCGAGCAGGTTTATTGTTGTTGTTGTGCTCGGAAATTTCGTTTGTGTGCCTGCTTGGCATAAGCGTTTGGTGCGAACGAGTTGGTCGTTGCTGTTGTGCTCGGAAATTTCGTTTGTGTGCCTGCTTGGCATACGCGTTTGGTGCGAACGAGTTGGTCGTTGCTGTTGTGCTCGGAAATTTCGTTTGTGTGCCTGCTTGGCGCACGCGTTGGTGCGAGCGAGTTTATTGTTGTTGTACATGCAAGACATGTGGTTTGGTGCGAGTGAAAGCTCATTGTTGTTGTTGTACACGAAAATTTCGTTTGTGTGCCTGCTTGGCGCACGCTTTGGTGCGAGCGAATTTATTGTTGTTGTTGTATACGAAAATTTCGTTTGTGTGCCTGCTTGGTGCATACGTTGGTGCGAGCGAGCTTATTGTTGTTGTACAAGGAAGTTTCGTTTGTGTGATAGTCGGGTGCTTGCTTGGCGCATGCGTTGGTGCGAGCGAGCTTATTTTTGCTGTTGTGCAAGAAAGTTTCGTTTCTGTGCCAGTCGGGTGCTTGCTTCACGCATGCGTTTTGGTGCGAGTGGGCTTATTGGTGTTGTTGTGCATGGAGACTTCGTTTATTGTGTGCTATTTAATGTTTGTTTGGTGCATGCGTTTGGTCGGTGCAAGTGGCCACATAGTGGTTGTTGTGGTGCAAGGAAAAATCTGGAAACATGTGCCTGCAGGGCGTATGGTTTCAGAGGTGCGAGTGTGTGCGCAAGGGACGCGCGTAACTGCGGTCCCGCTATTGCTGAGCTAATGGTGCGATGGTGCCGTTATTCTTGGAATCAAAGTGTGCTAGGTTGATATGCATATCTGAGCTAGAGCTGCAAGAATAAGAAAATGAAAAGAGAGCTAGAGCAGCAAGAATAAGAAAATGAAAAGAGAGCTAGAATAGCAAGAATGAGAAAATGAAAAGAGAGCTAGAAAAGAGAGAGCAAGAACGCTTGCAAGCAGTGGGCTAGTCAGAGTGCTAGGAATTCCAAGAATGAGCTGTTAAGCTGTTCGGACGTGCTTTTGTTTGCTCCGCGCTAATCAGTCTATTTTCTTATAAAATGAATCTTTGTGCTAAATGCTCGGGCCCTTGTGAGCCTGATTCTGCATCTATCGCTAAAATTGTGGAGGCCTTAGCAGATCTGGAAAAAATTAAAAATCTTTTAAGGGGGTGTTCTGTAGTAAAATGTTCAAAAAATCGATTTTTTTTTGCATTTTTCAACAGGTAATGTTGTTATCTATCGTATAAAAAAAGGTCTTTGATGAATTCGGACCGGAAAGTCATTTGTAAAGGAGGTTTCGTCACACGCTCCGCCGAATTTCCACAGTACTTTCAGTGAACAAAAAACTTTAAACGCGTTTTTCCCGAAACCATGTTTTTCGAACTGGTTCACACGATTACAAATGATTGAGTAGACGGATTTTGATAATTTTTTTTTTTAATGTTTCTAAAAGTTGTCGCTATCGTCCGACGAGCGTTTATTTCGATTTTGTTATTAGTTAGTGTTAAATAAATTTTTTTCATTTGAAAAAATGGGAACAAAAAAATTTTTTACTTTCAAGTCGCGCCATTTTGAGAATTTTGACGAAATACAAAAAAGCTCTCGTCGGACGATAATCGCACTCATATAGATTACAACAAAAAAATTTTCCGATTTCCATGTTTCAGACTGGAGCAATCGTGTGAACCGTCAACGCATGTTTTTTTGGAGGGCATCACTTTGCGGCGCTGCAGTGCAGCAACGAATCAATATTTTGTCAAACCTTATACTGAATTTTGTAGTTAAAAGTATAATAAAACATTGAAAAAAAACCGCATAAAAAAAAATTGAATAGTTACTTCACAGTAGATTTTCAAAAAACACCTAAGAAAACGAGCTGTTACTACAGAACACCCCCTTAACATCTTTTATTGATTCGGCGAGTAATAACAATAAGAATTTTTCCTCGGCCGCGCCGGTTGCATCGGTTATTAGCAACAATAACAATTGTGCGATTATCACACGATCAAAGGTCAAAGCGAAGGTTAAAGCCTCTTCTACTGGTGTTAATACCACTCTCGCTACTGCAAATGCTAATGCTGATGCTGTTGTTGCTGTTTCTGACACGACTGCTGCTGTTAATAACACTCTCTCTACTGCTAATGCTACTACTGACGCTGTTGCTGTTTCTGCTGCTGTTAGTTCGGTGCTGCCTACGATACTACACACTCATTCGCTGGGATAGTGACGCCTGATATTGCTGTTTCCTCTGCTGCTCTCTCGCCGGCTACAGCTGTTTCTGCTATTGCATCTAATACTTCTCGCTCTTCCCGTTCACCTGTTGCTGAAATCAATAGTGTACAGTGGTCCACAGTTACGAAGAAACGGAACAAAAAACAATTACGAGTTGTTGGTACAAATTCATGTAAAGATCTGGATGTTGCTGTCCGACTGAAATGGTTGCATTTAGCATCGTTCTCGCCTTCAGTATCCGAAGAAAATATTAAGGATTATGTTGCCAACCAGGCAGGAATAAATAAAGATGGACTAACACTTCGTTCAATAATGTGTGTGACTGTTACATAAATGGCGGCACTAATACTAAATCAATATTTTTGTGAACCTTTTTAGGCTTACTGTCAAAATTATAAGTCAATCCGACCATTAGTTTACAAGTTACAGTGCTTTAAGTGACACTACTTTTGAGTTTTCAAAAAAAATGAATTCAAAGCAATTCCGTGTGCTGATTTATCATTGTTTTTAATGAAAAAAAATACTGTTCAATGCCAGGAATGGCTTGAAAAACATTATTCGGACTCTGCTCCATCAAAAAGAACCATTTGTTATTGGTATGCCGAATTCAAACGTGGTCGTACAGACACCGATGACATTCCATCTACTGGACGGCCAAATGACGCTGTTATTCCGGAAAACGTTGAAAAAACACTGAAAATCATTATGTCCGACCGTAAAGTGAAAGTTGGGGAGATTGCTGACATTCTAAAGATATCAGCAGGCAGTGTACACACCATAATACACGAACATTTGGTTATGAAAAAGGTGTTTTCGAAATGGGTGCCGCGTTTGCTCACACCGGAGCAAAAACAACAACGAATCGATGATTCAAAGAGCTGTTTGGACATGTTTACGCGCAACAAGTCGGAGTTTTTGCGTCGGTACATCACAATGGATGAAACATGGATCCACCATTTCACTCCAGAGTCAAATCGGCAGTCTGCTGAGTGGCATGCAACCGGTGAAAGCCGCCCAAAGCGTCCAAAGGCACAAACATCGGCTGGCAAGGTTATGGCGTCAGTATTTTGGGATGTGCACGGAATAATAGCGACTATTATATAGCGTTGTTGGAACGTTTGAAAGAAGAAATCGCGATTAAGCGGCCCCATATGAAGAAGAAAAAAGTGTTTTTTCACCAAGACAATGCACCGTGTCACAAGTCGATGAAAACGATGGCAAAAATGCATGAATTGGGCTTCGAATTGCTTCCTCATCCCCCGTATTCTCCAGATCTGGCCCCCAGCGACTACTGGCTCTTCGCAGACCTCAAAAAGATGCTCCGTGGTAAGAGATTTGGCTCAAATGATGAAGTAATCGCCGAAACTAACGCCTATTTTGAAGGCAAAGAAAAATCGTTCTACAAAGGCGGTATCGAAAGATTGGAAAAGCGTTGGAATGATTGTATCTCCCTAAAAGGGGACTATGTTGATGAATAAAAACGAATTTTGGCAAAAAAATGTGTTTTAATTAGTTAGTCACACATATTATTGAACGAAGTGTTATCATGCTATAAATTGGTCAAAAGGGATGCCGAAACCTCTACCTTAAAGAGTGTAAACTTTAAATTGGGAGTTCCGGAGTCGTTATTTCGTAATTTGCTGAACTCCGAAATTTGGCCTGTGGGTGCAACTGTCAGGCCTTTTCGGTTTTTTCCAAAGGACCAGCTACAGTCGTCTCAAAAGTAGCCAGTCCCTCTTGCTCAGTTAATAATGGCTTAATGGTATATTTTCAAAATTTATCTGGCATGCGCACTAAGACTGAGATAGTACATTCTTATAGTTCGCACATGGAGTATGACATTTTTGTTTTTGTTGAGACATGGCTGAATACTAATTTCTTCGACAGTGAATTCTTTGACTCAAATATTTTTTATGTATTTCGTAAAGACAGGGATCCGGTGAAAACGGGTTGCCTAAGGGGAGGTGGTGTTCTTATCGCTGTCAAGCGAGAACTGCGTGCATTCTGAAGATCCCACTTAACCCTTTCGGTACTTCTTTTTTGTTTTTAACTTTAAAAATCATTCTTTTCCATTTTATTACTGTTTAAGCCTACATAATGAATAATCAAAAGTCATTTTTTAAAATATTGTTCGAAAAAGTGGTTTTTGGGCATCATGAAATATGGCATAGTAAGAAATAAAAAAAATCGTACAGCCTTAGTGAACTATATTTGGGATCTAACTTTTTTTACACTTACTAAAGCAATAAATACCTACTAGATTACTTTCATTTCATTTCATTTCTTTATTTCTTACGGCTTTTTTCAGCCTAATTCTTAACATTCTTAAAAAATAGTATAACATTAATATTACTACTTAATAGTTATCTTATGTCTATCGTTTTACAGAAATTAAACAGATTTCGTTTAAACAAATTGATATCACAATTTTAAATTCCATCAGGCAGCTCGTTGAAACATTTGAGGCCTTTGTGAAAAAGACTACTTTTCTCCGCTTCTGTTCTAAAAAATGGTATCTTAAATTTATTTTTATTTCTTGTATTCACACAATGAGTATTAGAGACTACAACTAAATTGGTGCTCAAATATTCGGGTAATAAGCCATTTTTTAGATTATTGATAAACTTCATCGTATGGAAAAAAATGTGTTGCTTGACACTAAGCCAATTTAGAGATATAAGCATGTCCTTAACGGACGCATCATAGCGCTTATTAAGGATGAAGCGCATCGCCTTATTTTGCATCTTTTGTAATTTGTCAATTTGCGAGTCTTTCATAATGAAAAAAATTGTTGGACAGTAAATGAAATGTGGCTCAATGATCGATCTATAAACCCTTATTTTGTAATGTTTGCTTAAAAATTTGCACGTCCTCTTCATAAACCAAATTTTTTTCGAAATTTTTCCCAAAGTGTAATCAATGTGATCGTTAAACTTTAATTTATCATCAATCTGAATGCCCAGGTACTTTATTTTATCAACTTTTTCAATTTCGACGTTATTTATTTTAAAACTTTCCAATATTAAATTGTTATTTCTTGATATGATCATATATTTAGTTTTATCAATATTTAACTTCAATCTATTTGTACATAGCCAACCATAGAGAGAATCTAAGTCCAATTGCAACTTGCGTTGGGTGTCAATTACGTCAGTCCCGCTGATCATGATTAAGGCGTCATCAGCGAATAGCTTAATGGCACTAAATTGGAGTATAGATGCGATATCGTTAATGTATACATTAAACAAAATTGGGGCCAGAACCGAGCCTTGGGGCAGCCCAATCTTGACATAAATTTCATCGGAAATTGATGACCCGATCGCAACACATTGCTTACGGTTTGTGACAAAACTCTTGAACCACTCTAACTCTTTATTCTGTATACCCATATTAAATAATTTTTTTAATAAAATCCCTTGATCTATGGTCTCGAAGGCTCTCTTGAGATCTACAAAAACGGCAAAAATAGATTTCTTTTCATTTAGTTCTTCCTTCCAACAAGCTAAAACCATGTTTAACGCAGTTTCACATGAATGTTTATGTCTAAATCCAGACTGTTCTTGTATAAAGATATTATTACATTCTAAATATTGCATAAGTTGATTTTTTACTACGGTCTCCAGTATTTTTTCATCACATGGCAAGGTGTTTATTGGCCTCAACTCTTCAGCTTTTACCGTATTTTTAACTTTTTCAATGGGAACTATTATTGATGTTTTCCATAATTTTGGAACAATGCTTTTCGTCAGGCTTTCATTAATTGCTTGCGCGTAAAAATATCCCAAGTAAATAATAGAATCTTTGATAACACCTTCCGAGAGCAACTTTCTTCCACCTATTTTATATTTGAATTTGTTTTTAACTATTTCTTCAATCTCACTAGTTGACACCTGATTAAATTTGAAATGTGAGTTGCATTGAATCTGTATGGGAATATCTCTGCTTACTAATAGTTCAATGTTATTACTTATTTCAATTATGCTGTCAACAAAAAATTTGTTAAGGCCCTCGGAAATATCTACATCCCTCTCATACAGCTGTCCGTTAATTAATACTTTAGAAATAGGAGTTTTTTCACTGACCATATTGATAGTTTGTTTTAAAATTTTCCACATAGCTTTGTTGTCTTTGCTGTTGCTATCTATTTTGTATTCCATATACTTAATTTTCTTTACTTTCACTAACTTTTTATATTTATTTCTAAGTTTTTTGTATTCATCCCAAACTCCTGAGACCAGAGCTTCTTTGTAAAGACTAAGTTTTTGCTTATTCAAGTTTGCAAGCTCAGAATCGTACCATTTATTCATGACCTTTATGGTTATTTGTTTCTTATTTGTAAGGTTTCGCATGGCAATTTTTAACCCATTGTTTATAAACCGGACCTTACTTTCCAAATCAGATCGATCAAAATTACTGAAATCTAGAGAGCGCAATTGGTTCAAAAGTAATTGAGTGCTATAAAATTCCCAAGAAGTAATCACCAGGCTACTTCGCATTTTAAAATTTGGATTCATTTTAATTTTAAAGTAAATTGTTTCATGATCTGAGATTTTAGAGTCATCTAATTTATCACACGAGACATCATTTGTATTTGCAAACAGTAAATCAATTTTAGTTTTAGTGTATTCAGTTATTCTCGTATCAAAATCAATTTTTTGTTGCATTGAATGGAACTTAAATAACTCTAATAGTTTGCTACTATAAGTTGACTGACTGTTAAGATTTATGTTAAAGTCACCCACTACAACATTACAATCAGAAAGTTCGCAAGTATTTCCTAAAACATCACTTAGATAGTTGATGAAATTTGCGTCACTTGAGCTTGGCGAATGGTATACCACACCAATCTGCCATTTCACCGTTGAACATTTTAGTTTAATAAAAATGCACCAGATATTTTTATCTATTGTTTTGTTGAAATTTGTAACAAACTTCAGAGAGTTATGAACATAAATCAGAACACCCCCAGTATGTCTACTGTGGGAATCACATCTTATCATATTATAAGTTTTGATATTTATTTCTTGATCAGAGATATCCTTAGTCGTACATGTCTCTGCGCAAAGTATCAAAGATGGATTTTTTAATTCAATAAGCCTCTCAAGTTCGCTTTTATTAGACAATATACTGTTAATATTAAGGTAAATGCAATGTAATTCGGATTTTGTTGGTTGCTATTTTCTAATTTTATTTTTGCTTTGAACGACTTTTTTAAATGCTGGGCAATCTTTACTAAACGTGGAATGATTAACATCGCATTCCATTAACTTTTTTTGCACTAGTTCGCAACAATTAACACATTTGATTACGCTTGAGTTACAATCTTTACTATCATGATACCCTGCACATTTGCTACACGCCTTTTTATTAATGCATTCATTCGCCTTGTGGTTAAAACCTAAACATTTAAAACTTCTCAACACATTATCGTATTCAGATACAATGAATGAATCCCATTCTATGTTTAGTCTCTTCTGTTTAATAACATTCTCAACGGTTACAACATCGGTTTCAACTATAGCATTATAACTTTCCTCTCTTCTGTTAGCATTCACGTATACCTTAATAATCTTAAACTCTTTGCCTGCACAAGTATCGTTTTGTTTAACAATACATTCAACTAAGCGCTCACTACTAAGCCTCTCTGTGAGTCCAATGACTTTGAACTTTTTTTTAAGCATTCTTCTATCTCTGGTTTGCTCCCATTCGTGAACATTTCCAATGTTCGCCTTTATCTTCTGCTGCACCTGCTCACATGCTTCCTTGGTCTTGCACGAAACGATGAGTCCACCGCTGTTCAGCTCTCTCACCGCACTCACAAGCCCTTCAGTCGGCTCAACTACTTTCTTTAACGCTACTTTTGCATCTTTGTTTCTTTTTGTCTTGCCTTTTGGTTTAAGCACAATTTTGTTCTCATTTTGTTTTGCCGCCTGCGCATAGGTTATTGGCCTGTCGTCACCACTTATGGTTTTTTTACTTACATAAACCTATAAAATAAATTGATTTTTGTAATAGAATAAATAAAAGTACGAAGTGACCTCTTTTTGTAAAATACGCAGCTCGATAAGACTGCGCACTTTCTGAACCCTTACAATTTACTTGGTACACTAAACAAAATATTTTTTTCATTATTTGGTATAAAAACCTTCAGAGCAAAAATATAAAAATAAAGTATCCACAAGTTTTTGACCTAAAATAGGCACTGAAAAGAGACTATGCCATGTGGCATAGAATAACCGAAAGGGTTAACAATAAGGATTCGCTGCTGGATCAACTTTGTGTTTGTATCAGTAGCTTCTCTTCACATGATTCGTTATACGTACTAGTTTCGTACGTACCGCCAGGTAGTCCTTATGACTTGTATAAAGCGCATGCCGATAACATTGTATTTTTAGTTTTAAATAATGTAAAAGATAATCATTTATGTGTGCTGGGTGACTTTAACCTATCCAATATTAATTGGGTTAGTAGTTTGTCATGCTCTAGTCTCACTGCTCATAATATTGTTGCTAGCCATGAATTGTATTTTATTGATAGTATTCTAGGTTAGGTTAGGTAGGGAAGGGTGTGTGCGTCCCAAGGGCAGCACTTCCACTCGGAGGCCAAAATGGCCCATTGTGAATCCCTTCATGGAAGATTCCGGAGCTAACCAGTGGCTCTCAGTTCGGGGCAAACCAATTCGACCTCTTGATGAAGGAGAGTAGATCCGATATTTCAACTACTGCTGCGCAGGCCAAGTCTACCAGGAACCTTGACCCCAAGGTACGGAGTCGGCGTTCCTGCAGAGCCGGGCAGTGGCACAGGTAGTGTTTGATCGTTTCCACTTCTTCCTCATCTCCACAGCTTCTGCAGACATCACTGGACGAGAGGCACCATTTGACCAGCATAGATCCAATGGCGCAGTGTCCAGTGATGACTCCAACAAGCTGCCTAATAGAGGTTCGACTCAGGGACAGTACATATCGTGTTTTCCTCACGGAAAGGGAAGGCCATATTGCCCGGCAGGTACTGCAATCAGTTCTGCTCCGCCATGAGGACTCGATGTAAGTTTTGCTCAACCTGTCAATACGCAAATACAGGGCAGATATCGGAGGGAGCACAGAGTTATCCCATTCGGTGAGAGGCAGGGCGACCCCCTTTCTTGCCATCTCATCCGCTGCCTCGTTTCCTGCCACTCCAGAGTGGCCCGGAACCCAGCAGAGAGTGACACGGTGATGTCCGATGCCGCGAAGTGCAGTGCGACAACTCTGCACTACCTTTGATTTCACAGTCGCTGATTCCAGCGCTTTAAGGGCTGACTGACTATCCACACAGATTGTGATATCCGTGGGTGATAATCCGCTGTCGCGGATTAATTCAGCAGCTTTCCAGATTGCATAAATCTCCGCCTGAAAGATGCTACAGAGGTCCGGGAGTCTGAAAGACCGTTGAGCCCCTAGCACATCTGAGTGGAGACCAGCTCCTGTACCTTCCTCCATCTTAGAACCATCTGTGAAGATGGTGATGGAGGCGTCTCCTGTCACACTTGTAAGTCCCCATTCTTCCCTTGAGGGAAAGGAGGTAAGTGCGCGCGAATCAAAATCCAGGTATGGAATCAGATAGTCCGTGCAGGAATCTAATTGATGTTCCGTACCTGGCCTCGTAAATGACCTTAGGATCCCAGAGTGTCCATAAGCGTGCTCTTTCCACAAGTTGGCCTCTCTCAGCCTGAGAGCGCCTTTAGCGGCACAGCACTTAATGCACTGCTCTATTGGGTGGAGATGTAGAATCATCTCTAGGCCTGCCTGGGGGGTGCTTTTGACGGTTCCTGCTATTCCCATAGCCGCCAGTCTCTGCACCTTCATCAGTTGCGTCGCCAAGGACCTGGTGTCCGTGGCCGGCCACCAGACAATGGCTCCGTAACATAAGATCGGCCGAATGATCGCTGTATACATCCAGTGGACAATGCCCGGCCGCAATCCCCACTTTTTCCCGAAGGCCTTCTGACAAACGTAGAAGGCATTCAGGCTCTTATTCACCCGCTCTTCCACGTTGCGTCTCCAAGAAAGCTTGGAGTCGAGTGTGGTGCCAAGGTATTTCACCTCGGGTGAGAGGGTGATAGTGATGCCGCTGAGTTTCGGCAGCCTAAACTCCGGTATTTTGTATCTCCGGGTGAACAGTACCATAACCGTCTTTGAGGGGTTAACTCCTAGACCGTTATGCTCTGCCCACCTAGAGAGTTCTCCTAAAGCAGACTCCATGAGATCACTGATGGTGGAAAGAAATTTTCCAGGGATCAGGATAGTGACATCGTCCGCATATGCTACTACTTGCAGCCTCCTGGATTCGAAGATCTCGAGGATGTTGTTTATCACAAGCAGCCACAGAAGAGGCGAAAGGACGCCCCCCTGAGGTGTGCCCCTTGTGGTTAACCTCCTCACCGAGCACGAGCCTAGGCTGGAGTGAACCCTTCTGCTACTAAGCATATCGCTGGTCCACCTCACCACTTTCTCGTCTACTTCGAATTTTCTAAGTGCACTGGTTATTGCCTCTAGAGTGACGTTATTAAAGGCCCCCTCAATATCGAGGAAAGCGGCTAACGTATACTCCTTGACGCTCAGCGATTGTTCGATCGTCTGAACGACCTCATGCAAGGCGCTGTCTACAGATTTTCCCCTGCAATACGCATGTTGCGTCCTGCAGAGTCCTCTGGACTGTGCCACTCCCCTGACATAGACATCCACCAGCCTCTCCAAAGTCTTAAGAAAGAACGATGACAGGCTGATCGGTCTGTAGTCTTTTGCAGTGATGTGGTTTGACTTCCCCGCCTTGGGGATGAACACCACCTTAACCTCTTTCCAGGCGCGTGGTACATAGCCCTGTTGGAGAGATTCCCGAAAGATTCGCACCAAGACTTTGACCACTGCCTCCTTAGACCATTGCAGCATAGCCGGAATGACACCATCGGGACCCGGAGATTTGTACGGGTTGAAGGTGTCTATCGCCCATGCCACTTTGACCTCATCGATAATCCCCCGAACTAAAGCATCCGGTCGTGACGAGTGCTGTCTATGAGGCGTGGTCGTCTCAACAACACTCGTGCAACCGGGAAAGTGGGTGTTCATGAGAGTCTCTAGAAGCTCCTCCCTCGATTCTGTCCACGAGCCGTCAGACTTCCTAATGCTGCTAGGGGTATGTGATGCCCCGGCTAGCACCTTGCGAAGTCTGGCGGCCTCGTTGACATTGTCGAGGGATTCACAGTACTTCCTCCAATTATCCCGCTTGGCCGCCCTAATAGTCTTCTTAAACTTATTAAAGCTAGCCTTGTAGGCTCCCCAGTCTTCTTCAGTTCGGCTAAGTTTAGCCTTATTGAAGAGACGTCTGGTATCTGTTCTAAGTTGTCTTAGCTCTGGGGTCCACCACACCGCGTTGGTTTTCCGTGGAGCTCGACTTTTAGGACAAGATTCATTAAAAGACTTGTTAAGCACTTTCGTTAGAAGACCAACTGACCTGTCAATGTTGTTTCTCTCGAATGTAGCGATCGCTTTGCGCGATGCCAGTTTCTGAGAAACTAGTGCACTGAATTTAGGCCAGTTAGTCTTTCTCGGATTCCTATAAGTTTGTGGACATCCAACCTCTATGGCCACTGAAAAGACTATACGGTTGTGGTCCGAGAACGAACATTCCGTCAGTACTTTCCAGTCGACCACGGAGATAGTGTTGGAGTCGGTAACTAAGGTAATATCTATGACTTCCTCCCGAACCCTATTGTGGAAAGTCGGCGTATTGCCTCTATTGCACAGCACAAGGTTAGAGCCTAGAAGAAACTCAAAAATTGACTCACCCCTACTGTTGGTGTCGGAACTTCCCCACAGCATGTGGTGTGCATTGGCATCACACCCGATGATAAGGTCGAGCCTCCGTGATCGGGCGTGCGCAGCAAGGTCCCGGACTTCCTTCGGCGGTGGTTCCTCCCCTTCGAATGGCATGTATGCGGACGACAGGATCAGGTCTCGCCCATCGCGTCGTTCGCATGCAGCCACACACAGGTCACCAGTACTGTAATGAGACAAAAGAAACAAATTAATGCACCTTCTGTATACAATACAGGCTCGTATCTTACCTTCACCGCGTGAATGAAGCAATCTAAATTGACCTGAATCTAACCCACAAACCCTGTTTCCTACGATCCAGGGTTCCTGAATTAGAGCCAAGTCAACTCCAGTCTCCTCAAGGAACTGCATAAGGTCGTGGGTGGCGGCTTTAGAGTGGTGCAGGTTTATCTGCACTACCTTCAGCCTTCCCTTGTGTGGCGCGCTCCTTGTTAGGGAAGCGAGCTTTGAGGGAACCCAAACCGAACTTAACAACTCCCAGGGAGTCCCGCAGATGGGCAAAGGACGATTGATCTACCGCGATCACGATGTCCTTGCCCGCCTCATTTTTACAAGTAGTGGAGGATACAATTCTCCACTCTCCTGTGTTCAGGCCACTATTCTGCCGGCCAATCAGCTTCACCGTGTCGGCGTCCTCCATAACTGGAGGGGGGACCCACAGTGTGACGATAGGCAGGAGTGGCAGACGGTCACGGGGTATGACCTCGAGTTTCGCCCCCTGCCAGAGGGGCTCAAGACCGCCGATAGTGCGCACCAAGAAGTTGAGGGACTCCTTGTTGCCACAACCGACGATTTTGACACCCTTCTGCCAGCCAGCGCCGTCGAAGTCAATTTCGCCGTCAGCCGCCTCGAGCATCGCTCGCAGAATGCGCGCCTCTACAGAAAGCCAGTTTTCCGGGCGAATTTTCCCATCAGGATCGCTCCGGTCCACCACGGCTATCTGCAACTCCTGTGGGGAAGAGAAGCTAGCTGAGGGCTTCAGCTTTTTCCCCTCCCCTGTCGGCTGATCGTCACCCGATCTTCCCCTTTTTACGGCCTTTTCCACCGTGGTGGAAGTGGGCCTTGAAGAGGTGGTGGGTCTCTGACTAGTCTCACTTGACGGGGCGACCGCAGCACTGTTTCCAGGCTTTGCCGTCCCCGTCTTTACTCCCACCCGTGCAGTGACGGAGGATGTGGCCTTGTTTCTAGGCTTTTCCGCCTCCACTGCACCTTCGGTGGGCCGTGTAGCCGTGGCACTGTCACCAGGCGTTGCTGCAACGGCCGTGCATTTTGCACCAGAAATCGCCGCCTGTTTCTTCTCGAATCTAGCCACGATCTTCTGGTGCTTCCTTACCAGATCCTTCTCCTTATCGGACAAGGATCCAGGCTCTTTGCTCACTCTGCGGAGAAACGCAAGAGAGCGCCGGTAGCCATTTCTGGCTTTCTTCGCAGCACTGCTCGCCTTGCGTTCCCCCGCCGGTAAGATACCAGGAGTGGAGCCAGTGGCCGCAGGTCGGTCTCCCTCCTCCAGGAGTGCCGCCTCCGCCTCAGAGTCCACCGACCCGTCGCCGCTACTTTGCGAGAGAATCATAGATTCCCCCTCTATAGCAGCGTCGAGTCGAAGGCCCCGGAGCTGAGGCACCACCCCCGAAAGTGAGGGACCATCCTGTGCTGTGGACTCCTGCGCCTTTTGCCTGCTTAATGCAGGTTTGGGCGCCTCCTGCTTCCCAGTAGCATTTGTAGACTGGACAGCCTGGGGTCCCGCTGCACAGCCTAAGCGGTCGTTGGATGACGACGCCAGACAGCCCGCTCGCCCACTGTCTACCGCCGGTACTGGGGATCCGACTCCCTGCACCGTAAAAGAGTCCTTATGGGAGCCCTCCAGAATGGTTTTGATGAAGGGGGTCGCCTTCCCCTGTGGCGTTTCTTTGACATCTATCACGCCACCAAAAGATGGTAAGAAAACAGCCGCTCCTAACATGGAGATCAGACGCTGACCAGGGAGCCGCCCACTGTGGGTCAGACGCTCCTGGATTTCTGCATCTCAAACTTCGCCAGCTGAGAAGACAAGCTTCAACAGCCGCCCGGGGACCGCCCGGTCACCAGAAGCAACCTTCGTGAAGGCGTTGAGTCCACTTGGCCTGGTACCCACAAGGATCGCAGCCGAAGATGTGGACCACGTCTACATCCGTGCAGTCAGGTGCTTTGCCTTGTGGATCCAAACCCTGATCCCCTTCTAAGTCTTAATTTAAAACAAATTAATAGTTTCTCTAATTCACTGAACAGAATATTGGATCTCATATTTGTAAGTGATAACTTGAATTATGAAATCAATGAATGTGTTAATCCAATAACTCCTAAAGATAAGCACCATTTACCTTTAGTTATTAAGCTTGAATTCTATAGTTTTGCATGTGTTACTCCTGTTGACAGATTATCCTTTAATTATGCTTTATGTGATTTTTCGGGTTTTAATGATAAATTATCTGATATTAAGTGGGATGAGGTGTTCACTAGCTTGGACACTTCTAGTTGTTTCTCTACTTTTAGATCAATTTTGTTTGAACTTTGTCTGAATAATATACCGCTTAGAAAGAAAAAACCATACAAATTTCCTTGGTATTCAAAAGAGTTAAAAAAGTTGAAAAATCTTAAAAACAAATTTTATAAGAATTTTAAATCCACTAAAAACCACTCGTTTTTCATTAATTACACAGAGCAACAAAATCGACATTATTTTTTTTTCTGAAATCAAACCATACTTTTCTAAAGGATTTTTGGACGCTGATCACAACTGCGTACTTAGTTTTTTGATTGTTTGAGCGGCTTAAGAAATATTGATGGTTTTCCTCGGAGGGCGTTTTCCATGTTTTTTGACCATTATACGTATGCAGCTCCTACAAACCTGAAGTCTAAAATGCCATTTTTTTAACATAGATTAGCAATACACCAACTATGTATTTCAAATTTAAAACATTAAAATCGGTTCAAATTTGCAAGAGTTATTCATTTGCAAAGTCAAATTTTCAGTTACTTTGCAAGATTGCGAATACACAAACGAATTTTTCTTACAAAAAATATATATTGTCATATAGTGAAAGAAGAATGTTGGGACTTTCAATTAAAAAAGAAATTTTTGAAATACGATGTTTGTAATAGAGTATGTGTACAAATATGTAAGTTCTCCATTGATAAATTCAGCAACAAAAGCAAGGATTTACTTTTGAGCTATAATATCGGAGCACACTTTTAGGCAGCGGTATGAAAATGCTCACATTCATCAAATGCCCTTGATTCATAAAATTTTCAGCTTTGATTTTGATTTTTTTTGCGCCCTAAAAATATGTCGCAATGAAATATGGAAAAACAGCAAGTATTTTGCTAAGTGTGTGTGGTTGAAACTTTTGCTTGTGTGATGCAACTCTTTTTAGAATAGCTCCTACAGTAATGAACCAATTCAAATTTTGTTAATGCCCCTCAAAAGACAAATACTGACGCTTGCGAAAATACTTTAGCTACTTTCGTCAATGACGCGAAAAGCATTAGGAGATTTCAATACAAACACGTGTTCAGAAGATGAAGTCGCATTTACACTCTAATAAGCATAGGCCGAGAATGACACATACAATAAAAAAAATCTGTTCTATAAGTTTAAGTTACAACCTTACACTATACATTGCACACTAACTCCTAATTGAAAATTGCAACACCGATTTTAAATGAATTTTTATGAAAAATTCGCGAAAATTGAACTTTGAAGGGCCATAGCCATGTTAACCCTTGACCAATCGAAATCGACTATGGTCAGAATTATAGCTTGAGGATTCGTTATTGTGTCATAAAAAAATTATCGTGTTCTTCAACATATTACAAATGCAATAAAAATTCAAAGATGAAAAAACGTGGAAAACACCTCCTAGCAAAAACCACCAATAACTTACAAACCGCTCAAACAATCAAAAAACTAAGTACGCAGTTGTGATCAGCGTCCAAAAATCCTTTAGAAAAGGTTTACTAGAACTCGGAAAAATTTTGGCTGTTGCTCAGTGTTATCAGCACTTCTTAAAAGCTTTTAATTCTTTAAACAAATCACTCTATACTAATTATATTCATAATACTGAGTTCAACATTAAATCTAATCCCAAATTATTTTGGAATTTTGTAAAATCAAAAAAAGGGTGTTCTAGTGTACCCACTGCCATCTTCCTTGATGATAAATTCGCACAGACTCCATTCGATGCGGCTAACCTATTTGCCGAGTTTTTTAAGTCAAATTTTGTTCATGATGACAGTATGTTCCCGAACTTTTCTGCGAATATAGCTTCTTCTCTTAACTTTGGTGCTTTGAGTCTTTCTTCGGATGATATTATTTATGGTATTAGTAAACTCAAATCTTCTTCTCAAACGGATGTGGACGGGCTATCTGCTATTTTAATAAAAAACTGTCCGGCTTTAGTTCTCCCATTGAAATTAATTTTTAATAAATCGTTATCTTCAGGGACTTTTATTGATGACTGGAAGCTTACCTCCATAACGCCTATTTTCAAAAGTGGCAATAAAAATGATGTTCGTAACTATAGACCCATCTCTAAGCTTTCGACTATTTCAAAAATCTTTGAACATATTGTCAATACCAAGTTGAGTTTTGCAGTTAAATCTATAATTTGCCCGAACCAGCATGGTTTTGTTCCTGGTAGATCTACAGTTACTAATTTGGCCGTTTTTAGTGAATTTTGTTTCGAGTCTTTTTCTTCGGGCTTTCAGGTCGACTGTATTTATACTGACTTCTCAAAAGCCTTTGATAAGGTGTCACATAGAATCCTAATTGAAAAATTAGCCTGTATTGGCTTCCACTCTATTTTTCTGCGTTGGATAAACTCATATTTGTGTAATAGGCAGTGTGTTGTCACAATCGATGGGGTTACTTCCAACCCTTTTGTTGCCTCCTCCGGAGTGCCACAAGGGAGTATCTTGGGCCCACTTCTTTTTATTCTCTTCATTAATGATATTAGTAGGTGCTTTTCTTATGCTAAGTTTTTGCTTTATGCTGATGATTTAAAGATATTCTCTGTAATAAAAAACATGGATGATGCAATTAACCTTCAAAGTGATATTGATAGGCTTAATTCGTGGTGCCTGGAGTCGTGCCTCTCCTTGAATCTAAGCAAATGTTTTCAGATGACGTATGCAAAGATCTTTAACATTTTACCTACTAGTTACAATATTTCGAATTCTGTCCTAAAGTATGTTAGTGAAATGAAGGACCTAGGCGTAGTTTTTGATGAAAGATTTTCTTTTAATAGGCATATTAACTATATTACCTCAAAGTCGTACTCTGTACTGGGCTTCGTTAGACGTAATGCCGCTAAATTTTCTGATCCATATACGTTCAAATTACTCTTTACCTCATTTATCCGGTCACATCTTGAATATGCTGTTTTTATTTGGAGACCGTGCACTCAATCTGCTTCTAATAGAATCGAACGGGTTCAAAAAATCTTTCTTAAATTTGCTCTTCGTTCTTTAAACTTTGTTGATCCGTTACCGCCATATTCTTCTCGTCTTATGCTTATAAATCTTAAGTCTCTAGATAGTCGAAGGTCCATACTGTCTCTGTCTTTTACATACAATGTTATTAATGGAGTCATTAATTGTCCTTACTTGTTAGAAAGGATTAGATTTAATGTTCCCCAGCGCTCTCTTCGGATTTTCTTTCCGTTCTATGGGGATAACGCGAAGACGAATTATGCCTATAATGCCCCTATTTCTCGCGCCATTCGTGAATTTAATATCATAAGTCAAACTGTTACCCTTGACTTTTCTCTTACAAAGACAGCTTTTTTGAATCTTTTGAATTCAGTTCTTTAAATTTAAGAATTACTTGTAATTGTATTTGTAAATTTATTTTGTAAATCTATTTCGTATTATAATAGTCTGTAATTTTATATATTAGACTAAATAAATGAAATGAAATGAAATGAATGAATTCGGAACAGAAAACTGTACTTAGCGACAGGTTGAAGCCCGTTGTTATGAGACAGTGTGCGTTGCGTGCAAGAAATTACCTTGCAGGAACAAGAACAGTTGATAATTTTGGACTTTGCTCCAATCCTTGGTGCTTGTTTTCTATCTCATTGCAGTGAAATGGCAGCACGCAATAAATTGGATGCGTTGGCGGCGACGATCAGGCGCACACTATGCTTCGTAAAGGGGCCAGAGTTTGAGGACGTCACGCTGGAGCAAGCGAAGGTACGCCGTACCAATCTAGAAGTAGTTTGGGCGAAATATAACGACGCCTACGAAAAGGTGGTAGGGGCGACGGCCATGGATCAGATGGGCCAGCTGGAGCAAGTCACGCTGGTGCGGGTTGAGGAAGAGTATTTTGAGGCGCACGCTTTGTTCAACGCCAAAATCAATCAATTGGAGCCAAGACAGGTGCAAGTACAAAATGAGCCAGAGATCACGGTGCAGGTGCAGATGCCGGTGCAGCAGAACGACATAAAGAACACGTGGGGCGAGTTCGATGGGGCACCAACCAAATGGCCAGGGTTTCGCGACCGGTTCAAGACTGCGGTGCATGAAACTGCGGGCGTGGACCCGGCGTACAAATTCTTGTATTTAGTGAGCTCGCTGGTGGGGCATGCTAAGCTCACGTTTGGGCAATGGCAATTTTCTGCGGAGAATTACATGCAGGCATGGGAGCGTCTGAACCAAATGCACGATCAGAGCTACCTGATCGGGCGCGAGCATTTGCGCAATTTTATAAGGCTCCCAGAGCTGAGGGGTCAGCCGAGGGCCAACGATTTGCGGTGCATGTCAAATGTAACGCATGAGGTGCGACGGCAGCTGCAGGCGAAGGGGCTACCGGTGGAGCACTGGGACTTAGATAGCGAGACAGCCAGGCAATGGGAGCTAGCCCGGGAGAGTGACGCCCCGTCAGTGGATCAAATGCTGTCTTTTATTGACAGGCAGCCGATCGCGCTGGCCAACACAGCGGATAATCGCAGGCGCATGGAGTCTGTGGTTGTGGTGCTAGAGAGAGCTAGACCGCCAAAGGCTACAGGTGCTGGTGCTGGCGCTAGAATGGCGCAAGGGAGGGCTTCGATATTGCGAAGGGCAGATCCGCGGACAGCGACTTGTGAGGTGTGCGCAGGGAATCACATGTTGTATCATTGTCCGGAGTTTACGGCTTTGTCATTAAAGGCGCGCAAAGACTATATTACCAGGCGCAATTTGTGCCCGAATTGTTTCAAGAAGGGTCATGGGGCGGACAATTGTTATCAGGGCGATTGTTGGAAGTGCCCAGGTAGAGCAAAGCACAACAGCGTGCTGTGTCCAAACCGCGAGTCACCGAAGCAGGGAAACAGCGTGCAAGACAGGATTGAGGGCAAGAATCTGCCAAAGCAGAAACGCAAAGTAGACCAACGCCAGAAGGGGGCCAGAATGATTGACGGGGAGCGAGGGCAAGGTGTGCCAGTAAATTTAAGCGAACCAGACGAAAAACGATCGAAGCTTGAGCAAGAAATAAATGTTAAATGGTTTGAACAGTATTCAGCTGGTGCTAATATTAATGCAAATCCGACCATGACGTTGTTACCGACGGCCATGGTTGGAATTGTAGACGATGGGTGCAGGTATGGGCCGGTGCGTGCATTGCTGGATACGGGAGCTCAGGTCAATTTGATGACGTTCGCATTGCAGCGAAAAAATCGTGTATCCACGCAACCTATGGCACAGAAGATGGTGGGCATTGACGGTGAGCCAATGCAAGTGGGCAAGAAGGCTAACATAAAAATAAAGCCATGGTTTGCAGCGACATGTGAGCTAGAGGCAGAGCTGTGAGTTCTGCCAAAAGAGAGCCAGTGGGGGCCAGTATTACCATCCGGTAGTATACGGATGATGGCGCAAGATGGTTTGCCAGATCCGCTTGCAGATCCGGATTACTGGCAACCGAAAAGTGTGCATGTCTTACTAGGTGCAAGTTTTGTGGCAAGGATTGTCATCAGTATTATGCCGAATAAATTAAACAACATGACGTTAATGGAAACGGTGCTAGGTATGGTCATTTTTGGAGAGCATGCGCAGAAAGTCAAGGAGCAAACAGGTGAGCTAGTGTATATGATTGAGTGCGAGAATAATAAGGAGCTTGACAAGTTGTTTAAGAAGTTTTGGGAGCTTGATCAAATCAAAGAGCATGTAATGAGAACGCCAGAGCCAGCTAGTTGACAACAATTTTATTAATACATATCGCAGAGCCAGTGACGGCAGATTTGTTGTTACCATACCAATGAAAACAGTTAATGACATTGGGAGCTCAAGAGAGATTGCGTTGCGTCGTTTCTTATATTTAGAGAAGCGATTGGAAAGGGAGCCAGAACTCAGAATGTCCTACATTGAATTTATGAGAGAATATGAGGGGCTTGGGCACATGGAGCTAGTTAGTGAGCGTGCTAGATAAGGTGCATTAGTTTACTATATACCACATCATTGTATTACCAAGAAGTTTCGCGTGGTATTCGATGCTAGTTGTCGTACTAATAAAGGCATATCGTTAAGTGAGGTGCAGTTGCTAGGCGAAAAGTTGCAAAGGGATTTGCATGAAATAATTATGCGTTTTAGAAGGCATAAAGTCGCTTTCTCTTCGGATATCAAAATGATGTTCCGGCAGGTGCGGATTGCTAGTCATCAATGGGATTTGAAAAGAATATTTTGGCGCGAGAATAGGCAAACCCCATTGAGAGAATACTGGCTGACTGTGGTCACCTATGGCATGACGTCATCAGCACATAATTCAGTGCGAGCAGTTATACAGTGTGCAAGAAATGCAGAGGAGAAATATCCTGAAGCTGCGAATTCAATCATAAATGACATGTACATGGATGACTGCGTATCTGGTGCTGGCAGCGAGCAAGAGGCCATTACGTTGGCAAAATAAATGGCTCTAATTTTGATTGGGGCAAGGTTTGAGCTTCGTAAATGGAAGTCGAACAGTAGGTCGTTCATGAAGGAAATGCATTCAAATGAAAAGGAAGAGATGGTGCAGTTCGATGAAGAAGCTAAGGTGCTTGGGCTAGTATGGTTAGTGGCGCAAGACAAGTACACATTCATTGTGAAAACACCAGTTATAAGGGAGCCAGTTACAAAGCGTCTGGTTGCAAGTCGGGTGCTGAAGCTGTTTGACCCAAATGGATATATTTCCCCAGTAACAGTCGTGGGCAAGATTATTATACAAGACTAATGGCGCTTGAAAGTGGCATGGGACGAAAAATTGCCAAAGGAGCTAGAAGATAAATTTAGAGATTATTGGGACCAGATTAAGGAGCTAGAAAACTTTAAATTCCCAAGATGGATTGGTGCAAGAAATAATGCAAGGTTAGAGGTGCATGGGTTTGCTGACGCCTCTGAGAAGGCATATGGTGCTGTTATCTATGTGAGGATAGAACGTGAAAATGGGGCAATAGCATGTAATTTGCTAGTATCAAAGAAAATAAACATACAGAATGCGCATGTCATACAAGCAAAACTTTTGTATGGCGGGTTCTAACATTGGAACCCGCGCTCTGCTCTCATAGATCACATTTGTAGTGAGAGCGTGGCTTTACAAGCGAGAATGTAGTTTTATATGTTGCGCTCTTTGGTTGCGCTCACTGCAGCGAGTGTGCGTTAGTACATTGTTGTGGCGTGAAATGATTGCAAGGTGAAGACGAACGCTGTTGTTGTTGTTGTTGCGCTGGCGAAAAGCTGAAATTGTAAAACGATTTATGATTTCTGGCTGGCTTTTGTTCTTCTTCTACAAGCCTGCACGGCGTCGCATATTGCTCCTGAACTTATTGCAGACTGTAGTGTGCGCAAAATCATAGAAAAGAAAATAAAATATGGCTGGCATGACGACTTATATGGTCGCTACAAACAAAGTTCCTAAAGAATTTATTAAAAAAGTAGACCTAATATTTGATTGCATGAATAGGGCAATCGGATAATTGCTTTAGATCGGCTTTACAATTAAATAATGAGTCGTACAAATTTATAAAGATTTTTTCAATTATTTGAAAGATGTTAAATGTATGGATGATTCAAGTTGTATTTTTAGAACTAAAATCTGTTTTTTAATCACTGATAAAATTAAGCAATAACCCACATAAATGTTTTATAACAAACAAGTTTTTTAACCAAGATAAATTAGAAAATACTTTTGTGATTTTGGGACAAAATTCAAGTAGTACTCGGTCATTTCGGTAATTTCGAAGATACACAGGATTCCATGAATCAAAACCTACTACATGCTGAGACAGACGAAACTGTATTTTTATTATTTTATTTCAGCAGTAATTACAACAATTATTACAACAAATTATTTTGTAGATAAAAACTTCGACAATCGAGTAAAAATTAACATAGATAATAATTGTGGCATATGTTTCCAAAAACTAAGAAATGATAACCTTTTCACTGCGCTAAGTGAAACATTTTCCATAAAAATTATCAATCGGTTACAGACATTTGCTACCTATTTCCTCCTTCAGATTTCCTGATGAATGCTGTGACAGTAAATTAAAAAAAGGAAGTTCCAAATGATGCAAAACATAAACAATAAAAAAAAACAACAAAAAAGAGCTGTTTACATTTTTCTCGAGCTGTGTATACATAAAAACTACAACAACAACAACAAACAATGGCGTCGTTGAAACGACGATCATTGCGCTGGCTGGTGTTGCTGTGAGAAATTTGCACAAAAAATTATTGAGTGACCAAAACAACCACCAACGCCTCAAAGTACACAGGAGAAGCGGTACTTTCACTTCATGTGTGTTTGTTGTAGCGCGTGCTTCAGTTCACACAGTCAATGAGCGTAAACTGAAGCGCTTGCTCTCCTGCTGGCACCACTCTTTCCCTTTTGTGGCTTCCCCCGCTCTATGAAGCTCGCAAACAAAAATTTGAATTTTTGAGCTCAGATGCGCCTTCTATACACTTCATATTCTTTGCTAGTATCCAAGACAAAAGTGGCGCCAGTTAACAAATTGACGATACCGAGACTAGAATTGTCAGCGTGCGAGTTGTTAGCTAGATTAGTAAGGAGTGCTAGACAGTCAATGGAATGGAGCGATGTTAGCTATACATTGTGGAAAGATTCGTTTGTGGTGTTGTATTTGCTAGGCAAGCAGCCAAGAGATTTAAAGACCTTTGTTGGTAATCGTGTTGCAGCGATACAACAAAGCGTTGGGGCAGGTAGATGGAAGCATGTGAACACAGCAGATAACCCAGCAGATTTGGCGAGTAGGGGTTTGAAAGCAAGTGAACTGGTGGATAACAAATTGTGGCTGCAAGGTCCGGCCTGGTTATCTAAACCAAAGGAGCAGTGGCCAGCTGATAAGTTTGAGCAAGCAAAGGAGCAGTGGCCGGCTGACAAGTTTGAGCAAGTGAAGGAGCAATATTCGATAGAGGCGGAGCAAGAAATTAAAGTAAATGTAGTGAAAGTGTGCGAGGGGCCATTGAGTTTTTTTTTTGCCACAAATGGGGGGAGGCGGTGTGGTCGCCCCACTCACACAGTATGAGGGCAAGTTGGAGAGAATATTAAATATTTTGGTATATTGCAAGCGCTTTATAGATGCCTTAAGGGTGAGATATTTGAAAAGAGAAAGAGCTAGAAGATCGCGAGTTGGTCGTAGGCCAAGGAGCAAGAATGCGAGAATACCACTTCCAAGTAATGAGGAAAGATCGTTTGCGATGGAATATTTGATAAAAGAAACACAGGAGCAAGACTTTTATAAAGAGCTAGCTATGATACGGAAAGAAAATCGGTTGCCAGATCGAAGTAAGCTAGAGCCATTACGTCCGATCTTGGACAAAAATGGATTGATAAGAGTCGGGGGCAGGTTAATAAATGCAGAAAAAGAATATGAAATGAGGCATCAGGTTATCATTGCGAAGGGTTCAAGGTTAGCGCATTTGATAATGGATTATGCGCATAGACAAACCAAACATGGAGCAGTGCAAGTTATGACCCAGTATATTCGGCAGAAATATTGGATTCCTCGTATAAGGGATGAGCTCAGAAGATTCTTACACAAATGTGTGGTGTGCGTGCGTTACAACTACAAGCTGGAGCAACAATTGATGGCGAATTTACCAGCCGATCGAGTGCAAGTGGGCAAGCCTGTTTTACATTCTGGGTTAGACTATGCGGGGCCATTCAATGTCCATTTCAGGGTGCGAGATGATTACGTAGCGAAAAGCAAATGCTGGATCGCGATATTTGTGTGTCTGAAGACCCGAGCTATTCATATTGATATGGTGCTAGATCTAACTACTCAGTCATTCATTGCGTGCTATGAGAGATTTATCGGAAGACGTGGAAGATGTGAGCGCATGTACAGTGACAACGCGACGACGTTTGATGATGATCAAGAGAGCAATTGACTATTGGAGGAAGCAAGAGGTGCTAGAGCATTTGAGTATGAAAGGCACAGAATGGCACTTTATGATTCCAGCTGCCCCAAATCGAGGTGGAATTTACGAAGCAGCTGTGAAGTCCATGAAGTATCATTTATCATTTGACGAGAGTCGTGGGCCAGAGAACGCTGGCACAGGGCCAGCTTTCGACGTTATTGGTGCAAGTAGAAGCGATTCTGAATTCGCGGCCGTTGTATCCGATATCAGATGATCCGACGGATGTGCAAGCATTGACACCGGGGCATTTTCTTGTTGGAGAGCCGCTGGTATTGCCACCTCCCTTTGCATTGGATAAGCAACCAAACACGGAGGGCATTAAGCTTTGGAAAGAGCGCCAGACTATGTTAAAGCATTTATGGGCTAGATGGCAAGTTGATTATTTGAATAGTTTGCAGGAGCGCAAGAAATGGTGCAGAGAGAGAGAGAATTTGAGAGTGGGCCAGCTAGTTCTCATTAAGGCAGAGAACTTTCCGCCAGCGCAGTGGGCGCTAGGCAGAGTGTGCAAGTTAATTCTGAGCAAGGACAATCTTGTACGATCCGTGGAGATTGAGACCCAGATAAGCAGATTGACCAGACCCGTGCAGAAACTATGCATATTGCCGGTGGAGCCTGCCAATGTGGAGCCGAAATAACTAGAGTGCTAAGATTAGAATTAAGTTGATTGTATTGTTTTTGATTGTTGGTGCAAGCTGATTGTATTTAATGAAAACCGTTGGATTTCGCTGGCACTGTTTCGTACAGGGACGATCTCCTGTTCGATTGAGTTGTTCGCACAGGGACGATCGTCTCTGGCCGAAGTGTCTGTCGTGCAGTGAGCGTGAAGAGGACAAGACGTCCATGTTTTGGTGCAAGATTAATTTATAGGTGCAAGATGTGCGTGTGCTTGTATGTTAGTGCGGAAAATAAATTGGGTTTTTTGAGCTGATGGCTTTTTCCCAAGGAGTGCGCGTTTTATTTAAACCAGTTTACATTTCGCAGTTTCCACCGCCGATCGAAGATGGTGGGAACAGTGCTTAAAGCAGATGATACATCGGTGTATGATGGATCGAACCACGTTGCGTCCATTCAAAATCCAAAATCTCCTTCGCACGTGATTTAAGGTAAGAGAGACGCCGCCATGCAATGTGCTTAAATGACTATGTTTGATAATCAACTCGATCACATGATGCTTAGATGTTAGAATACAGGGGTGTTTTCTATCCATTGACAATAATGATTCCTTCAATCAACCCCCGAGTCTTATAACCTTTTCCTGCTCATCGAAGTAAGGGTTGAGGGACCGAAGTGTGCTGTTGTTCGGAAGGTGCGTTCTTGAAAGTGCGCGCCAGTCCTCCGGAAACGATTCGCGCTGAACCATTCCTACTATACATGTAACGCTGCAATGTACGAGTATCTCCGTGCTTGATAGCCAGCCTTTATTGCGAGGTCGGCAATTTTCCCAAAATCGAATCCAATAAGCCATCATACGCACCGTTAATGAAAAGCTGCTCCATTTACCTAACGTCGAAATTCCGTTCGTTACTTCTTTCATACTCAGATGAGCTTTCACCTTCCGTTTCTCGATGTCAACCATTGGAGGTGAAATGTCGCTATTTAGCACGGATTTAGGCCATTCCGCAAATGGCAACTGTAGAAATGAAGGACAACGCCACCATAAGTCGAAATGTACCAGTCGTGAAGGGCTGATTCCACGGCCACCATTGGGGTACTGATGTGTTTTCTAATACTTTGTTGATTCGGTTTGATACAAAGATTTTCCATCTATGTGGGTCCCCTCGAATCCAATGTAAAACTATTGCCGAGTCAGTCCACATGAAAATATTAGAGCGATTAATTGCGATACAGAAATTATTGAGGATGAATTTTAACAGCTTAGACGCCAAAACAGCTCCGCATAACGCCGCACGAGCGATCGTAATCTGGGGCTTAATAATTCACTTTACATTTTGCGATGAGAAAAGTGACAAAAACTTCGCCGTTTTCAGCTGTTCCTCGGAGGTAGGCCACCGCTGAATGAGCGTAAACGGATGCTTTGCAAATTCAGTGACGGACAATAGTGTTAACATAGCAACGATTGTTCAATAAAACAGCAAATTTCAGATAAACAAAACATAAAATTCATTAATTTTAAATGTCAACTTATGCATTTATATCACTTTCATTGCAGGGCATAACAAATTTACATACTACGTCTTATATTTAGAAAAAAATAAAGAAAAATGTATTTAATAGTCGGTTTTGACATGGACAAAAGTATTGGCACAGCACACTTATAGAATAAACACACAATAGAATAAATATTTCTAAATTTTTTCCAACTAGTAATATGTCTGTTTGGCCAGATTTCCAGTAAAAATTATCCAGTAAAAAACATCAGGAGAGTAAGCCAGCGTACGCTCCCTAAAATCAAACTATCCAAAAAAATAAACAAACAGAAATTTGTAAGAATTTGCAAGTTTTAACTCTTGGTTACACCACTGGGACTTGGCCCACTCACAATACACAGTAAAACGAGTGTCAACAGGAGGGTTCAAGAACGAAACAGCTGATCTAAAAGTTTCATTTGAGGTTTGAAGTGGTAGGGAAAATTAAGTTAAATCAGACATTTAATGCAAAATGGAAATAGTTCGTTGCGCTCAATCTGCAATTCTTCCCTTTGAGCTTCAGCGGGTAAAGCTGAGCTAGACGGTTGTGGGTCAGCAGACTTGCGAACGCACAATTCCTTTGCTGTTTCCACTTGCCTTCAAATGTTTGCAAACTTTATGTTTCTTTGTAGTCGATCATATGGCAGCTAGTCATATCTTTTTCTTGTTCTTCTTCTTACTAGCAAAAAGTTACTGGACAAAATTTCTCCAGTAAAAACTTGCAAAGTTCTCACGAAATGAATTGCCACTTTACGCTCTCAGTTTCTCTCTCGTTACTGGAGATTTGGCGCCAACAAACAGGATCCAGTAAAAATTTGTACAAATTCGTACAAATTATTCTCTGCCAAACAGACCTAATAATATGTCCAGCTGACATTTGGTAGATACCGTTACTTATTATTGTCAGATATTTTACATTTGAAAGTGGGCTGCTTGTGGCAAAAATTGTATAAAAACTAAAATATGACCCGAAAACAAAAAGAAACAACTGAAGCAGAGCGAAAATCATTATTTATTTGCATAAACACAGTAAATCGTAAGCTGAAATTAGTGAAATCATGGGAAGAAGCCGATTTACCATTCGATACATTGATAAGCAGTTTGGTGCCACAACGAAGTTCGCAAGTAGACAACGCAGCGGCCGACTGCGTAAGCTAAATGCTAGAGAAGACGCTAAAATTCTGAGAAAAATTAAGAAAACCCAAAAATTCCGTCCACCTAAATCGCAGTGGTGGCAAAGGAAGAATTCGACAAGGAAGTTCACCCGAAAACCGGCCGTTAAGTACTGTACCGTGCTGGGTATAAAGCCCAGCATCAGCCTTATAAATCGTAAAAGGCGGAAGGAGTATGCCCAGCAATACAAAACTAAATCTGAAGACTTTTGGAACAATACTTTACTATCAGATGGTAATAAATTTAACATTTTTCGATCTGACGGCAAAATATTAGTACGGAGAAGACCGAACACAGAATACGACAAAAATGATACAGCGACTACATTGAAACAAAAATCGGCAAAAATCCACTTAGCTTAACCCTCCTCGCGGGTGCCGACCGGGCAATGGGCATCGCCGTGTCTATGCGCAGGTAAACTGGCAAGGCACGGCGATGTCTAGCTAAGAGTGAGGTAGGGCTCCACAAGTCATGCCTGAGGTCCAGCTTACATGCCGCCCCGAGGGGCGGCTTGTGGAGTCTTACCTCAGTCATGCTAAGTGGTGCCTGGCGGGTAGGCATAAAACGCTAAGGGAGGAGTCCCTGAAATAAAAACCATTCTGGAGTCGAAGAAGGGGAAAGAGCGGGTCAGGATATTGACCCAAACGTCGGTGGAAGAAGTGACTGCTACCACCGGCGGGCACGGTGGGGAACTTGATTCCCCTCTGCGTGTCGCCAGCGGTCACACCTCTGCTAGAGTGGTTGCAGGCTCTAGCAGTCGTCATGCGACTGCAAATTTTACGAAGGCTAGGTTAGCCACTAGGGGTACTGCAGTCGACACAGACTCAGACCTCGACAGCGTATGCAGCGTGGCAACCACAAATACGATAGCTGAGGAGGAGCTGCTGAAGTCCCCGAAGGCTCTCGACCCGAGCATCGCATCCACTAGTAGGAGCGAGCAAAGGAAGAAGCCCAATAAGGAGGGCCTGAAAGCGCTCGCCCAGTACAAAGCGGCAATACGCATCAAGTTGCGCCTGGAGAATAAGGACACTCTTTCGCCCACGGAGCGGGAGGACCTACGATGGGCAACTGAGACGGTCACGAAAGGCAGGGAGCACTTCTCGCAAATCGAACGGTTTGCGACCACGCATCCCACCTTCGAGAACAAAATAGAAGAAAACGTAGCGAAGGCTATGAAGGAAACGGAGGCGAAGAGACAGAGGTCCACGGAGGGAGAAAAACCCGCGGCCAAACGTCCTCGCACTCACACCACAGCTACTCCATCTGACCAACCGACCTCGTCCAAAAGAGTGCCGACGACCAGCGAAGTAGCCAAACGGCACTTGACGGTGGCGCTCGTTGACCGACGACACGAAAATGGCCAGATGACGGCGGAACAGTGGAAGCTAGTGGACAGCAAAATACTCGAGGCCATTGTTGCACAGGCGATCGACGAACCTAACAAACCTTCGCCCTCCTTTGAAGGAGCGGGGTGGTTCAGGGGAGTCAAGATTCTAAAGTGCAATGACGACCTCACGCTTAAATGGGTCAAGGAGGTGGTCCCGAAACTACGAGGACTGTGGCCGGGCGCTAACCTGGCTATAGTGGATAGGGACGATATTCCCGGTCCACCGCGGGCTAAGGTACGTGTACCAAGCGCGGTGAAACCGGAAAACGCCCTACTGCTTTTCCAGCGGCAGAACCCCGATGTCCCGACGACGGACTGGAAGATGATCCACGCGGGGAAACCCAACGCCGACGGTACACTTGATCTGATCCTCCAAATCAACAAAGAGGCAGAGGACAAGTTGTACCAGCGGTTCGGAAAGATGTCTTGGGGGACGGGTAGTGTTTACCTGCGCCTCAAAAAACGTCATCCGAAAGTCGGTAACGAAAACACTCTAAAGCCATGTGAAGTAGAAAAGGATCTTGGGCTGGAACCCATGACCGACGCTACTCTCATGCTTCGGCTAGACGACGGGAAGATTGACGAGATGGAGGTTGAGACGGGTGGAGTGTCGGCGGTGACAGCCACACCCACCTAGAAGGACACTGTACCTTCTGAAGGGAAAGGTCCTACAAATCAACCTCCACCACAGTAAGGTGGCTTCAGCTGAGCTCCTTCTCACACTAGAGGAGGGCAGCTACGACGTGGCCCTAATCCAGGAACCCTGGCGTTCCTCCGGAAATAAGGTTTCAGGGTTAGGGTCCACGAACTATAATCTTTTCCATGCAACAACGGTAGGTAAGATTCGATCTGCCTTGTTAGGAAGGATATTAACGCATATCTTCTACCTAATTTCAGTTCTGATGACCTGACGGTGGTCGCCATCGAAGGGGACGACAAGCTTAGACTTGTGGCCTCGTGCTATATGGCCCACGACGTCGAGGCACCCCCCACAGAACTACAGCACCTGACGGAAGAAGTCCTCAGACAAGGTTTCGACGCCGTGGTAGGTGCGGATGCCAATTCGCACCACCCTCAGTGGGGAAGCAAGGACACGAACGAACGGGGTGAGTCCCTTTTTAATTTTATATTACAAAACAATGTAGATATAGCTAATAGAGGGAACATCCCAACTTTCAAAGGTCCGATGTCGGAAGACGTTTTGGACATTACTTTTTCTTACGGGGCAGATACCTGGATCTCGGATTGGAGGGTGCTGGAAAGACCCTCCTTCTCTGATCACAGCTACATACACTTTACGGTCAACTTTAAACCGTTGCGTACAGAAAGGGTCTTCAGAAACCCCCGGAATACGGACTGGGATCTGTATGCAAATCGGTTAAAGACTCATCTGAGTAATGCCTCTCAGACCCTCTGCAGCTCGGACGTTGAGGCTAAGGCGAAACTCCTAACGTCAAAGATCATCCTTGCTTACCACGAATACTGCCCGCCCTCAAGGCCGGTAGGACGAAAATCCTATCCGCCCTGGTGGAGCAAGGACATTGGTAGGCAAAGAAGGGAACTTAGAGAGTTTTTCAAACTGGCCAAACTTACCGACTGTGCGGAGTGTTGGAGAGAGTACAAGACACTACTTCACTCCTACAAACAAGAGATACGGAGGGCCAAAAGAAGTTCCTGGCAGAACTTCTCTGGAAGTATGGACAAGACCTCCGAGGCATCCAGACTTCGGAAGATACTCGCCAAATCCCCCCCCATACCATCACTCATCCGCAAAGAGTCTGGAGAATGGACCAAGGATGGCAAGGAGACGCTTGAGGCACTAATGGAAGCCCACTTTCCTGGCTGTTCAGAGGTTCCCGACTCGTTCTCAACTGCACTCGGCACAGAGCAAGGGAATTGTGAGGGTCTAATCACCACATCCAGACTTCGATGGGCTTTGGGCTCTTTCGATTCCTTCAAATCGCCGGGTCCGGACGGCATTTTTCCCGCGCTTCTGCAAAAGGGAAGTGCTGTTCTGATACCGTGGCTCAAGGACGTTTTCAAGAGCTGTCTGAGACTGAACTATGTACCGATGGACTGGCGATTATGAAGGGTTGTATTTTTGCCGAAATCAAGTAAAAGCAGCCATTTGTATCCGAAGGACTATCGGCCCGTTTATACTGAAGACCTTTGACAGACTGCTAGACTCGTTTATTAAGGAAAGGGTTCCACCTGGCCTAATATCAACGAACCAACACGCCTATATGACAGGCAAGTCAACGGAGACAGCACTTCATCAGGTGGTTTTTCAGATAGAGAAAGCTTTTCACTACGGAGAATACGCGCTGGGAGCCTTCCTCGACATATCAGGGGCTTTCAACAATGTCTCCACAGAGGCACTGTTGGAAGGCCTTGCATCAATTGAGGTGCAGCCACCCATACAGGACTGGATTGGTAATCTGTTGAATTGCCGTACAGTGGTAGCGGAGTGGGGCGCAACAACCATGACGAGGAAGGCGAACAGGGGCACCCCCCAGGGGGGTATGCTCTCTCCGTTACTATGGAATCTAGTCGTTATTAAGATCCCTTTAAAGTTGAGGGACGGGGGGCCAAGGCTAACCGCATACGCGGATGACCTAGCCGTTGTCGTCTCAGGCAGGTGTCTCAACTCAATGAGCCAAGTACTCGAGAGGACACTGAAAGTGATTAATAACTGGGCAAAGACTGTGGGACTGGAAACAAACCCAGACAAGACGGACTTAGTTCTTTTTACAACAAAGTACAAAATCCCAACCTGGCTTCCTCCTAAACTGAACAACACCACACTCGCCCCCAAAACATTTACTAAGTACCTAGGAGTCATCTTGGACAGTAAACTGTCGTGGAAATTGAATGTGGAAGACAGGAAAAGGAAAGCCTTGAACGCCTTATACGCTTGCAGGAAAATGCTCGGTAAGACTTGGGGCTTATCCCCCCGTCTCACACATTGGATTTACACTGCAGTTATTAGACCCATTATGCTCTACGGGATCATAGTATGGTGGACTACGGTGGATAAGAAGACCTATGCCAAAAGACTCGAGACTGTACAGAGATTGGTCTGACTGCGAAAAGCGTCGCTAAAAAGGCCGCGCTTAGACTTAAGGTAACTGGACAGCTCACGCTACGACATTACGGCCACAGCAGGTTACACGCAGGGGTAGGCGAAAGCTCAGACTACGCCGTACCTCAAGCCAATTTCGACTTCAAACCCCACGTGATCCTAGAACCGGATGGGTGGCGACAGGGGCTCGAACCCAGCCGTCAATCCTTTAACCTGTTCACGGATGGACCCAAGATGACAGAGGGAGTGGGATCTGCAGTTTTCTGTCCGGAACTTGACCTTCAACAGTCTTTCCGGCTCCCGGACTACTGCAGCATCTTCCAAGCAGAGGTACACGCTGCCACAAGAGCGGCGCAACTAGCAATGGATCGCACCCCTCCAGACTCTCGGATAGACATCTATATCGACAGCCAAGCAGCCATAAAAGCAGCAGCTGGGGTATTGTCAAACTCGATATGCGTACGGAACTGCAAAACCAAATTGGACGAACTCTGTCGCAACAGAGTATTCACTATCTATTGGGTACCGGGTCACAAAGAAGTTGAGGGAAATGAGAAGGCTGATGCGCTCGCCAAAGCCGGGGCACGACTGCCGACGGTTAGCGAGCCAGACATCCATCCACCCCTCTCCACGCTCAAGACGGAAATAGAAGAGAATATGATTCGTGAAGCGGCGTCCATGTGGGAGAGATCTACATCTCACAGGACAGCAAAAATTAAGCTTCGCGAACACAATATCAACAACACAGAGTTTGTACTATCACTCCGAAGAGATGATTGCAAACTATTAACCGGGATACTCACGGGACACTGTCTCACACCGTCCCACGCTGCCAAACTTGGCTTGGTACCAAGTGATGCATGCACAAGATGTGTTGAAGACAGTGCCAAGGGTACCCTGGAGCATTTGCTGTGTCACTGCCCTGCTCTCTACAGATCACGGGTCAGCTGCCTCGGATCCGCGTCGTTCCCTTCCTTGGAAAGAATCGCGGAACAAAAAAGCGGCGACTTGCTTAGATTTGCCAAAACGTTTTTAAAAAATTATATACAGGTCTGAAGCTCCAGAACCTTTCTGGTATCACTATGGACCAACATGGTCTATGTGAGACCCCCCCGTGGGTCAGCCAGCCTAACCTAACCTAATCTACATTGAAACAGCGTGGCGGAGGAGTTATGGTGTGGGGTTGTATGGTTACATTGGGCGTGAGAGAGTTGGTATTTGTAGACGAAATAATGGACAAACCCGTATACCTAAATATACTTAAAGAAAAGTAAAAATAAAGCATTGAAAAATGCTTGAATTTAAAGACGATATTTTATTTTCAACATGATAATGACCCTAAGAACACTGCTTTCGACGTCCGTATGAGGCTTATATACAATGTTCCACATATTCTACCACATCCGCCACAATTACCCGATCTAAATCCCATCGAACACCTTTGGGATGAATTGGAAAGACGGGCTCGAAGGCACAATATAACTAATAAAAGCCAACTAATGAATATCCTTTCACTAGAATGGCAAATTATAGGAGCAGACATTACCAACAACTTTGAAAATCAATACCTACAAGACCTAACGAAGTATTGAAGAGATTGGGTTATGCTACAAAGTATTAATTATGCCATAACTTAATGTTTCTTTAGTTTATAAGTAAGTGTGCCAATACTTTTGTCCATGTCAAAATCGACTATGAAATAAATTTTTGCTTATTTTTTCTAAATATAACAAGTAGTATGTGAATTATTTATGCCCTGCAATGAAGGTGGTATAAATGCATAAGTTGAGCCACAACGTGGCACTTTAAGGCAGGTTCTCACCTTGTGGATCCGAAAAAGTGCACTTTTTTTTAGGAATTTTGTTTGAGAAATCGGTTAAAGATACAACGCTGAAAATTTTTTTTTGGATATGAACACACATTTATTTAGAGAATACAATTTTTCAAATTGAATGAATCAAAAAAGGGGGGGAGGGGGCGTCCATCAGTGGCGCCATGTCGGCGAGGAGGTGTCCCGCTACCGGAAGTGATTCCGTCAAAACCCGTGATCTGAAACACAAAAATCGAACATATTCTTAATGTGTACCGTATTATCTATTGAATGAACCAAGATCATGAAAAAAATCAAAATTACAAAAGTTATAAGGTTTTGAAAAAAAAATTAAGATTTTCGCATTTTTTTGTTCACTTATTATTTTTTTAAGGAAGGAAGGGAGCGGACATACAAGGTAAAGTCTCTGATTGCGTTCAACCTGGCGAACGCCAGAACGATCCTTGTCCCTGTCCAATCCAAGCTGATGCACAGCCTCCGCGCGGCCCTTCTGGATAGCTATTTGGCATCCGCTGAATAGTGAACTAATGTGTGCAGCGAGTCCTATCCCCAGGACTTAAAATTTGGGTTGTGCGCAGGGTTTGGTGCCCGCCACGGAAAACCAAATACCAATGAAAGCTAGCAAACAAGCCTCGGAAGGAGCCCACAATGTTGACGACCACAGCAAACAATTCAAGGACCATGATTTGAGGATATGCACCTGGAATGTCCGGACCCTCTATAGGGAAGGTGCCTCTATCCAACTGGCGGACGCCCTCACGAAATGTAAGGCTGACATCACCGCCATCCAGGAAATGCGATGGACAGGACAAGGTTGCTCCAAGCGAGCAGACTGCGATATCTACTACAGCTGCCATGCGGAGAAGCGCGAATTTGGCTGCGGATTTGTGGTCAGCAAGAGACTTCGCCACCACGTCTCTCGGTTCACTCCGGTGAACGAACGGCTGGCTTCGATCCGCATCAAAGCTAAATACTTTAGCATCAGCCTAATTTGCGCGCACGCCCCGACGGAAGAGAAGGACGATGCGCCCAAGGATGCCTTCTATGCGAAGCTCGAGGACGTCTACGACAGGTGCCCGGCCCATGATGTCCTCGGGGACTTCAACGCAAAGGTCGGGCGAGAAGGCATATTTGGCCCCACAGTCGGGCAGTTCAGCCTCCATGGGACCTCTTCGAACAACGGTCTGAGGCTGATCGATTTCGCCGCGGCACGAAACATGGTAGTTAGTAGCACCAGATTCCAGCACCTCGATATCCACAAGGCCACCTGGTTATCCCCCGATCAATCCACCCGCAACCAGATTGATCACATTGTGATTGATGGAAGGCATGCTTCTAGCATTCTAGATGTGCGCACGTTCCGAGGACCCAACATCGACTCGGACCACTACCTTGTTGTAGCCAAGGTACGCATGCGTCTTTGCGCAGCGAAGACCGCACAACCTAGTTTGCGAAGAAAGCTGGACATCAGTAAGCTGCGATCACAAGGGGTAGCCGAAGCCTACTCCGCTCAACTCTCCAACCAGCTCGGTCGCTCCCCCTCTCCACCTGATGACATCGGCGGATTATGGGCTCACTTATCCCACTCTATGCGCGCCGCCGCAGAAAATGTCCTTGGTTTTCGACGCCCACCACCAAAAAACCAATGGTACGATGAAGAGTGTCGCGCAGCCACTGCAGTGAAGAATGCTGCCTACAAGAAGACCCTGCAGTCGGCTGCCACGCGAGCCATGACAGAAAAATACCGGGAGGAGAGGAAGAAAGAGAGGTGCCTTTTTAGACGCAAGAAACGGGAGCAAGAAAGGCACGAGCGTGAGGAAATCGAGGAGTGCAGGAGCAGGAATGACGCCCGAAAATTCTTCCAAAAAGTTAAGCGTCTTACGGAAGGATTTAAGCCTGGGGCATCTTCTTGCAGAGACGAAAACGGGGATCTGGTTACGGATGCGCAGGGTGTGCTGAGGTTGTGGAAGGAGCACTTCACCAAGCTGCTCGCAGGCGACGAAGGGAACAATACCGCCAGTGGTGAAGATGTCCAGATGGCACCAATCGACGACGACGGTGTGGATGTGCCACAGCCCAGCCATGACGAGGTCCGGGTCGCTATCCAGCGACTCAAGAACAACAAAGCTGCAGGGTCGGATGGGCTACCAGCTGAATTGTTCAAGGCCGGCGGCGGTGAGCTGATTGGGTGCATGCATCAGCTCATTTGCAAAATATGACTGGAGGAACGAATGCCCAACGATTGGAACCTCAGTGCCCTTTGTCCTGTGCTGAAGAAAGGCGACCCAACAATATGCGCCAACTACAGGGGTATCTAGGCTGATACCCCTCTAGGCTTCCCATTGCATACAAGGTCCTGACGAGCGTATTATGTGAAAGACTAAAGCCACTCGCCAAGGCGCTGCTTGAACCTTATCAGTGCGGCTTTAGACCTGGTAAGTCCACCATCGACCAGATATTCACTCTACGCCAAATCCTGGAGAAGACCCATGAGAACCAAATCGATACACACCATCTCTTCATCGATTACAAGGCAGCATTCGATAGCCCGATAAGGGATCGCCTATATGCCGCATTGTCTGAACTTGGTATCCCTGCAAAGCTCGTTAGACTTTGCAGAGCGACGTTGAGCAATACGCGCAGCTCCGTCAAGGTTGGAAGTGACCTCTCCGACCCCTTTGATACCGTTCGAGGTTTCAGACAGGGCGATCCTTTGTCCTGCGACCCCTTCAAATTCACCATGGAGAGTGTTCTGCGCAAGGCCGGTGTACATCGTAATGGCACAATTTTCAACAAAAGTGTCCAGCTCCTTGCTTACGCTGATGATATTGATGTCATCGGACGTAACAAGCGAGATGTCACCGCTGCCTTTGCGGCTATCGAAAGAGAATCTGCCAAAATGGGTCTGGTGGTAAATGAGGGCAAGACGAAGTATATGCTGTCTACACGCAGGGACTCGCAGCGGCTAGGGTCTCACGTCGAGGCCGACAGGTATGCTTTTGAAGTTGTCAAGGAATTCGTCTACCTTGGCACCGCCATCAACAGCAGCAATGATGTCAGTCTGGAGATAAAGCGAAGGATAACTCTTGCCAACAGGTGCTACTACGGTCTCGGTAGGCAATTGAGAAGTAGAGACCTCTCTCGACCGACAAAACTTGCACTCTATAGGACGCTTATCTTGCCCGTGCTCCTCTATGGCGCTGAAGCATGGACAATGAGACGAAACGACATAGCGGCCCTTGGAGTGTTCGAGAGGAAGGTGCTTCGCAAAATCTTCGGCCCTGTTCGGGTTGGTGACGACTATCGCATACGAACCAATAACGAGCTGTATGAGCTGTATAAGGACATGGACGTAGCGCAGCGAATTAACATCCAGCGGCTACGCTGGCTCGGTCATGTCTGCCGCATGGACGACGAAGCACCGGCGAAAAAGGTATTCGATGCGATGGTTGGAGGTCGACGGCGAAGAGGGAGGCCGTGTCTCCGGTGGAAGGACCAAGTGGAAGAGGCCCTGGTATCTCTTGGTGTGACCAACTGGAGAAGGCGCGCGCAGCAGAGGCGGCTGGAGAGAAGTTTTGCGGCAGGCCGTAACCCGATAACGGGTTGTTATGGCCAGTTAAGTAAGTAAGTATTATTTTTTTAAATAAACAATTTTCAATATATTTGGCTGATCGTGGTTCGTTTATTAGAAACAAATTTGGTGACGATTGGTTCATTCCAGCGCCTTCAATCACTTCCGTTAGGTCCGAAAATGTGGTTCTCAGAAAAACGCGTGTAAAGTTTAAAGCGCGCTCGGCCGGTGCTCGACACTGCTCTATATAACGGCCTGTAACTTTAGTTGTTGTTGTTGTGAGATTTGGTGAAAATCATCTCCGAAGGCTTTCCAAGCTTTGCGACGCTTCGTGGATACAGGGATTTTCCAGCCGATTCGACTACGCCACAATTCCTGCAAGATAAGTTTCGCTGACACAATGACCGGTGTGTAGCCAGCCTAGCGGGTCAAATAAGTGAGCAATATTATTTAAATTCAAACTTTAAATCTGCCTTAAATTCAAACTCATCACTAATGATGGAAACCCGATTCTAAATCGATTGTAGAGAAGACTTTTGCTTTTCCTAAATTTGAAAGTATTACATTGCAGTCTGGGATAGGATATTTATCTGCTATAGTTTTTTCGTTTAATTTTTTGTAATCAGTAACCATTCTCATTTTCTGCGTACCATCTTCGTTGGTACCTTTCTTGGGGACTACCCATATCGGCGAATTATAGGGACTTTTGCTTTCTCTTATAATATTTCCTTCTAACATTTTCTTTATTTCTTTATTAACAAATTCGTTAGCTGATAGTGGGTAAGGATATTGCTTACTCCAAATGGGACTGTCTGTAATCGTTCTAATTTCCGCGTTTACATCCGTTCTGAAGGGTAGAGACGTATCAATTTTTCCGTGTTCATTTAAAATTATATTTTTTATTTTCCTTATTTTGTCTTCATCGTTTTGCTTTAAGTTATTTATTTGCCCTAGCTAATTTTCGTCAAGCGTATAGATTTTTTCTTTATGATTGTTAGTTGAGAGTGTATTATCTTCAAAATTCAGTTGTATTTTCGCTTTGCTTAGCAAATTCACTCCTATCAGCATATCACTTTGTAAATTGTCAATTTCATAAAATCGTGTTAGTTGATTAAAAATATGTGCATTATAACAATGGGTAATCGTTGTATAGCCATTTATTGTTTTTACGCGTTTGGCAATTTCTAATTGTTGTCTGTTCGGTAAAATGTTTGGTTTACAGTAACAATTTGTTGCTCCTGTATCTATCAACACTTTTAATTTTCTGTTTGTTCCTCGTAATTGTCTGAATATGTAAGGTAGGGGGTTGCCTCGTCTAAAAAAGCATTCTCCTGTATATTATTAACTCTTTGTTGTTTCAATTGGGGTTGATGACTATTGGCTGATTCGAAACTTCTCTTTGGCGTTCGCTCTTGTGTGTTATTAGATTGGAACGGTGGTCTAAAGGTATTCTGTCTAGAATGATGATTAGTCTGCAGTCTAAATTGGTCTGAACTATCTACTTCCATTGGTATTGGGTTAGGTCGGTTTTGCCATCCAAAATTTCCATAATTGCTGTTTTGCTGAATGGGACGTTGACTAAAACGTAAGTTATTGGAATGTTGATTATAATAATTTTGTCTAGGGTAATCCCTGTTATTATTATTAACATTTCTATTATTATTCGCTTGTCTTCTATTCTGACTGAATTCATTAGCAAACTGCATTCTGATCTGGTTAGACTCCATTTCTTGCGCTTTAGCTAGTGCGTTTGGCAGGTCTAGTGGGTTAAGGGACATTAAAATGTTGTTCAATGGATGATTTAATCCTGTTATAAAAACCCTAAGTGCATCTGAACGATGTCTTTTATTATATTCTTTCGTTATTTCCGAGTTATTTCCGTAAGTCATTATAGTTTTGTTAGTCATTAGTGTCAACTGTGAATTCACTTTGTTGTAATAATCTACTAAGTTTAAATTCGTTTGTCTAATTAGATTCAATTCTTGCTCTAATATATGCAGAGGACGTTTATCTGCATAGGCAAAGTCTAGACGGCTGATGATCGCGTCGAAATTAAGGACTGTGCCATGATTTGTTAAAGTATCATTGGCATCTTGTGTAATCTTATTTCTCAATATAGTTAATGCGGCAAAATATTTCCTACTTCCTTGAGCGTACAGTGACATTGTGTTCCTAGCTGCTTCTCTCCAACTCACATATCCCTGTCCGTTAAATTCAGGTAAGGATTTTATGATATCTAGAGTCTCATTACAAAGAATTGTTTCCGTGATACTTTGTTTTTCAAATTCCGTAACACTATGCGTACTCGTCAAATCCCTTAGCTGTCTTTTTAGTTGGTTTAGTTCAGTTTTTAGGTCATGTGTCTGCACTGAAATAAGTCGTGCTAACGTTTCGTCATTAATATTTGTGGTCATTTTGTCACTTTATACTTTTATTATTATTACACTTCTTAACTTTATTATTACTACACTTCTTAAAATTAAGATTTGGTTTTACTTTTCTCCTTTGTTGCAGGATACTTGATGGTGTGATATCCGGTGGATCCTTTTTGTCCTTTAGGGTCCTTATTCTCCAGATATCTTGATTGATGAGTCCCGAACTGTCCTCTTCAGAGTCCTCTTCAATACAAAGTTTGTTGATTGTTGGGCACGGCAAATATATCTTAACGCGTATTGCTTTATTTCTCCTTTTGTTGCAGGATACTTTTTATTGCAATATTAACTTCGAAATTACCGTGGTCCCTGCTCGGGGGCCAATTAAAAAGCGGTGGTGTTGCTTGGTTGAGCTCCAAATTGAGTCTGCTTTATTCTATTCATTAATTTCTCTGCTAAGCAGAGCGCCCACGCTTAAACATTACCCTAAGCCACTGGTAGCCGCTGTCGCTGCTGCTGCAATTCCTGGTAAGCTGTCGTAAGCTTTTCTGCTGTGCTGCTGTTCTGCCTGTTCGAGATGTTTGTGCAGCTGCACCAGATCGCTTACATCGTTTTTGTTGTGTCAGCAATTTTGGTGGGAGCATAAGCGGCTGCATTCCTTAACTTGGCGCAAGCCAGATACGATCTACGGGCCAACTCAGCAGGGTTCCAAGAAGGCGATTTGCTCTACAACCCGCAGCGGAGGCAAGGTTTGTCTCCGAAACTTCAAGCGTCATGGGAAGGACCTTACAAAGTCGTGACTAGGATAAACGACGTGGTATACAGGATTCAACGTTGCAGCAATAAAGGCGCTAAGCTGAAGGTAGTCCATTTGGAGCGCCTGGCGCCTTATCACAGCGGAACCTCGGCACTTGTTCGGGACGAACAAGTCTAAGTGGTGGGCAGTGTAACGATAAGACAGTATGTCGCTGTGCAAAGCAATCCTGTCGCTACGCGCCGTGCTATAATTCAATCTGGCAACGACGGCCGCGATAATAAGGGAAACTTTTAGTCTAACCTGGCAATGATGGAAACTTTTAGTCCAACCTGGCAATGATGGTCGCGATCATCATGGAAACCTGTAGTCCACTCCGGAATGTGCGAGAACGATCTGCGCGATGGCCGGACAGGTATAAAAGGCAGCCGGGTGCGGCGCAGCGAGGCAGTCTGATTTTGACTAGTGAAGGTGCCACACGGAGTAATTAAGCAAATAATTAAGTGTAAAGACAGTGAAGTGTAAATTGTGGAATAAAGTGATTGTTCGATTGTTATTCTATTGACTGCGTTTGAGAAACTGAGTGTGTTTTATTTTTAACTTACGCAATCCAGATATGCGTAACAGCCCACTAGAGCTAGTATTCGTAACAATGTAAACTAGTTATCTGTACTAAATCTTCTAGCCACTGCTTTCGGTTAAATAACCGGTACCTTTACCAATAAAATAACTAAGTGATTTGTTCTTTCAAAATGCTTTATTATAATTTTATTATTTTGCCGCATTTTTGCATATATATTTGTTTTGTTTGACCCGATTGTAGCAGCGCTCTACCACGTTTTTCATCCGCTTCTCAAATGCCATTTGACCTTGGGCCTTGAATGCATCTAAAAGAGAGAACACAAATTATGTACATAATGATAAATACTTGTAAGAAAAACTTTTACGATGGTAATTCTGTTACTCCTATCTTGTGCAAAGTTTTTAATAAATCATCGAGAGCAATTTGACTGATTTTGTGGCGAATTGCCCATGACTTAACCTCAAAACATTTGTCCTGGACAATGTGTTCGCCCCCATCAGCAAAATGCTCGTTGCTAGCCTCTTTCTCACTTACATCACTAGAAGTGCTCGCAGCGCAATCTTCCTCTATTTTATTGTCTAATTTCCTAAACTTCCTAACATTGGCTTCGAAATTTCTTTTTCCCCTACTCATGTTTGCAAACTTTTTTTATTTAAGTTTTTGCTTATATCCTATTCCTTATTCGCACACTATTTGTTTATAATTTGTTAAAAAATAAAATATTTAACACGTTTATACGTATCTTCTTTAATTTTGTGGTTTCTCCGCGCTGTATTTTGAAAATATTTTTTCAGCTTCTTGTCCAGCAGCTTCAAACTTCACCAAAACGCACAAAATTCACAAATCTGACATTTTCATGATGACAGGTGACTGTGACGTACATATATATTTGTTTCACTCTCACAAATGGAAGAATGAATTAAATTGAAATGTAAAGGAGTTCTTTCACTCTTGCGAGTAGTTAATGCCCGAAATTGAAATGCGCGCGTAACGGTAGATGTGGTCATCATGTGGGGAATCATTATTTATCTTTATATTGTAACGATGAGCCAGTCTGTCGCGGTGCAAAGCAACCCTGCCGCTACGTGCCGTGCCATAACCCAATCTGGCAACGACGGCCGCGATAGTAACTTTTAGTCCAACCTGGCAACGATGGTCGCGGTCATAAGGGAAACTTCTAGTCCAATCTGGCAACGTGCGAGAACGATCTGCGCGACGGCCGGACAGAGTATAAAAGGTGGCCAGATGCGGTGCAGCGAGTCAGTCTGGTTTTGACAAGTGAAGTTGCCACACGGAATAATTAAGCAAATACTTAAGTGTACGAACAGTAAAGTGTAAACTGTGAATAATAAAGTGACTGTTGGTGCATTTTATTGTCTGCATTTAGGAAACTGACTGTGTTTTATTTTCAAATCACACAATCCAGAGATACGTGACAGCCCACTGGACTTAGTATTCGTAACATTTGGTGTCAGAAGTGGGATTGTGGAAAATTGAAAATAACTAAATAAATAAAATTATAAAAGTACGGACATGGTTAAACTCGAGCTGCTGAAGGTAGACCAGCTGAAGAAGGAGCTGGCTGCCTGGAATTTGCCGACTGCTGGCGGGAAGGTGGAGTTGCAGTTGCGCTTGCGAGAAGCATGTGAGGCACGAGGCGTCGATTGGACTGTGCACGAGTTCGGAGCACAAGAACTGGAGGCGTCGGCCAAGGTGGAGGAGTCGCCTGCTGGTGCTGCTTCGCTACAGAGTACAGCGGCTGCACCAATACAAGCGTTGGACATGAGCCAACTAATGGCTGCACTCAAAGGCATGTCGGCGCAAATGGAGACTGCAAATCGTGAAAATCGTGAGATGTCGGCGCGGATGGCAGCGAAGCTGGAAACTACGAATCTCGAAATTTCGGCAAAAGTCGAGACTGCAAATCGGGAAATGGCGGAAAATTCTGCGCGCATAGAGCAGAAGGTGGAGGAAATTTCCAATAGCCTGAATGTGAAAGTTGAGCATCTCGAGACGCGAATAGACGATTGGGACAAACGAGTTGACGAAATGGGTGAATCCCTGAACAGACGAGTTGACAACCTGGATGAGTCCTTGAACAAACGAGTTGACAGTCTGGAAGATTCGATGCACAGAAAGATAGACGAACGGTTTCGAGAGGTACAGCCATGAGAATGTTTGCCACCGGTTCAGGACGGTTTTGCTGCCAGAACAGAAGTGCCTACTTATGATGGTGCTGCGCCGTTCGACACATTTAAATTGCAATTCGACTTGGCTGCTTTGGAAAATCAGTGGACAGATATCAGGAAAGGTCGGAGGTTGGCACTGGCGCTGAAAGGTCCTGCGGCTGAGGTAATCAAATCAGTTCCAGAATGTTTAAGAAGTGATTACGGTGCCATCATGAGAGCATTAACAGCGAAGTATAGCAACGAGCACAACCATGCGCTATACTACTGTGAGCTGAAGAACCGCAAGCAAAGAGCCAACGAGGCGCTGCAGACATATGCAGCAGACATTGAGCGGCTCGTACAGTTGTGCTACCCAAAATTTGGTGCTGATGATCTCGAGAGGATGAAGATTGAGTCGTTTGTTGAAGGTCTTCATGATCCAGAAACACGTCGCAGTGCGTTGATGATGGGCAAGCCAACATTTAAGGAAACGGTGACCAGCGCGATGACATATGAAGCGGCATGGATGGGGAGCACTCGGTATGCACCTGCAAGGATACGCCAGATTCAGGCGGACAACGACATTCCGATCCAAGCCATAAGCTCTGAGATACCGGGCAGGCCACGAGTGGTCTCCTCTAAAGTTGTTTGCTGGGTGTGTGGCAAGCAGGGCCACATATCACGAGACTGCCGCCAACGAAAGAGGCGTTCCCGTTCCCGATCGCAATCGCCTGAAGCGAAGAATACTGACAATCGAGGCTCAGCCAACAAGCGCAGGGCTGAGGACGAGGAGCCGTGAAACTAAAACGGGTCAGCCCAAAGGGGCGTGAGCTGATCCCCACAATCTGCCGCCCCACCATCCTTGTCTCACAGCTGAAACGACAGCCCAGCAGCTTGACAATTGAAGGAAGGATAGATGGAAAGTGGTTCGTGTTGACACTAGATACTGGAGCGTCATATTCGATCATAAAAAGGAAGCTGCTGAAGAACTGGGAACCGCTGCATGGCATACAGCTGCGGACGGCGACTGGCGAGCGCGCGCCGGTAAGAGGGAAAGTTACAAAAACGATTGCTATCGGCACCAGCAGCCTGGAACATGAGTTCATCGTCGCGGATATAATGGACGACGTGATTATCGGCGTGGATTTCATGATTAGGCACGGTTTTACGCTGGACCTGAAGGAAAATGTGCTGAGATATGCCAACGTTGAATTCCCGCTGCACACCGTCTATGAGCGAAGCGTGGCGGTAAGGAAGGTTGTATCGGGTCAACGCAGGAGGATACCAGCGAATTCCGAGGCGATTGTGTGGGCAAAGGTGGACGAGGACGATGGGACGAGTCGGCTGTGGGTAGTAGAAGCACCGAAACAAGGACACGACAACATCATCATCGGACGTACATTAGTGGAACCTAAAAATGGCAGGATACCAGTCAGAATACTGAACCCCCTGAATGCACCCAGATATGTCGGAAAAGATGAGGTAATTGGCGAGTGTAAGGAAGCTGTAGCAGTGGTCAATTGCGAGAGTAGCCCGCCTGGAGGTAATAAGAAGAGCGGTTTTAACATGGACGCCATACCGCAGGAGAACCAGTGGAGCAGCGAGTTGACGGCCAAGCAGAAACAGAAGGCGAGGTCACTCCTGCAGCACTATGGGTCAATATTTGCGGCGGAAGCAGGCGGAAGAACAGCCATAGTGAAGCACAACATCGACACCGGAAGTGCAAAACCGATTCGCCAACCGCCAAGACGAGTTCCTCTGGCCAAGAGGGAGGAGGTCACAAATTTGATCGAGAACATGCGGAAAGACAAGGTCATAGAGCCTTCTTCGGGCCCCTGGTGCTCGCCGGTTGTGCTAGTCAAGAAAAAAGATGGCAGTACCCGGTTTTGTGTGGACTATCGGAAGCTCAATGATGTGACCAAGAAGGACAGTTATCCACTACCTCGGATCGATGACACCCTGGACACACTGTCAGGCACGCAGTGGTTCTCCACGCTCGACTTACGCAGCGGCTATTGGCAGGTAGAGCTTGCAGACAAGGACAAGGAGAAAACGGCTTTCAGTGTTGGCGATGGTTTGTGGCAGTTCACCGTCATGCCGTTTGGACTCTGCAACGCACCAGCAACATTCGAGCGGCTGATGGAACGCGTGCTAAAAGGGCTGCATTGGCGGACGTGTCTGGTGTACCTCGATGACATAATCGTAATGGGTGAAAGCTTCGACGACCACCTGGGAAAGCTGAAGGAGGTATTTGAGCGGATACAAAAAGCCGGGCTTAAACTCAACCCAAAGAAGTGCTCGCTGTTTCAAAAGGAGGTCAAGTATCTGGGTCATACGGTTTCCGCCCGCGGAGTACATACGGATGAAGGCAAAATCACGGCGGTGAAGGAGTGGCCCCGGCCACGCAATCCACACGAACTCCGCAGTTTCCTGGGCCTGTGCACATACTACCGCCGATTTGTTCAGGGATTCGCGAACATAGCCAGCAGCCTGCACAAACTGACGAAAAAGAGCCAAGCTTTCGAGTGGAACGAGGAGCAGGAACAGGCTTTTGCACGTCTGAAGGAAAAACTGTGCAGCGCTCCAATTCTGGCCTTCCCCGTGCCTGGGGAGATGTTTGTGCTGGATACAGATGCAAGCGGGAGTAGTATTGGCGGTGTGCTATCACAGATAATAGACGGCCAGGAACAAGTGATAGCGTACTACAGTAGGGTTTTATCGAAACCGGAACGCAATTACTGTGTGACACGGAGAGAACTGCTGGCGGTATTGGACTGCGTGAAACACTTCCACAAATATCTGTATGGACAAAGGTTTCGCCTGCGCACAGATCATGCGGCATTGAGATGGCTCCTGAACTTTAAAGACCCTGAAGGGCAATTGGCGCGGTGGATCGAGCGACTGCAGAGCTACGACTACACGATGGAGCATCGCAAGGGCAGTAGCCATGGAAATGCCGATGCCTTGTCCCGTCGTCCGTGCAAAGTCGAATGCAGGCAATGCTCGCGAGCCGAAAGCAAAGAGCAGATAGTGGACGTCCGGTTGGTCAGCGTCATGCCAGAGGAAGAGTGGTCTGCGGAGAGGCTACAAAAAGACCAGAGTGAGGATGCGGATCTTGCGAAGATCGTCGAAGGCAAGGAGCAAGGCGCACGTCCAGACTGGCAGGAGATGGCCGGTGAAAGCCCGATCGCTAAGGCTTACTGCGCACAGTGGAAAAGTCTGCGGCTGATAGAAGGATGCCTGTACCGCGAATGGGAGAGCGCGGATGGTCGTACCAGCAACCCCCTAATGGTAGTGCCGAAAAGCAGAATCAACGAGGTCATCGAGGCATACCATAACGACTCCAGTGGAGGGCACCTAGGCATCACCGAAACCGTCGCCAAAATAAAAAGACGATTCTACTGGGTAGGATGTCAGGAGTCTGTAGCCGAGTGGATTAAGAGCTGCGACCGATGTTCAGCCGCGAAAGGGCCGACAAGAAAATCTCGAGGCCGCATGCAGCAGTACAACGTGGGCGCTCGCGCGCCCTTCGAGCGGATTGCTATGGACGTTGCCGGCCCATTCCCAACTAGCACTCAAGGCAACAAATATGTGCTGGTCGTAATGGATTACTTCAGCAAATGGCCCGAAGTGTACCCTATTCCTAACCAGGAGGCCACCACGATCTCGGAAAAGCTGGTAAACAACTGGGTCGCCCGGTTCGGAGTTCCGTTGGAGTTGCACTCAGATCAAGGCCGGAATTTCGAGTCTGCGGTATTCAAGGAAGTGTGTGGGCTGCTGGGGATAAAGAAAACGCGTACCACTCCTTTGCACCCACAGTCCGACGGCATGGTGGAACGCTTTAACCGGACACTGGAGGAATACCTGCGGAAAGTGGTAGGCAGGAATCAAAAGGATTGGGACACGCATATCCCCCTGTTCCTGATGGCGTATAGGTCAGCCCCGCACGACACGACATCACTCACTCCAGCCCGAGCAGTGTTCGGCACAGAGTTGCGGTTACCCGCTGACTTGAAGTTCGGGGTAGTCAGCACGACGGGAGGCGCTAAGACGGACTACGTGGCCAATAAGCGGGCGGAACTAGAGGAAATTCACCAGTTTATAAGGAGCCGCACCAAACTGGTCAGCGATAAGGCGAAAGCCAGATACGATCTACGGGCCAACTCAGCAGGGTTCCAAGAAGGCGATTTGGTAATGCTCTACAACCCACAGCGGAGGAAAGGTTTGTCTCCAAAACTTCAAGCGTCATGGGAAGGACCTTATGAAGTCGTGACTAGGATTAACGACGTGGTATACCGGATTCAACGTTGCAACAATAGAGGCGCTAAGCTGAAGATAGTCCATTTGGAGCGCCTGGCGCCTCATCACAGCGGAGCCTCGGCACTTGTTCGGGACGAACAAGTCTAAGTGGTGGGCAGTGTAACGATGAGCCAGTCTGTCGCGGTGCAAAGCAACCCTGCCGCTACGTGCCGTGCCATAACCCAATCTGGCAACGACGGCCGCGATAGTAACTTTTAGTCCAACCTGGCAACGATGGTCGCGGTCATCAGGGAAACTTCTAGTCCAATCTGGCAACGTGCGAGAACGATCTGCGCGATGGCCGGACAGAGTATAAAAGGTGGCCAGATGCGGTGCAGCGAGTCAGTCTGGTTTTGACAAGTGAAGTTGCCACACGGAATAATTAAGCAAATACTTAAGTGTACGAACAGTAAAGTGTAAACTGTGAATAATAAAGTGACTGTTGGTGTATTTTATTGTCTGCATTTAGGAAACTGACTGTGTTTTATTTTCAAATCACACAATCCAGAGATACGTGACAGCCCACTGGACTTAGTATTCGTAACAATATTATACTTTTTTGGGAGTTTTTTACTATTATTTTCTTTTTTTGCAATGAATGTTGACAACTATGGATTGGGTTACATGAAAATGGTTGCATAATACGTTCCACTATAAGCAACTTTTTCACATGATTGCGAGTGATAGTACTATTAGAAAGCAACTGTCCATGTATTAGTTAAGGCAAAAATTGTATGCATGTGTTGGAGTTTCCGTCACCGCCGTCTTGCAGGGTTACCTCTGCTGACAGGGAGCTAACCACTTCACCAACACTTTTACAAAATTTTAAGCTTAAACTAGTACATGGAAAAACATTTCTTGAACCATTTCTTCAAGAGCAAAAGAGACGCTTGGACATTTTGCATGACCCCTATGTTAGAATGAGATAAACAATAATTATCAAAACACATTTTCAATGTGGCCAATCATTCTTGTGTAAAAAATTGTCGTACTTTTGGTGAAAGTAAAACACTAAAATTTGCCCCGGAATCCACTAAAATTTCCCCCAAAAATTATAAATATTAATATGATCCGAAATTTGGCAAGTTAGGGGCTTCTTCATAGCCAAGATTGCTTGCTGAGCACAGCCGCCGAAAGAAATGTTGCTTTTTCTATATTCGGTGTTAAGCAGCAACTGGATTCGAATGCGAGGTCCGAATGTTGCACCAACCTCTGAGCCACGGTGGTCGTACACGATTTTACTTAAAAACATATTTTGGATTAAAAAATGTATTGAATCGCTCTAACATCACTTTTTGGACATGTTGTTCACAGTATATAATATTTTGTCCAGCTAAATTTTCCACGGGAAATGCATATACTATGTACGTAATGCGTTTTTAACGAATTTTTTTAGCCTTGAGTCGATTAACCAATCCAGATCCTGCCATTCTATAAGCCTGTTTGTCTAGTCTACTCCTGTATTGTGCAACATGAAACCTTTGATTTTAATACAAATTTTACCCTTTTTGCCCATAAGTTTGCAAAAAATCAACACTGCAGGAGAAATTTAGATAGACAATGAATTGGCAACACTGAATGCAACACGCATGACCGAATGAAACAGCAATATGCGAATATTCAAATATTCAATTTAAAATGCGGGTGTTAGAATGAAACAGCAATAAATATATTATCAGGTGCTCGTCGCGTTTAAATTTGCACATTTATACACAAAATTGTGGAAAACTCGTAAAAAGTGAAATCAGTAAAAAATAAACCCAGTGAAATTTCGAAGGAAAAAACGGAAAACAGATAAGTACCACTTTTATTACAATATTTATTTAACTTGCTAACTTAACCGATATATTTTTAGTGACGAAGCCCTCCTTCAGTTTAACTGGGATGGAAGGTGCAGCAAGCGGGCATTGGATAAACTTCGTTTAATGGATGAAAGTTTGTTTGGTAAGCATAACTTACACTAGTTTCCAAATTCGTTAACATCATTTGACTGTTATTCCCTTTTTAAATACTTTTTTTATATGTTTTTAGATGTTTTCAAGGCACCTGGGCGGTCGGCATTCGAAAAAGCCATCAAAAAATTTGTAGAACGGTCGAGCAACCGGTGAAGCAAAGGAAATTCAACTGAAAACAACAACTCTCTTCAGCTTAAAAATTAATGTATATTTCTGTATGTTATCCGTTTGCCGTTATGTAATGTTTTGTTTATTGTTATTAATGAAACCGAAACCATAACAAGTTATTACTCAATTACTATTGAGGTAGGTATAACCGTTACCACACTAGGTATATTACCAGTTAAATAACCGGTACTGGTAACGAATGAGTGAGCGAGACAGATATATAATTAGCTTTTCAATAAGCTATATAAGTGGAAACGAGATGGAAGCTCACACGTATACAAGACTTTCGGTTACTTTTTCCCACCGCTCTTAAGAAACTATATAGGGGAGGTAACCGAAAGCGCAGTGAATACAAACGGTTATATATACGGTTATATAACCAGTTGCTGTCTGACAGGGATCGTTGCTCGAGCAACTGCACAAGATGAAAAGCAAATTTAATTTCCATGGCTTTCGGTTCTGCTATGAATAATGAACCATGTGGATACGCAAAGGCAGTGTGTGTACCAAAACCATGAATTTCTGCTATGCAATGTTGGCATTCATGTAGGCTTCGTTGCCTTCTGGCCTAATAAAATTCATACCGATACATTTTTAAATGCATATATTAACAGCAACATATTATTATTTATTATTATCATTTTCTTAAAATTTATATTATTTAGTAGTTTTATGTGTTCTTTAGTATTTTTATTTTATTCTTATTTTTCGTTTTACTTGCAATTTGCTCTTTGAGCCAAATGCAATTTTTTCTTAGCAAAATTATTAAAAAATAATCTAATATAAATTGCTTATGTTCCCTACAAGTACACGGTTCTGCAAACCACATTTTGTATTCATCTACTTTTGTTACGTTTGCAAAACACAAATTGTACAAAAGCTTTTTTATATTGGAGGAATGAGGGGTTGCCTTAAAAAACGTATGAAATGTGTTGTAAAAGATTTTTGAAAAAAAAAAAAAAGAGTCGATTGGAGCTTTTAGTTTTAAACTACTGTTAAAATAGTTGAAATTTTTGAAAAATATAAACATTTCGTTTCCTTGTAAATTACAAAGCTCATCTTTTATTAACTTTTTGCAGTTATGACAGTCAAATTTTTCAATAGTTTTCATCAATATGAAACCAGAGAAATAACGAAGGGAACCATCACTCATATGTTCATTTTTTATAATCCCTAAGGCATTTGAAGAATTTGCTTTCTCTGCATCAAATATATCCTTTGATAAGCAAAATTCTTCACCGAACTCTTGATTTATAGCATGTTGAGTTTCATTGTCAATTTCAAACAAACTGGTATTATTGTCAATTGTTATAAATGAACCTTCGTTAGTTGGTTCACAATTGAAGGTTCCTGCCTTAAATGCTATTATTTTCGTTGAGATCATTACACTGCACAACAGCATGTCTGTTGCACGGAGTTTTTTACATGAATCTGAATCGTTTTTCCACGCTGTTTTCAAAACCATACTCCGTTTTTATGTAACAGTTCTAGTTTTTGCAAAAAATGGGCGTGTCACTTTTTTGAATTTTCCTCGGCTTTTTTCTCGTTTTCGACTGTTATTTCTGAACCAATAATCCTATAGACATGATTTTTATATCGTTGCAGTTACAACATTTCACGCCATCTTTTCTGACATTAATCAATTATATGCGTTCTATATGGGCGTGGTAATAAGGTTTGAAAGTAAGAAAATATTGTATTTCAAGGCGTTTTTTCTGATGGCCAAAATTGTACAGATGTTTCATAAATCAAGTTACGAAGTATATGAATATCTTAAGAAGAAACATCTAGCAATACAACACAGCCAAATTATTTGACGGAATACACATTCCCATCGAAATAATAACAAAACTTTACCATAGCGATTTTCATCAATTTTCATACTTTTTCCTTAAAAAATTAGGAGCCTCAAAATATGCTCTTTTATATGTTCCATTTATAGTTTGGAATACAAGCAAAAAACAAAAATATTTTGAATTTCTCGAAACAAAAAAAAAATTAAAAACTTTGCATATTTTCAGGCCCCTAATTTTTTAAGGAAAAAGTATGAAAAGTGATGAAAATCGCGATGGTACATTTTTCCTGTTATTTCGATGCGAATGTGTATTCCCCCAAATAATGTAGCTGTGTTGTATTGCTTGATGTGTCGACTTGCATTATACACCTAACTCGTTAATTGTTTTACAAAAAATGTGTATGTTTTTGATCATCAAAGAAAACGCCTTAAAATTCAATTTTTTCCAACTTTGAGGTCCAATTATCGCGGCATTTTAACATTTATAAAAATAAGTTGCATCGAAAAAGAAGCCGTGCGGTGTTGTTAATGCGATAAGGTGAAAATCATGTCAATCGGTTTTTTGGTTTAGAAACTACGATCGAAAATATGGAAAAAGTAGAGGAAAAACTGAAAAAATGACAGGGTACCTATATCTCACAAACTAGAGCTGCTAGAAAAAATCGGGGGGTAGATTCGGAATCAGCGCACCAAAATTAGTAAGAAACAGTAGAAAAACTCCATGCAACAGAAAAAAAGTGTTTTTTGTTGCGTGTTTTATCGCAAGAATATGGTCAAACTCAAAAAGTGAAGGATTATTGTTTGTAACTCCGCTTTTTCTTACCAAATAAAAAAGATTTTCAAGCGGGTCTTGATTAAGTCTTGATATTAAAAGAAAATTGGATTTTTCCGCCCAGATATCTTGTGAAAGAGACAAAACGGAAGTAATTGATAAAACTATACAATTTCAACAGTATACAATTTTTGGATACTGACAACTTTTGACATAGTTTTTGATTTCAAATAATTTTGGATATTTTTATTCCCACGAAGAGCTGATCGGAAAGGATTTTTATCAAAAAGAACATGGCTATTCAAACAATCAAAAAGTCAGTTTATTTTTTCAATAAATATAGTTGCGGACAAAGCTTTTTCTTTGCAATCATTATAACAGCCATTTTCAACCAAAGATTTTATGGCTGCGGATACAGTATTGGTAAATATTTGAGTTGCGTATTTAACCTTCATTTTTTCAAATGAATTAGGATGAATATGCTTTGTTGTCAATTTGGGACAAAGGCGAGTTGAATTGTTTTTATCCAATTCATATAACCTGCAAATAATCGACCAAGAAATATGTCCATCAGGCGAAGTTTCATCATCAGCAAATTTGTTGAAGCGAAAGCGATCGTCAACGAAAAAAGGTATTCACACAAAAATAAGCGCGAACAAGTGAAATTGGGTTGTTGCTTTTGTTGGCTTTTTTGGTGGGTGATTATTTCATTGCGTGTGAAGGCCACGCACATAATTTTGCAAATATTTTCGACTAGCCAAAGTGCGTATGGGAGCGTATGCTGCGCTGAAAGCAAGGCGCATAACAGCAACATCATTACAGCGCACAGTTGACAAAGTAATGGCCTCCATAAAGCGCGCTTCAGGCGTATCGTGGTTTTTGGCGTTTCTCGTGTTTCGAGAAAAAGTTGAATCAGTGTATTTGTATGAAGCAAACTCCATGACTACGCCCGAAACGCGGCAAAAGTTGAACTATTTTCAACTTTCTCTCGCGTTTCTCGCTAAACGACGTCAAACAGCTGACAGAGCTCCTAAAGATGCCATACATTATGTGGTTAAATGGTAATGCCGATAACAAACTTGTGTAATCGCAAAAGTCGAATGCATTTATTTTACACGAAAGCTATTAAATACATTTAAGAAACATTTGAAATCCAATATTTTAACATAAAATGTGGATAAATTCCTAATAATTAGCATAATTCTTTGACAGACGAAACTTAGTCTTCGCTGTATTGGAAATTTGATAGCTTATTCGTTGTCGATCGAATTTTGCTCATCCCTATGAAATAAATTGCTACAAATTGAATTCAACTGAGTCTTTTTTTATTTTTTGCAATGTTCGATATGCATTTAATGTGTTTAAAATGAAATCAGTAAATTCTATAAAGTCTATAACGTCGTATAGCAATTTCATTTCGTTGTTTTTCACAATTCACAACGAAATCAATCAGCAGTTTGCCAATTAAAAATTAGCATCAACTGACGTAAGAAGAAGAAGCTGACGCGTGAAACGCGCTTTATGGAGTTTGACCTTTTGCAACGCGAATAACGCGAGAAACGCCATAACCCGACAAACCCGGACGCCAGAAACGCGCTTTATGGAGTTTGGCCATAAATCCTAAGTAGCGCCACTCTTTTTTTGAGCTGTCAGTGGTACAGAATGTGGCAGTGTTACCCTAACGCCATTTTCTGTTGGTTTAGGTAGCAAATTTTTTGCCTATTTTTCTGATTGCTTTGCCAATCAAGTATTAAAGAAATGTTTGAAAGATCAAATATCTTAAGATAACTGGCCAATTACTGTAAAAATACAATAGTTTTTATCATAATTCACTAAAATAGAGAAAATTTGAATACTAATTTCGATTTTGCATGCATAAAAATAATTTTATAATGAAAACAATAAACTTTCCGAATCAATATTAATGTAATTTTCTTCTTGTAGAAGTTAACAAGCCCGCTTCAAAGTTTATTTTAATAAATTACCTCAAAACTTTTACGTAATAGTAATGTTGTGCATGTTTATAAATCATAATAAGTATTAAGAATATGTTTTCATTCATTTTTATTGGCAACACAAAAGCACGACACGATGATTTTATCAGAACATGATGAATGTGTTCAGGAGAACATTTTTTTAGTCATTATTTAATACCTTTGATGCGACTGAATTGACGATCCGACGCCGTAAAGCGGTGCTGACACCGCATCAGACGGGTTGACGGACTTTGAAAAAAGAATTTGTTTTGTTTTGTGCGATCGCGGTCGTTGCCATTGGGAGCGCTAGGGCTCCGCTGCCACTTATTGTCTCCGACGCCGTAAAGCGGTGCTGACACCGCATCAGACGAATTGGCGGACTTTGAAAAAAGAATTTGTTTTGTTTTGTGCGATCGCGGTCGTTGCCATTGGGAGCGCTAGGGCTCCGCTGCCGTTTACCGGGGAACAGTTACGTGAGCTGGCTCACGGATGCCAGGGTCGTCGAGACTCCGAAGCGGAACCGGTCGGGCACCAATAGAAACCAACGAAGAGGTCGGAGATAGGTTTCTGGACGCGTCGGCAATGGAAGACGCCAATGACTACAACGCCGAAGTGCTGGCCGGCCTAAACGCTCTACGATTGGCCGTAGACGCGTTGAAAAGGAGTACGGAGGAGAGTCAGCGGGACATTGATAGGCTGCGTGGCCAGATCGACATGCCACAGGCAGCAGCAGAAGTAGCACAATTTGAGGAAGCGCCCGTGCGAGAAGTCAGTCGGCCGGCACGTACCGAAAATATGAAGCTAGAAGATTTGCCGGTCTTCGACGGGCGCACGGAAGATTGGCCGCTGTTCTGAGCCACGTATGGGGAAACAACAGAGATGTTTCAATACACCGAGCGACAGAACCTGATGAGACTGCGGAAGTGCCTGGCTGGGGAAGCCAAGGAAGCAGTGGCTGCTATGTTGATTTACCCGAATGACGTCCCAAAGGTGTTGAGCGAACTGGAGTTCAGGTTCGGAAGAACCGATCTGCTGGTGAAACAGCAAATTCAGAAAGTCCAGCAGTTCCCAAATATCGGGGAGACCAGGACCGAACAAATTTTACAATTTTCTACGAAAGTACGCAATGTCGTCGGACATTTGTCGGCAGCCAATTGCCAACCACACCTGTCGAACCCAACTTTGCTGGAGCAGTTGGTGCTGAAGCTGCCGCCCAGCAAGCAGTTGGAGTGGAACAGACACGCGATGACAGTCAAGCCATTCGCGACGGTGAAGGAATTTTCAGAGTGGTTAAGCGAGCTGGCTCGTGTCGTGTGCCTGATGCCGTCGGCGGCCAGGAGTCAACCTGAGAACACACTGACCTCTCAACCACGACGTCTGATGCACGTGGCCGACACTCCAAGACCAGCTGGTACGCCGCGGCGAGACGCCGACAGGGTGGAAGGGTGTTACGAGTGTGGTGGTAACCATCGAATGGCAGAGTGTGACGTCATACGAGCGCTCGGGGTATCCGCGCGTTGGCAGAGAGTGAAGGCTCTGCGGTTATGTTTCTCGTGTCTTTGCAAAGGACACAATGCAGCCGATTGTCGCTCCAGGAAGGCTTGCGATATCTACGGATGTCGACGCTACCATCACATCATTAAGTGCTGTTGCTCATTTTGTGAAAATATGATAACATCATCCATGTAGACGAAGCAAATTTTGCCTAAGTGCCCCGTCAGAACATCATCAATCGCCCTCTGAAAAATACTGGGCACGTTCTTAAGACCAAAGGGCAGCCGACAAAATTCATATTTTCCATTCTTCACAGAGAAGGCCGTTTTCTCTCTGTCACTTTCCGCCAATTTAATCTGGTGAAAACCAGACTTTAGGTCGAGAGTACTAAAAAACTTACTTCCACCCAGATTTGACAAAGTTCCTGCGATGTCGGGGATTGGATATCTGTCATCGATAGTTTTTTCATTCAGTTTTCGAAAATCGATAACTAATCGCTGTTTTGGGCGACCAGCTTCGTCCACTCCCTTTTTCATAACTACCCATATGGGATTATTATAAGGTGACCTGGACGGTCGGATGATGCCATTTGCCAATAAGTCTTATTTCTTCATTTACGAAATCCGACACACCTAGCGGGTAAAGATATAATCTGGAGTACACCGGGTCCTCGTCCTCGGTTCGAATAGTTGCGACTACGTTTGTATTAAACGGTAGTGCCTCGTTGGGGTTCGCAAAAACCCCGTTCACGCTACTAATCATTTTTGCGAAAGAATCCTTAAGATCCTTTGGGACAGATATGGCTTGCTGTTGCAAATGGGCAATGTCCTGATAAAAAGAATGACCTCCTTGCCGGAGTCATGGGATATTGCATTTGTTCTTAAATCTATAGTCGCATGTGCCTTATTTAACAGGTCTAGCCCAATTATGCCATCAAATGATGTTAGATCTGGTAATATGAAAAAGTCTGATACTATCCCAAAGATAATTTACACTTATGTTTGATAGAAGTGACCCCGTGTATCGATTTGACCGAAAACGTATTCTGAACGGGGTGTATTCCCCTCAGAGCCGGTAACGGTTTTATGTAACTCCTCGACGCCCCAGTGTCGATGAGGAATTTAATTTCTTTCCCCCCCACCGATCTCGAGATCCATGGTAGGAGGGATCTTCCCCTAAAAAATTAACCCATTAGTGCCCAATGTTCCCATTTGGGAACACTTACTTAAAACAGCATATTATTCAAAGGCAACAATATGTCGAGCTTTCGATAAAATTTCGAATGCGAATCGAACATCGTGGGATGCATGTTCATTGCTTCGTGGAATTTCACAACATTCCACTGTGCCCAATGATTGGAGCAATATTAAAATGAAAATAAAAAATATTTTTTTACGTGTTTATATTCGAACTTCGACTCGAAAGTCGAAACAAAAAATCGGGCACTAATGGGTTAAGTTGATCACCCTCAATGTCATTTACCGCCTCTTCGTCATACACTGAGTCACTAGGCGAGTCAAGCTCGTCATTCAAATGATTTACCCGCTGTAGTTTCGGTCCGGTGTAGCGCCAAGATCCGGCCGCGCGTTTCTGTTGATTGCACTGCTGTGGTCGGTAATCCCGAGCCTGGTTACCATTACCATCCTTGTATTGTGAATTCCATTCCATTCCATTCCATTGGTTCCGCTCCTATCTCCCGTTTCTGGCCATTATTATTGTTAGCTCTCTGACTGTTTGGTTTCTGTGCCGGGCCGCTTTTCCTGTTATTACAGTTAGCCACAAATGTGTAGTGCTCATGATTGGCGTCCACTTCCTGCGCCAGAGCCAGGGCCGACGTAAGATCAGCCGGTCTTGAGGCGAATAGGATATCGCACAGGGGTTTTCTTAAACCCGAGATAAATACCCTTAGAGCATCGGTCCTGTACTTTTCGTTTATTGTGTCCGCCGCACCAGTCTCGTAAAACATTATAGTTTTAGTGGCCAGTAATGTAAATTTCTTGTCGACTTCATCATAAAATTCCAAGCACGACATAGAGTGGCAAACAAAATTATTGGCACAGCAGACATTTTTAAATTAAACAAGAAATTTAAAGTTAACGAAGTAACGTTTGTATTGCATTTTGTTTTACAGTTATTCATATAGGTGCTGTTCATTCAGCGGTAGTATAAACGAAAACTATAATATTGTAACGATAAGACAGTCTGTCGCTGTGCAAAGCAACCCTGTCGCTACGCGCCGTGCTATAATTCAATCTGGCAACGATGGCCGCTATAATAAGGGAAACTTTTAGACCAACCTGGCAATGATGGCAACTTTTAGTCCAACCTGGCAATGATGGTCGCGATCATCATGGAAACCTTTAGTTCACCCCGGAATGTGCGAGAACGATCTGCGCGATGGCCGGACAGGTATAAAAGGCAGCCGGGTGCGGCGCAGCGAGTCAGTCTGATTTTGACTAGTGAAGGTGCCACACGGAGCAATTAAGCAAATAATTAAGTGTAAAGACAGTGAAGTGTAAAAGTGTGAAATAAAGTGATTGTTGGTTCTTATTGACTGCGTTTGGATAGTTAAAGTTGTTTGATTTCAAATTGCGCAATCCAGTGATACGTATCAGCCAACTAGAACTAGTATTCGTAACATTTGGTGTCAGAAGTGGGCTTGTGGAAAATTTAAAATAAATAACTAAATAAATAAAATTATAAAAGCACGGACATGGTTAAACTCGAGCTGCTGAAGGTAGACCAGCTGAAGAAGGAGCTGGCTGCCTGGAATTTGCTGACTGCTGGCGGTAAAGTGGAGTTGCAGCTGCGCTTGCGAGAGGCGTGTGAGGCACGAGGCGTCGATTGGACTGTGCACGAGTTCGGAGCGCAAGAACTAGAGGCGTCGGCCAAGGTGGAGCAGTCGCCTGCTGGTGCTGCTTCGCTACAGAGTACAGCTGCAGCGGCTGCACCAATACAAGCGTTGGACATGAGCCAACTAATGGCTGCACTTAAAGGCATGTTCGAGACTGAAAATCGAGAAATGGCAGCGAAAATGGAAACGGCGACCCAGGAAATATCGGCGCAAGTGGCGGAGCGAATGGAAGTCAAGCTTCAGGAAAATTCTGCGTGCTTGGAGCAGAAAGTGGAGGAACTCTCAGACAGGATTAATGGGAAAGTCGAGCACCTGGAGACGCGAGTAGAGCACTTGGATAAACGAGTCGACGACCTAGATGATTCCCAGAACAAACGAGTTGATAGTCTGGAAGTTTCGATGAACAGAAAAATGGACGAGCGGTTTAGGGAGGTACAGCCGCGAGAATGGTTGCCGCCGGTTCCGGAAAGTGTTGCCACCCAAGACGAAGTGCCTACTTATGATGGGACTACGCCGTTCGATACCTTCAAGCTACAATTCGACCTGGCTGCTCTGGAAAATCAGTGGACAGATATCAGGAAAGGTCGGAGGTTGGCACTGGCGCTGAAAGGTCCTGCGGCTGAGGTAATCAAATCAGTTCCAGAATGTTTAAGAAGTGATTACGGTGCCATCATGAGAGCATTAACAGCGAAGTATAGCAACGAGCACAACCATGCGCTATACTACTGTGAGCTGAAGAACCGCAAGCAAAGAGCCAACGAGGCGCTGCAGACATATGCAGCAGACATTGAGCGGCTCGTACAGTTGTGCTACCCAAAATTTGGTGCTGATGATCTCGAGAGGATGAAGATTGAGTCGTTTGTTGAAGGTCTTCATGATCCAGAAACACGTCGCAGTGCGTTGATGATGGGCAAGCCAACATTTAAGGAAACGGTGACCAGCGCGATGACATATGAAGCGGCATGGATGGGGAGCACTCGGTATGCACCTGCAAGGATACGCCAGATTCAGGCGGACAACGACATTCCGATCCAAGCCATAAGCTCTGAGATACCGGGCAGGCCACGAGTGGTCTCCTCTAAAGTTGTTTGCTGGGTGTGTGGCAAGCAGGGCCACATATCACGAGACTGCCGCCAACGAAAGAGGCGTTCCCGTTCCCGATCGCAATCGCCTGAAGCGAAGAATACTGACAATCGAGGCTCAGCCAACAAGCGCAGGGCTGAGGACGAGGAGCCGTGAAACTAAAACGGGTCAGCCCAAAGGGGCGTGAGCTGATCCCCACAATCTGCCGCCCCACCATCCTTGTCTCACAGCTGAAACGACAGCCCAGCAGCTTGACAATTGAAGGAAGGATAGATGGAAAGTGGTTCGTGTTGACACTAGATACTGGAGCGTCATATTCGATCATAAAAAGGAAGCTGCTGAAGAACTGGGAACCGCTGCATGGCATACAGCTGCGGACGGCGACTGGCGAGCGCGCGCCGGTAAGAGGGAAAGTTACAAAAACGATTGCTATCGGCACCAGCAGCCTGGAACATGAGTTCATCGTCGCGGATATAATGGACGACGTGATTATCGGCGTGGATTTCATGATTAGGCACGGTTTTACGCTGGACCTGAAGGAAAATGTGCTGAGATATGCCAACGTTGAATTCCCGCTGCACACCGGCTATGAGCGAAGCGTGGCGGTAAGGAAGGTTGTATCGTGTCAACACAGGAGGATACCAGCGAATTCTGAGGCGATTGTGTGGGCAAAGGTGGACGAGGACGATGGGACGAGTCGGCTGTGGGTTGTAGAAGCACCGAAACAAGGACACGACAACATCATCATCGGACGTACATTAGTGGAACCTAAAAATGGCAGAATACCAGTCAGAATACTGAACCCCCTGAACGCACCCAGATATGTCGGGAAAGATGAGGTAATTGGCGAGTGTAAGGAAGCTGTAGCAGTGGTCAATTGCGAGAGTAGCCCGCCTGGAGGTAATAAGAAGAGCGGTTTTAACATGGACGTCATACCGCACGAGAACCAGTGGAGCAGCGAGTTGACGGCCAAGCAGAAACAGAAGGTGAGGTCACTCCTGCAGCACTATGGGTCAATATTTGCGGCAGAAGCAGGCGGAAGAACAGCCATAGTGAAGCACAGCATCGACACCGGAAGTGCAAAACCGATTCGCCAACCGCCCAGACGAGTTCCGCTGGCCAAGAGGGAAGAGGTCACAAATTTGATCGAAAACATGCGGAAAGAAAAGGTCATAGAGCCTTCTTCGGGCCCCTGGTGCTCGCCGGTCGTGCTAGTCAAGAAAAAGATGGCAGTACCCGGTTTTGTGTGGACTATCGGAAGCTCGATGATGTGACCAAGAAGGACAGTTATCCACTACCTCGGATCGATGACACCCTGGACACACTGTCAGGCACGCAGTGGTTCTCCACGCTCGACTTACGCAGCGGCTATTGGCAGGTAGAGCTTGCAGACAAGGACAAGGAGAAAACGACTTTCAGTGTTGGCGATGGTTTGTGGCAGTTCACCGTCATGCCGTTTGGACTCTGCAACGCACCAGCAACATTCGAGCGGATAATCGAACGCGTGCTAAAAGGGCTGCATTGGCGGACGCGCTGGTGTACCTCGACGACATAATCGTGATGGGTAAAAACTTCGACGACCACCTGGGAAAGCTAAAGGAGGTATTCGAGCGGATACGAGAAGCCGGGCTTAAACTCAACCCAAAGAAGTGCTCGCTGTTCCAAAAGGAGGTCAAGTATCTGGGTCATACGGTTTCCGCCCGCGGAGTACATACGGATGAAGGCAAAATCACGGCAGTGAAGGAGTGGCCCCGGCCACGCAATCTACACGAACTCCGCAGTTTCCTGGGCCTGTGCACATACTACCGCCGATTTGTTCAGGGATTCGCGAACATAGCCAGCAGCCTGCACAAACTGACGAAAAAGAGCCAAGCTTTCGAGTGGAACGAGGAGCAGGAACAGGCTTTTGCACGTCTGAAGGAAAAACTGTGCAGTGCTCCAATTCTGGCCTTCCCCGTGCCTGGGGAGTTGTTTGTGCTGGATACAGCGGGAATAGTATTGGCGGTGTGCTATCACAGATAATAGACGGCCAGGAACAAGTGATAGCGTACTACAGTAGGGTTCTATCGAAACCGGAACGCAACTACTGTGTGACACGGAGAGAACTGCTGGCGGTATTGGACAGCGTAAAACACTTCCACAAATATCTGTATAGACAAAGGTTTCGCCTGCGCACAGATAATGCGGCATTGAGATGGCTCCTGAACTTTAAGGATCCTGAAGGGAAATTGGCGCGGTGGATCGAGCGACTGCAGAGCTACGACTACACGATAGAGCATCGCAAGGGCAGTAGCCATGGAAATGCCGATGCCTTGTCACGCCGTCCGTGCAAAACCGAATGCAGGCATTGTTCGCGAGCCGAAAGCAAAGAGCAGATAGTGGACGTACGATTGGTCAGCGTTATGCCAGAGGAGGAGTGGTCTGCGGAGAGGATACAAAAGGACCAGCGTGAGGATACGGATCTTAAAAAAATCATTGAAGGCAAGGAGCAAGGCGCACGTCCAGACTGGCAGGAGATGGCCGGTGAAAGCCCAATCACGAAGTCTTACTGGGCGCAGTGGCAAAGTCTGCGGCTGTCTGATGGTTGCCTATACCGCGAGTGGGAGAGTGAGGATGGCCGGACCAGCAATTCCCTAATTGTAGTCCCGAAATGCAGGATCAACGAGGTGATCGAGGCATACCATAACGACTCCAGCGGAGGGCACCTAGGCATCACAAAAACTGTCGCCAAAATAAAAAGACGATTCTACTGGGTAGGATGCCAGGATTCTGTCGCCGATTGCATTAAGAGCTGTGATCGATGTTCGGCTGCGAAAGGGCCAACAAGAAGATCTCGGGGCCGCATGCAGCAGTACAACATGGGAGCGCCCTTTGAGCGAATTGCCATGGACGTCGCCGGGCCATTCCCACTTAGTACTCAATGCAACAAATATGTGCTGGTGGTGATGGACTATTTCAGCAAATGGCCCGAAGTGTATCCTATTCCTAACCAGGAGGTCTCCACGGTCGCGGAAATGCTGCTAAACAACTTGGTAGCCAGATTTGGAGTTCCACTGGAGTTGCACTCGGATCAAATCCGGAATTTCGAGTCTCTAGTATTAAAGGAAGTGTGTGAGCTACTAGGAATAAGGAAAACGCGCACCTGTCCTTTGCATCCCCAGTCCGACGGCATGGTGGAACGATTCAATCGAACGCTGGAGGAATATCTGCGGAAAGTAGTAGGCAGGAATCAAAAGGATTGGGACACGCATATTCCGCTGTTCTTGATGGCGTATAGGTCAGCCCCGCACGATACGACATCACTCACTCCAGCACGAGCAGTGTTCGGCACGGAGCTGAGGTTGCCTGCTGACTTGAAGTTCGGAGTGGTCCGCACGACGGAAGGCGCTAAGACGGATTACGCAGTTAATAAGCGATCGGAGCTGGAAGAAATCCACCAGTTTATAAGGGACCGTATCCAACTGGTCAGCGATAAGATGAAAGCCAGATATGATCTACGAGCTAACAGAGCGGGGTTCCAAGAAGGCGATCTAGTAATGCTTTACAACCCGCAGCGGAGGAAAGGTTTGTCTCCAAAGCTTCAAACGTCATGGGAAGGACCGTACAAGGTCTTGACCAGTATTAATGACGTGGTGTACAGGGTTCAACGCTGCGGCAACAGAAACGCCAGGTTGAAAGTAGTCCATTTGGAGCGCCTGGCGTCTTACTCCGGCGGAGCCTCGGTACTTGTTCGGGACGAACAAGTCTAAGTGATGGGCAGTGATACGATGAGAAATTTCGTGTCGCACTGTACAGGAATGCTTTTCTCCGCACGAATGTTTTCCAAGCATAGTTTTAGGGATGCACTTTGAAGTACGACAAATTTGGTATAATTCGCTTGGTATAGTCCAATATGGCAAGGATGGTTCTCGAAGAAATAGGCTGTGCGAGAATGGTCGAGCGCTTTCCAATTGGAAGTTGCAAGAAACTTCGGCGCGATAAGAAAACTGGTATAAAAGCAGCAGTGTGCAGCGCAATGGGAGAGTCTGTGTTAAGCAAGCAAAGTGGTAACAAGTGTAGATACAAGCGAAGTGTAAATCTGTAAATAAAGGGATTGTTGATTTTCGCTGAGTAATTGAAGTTGTTTTATATTCAACCACAATCAAAACGAACCTTGGAAAATATACTTGGATTTTCGTAACAATATAATGAAGTATTAGTTTAAGTTTTTTTCTGAATAGTAATTTTATTTTTAGGTTATTTATTTAAAAAAAATTGTTTTTGTTAATTAATTTATCACAGTGCGAATAGAACTTTCAGCGTAGACAGACGTACAAGGCAAACGCGTTGTCAGCTTACATTCTTTGATCTACAAACCGGTTTTACAACAAACTCGCGCGAGACAATAAAGTGCATTACAACAAAGTTAATCGTTACATTCCTGATATTTGGAGGAGAAATCCCCCTAACCCGGACGAACCAAAATTCCTTACAATCACCAGAACTGACAATGAAAATCTCACAAGACTATACCCATTCATAATCAAAAAAACAATAGACTACACTTTCGGCGGAGAGGTAGAAATGTGCAAAAAAACACGCTCTAACACACTACTAATAAAGACAAAAAACATAACTCAAGCAAATAAACTCCTAAAACTAACATCAATACATAACAACATACCAATCACCGTCGCACTTCATAAAACATTCAACATTAGCAAAGGCGTAATTTACTCCAACGACCTACGCGAAATAGACGAAACAACAATTCTCAATGAATTAAAACCGCAAAACATAATCGAAATAAAAAAATCCTAAAAAAACATGACAACATATTAACAGAAACCGGACTCATAATAATCACCATCAACTCCCAAACACTACCAGAATATATAAACATAGGATACGAAAAGGTAAAAGTTCGTCCCTACATCCCGCTGCCCATCAGATGCAACAACTGTCTTCGTTTTGGGCACATCAACAAATCATGCAAGAACATTAAACTATGTAACAACTGTGGCCAGGCTTTCCATCTAAACAAACGAAATTTGCTATGTGTCAACTGCACGGATAACACTACTCGACACGAAAAATGCTCCTAAAAATAAAAGTATTTTTTAGACTAATCTTTGGCTGCTGAACACGAAACTGAAAATCAAAAAATTTTCTTAAGAAGCGTTTTCGAAAAATCTTCGAAAAACACGTTTTTCTCCTCTTACTTCAGTTATAAGCACATATCTCGTAAACCAACCATCCGACTAACACATGTGGCCCGTCGTTCAGAAAGTAATTAACTAGCCTTTAGGACCAAAATACATTGTGACCGAAAAGTTTCCGGAAATTCTCATTTAACATTCGCGCGCTGTATATTTTTCGATATTTTAAGTTGGTAGCACTGTCCTTAATTACTATGCCAAAAATGAGCGCGATCTGTCAGACAGTTTGTTTACGGCAGCTGTTGAAACCAGTTCACCTCAGTAGTGCGTTGCGATTTTGTTGAGAATTTTCTTCAAAATGAGTACCGTGAACAGGTCTCTTTGAACGTGCTTGATCGTGCCAATTCCGATCCAACTTTCATGGAACGCATCATAACTGGTGACGAGACATGGGTCTACGAGTACGACATGCAAACAAGCCAACAATCATCGGAATGGAAAGGAAAAGACGAGCCGAAACCGAAAAAACCACGCCAAAGTCGCTCGAAAATCAAGGTAATGCTGATTGTTTTCTTCGATATTCGTGGTGTGGTGCATCATGAATTCGTCCCTGAAGGGCAAACAGTCGGTTAAGGCTATTATTTGACTGCCTCAATTGTGGAAGGATAATTCATGGATTTTTCATGACGATAATGCTCCCTCGCACCGAGCCAACATTATCAACGATTTTAAGGCCAAACATACAATAAATACCATCGAACAGCCACCGTATTCACCTGATCTTGCACCGTGTGACTTTTTCCTGTTTTCCAAACTCAAATTACCACTCAGAGGAACGCGTTTTGAATCCATAGAAGACGTAAAACAGAATTGGCAGAGGGAACTCAAAGCCATACCGAAAAGCGCCTATAAAAAATGTTTTTTGATGATTGGAAGAAACGTTGGCATATGTGTATCGCTTCAAATGGAGCATATTTTGAAGGAGATAAAATAAATATTGATGAAGATTAAGAATTTTGCGTTTTATTTAAAATTTCCGGAAACTTTTCGGTCACAAGGTACATAGTTAAAAAAAAAATAAAAACTCATTAAACAGTACATTTTTGCAGGAACAAAATTATTGGCACACATAGTAAAATATTTAGCAAAACAATGGCTTAGAGTGAATTAAGTATTTTATTGCATATCCCCTTGGCTTAATAACTTCATTTAGTCTTCTAGGCATTGAATTAACTACTTTTTTGGAACATCTGCACCAATATTCTTTTATCCTTGAACCAGGATCTCTATCATTTGGTCTTTGTTAGACATTTTGTGGTTTCTGATGCGCCGTTCTAACTCTACTAATAGGTGTTCGATCGGATTTAGATCGGGTGATTGTGCGGGGTGTAGCAGCACATGAGGGACGTTGTAAATAACCCACATGCGAACATCATGAACTGTGTGCTTGGGGTCGTACATACTATTTTTTATATATTCTTTTAGTATATTGAGGCATACAGTCTTGTCCATTATTTCATCGATGAACACCAGTACCCCCATACCTGCTTCCGCCATGCAACCCTACACCATCACTCCCCCTCCACCATGTTTCACTGTGCCCACCGTGTTACTTTTGTCGAACTCAGTATTCGGTTTTCGCCATATCAAAATTCTGCCATCTGATCTATTAAATTTGCTGAATATATTTGCTTTCATCAGAAAACAAGACATTGCTCCAAAAGCTTTCAGGTTTAGTTTTATATTCCTGCAGACATCCATCCACCCCTCTCCACGCTCAAGATGGAAATTGAAAAGAAAATGATTCGTGAGGCGGCGTCCATGTGGGAGAGATCTAAATCTCACAGGACAGCAAAAATCATGCTTCGCGCGCATAATAACAAAAACACAGAGTTTGTACTATCACTCCAAAGAGAGGACTGCAAACTACTAGTTGGGGTACTCACGGGACATTGTCTCACCCCGTCCCACGCTGCCAAACTTGGCTTGGCACCAAGTGATGCATGCACAAGATGTAGTGAAGACAATGCCAAAGGCACCCTGGAGCACTTGCTATGCCACTGTCGCGCTCTCTACAGATCACGGGTTAGCTGCCTCGGATCCGCATCGTTCCCTTCATTGGAAAGAATTGCAGAGCAAAAAAGCGGTGACTTACCTAGATTTGCCAAAACGTTCTTAAAAAACTATTTATAGGTCTGGGACTCCAGTATCTTTGGTATCACTATGGACCATTACTTGGTCTATGTGAGACCCCTTCGTGGGTCGGCCAGCCTAACCTAACCTTTATATTCCTGGGCATACGCTAACCGCTTTTTTCTATTCATTATACTTATAAGCGGTTTACGTCTTGAGACTCTTGCTTTGTACCTAGCTCGATGTAGTGTTCTGCGCACGGTTATTGGATGAATTTCCTTATCAAAATCTTCTCTTATTTCTGCTGCAGTCTACGTTGACGTTAACTTGGATTTTTTTTAACTTTTCTGTTGATTTGCGCCTCCTCTCTCGCATAGAGGGCGTTTCACGATGCTGCGAATAGTGAATTGGCTTTTTTCCATAATTCCCCCAATTTCGGCATACGATTTCTTCTGGTTGTGCAAATGTAATATAATTTTTCGCTCGGCTTCGGTCGTTTATTTCTGTTTTCGGCCCATAATTGATGTTTAGTTACGTTTTCAGGATTTGCAGCTATCACGAATACTTTTTGAAATGTATCAATGGCGTCATTGATAAGTAACTGGCAGATCAACACATAAATAAGAAAATAATAAGACTTAGAGTTGCTGTGCCAATAATTTTGTTCTTGCGAAAAGGGGCTGTTGAATGAGTTTTAATTTTTTCTTTTCAATCTTTATATTATAATTTGAAAATGATGCTACTACCAAATGAACAGCAACTGAGTAAATAAGTGTGAAATAAAATAAAATTAGTTTTCTATTTCATTTCCATGAAATTTCTTGATTTATTTCAAAGTTCTTGCTGTGCCAGCAATATTGTTTGTTAGAGCCCTGCCTCAATGTGGACATCTCTTGCTCGATAAGATATATCGGCCTCTTATCGGCATAAGTAAAATCTAATCTTGCGATTATCGCGTTAAAGTTAAGAACAGTTCGCTGCCGTCATAATTCCTGAACAACTCGTACGCATTATGCGCAGCCTCGCGCCACGACACGTATGTACCGGGTTGACCCACAAACTCCGGTAGTGATGTAATTGCGTATAGTGTTACCTCGCACGACACTGAAGGATTAATTGACACTTTCACGAATGTTTCTGTCTTTGGCTTCACTAGGTTTGGTTAGGTTACGGAAGGGGTGTGTGCGTCAGGCACTTCCACTCGGAGACCCTGTTGGGTCCATTGTGAATCCCTTCATTTTTTGGAAACCGATGTCCTTCCCTTATCTGTTTGGATCCCTGTAGATCCAAACGGGATCTTTTGGGAACCATTTGGTTTTTGCGAGGAAATTGTGTAGATCGGTTATCTGTGCATCTGCTACTTCCTCGAGCCCGTCAAAGAACGTCGCCCCAAGAGTCTGGAGCCGTCGTCCTAGTAGTGATGGGCAATGGCATAGCAGGTGCTCGACCGATTCTACTGCATCCTCATCTCCACAGCTTCTGCATAAATCGTCGGTCGCCAAACGCCATTTCCATAACATGACACCAATGGCGCAGTGAGCTGTGATTACCCCCGTGACCATGCGTACAGCATGTTTGTCGAGGCGCAGAAGGCACTTACTTTTCCTCGTGTTGAGTGCTGGCCATAGGGTGCTTGCAATCTTGCAATCGCACCTGGTTGTCCAGGCTCTATTCGTGGCTCGTGTAAGCCACTCTCCTATTGAACCCATCATAGCAGAGATCGGTGGTAGCACCGTGTTGACCGCCTCTCACGCAGGCATTGCTGACCCTGCACGGGCTAGTTCGTCCGCTTGCTCGTTCCCTTCGATATCACTATGTCCGGGAACCCAGCACAGACGAACACTGCACTGCCGTATGCCACCTAGTGCTTTCCGACAGTCTAGTACTACCTTCGACTTCACTACAGTGGATTCAATTGCTTTAAGAGCAGCCTGACTATCAACATAAATGACGGCCATACTAAGTGCCGAATGTTTTATGTGTTCCGCTGCTTTCATGATGGCGAAAACCTCCGACTGAAAAACGCTGCAATAGTCTGGTAGTCTATAAGACCAGTAGACATTTTGCGTTTCACAGTAGACACCCGCTCCAGTTCCATCCTCTGTCTTCGAGCCGTCGGTGAAGTAGACTCCTGCAGAGCCTTCCACCTCGGGCTGTTGCCAGTTGTCCCTCGAGGGATAGTCAATGGGAATCTTCAATTCGAAGTCACTGCGCTTTACCAGGAAGTCAGTGGCCTTATCTAGAAGACCTTATCCGGTAGAGCTAGGCATAAGAACGTTCAGAATGCTGGAATGTCCGTAGCCGCCTTGCCTCAGCTGGTTAAACTCCCTCAATCTGAGGATTGTCTTTGCTGCGCTGGCCTTTACGAACAGGTCTACTGGGGGAAGGTGCAGAAACATCTCCAGAGCCATTCGTGGAGCTCTTTTAGCCGCCCCCGTAATCGCCAACATGGAAAGTCTTTGCACCTTTCCCAGATTGCTCTGATTGCTCTTTTTGTCCATAGCTGGCCACCACACATGAGAACCGTAGGCAATAATGGGTCTGATTATCGCCGTATACATCCAATGGATAATATACGGTTTTAATCCCCATCTTTTACCGAAGGCTCGCTTGCAGGCATACAGCGCATTGAGCCCCTTTTTCATTCTTTCCTCAATGTTTCGCTTCCACGAAAGTTTTGAGTCCAGGCCTCTTTTGATAGTTTCAGGGGATGCCCTTCCACACAGGGAAGAGCGAATTCCTGAATCTTCGTTTTCTTAGTGAACAGGACCAGCTCGGTCTTTTCGGGATTTATCCTTAGACCGTTGTCTCTCGCCCACACTGACAATTCGGCTAATGAGGATTCCATCAATTCACTGATAGTAGGCAAAAATTTGCCTTGTATCATGATGACGATGTCGTCCGCATAGGCCACTATTCTAATGCGTGTTCTCTGAAAGACTCTTAGAATCTCATCCACTACCAACAGCCATAAAAGAGGGGATAGCACCCCACCTTGGGGTGTTCCCCTTATGGCTCTCCTTCTGATGGAAGCCGGTCCTATCGTTGAGTTGATTATCCTGTCTTGCAGCATCGTTTCAACCCAACCGATGACGAAGCTTTCCACGCTATGTGCACGAAGTGCTCTTGTTATGGCCTCAGTGGTGACATTGTTGAAAGCCCCCTCTATATCGAGGAAAGCAGCCATTGTGTACTCCTTTAAGGCCAAAGAATTCTCTATGGGATCTACAACGCTGTGCAGTGCACTGTCTACCGACCTCCAATGGAGGTAGGCGTGTTGTGCACTGCAGAGTTCAGAAGATAGTCCCCGGTTGTCTCTTATATGTCTGTCCAGCAACCTCTCCAGCGTTTTCAATAAGAATGAGGAGAGGCTGATAGGTCTATAGTCTTTAGCCGTAGTGTGGCTGGGCTTTCCTGCCTTCGGTATAAAAACTACTTTGATTTCTCTCCACTGCTTCGGAACTACATTCCCTAGTAGGCATCCCTTAAAGATGTTTACCAGGGGTTGTAGAATACAGTCTCCGGCCTGTTGTAGCATTGCTGGAATGATACCGTCGGGGCCCGCGGACTTGTAGGGGTCGAACGACCTTATTGCCCATTCGACCTTATCTTTGTCCACTATTTTGGCGACAGTTTCCGGTGGTGTAGTGGTTCCGAGTTGCTCACGGAGATTATCCGAGTCAGTAGGAACCTGATACTGAGGAAAGTGTGCCTCCATTAGTGTCTCAAGCAATTCCTTACTGGACTCTGTCCATGATCCGTCCGGCTTGCGGATGCAGCTAAGAGCGCAATGCTGCTTAGACAGAACTTTCCTTAGCCTGGACGCCTCATTGACACAGTCTATGGATTCGCAGAAGACTCTCCATGATTCTCTTTTGGCTTTACAAATAGCCTTCTTGAAGGCGTTGAAACTGGATCGGTACGCGTCCCTTTCCTCCCCGATTAGCTTTGCCCTATTGAACAGTCGCCTAGTCTTCTGACGTAGTAGTCGAAGTTCAGGATTCCACCAGCTGTCGCTGTGCTTCCTCTTGACACGACTTATCGTACAGGAAGACTTAAAAGCAGCGTTCAAAGTTCCCGTTAGGAGTTCAACCGAGTTCTCAATCGCACGTTCGTCTGTGACTAGGGCGAAACGTTTCAGCCTCAGTCTTGAACGAACGATGGTCGCGAATTTCTCCCAGTTTGTACTCCTTGGGTTCAGAGGTGGTGAGGTGCAAGCCGTGTCAAACTTGACATTGAAAAGTATTCGGTTGTGGTTCGAGAAGGAACAGCAGTCCGATACCTTCCAGTTGTCAACCCTGACGTCGCTTGCCTCAGAAAGTAGAGTCAAATCAATTACCTCTTCCCTGACCCTATTCTGAAAGGTTGGCGTGTTGCCCTTATTACAGATAGATAGAGAGGTGGAAAGGATAAATTGAAAAATTGACTCACCTCTAGCGTTGATGTTGCTGCTTCAACATTGCGTGTGATGCCCGTTGGCGTCGCAGCCCAGCACCAGCGCGGGCCGTTTCGCACTAGCGAAGCCGACCAGGTCTCGGACCTCCTGGGATGGTGGGTCCAGCTCCTCGTACGGCAGGTACGCTGACGCCAGAATCAGGCTATGCCCTCCTCTTCGTTCAACCATACCCGCCGTTAGGTCTCCATTCCTGTATTGGGAGAGAAGAAATAAATTAATGTCATTCTTAACCACTACACAGGCTCGTAACCTACCTTCGGTTGAGGGTTGATATGATTTATATCGACCCGACCCCAATCCAGAAATGTTGGATCTTACAATCCACGGTTCCTGAATCAGGGCCACATCGATATCCTCCTCCTCCATGAACCTCATTAAGTCGTGGGTTGCTGCTTTGGAGTGATGCAAGTTAATTTGCACTACTCGTAGCTGTTCCTTCAGTGGCTTGCTCACGGTTACCCGGAAAACGTGCGTTGATGGAACCCAACACGAACTTGATGACGCGCGAGCGTTGAATGAGGTGAGTGTATGACTGACGATCAATAGCGATCGTCAGATCATTTCCCATGCCATTCCTGCTCTTCGCGTTCGTCAGAACTCTCCAATTCTGGACCGCCAGCTCCCTGTTTTGCACGCCTATAATCTTCAGCATGGATTCAGCCTCCGGAACCGGGGGCGGAATCCAGACCGAGACTATAGGCCTCAAAGGGAGGATGGATCGGGAGACGACCTCTAACTTGGCGCCCGGCCAGATTCGCCCAGGCCACCGATTGCGGAATGGATGAAATCCAAAGATTTCGTGTTCCCGCAGCCGATGACCTTGACGCCCCTCTGCCAGCCCAGCCAGTTGGCGGCCGAAATTTTCCCGTCGGGATCATTCCGAACAATAACAGCTGCTTGCAACTCATTGGGGACGGAAAAAATGGTAGACTGGTGGGTCTTTGGTTTTTTCGCCTCCTTCTGAGCATCCTCACCGGATCTGGCCCTCTTGGCAGCCTTGCCAACCTTGGGGGTAGCCGTGGCTGTTTCTGAGCCGTCCCCGGTGATGATCGGCTTGCTAGTCCTTTTAGCAGCTTGAACAGCAGCAGCCGCAGTATTACCAGCGACCGCTGCTGTCTTACCGCTGACGGCGGGAACCGCGCCGGCTGGGTCCTTAGCAGCCTTGCCACTAGGTGGCTTGTTGGCTGCAGCGTGGACTGCCGTCGCGCTCCCGCCCCCCGCGGGAGCTGCCTTAGGGCCATGTGGGGCCTCAGGTTTCCCTGGCTCCGCCGATCCGACTGTTGCCGTTTTCCTTTCGAACTTTGCAACAATCTTCTAGTGTTTCTTGATGAGAACTTTGTCCCTGTTTGTCAGGGACGACGGTTCCACCAAGCTCATTTTGCGGAGGTACTGAGCTGAACATTTGTAAGCCTTACGTGCTTTCTGATCAGCGGTTCTCTCCTCAGCTTTAGTCTCCTTCGGGGGCTCACCTAGCAAAGTGGCTTCTAGATCAGGGTCCAGAGTTTCGATGCTGCTACCTTGTGATAGGGTGGTAGCCTCATCGTCGGTGGCAGCACCGATTCGCAGACCGCACAATCTGGAGCCTATGTCCAGGCCCTCCTCATTCGACTTTTAGGCTGGTTGTCGCTGAAGCGACATTGCCTTCTTCCCAGTAGCATTAGTAGACTGCATGACCTGGGGTCCCGTCACACAGCCTGAGAAGTTGCTGGATATCGACGCCCGGTGGCCTTCTCGCTCACCACCTACCGCCGGTACTGGGCATCCGACTCCCTGCACCGTAACTTCGTTCTTTTCCTCAGCCACCACAGACGGACGGAAAGACACCACTTCCCTGTGGGATTTCTTTAAAGTCTGCCATCCCACGCACAAAAAGACTCGGACTCGACCGCCCCTAACCTGGGGAAAACAGACGTCGTTGTGTGCCGCCCCTAACCTGGGGAACAGACGCACACTGGGTAGGTCTTAGTTGTTGCTCCCCAACCGGCCTGCCTAACGTGGGAACCCCTGTCAGGAGACAGCGCAATTGCTCCCTCCGGTCAGTATAGTCCGGTGAATCATTGCTAACGTAAGCCCCCACACCGCGACAAGGTGCCTACCCGAGTGGGGGTTGGCTTCACTAAAGAAACCTGATTCTGTATTGCCACAATTTTCCTATCGAACTTTAATTTCTGTGCAGCTAGTGCTCTGCTTACTTCCGCTCGTACTACCTCAGTCACCTGTTTTAGATTCATTGCGTCCAAATTTAACTTTCTAAATAAATCCTCCAGTATTTCACTCATTCACAGTAATATTTTTGGTTTTTTTTCTTTATTATTACACTTTTTCACATGTGCATCTCACTTACATGTTTTCCTTAGTAATTAATAGTATTTGCCCCTAGGATTCTTGCTGCCTTGTTAAAGTTGTCTCCAGGATTCTCTTGATTGCTTTGTTGTCCCCAGGATTCTCCTGATTGTCTTGTTAAATTTGTTCCACGTTGGGCGCTTATTAATGAAAAACAACTGACATTTATTTTGCTGCGGCGAGCTGTTGGTTGCGCCTTTATTTTCTGAGTTCTCACTTAAAACCAGCGATTGAGCGATGCGAAACTGGGAGAGTAAGCCGATTTTTGTGCGTTTTTTGCAATTCAAGTACACAGTCCGTGTGTGCTGGCAGTTATCAGCTGTTCACTATTTTCGCTCTTTTCCCGATATTAGGGATTTCTTTCAATTATTTGCTTTTCGAAGTATGTTCTCATAAATTTTCTGCATTAAATACCAACATATGAACTGTTTTGGTTTCATTATGTAAATATTTTTGAAAAATATACCAAAGAACACAAAGCTAAATGCATTCAATATGACAGGGTAAATTGCCGTCCTTTGTATTTCGCATTTCTTCATTTAGCGAATCTCTAACGATCAGATCAGATCAGGTATGCTTTTGGTGCTAAATGCTCTAGTTTGACAGCAGAGTTGTTTTTTGGATGCAGCTTATAAAATCTTAGTTTAATTAAATTAAAAGCATACCCAAAGATTATTTCGACGCTTTTGGGCAATAATATATTTTTCTAGTCAATTTTATAGAAAAGTTTTACGAAATGGCACCAAAAATATACAAAAAAAAAAGAAAAATTTCTTTGGTCACAAAAAATGACAAAAATGACCAGCAACACTAGAAATTTGAAATGAACTAGAACAACCCCGTTTTAGAAATTTATATGGAGGAAAACTACGTTCCTGATCAAGCTTGGGGCCTACTAGTAGGCCCCAAAGTTGCAATTTTGCAATAATATATGTGAAATTCTGTGCATGTATTTCTACCGGCTCTCCCACTTTCACATCGCTTAATCGCTGCTTAAAACTGAAACCACAAACATTTCTTAAACCTAGTTGCGCTTAAGTTCTACCGCTGCGCAGCCCACGTCGTCCCCTCCGCTGTACCGACGCTTCCGCAGTGCTCGGGAATTCTGATGACAGTGCTTTGTGTGGAGTTTCAAGTTTCTCCACTCGCCACAGATGTCGTCGGTCGTCGCGCTCTGCCGTTTCCGCAGCGCTCGCGGCTTTTGCTGACTTGGCGCCTCGTGTGGAGTTTCAGCTGGCCACACATGTCATTAGCAAAAGTAGCGCTGTGGGAACTTATGATAACTTATACAGCTGTCTAGCTCGCACCTACTATGACAAAAGATTTAATAGGCAGCTGTTCGCTCGCACCTTCTATCATGGTGGTTTGAATTCCTTGTGATTATCAAGCTGTTTCGCTCCCTCACACCAGCCTTCAACAGAGATTCTGTCAGTCCTGATTAACCAGCCCTGATAGAAACTTCACTGATTTCTGGTATAAGGACTGGTGTATAAACCTATCAGCATATGATTGAAAGTAATTTTTCGTTGTTTAATTGTTTATTTTTACTATATAACAATAATTCATCTATTTAAAAAAAAATGAAAATTGTTAACTTAAATATTAATTAATTAACTTAAACCATAGAAGTTGTTCGGGATCGTGCGGAACGGTAGAAAAAAACGCGGTTGGGCTCGGGTTTGGGAAACGTTTGGCAACGAAGGGGGGTGTTTGCCGTTTTGAGTCTGAATGTGCAGGGATGGTGGGTTCTGCGTGATTTGCCTTTATTTCCTTGGGTGGAAACCCTACGGGATTGAGGGCGGCACTCACGTCAGAAAGAGCTTCCTTTGGAGTAGGAAGGTTTTTTCGAAGGGCGGAACCAGTGTGCGTATGGTGATTTAGCACCGCGGCGACATTTGTCAAATATGATGACAGGGGTACTGGACCGCTTAATATCCAACCGAATACTGTATGTTGAGCGAGTAAGCTGCCACATACATTTCGGTGGAAACCTTCGAGCATGATCTGCGTTATGAGATCACTGCCAATCACTATATCGATCTGCACTGCCTCGAAGGGGTTGGGATCAGCGAGATCTAGCGTAGCCAAATCGTTTAAACTGGGGGGTTTATTTTGGAAGGGGGAGAAATTCCGTTAACTTTGGAAGTACGATTGCTTGCACGGAGAGATTTGTGCTAATTCGGGACTGCCAATGTCAAGAAGCACATATGATTGGCGTTTTTCACAATTTGTCCGCCCATGCCCGAGATCTGGAGGTTAGATTTCTCGATTGGCAATTTTAGGCGTCTCTGGACCTTCGAGGAAATGAAGGTGCGCTGAGAGCCTTGATCGATCAACGCTCGAACTCTGAACAACTTTCCAAAGTGTTTAATGGACACCAGTGCCGTAGGCATAAGTGACTGGGTGCCATTATTTGGGTGAAGGGCTGGTACTGGGAGCGTACTTTGCCTTGAACATGTGCTGGGTTGCGCATAGGAAAGGGGAGAATGAGTAGTGGAGTTGCAGCTCGGTTGTTGGATAACCGTTGAGACCAGAGAAGTGGTCGAAGGTGATCGATTGGGGGAGTGAGTGGGTTGCGCATTGCCTTTGGGGAGATTAAGCAAAGAGTGGTGCTATTTCTGGCAATATACGCTTGTACAATCCTGAATTAGGTGAGATGTAGCAAGACAATTTACACAGATTTTATGCTTTTTCACATATGCTAATCGACTCTGGAGGGTGAGCCGTTTAAAGCTTCGGCAAGTCCGTACCGAATGATTTGCGTTGCAGAGTTTGCACGCGAAGTCCTTTTTCACTTCAGTGTGAGGGTTAGGGATCTGTTGGGCCGATTTTTGAGGACATTGGAAGATGAGGGTTGTGGTTTTGACTTGGTAGGCCGGAAGAAATTCTGCCGTTCCACTATCTCGTATCTGCAGGTCAGGAACTCATTCATCTGTGACCAGGGTGGCAGATCCTTCCGCGATGTCATAGATTGTTCCCATAAAGCTAGGGTTGCTTCAGGCAATTTGGAGGAGCATATATATACCAACAGCGGATCCCAATTGTCAGTATCTACGGCCTGAGACCTAGAGTAGACAGACAATTGTTTACATAATTCTGGATCCGCTGTAGTGCCTCACTGTTTTCGGTGTGGGCAGGAGCGATATTCAATAGAGTACGAATTTGGTTGTCAACGTGGATGCGTTTGTTCTCATATCGGGATCGTAGGGCTTCCCGCGAGAGTCTGAAATTCTCATCGGGTAATGCGTATCGTTTAACAATAGCACCGGCTTGGGCTTGCGTTTTGTATCGGAGGTGATACAATTTTTGGGTTTGAGTGAGCTGGGGTGGTTAATGTATACCGCAGTAAACATGTCCCAAAAGGACGGCCACTGCTCATAGCCCCCGAAGAATGTTTCGGTGTCGGAGGAACTTGGAGGCAAATGTAGGAAGTATTTTCTGGGTCTAGGGGTTGAACCGGTTCCATATGCGTAGCAGGCACATCTTAATGATGTCCAACATCTTAGCCATGCACAACTCGTATTGGTCTGTGTAGGCGTCGATCTTTTGCCTAGCCGACTCTTTAAAACCGTCGGGCTGGCTGTTGTCCTCAGCAAGGAAGACTGCTTGATGTGCGCACATTAGCCTCTCCCATTGGGCTTGCAGATTTTTCTGCTTAATTTGGACCAGTGATTTGGTCAAATCCTCAATGGGAGCCGATGAAAACTATGTGCATAATTGCACGAGTCTCTCGGTCTCAAAACCAAAATTGGCAACACTGGGATCGGTTGCTATGGGACTAGGTGGCTTGGAGCGTACCGATTATGTTTATTGACCTCTTGTTTCTATTTTCTGAATGGAATGGTCTAATCTGATTTAGGATGTCTAAGGATTGGGAAATTTCGTGCTTTAGCAATGGATAGTAGATATTATTTTTTTGAATACTTATGTTAACGTATTTCTCTGTATTAAGTAAAACTTATTCGTACGTTTTTAGGTCTATCATGTGAACAAAGTTAAACGTTCCGTTCTGGATTTTAGCGTCTCCATCATTTATGGTTATCAGACAAGCGGAAAAATAGTCGGTCAGCAACAATTCTGCGTTCGTTGTGCTCAGGAACGCGAGTAATCTGAAAGGAGCGTTTTTTGTTTTTTTGTTATTTATTTCTATGTTAAAGAAGGGTTTGTTTCTAATGTTGCTTTTATGCACTACTCTGTTTGACTCTGTAAGGATGGTTGTGGATCTGTTTTCCTTTACTGTTTCTTGTTTATATTTAGGTGAGATTTTGGTTCCTAGGCGACTGTTAATTTTAACGTAAACTGTATCACCTGGGTTATATGTTATGATGGTGATCGGCTTTCGTTGTGGTATTTCATATCTTTGTATTGTTTTTCTTTAAGTCGTTGAATATTGTCTTGTCTGGCTTTTTCGTACTGTTCGGGGTCTATGCTTGTGGTTCGTCCGAAGAATATTTCTATATGTTTTTTCCCAGTTGTTGAGAGTGTATGGAAGAATTGTATTCGTAGATAGATCTGTCTACGAGTTCCACAAAGGATCTGTGGGTTCCATCTGATTTCAAGCACCTCATGATTTCCGAAAGTGTTGAGTGAAATCGTTCTATTTGGCCGTTGACAGAACCTTTATCTAAAGACCTGAATACCTAGGATGAATTAAGGGATTTTTCATTGTCGATAACGATAACTTTTGGAACACCAAATAGAAACAGGAGTTGTCGTAGTGGTTCCCTTATATCTTCGATTGCTTTTGATTTTATGACTTTATCTTGGGCATATTTGGAAAACTTGTCTATTGCGGTGAGTACGAGATTATTTCCGGTTTTGTAGATGTCGATGTGAAGAATATGTCCGGAATGTGAAGGGATTGGTGTCTCTTTGAGTTCTGGGTTAGTGGGGTGACGGTCATATTTGTTAAGCTTACAGATGGTGCATTGTTTGACAACTTTTTTTATTTTGTTGTTCATTCCGGGGAAATAGTATTTCTCCAATATTTGGTTTTTATTTTCCCTGCCGTTCCTATGAGCTCCTTTATGTGTTTCAATAATTATCCCTTGTTGCTGTTCTTCGTTGACGATGTCTTCGACTTGGTGTCGGGTGCCTTACACGATACTTCGAAAAATGGTCTGGGTAGATTTCTTGAATTTTGCCCATTATTCGTTCTGATGTTTTTATACCATTTATAACGGATGGGTTAAGGTTCTTTTTTAGGATACCAATTAATTTTTCTGTGGTGTAATTTGGTTCTGTTGTTGTGTGTCTGTGGTATGTCGGGAATACAATTTGGAATTTATATGGAATGGTTGGCCCTGTGTTGAGAATGATCTGATTTTTGAATACGTTGATGGGGGCTTCGACGCTATTTATTAGGTTGTGGCTCGAACTATCATCGCTATGCGTCATCGTCGACATTGTGTTTACCTGTGATTGCGGCGGGATTCTCGACAAGGCGTCAGCAACTACGTTACTTTTTCCTGGTTTATAGACTAATTCGTAGTTATACTCTTCTAGTATAGCCTTCCATTGTTTTATTTTACTGTTGTTGTTCCTGTTGTGTGTGGATTATGACTTTTCGAGATCCATAAAGGTAGTTGCGTAGGGAATTGAGGGCCCAAATTATAGCCAGCATCTCTTTCTCGTTGGTTGCGTAATGCTCCTCTGCTTTGTTTAGGGTCCTAGAGATGAATGAGATTGGTTTATCTTTTTGCGATAGCACCACGCCGATAGCGTAGTTTGAAGCGTCTGTTGTCAGTTCAAAGGATTCTTTGTAATTTGGGTAGGAAAGCAAGGTGTCTTTGGAAATAAGTGAATTTTTTAATTTCCTGAAAGCCTCGAGAGCTTCTGTGTCCAGATTAAGTAGTATTTTTGCCGATTGTTTTTTTGATAGTCGGCCTTCCTCTCCTCGTATGAGGCTTGCCAATGGTTTCGCGATTTTTGCGTAGTCTTGCATGAAGCGCCGGTAATAACCGGATAGGCCCAAAAATGCTCGTAGGTCTTTTATTGTTTTGGGTGTCGGGAAGTTTGCTACGGCTTCAACCTTTTTGGGATTTGTTTTTATTCCTTGTGGGGAAATAATGAACCCAAGAAATTCTACTTCCTCTTGAAAAAATGGCATTTATCTATCTGTACCTTCATGTTCGCGTTTTCCAAGGCTTCGAATATGCGTTCGATATGTTGTGCGTGGTCTTGTTCGCATTTGCTAAAGATTATTATATCGTCGATATATACATAACTTATCTTGCCGAGATATTCGCGTAAAATATCGTCGAGTGCTCGTTGAAAGATTGATGGCGCGTTTCTCAGACCAAATGGTAAGCGATTGAATTCATACTTGGCGTTGTTGATCGCGAATGCTGTCTTTTCCTTGTCTTTTTCTTTGAGCGGGATTTGGTGGAAACCGCTCTTTAGATCTAGGACTGAAAAGTATTTACAGTTGTCCAGTTGTGAGATTACTTCTGAAATTTCGGGTATTGGGTATCTATCTGGTATTGTGACTGTGTTTAGCTTGTGATAGTCTATGACCATCCTGTATTTTTTATCGCCGTTGGAGTCAGGTTTTTTCTGTACAACCCAGACTGGGGAGCTGTAGGGAGACCTCGATGGTCTAATTATGCCGTCGTTTAGCAATTGTTTCACTTGACTTTCGACTTCGTTTTTCAAGGAATTTGGGTATGGGTAAGATTTACTATAGACAGGTTCGTCGGTGGATGTGCGAATTTCGCCAAAGACTTTTGTCGTGTATGTTAATTTTTCGTCTGGTTCGGAAAGTAATTTAGGAACTTGTTAACTGTATTTTTGATGGACTGCCTTTGCCGTTCTGTCATATGTTCATCTCGAATATTTATTGAATTAACGGATTTTGAAATTAGTTGTTTTATTTTTACCTTTTTGTTGTTTTTTATTTGCATGTAGTTCTTATTTGTGTAGATTATAGCGTTTAGTTCATTCAGGCTGTCATTTCCCAAAATACCGTGAAATGATTGTAGAGTTGGCATAATGAAAAATTTATGCTTGTCTTCTAGGTTAAAAAGGTTTATGAGCGTATGTTCTTGGATTTTCACGTCGCCTGCGATTGATTTTGCAAAAAAGGGTGTGTCGATTGGAATGGTTTTTTTTGCGAGACCTGGTTGAATGTAGTTCTTGCTTGAACCTGTGTCTCTGAGAAATCTTAGGATTTGTTTGCCCTTCTGTTGGTACTCGAAATATGGCAACGAAAAGCTCGTCATTCTAAAAAATGAATGTCGTTAAGCTCTCGGGTTTGTTCCGTATCGTATTGTAACGATAAGACAGTCTGTCGCTGTGCAAAGCAACCCTGCCGCTTCGCGCCGTGCCATAATTGAATGTGGCAACGACGGCCGCGATAATAACTTTTAGTCCAATCTGGCAACAATGGTCGCGAACATCAGGGAAGCATTTAGTCCACTCCGGAATGTGCGGGAACGATCTGCGCCATGGCCGGACAGAGTATAAAAGGTGGCCGGATGCGGGCAACGAGTCAGTCTGGTTTTGACAAGTGAAGTTGCCACACGGAATAATTAAGCAAATACTTAAGTGTACGAACAGTAAAGTGTAAACTGTGAATAATAAAGTGACTGTTGGTGTATTTTATTGTCTGCGTTTAAGAAACTGACTGTGTTTTATTTTCAAATCACACAATCCAGAGATACGTGACAGCCCACTAGACTTAGTATTCGTAACATTTGGTGTCAGAAGTGGGATTGTGGAAAATTGAAAATAAATAAAATTATAAAAGCACGGACATGGTGAAATTCGAGCTGCTGAAGGTGGACCAGCTGAAGAAGGAGCTGGCTGCCTGGAATTTGCCGACTGCTGGCGGAAAGGTGGAGTTGCAGTTGCGCTTGCGAGAAGCATGTGAGGAACGAGGCGTCGATTGGACTGTGCACGAGTTCGGAGCGCAAGAACAAGAGGCGTCGGCCAAAATGGAGGAATCGCCTGCAGGTGCGGCGTCGATGCAAAGTACGACTGCAGCGGCTGCGCCGCCACAAGCAATGGACATGAGCCAGCTAATGGTTGCACTTAAAGGCATGTTCGAGACTTCCAACCGTGAAATGGCAGCGAAAATGGAAACTGCGAATCAAGAGATGGCAGCGAAGCTGGAAACTACGAATCTCGAAATTCCGGCAAAAGTCGAGACAGCAAATCGAGAAATGTCAGCGAAGCTGGAAACTACGAATCTCGAAATTTCGGCAAAAGTCGAGACTGCAAATCGAGAAATGGCGGAAAATTCTGCGCGCATAGAGCAGAAGGTGGAGGAAATTTCCAATAGCCTGAATGTGAAAGTTGAGCATCTCGAGACGCGAATAGACGATTGGGACAAACGAGTTGACGAAATGGGTGAATCCCTGAATAGACGAGTTGACAACCTGGATGAGTCCTTGAACAAACGAGTTGACAGTCTGGAAGATTCGATGCACAGAAAGATAGACGAACGGTTTCGAGAGGTACAGCCACGAGAATGTTTGCCACCGGTTCAGGACGGTTTTGCTGCCAGAACAGAAGTGCCTACTTATGATGGTGCTGCGCCGTTCGACACATTTAAATTGCAATTCGACTTGGCTGCTTTGGAAAATCAGTGGACAGATATCAGGAAAGGTCGAAGGTTGGCACTGGCGCTGAAAGGTCCTGCGGCTGAGGTAATCAAATCAGTTCCAGAATGTTTAAGAAGTGATTACGGTGCCATCATGAGGGCATTAGCAGCGAAGTATAGCAACGAGCACAACCATGCGCTATGCTACTGTGAGCTGAAGAACCGCAAGCAAAGAGCCAACGAGGCGCTGCAGACATATGCAGCAGACATTGAGCGGCTCGTACAGTTGTGCTACCCAAAATTTGGTGCTGATGATCTCGAGAGGATGAAGATTGAGTCGTTTGTTGAAGGTCTTCATGATCCAGAAACACGTCGCAGTGCGTTGATGATGGGCAAGCCAACATTTAAGGAAACGGTGACCAGCGCGATGACATATGAAGCGGCATGGATTGGGAGCACTCGGTATGCACCTGCAAGGATACGCCAGATTCAGGCGGACAACGACATTCCGATCCAGGCCATAAGCTCGGAGATACCGGACAGGCCACGGGTGGTCTCCTCTAAAGTTGTTTGCTGGATATGTGGTAAGCAGGGCCACATATCACGAGACTGCCGCCAACGAAAGAGGCGTTCCCGTTCTCGATCGCAATCGCCTGAAGCGAAGAATACTGACAATCGAGGCTCAGCCAACAAGCGCAGGGCTGAGGACGAGGAGCCGTTAAACTAAAACGGGTCAGCCCAAAGGGGCGTGAGCTGATCCCCACAATCTGCCGCCCCACCATCCTTGTCTCACAGCTGAAACGACAGCCCAGCAGCTTGACAATTGAAGGAAGGATAGATGGAAAGTTGTTCGTGTTGACACTGGATACTGGAGCGTCATATTCGATCATAAAAAGGAAGCTGCTGAAGAACTGGGAACCGCTGCATGGCATACAGCTGCGGACTGCGACTGGCGAGCGCGCGCCGGTGAGAGGGAAAGTTACAAAAACGATTGCTATCGGCACCAGCAGCCTGGAACATGAGTTCATCGTCGCGGATATAATGGACGACGTGATTATCGGCGTGGATTTCATGATTAGGCACGGTTTTACGCTGGACCTGAAGGAAAATGTGCTGAGATATGCCAACGTTGAATTCCCGCTGCGCACCGGCTATGAGCGAAGCGTGTCGGTACGGAAGGTTGTATCGTGTCAACACAGGAGGATACCAGCGAATTCTGAGGCGATTGTGTGGGCAAAGGTGGACGAGGACGATGGGACGAGTCGGCTGTGGGTTGTAGAAGCACCGAAACAAGGACACGACAACATCATCATCGGACGTACATTAGTGGAACCTAAAAATGGCAGAATACCAGTCAGAATACTGAACCCCCTGAATGCACCCAGATATGTCAGGAAAGATGAGGTAATCGGCGAGTGTAAGGAAGCTGTAGCAGTGGTCAATTGCGAGAGTAGCCCACCTGGAGGTAATAAGAAGAGCGGTTTTAACATGGACGCCATACCGCAGGAGAACCAGTGGAGCAGCGAGTTGACGGCCAAGCAGAAACAGAAGGCGAGGTCACTCCTGCAGCACTATGGGTCAATTTTTGCGGCAGAAGCAGGCGGAAGAACAGCCATAGTGAAGCACAACATCGACACCGGAAGTGCAAAACCGATTCGCCAACCGCCAAGACGAGTTCCTCTGGCCAAGAGGGAGGAGGTCACCAATTTGATCGAGAACATGCGGAAAGACAAGGTCATAGAGCCTTCTTCGGGCCCCTGGTGCTCGCCGGTCGTGCTAGTCAAGAAAAAAGATGGCAGTACCCGGTTTTGTGTGGACTATCGGAAGCTCAATGATGTGACCAAGAAGGACAGTTATCCACTACCTCGGATCGATGACACCCTGGACACACTGGTTCTCCACGCTCGACTTACGCAGCGGCTATTGGCAGGTAGAGCTTGCAGACAAGGACAAGGAGAAAACGGCTTTCAGTATTGGCGATGGTTTGTGGCAGTTCACCGTCATGCCGTTTGGACTCTGCAACGCACCAGCAACATTCGAGCGGCTAATGGAACGCGTGCTAAAAAGGCTGCATTGGCGGACGTGTCTGGTGTACCTCGACGACATAATCGTGATGGGTAAAAGCTTCGACGACCACCTGGGAAAGCTAAAGGAGGTATTCGAGCGGATACGAGAAGCCGGGCTTAAACTCAACCCAAAGAAGTGCTCGCTGTTCCAAAAGGAGGTCAAGTATCTGGGTCATACGGTTTCCGCCCGCGGAGTACATACGGATGAAGGCAAAATCACGGCGGTGAAGGAGGGGCCCCAGCCACAGTTTCCTGGGCCTGTGCACATACTACCGCCGATTTGTTCCGGGATTCGCGAACATAGCCAGCAGCCTGCACAAACTGACGAAAAAGGGCCAAGCTTTCGAGTGGAACGAGGAGCAGGAACAGGCTTTTGCACGTCTGAAGGAAAAACTGTGCAGTGCCCCAATTCTGGCCTTCCCCGTGCCTGGGGAGATGTTTGTGCTGGATACAGATGCAAGCGGGAGTAGTATTGGCGGTGTGCTATCACAGATAATAGACGGCCAGGAACAAGTGATAGCGTACTACAGTAGGGTTTTATCGAAACCGGAACGCAATTACTGTGTGACCCGGAGAGAACTGCTGGCGGTATTGGACTGCGTGAAACACTTCCACAAATATCTGTATGGACAAAAGTTTCGCCTGCGCACAGATCATGCGGCATTGAGATGGCTCCTGAACTTTAAAGATCCTGAAGGGCAATTGGCGCGGTGGATCGAGCGACTGCAGAGCTACGACTACACGATAGAGCATCGCAAGGGCAGTAGCCATGGAAATGCCGATGCCTTGTCCCGCCGTCCGTGCAAAGTCGAATGCAGGCAATGCTCGCGAGCCGAAAGCAAAGAACAGATAGTGGACGTCCGGTTGGTCAGCGTCATGCCAGAGGAAGAGTGGTCTGCGGAGAGGCTACAAAAAGACCAGCATGAGGATGCGGATCTTGCAAAGATCGTCGAAGGCAAGGAGCAAGGCGCACGTCCAGACTGGCAGGAGATGGCTGGTGAAAGCCCGATCGCTAAGGCTTACTGGGCACAGTGGAAAAGTCTGCGGCTGAAGGAAGGCTGCCTGTACCGCGAATGGGAGAGCGCGGATGGTCGTACCAGCAACCCCCTAATGGTAGTGCCGAAAAGCAGAATCAACGAGGTCATCGAGGCATACCATAACGACTCCAGTGGAGGGCACCTAGGCATCACCAAAACCGTCGCCAAAATAAAAAGACGATTCTACTGGGTAGGATGTCAGGAGTCTGTAGCCGAGTGGATTAAGAGCTGCGACCGATGTTCAGCCGCGAAAGGGCCGACAAGAAAATCTCGAGGCCGCATGCAGCAGTACAACGTGGGTGCGCCCTTCGAGCGGATTGCTATGGACGTCGCCGGCCCATTCCCAACTAGTACTCAAGGCAACAAATATGTGCTGGTTGTAATGGATTACTTCAGCAAATGGCCCGAAGTGTACCCTATTCCTAACCAGGAGGCCACCACGATCTCGGAAAAGCTGGTAAACAACTGGGTAGCCAGGTTCGGAGTTCCGTTGGAGTTGCACTCAGATCAAGGCCGGAATTTCGAGTCTGCGGTATTCAAGGAAGTGTGTGAGCTGCTGGGGATAAAGAAAACGCGTACCACTCCTTTGCACCCACAGTCCGACGGCATGGTGGAACGCTTTAACCGGACACTGGAGGAATACCTGCGGAAAGTGATAGGCAGGAATCAAAAGGATTGGGACACGCATATCCCCCTGTTCCTGATGGCGTATAGGTCAGCCCCGCACGACACGACATCACTCACTCCAGCCCGAGCAGTGTTCGGCACAGAGTTGCGGTTACCCGCTGACTTGAAGTTCGGGGTAGTCAGCACGACGGGAGGCGCTAAGACGGACTACGTGGCCAATAAGCGGGCGGAACTGGAGGAAATTCACCAATTTATAAGGGGCCGCACCAAACTGGTCAGCGATAAGGCGAAAGCCAGATCGATCTACGGGCCAACTCAGCAGGGTTCCAAGAAGGCGATTTGGTAATGCTCTACAACCCGCAGCGGAGGAAAGGTTTGTCTCCGAAACTTCAAGCGTCATGGGAAGGACCGTACGAAGTCGTGACTAGGATTAACGACGTGGTATACCGGATTCAACGTTGCAGCAATAGAGGCGCTAAGCTGAAGGTAGTCCATTTGGAGCGTCTGGCGCCTCATCACAGCGGAGCCTCGGCACTTGTTCGCGACGAACAAGTCTAAGTGGTGGGCAGTGTAACGATAAGACAGTCTGTCGCTGTGCAAAGCAACCCTGCCGCTTCGCGCCGTGCCATAATTGAATGTGGCAACGACGGCCGCGATAATAACTTTTAGTCCAATCTGGCAACAATGGTCGCGATCATCAGGGAAGCATTTCGTCCACTCCGGAATGTGCGGGAACGATCTGCGCGATGGCCGGACAGAGTATAAAAGGTGGCCGGATGCGGGCAACGAGTCAGTCTGGTTTTGACAAGTGAAGTTGCCACACGGAATAATTAAGCAAATACTTAAGTGTACGAACAGTAAAGTGTAAACTGTGAATAATAAAGTGACGGTTGGTGTATTTTATTGTCTGCGTTTAAGAAACTGACTGTGTTTTATTTTCAAATCACACAATCCAGAGATACGTGACAGCCCACTAGACTTAGTATTCGTAACAGTATTGTTCTTCCGATTCAACAGTTGTCAGGTATTCGTCTAATGTTGGGTAAAGGTTTGGTGGCGACTGGTCGTGGAGGTGGTTTTTTCTGTCCATATAGGTTAATTTGCTGTGTCGTATTTTGGATTTGCCTTGAGAATGTGGGAGTTTGGGGATTGGGAATGTACGCTATTTGAGGGTGAAAATTCTGTGTGCAGCGTTGCGTAGGAATATTCCTATAATGTAGTGGTGGGGTTAAATTTGAGTGGTATCTTCTTATTCCTGATTGTTGGTTATTGGCATAGTTGGTTCGGAAATTCTGGTTTTCTAACTTTAGGCACAGATGTAGTGCCTGTGGTAAATCGGCCGGTTCTTTCATTCCCAATAGTTTTGGAAGTTCGCCGTTAAGTCCTCGAAGGAAAGTGTCGAGTGCTTTTTCCCTGTATGTCTGGGTGAGAATCTGAAGGGACTCTGTGCTGACTTCTAAGCAGCTTAATTTGTTAAGAATCAGTGACAGGTGAGAGTAGACGTCTTGGTAGAATTGTTCCACTGTTGACCTGCCTTGAATTAGGGCGGTCATTTGATATTCAAGCGTGGACACGTCGCGTTTGTCTGCGTAGTGTAGGGTTAGACATTTCGATATCGCTGGCCAGTCAAGTGGAGTATTGTAGAACTCTAAGGCAGTATCTGCATTTCCCACGATCTTATTTCTTATTACGTTCAGGATTCCGTAATATTTGGGCGTACCTTTGGTGGGTTCGTTGGGATGTAAAGTGGGTCGCCTCCTCGTGGTGCATCCTGGGTAACGCTAAATGGCCCACACCACCTCCCCCGCCCGGTGCTCACAACCGCTAGGTGTGGGTTTCGGGTATCGGCACGATCTGGCTTCGTCTACGGACTCTCTTTTGTCTTCTAACTAATTTTCGTTCGCTTTTGAGCTGGTGGCTGTGGCTTCCGGACCTAGTACCACCGGGGTGAAACCTTGTGCGAACGGCTCCGGTCTAAGGTCACAGTTCATCTCCGTCCCGTTAAAACCCTGGCAGGCCCTGGCAGTTGGTGGCGTAGGTTTGGTTGAGATAAACTCCCAATTTGCACTGGTTCGGCTCTGAACACACTACTCCATAAGGGTGTAGCCTCCCTGCATTTGCATAGATAACCATGGGACCATCAAGGTGACTACGCGCTCCGGTCGGGATAGCGGCCTTAAGTGGGGACCCTTTTCGCATGGACAAGTCCAAATTCTTAAAAACACCGGCCAACCCAAAAGGGGACCCAAAACGTTTGGTTCGGCAACAGCCGACCAATCAAGCGCCAACCTCCTCGGGAGGCGCTGTCGCAGCAAGACCTGTGGTGCAGGCGAGATCCACTGCCTAAAGGCCGGGTCCGTCTACTTCCGCACCACTCAAGGGCCGAGCTGCTCCCACCCTTATCAAACGCCCCCCCGCGGCACCGGTCTCGGCACCGCGTAGGGGGATCCATACCCCATCCGTCCACCCTGCCGGTGTTGCTACACCGGCTTCCAAACCAACACCAGGCTCCACTGGTGCTGGTTCCAGCACCTCCACTTCTGCTGCCGTCCGCCCGCAACACATTAGCGCTTCAACACGGGCGTACAGAAACAGGAAATCGGCTATGAGGATACTGAGCCGTTTCGGTTTCGGAAGACTTAAAAGCAGCGTTCAAAGTTCCCGTTAGGAGTTCAACCGAGTTCTCAATCGCACGTTCGTCTGTGACTAGGGCGAAACGTTTCAGCCTCAGTCTTGAACGAACGATGGTCGCGAATTTCTCCCAGTTTGTACTCCTTGGGTTCAGAGGTGATGGGGTGCAAGCCGTGTCAAACTTGACATTGAAAAGTATTCGGTTGTGGTTCGAGAAGGAACAGCCGTCCGATACCTTCCAGTTGTCAACCCTGACGTCGCTTGCCTCAGAAAGTAGAGTCAAATCAATTACCTCTTCCCTGACCCTATTCTGAAAGGTTGGCGTGTTGCCCTTATTACAGATAGATAGAGAGGTGGAAAGGATAAATTGAAAAATTGACTCACCTCTAGCGTTGATGTTGCTGCTTCAACATTGCGTGTGATGCCCGTTGGCGTCGCAGCCCAGCACCAGCGCGGGCCGTTTCGCACTAGCGAAGCCGACCAGGTCTCGGACCTCCTGGGATGGTGGGTCCAGCTCCTCGTACGGCAGGTAGGCTGACGCCAGAATCAGGCTATGCCCTCCTCTTCGTTCAACCATACCCGCCGTTAGGTCTCCATTGCTGTATTGGGAGAGAAGAAATAAATTAATGTCATTCTTAACCACTATACAGGCTCGTAACCTACCTTCGGTTGAGGGTTGATATGATTTATATCGACCCGACCCCAATCCCGAAATGTTGGATCTTACAATCCACGGTTCCTGAATCAGGGCCACATCGATATCCTCCTCCTCCATGAACCTCATTAAGTCGTGGGTTGCTGCTTTGGAGTGATGCAAGTTAATTTGCACTACTCGTAGCTGTTCCTTCAGTGGCTTGCTCACGGTTACCCGGAAAACGTGCGTTGATGGAACCCAACACGAACTTGATGACGCGCGAGCGTTGAATTAGGTGAGTGTATGACTGACGATCAATAGCGATCGTCAGATCATTTCCCATGCCATTCCTGCTCTTCGCGTTCGTCAGAACTCTCCAATTCTGGACCGCCAGCTCCCTGTTTTGCACGCCTATAATCTTCAGCATGGATTCAGCCTCCGGAACCGGGGGCGGAATCCAGACCGAGACTATAGGCCTCAAAGGGAGGATGGATCGGGAGACGACCTCTAACTTGGCGCCCGGCCAGAGTTCGCCCAGGCCACCGATTGCGGAATGGATGAAATCCAAAGATTTCGTGTTCCCGCAGCCGATGACCTTGACGCCCCTCTGCCAGCCCAGCCAGTTGGCGGCCGAAATTTTCCCGTCGGGATCATTCCGAACAATAACAGCTGCTTGCAACTCATTGGGGACGGAAAAAATGGTAGACTGGTGGGTCTTTGGTTTTTTCGCCTCCTTCTGAGCATCCTCACCGGATCTGGCCCTCTTGGCAGCCTTGCCAACCTTGGGGGTAGCCGTGGCTGTTTCTGAGCCGTCCCCGGTGATGATCGGCTTGCTAGTCCTTTTAGCAGCTTGAACAGCAGCAGCCGCAGTATTACCAGCGACCGCTGCTGTCTTACCGCTGACGGCGGGAACCGCGCCGGCTGGGTCCTTAGCAGCCTTGCCACTAGGTGGCTTGTTGGCTGCAGCGTGGACTGCCGTCGCGCTCCCGCCCCCCGCGGGAGCTGCCTTAGGGCCATGTGGGGCCTCAGGTTTCCCTGGCTCCGCCGATCCGACTGTTGCCGTTTTCCTTTCGAACTTTGCAACAATCTTCTAGTGTTTCTTGATGAGAACTTTGTCCCTGTTTGTCAGGGACGACGGTTCCACCAAGCTCATTTTGCGGAGGTACTGAGCTGAACATTTGTAAGCCTTACGTGCTTTCTGATCAGCGGTTCTCTCCTCAGCTTTAGTCTCCTTCGGGGGCTCACCTAGCAAAGTGGCTTCCAGATCAGGGTCCAGAGTTTCGATGCTGCTACCTTGTGATAGGGTGGTAGCCTCATCGTTGGTGGCAGCACCGATTCGCAGACCGCACAATCTGGAGCCTATGTCCAGGCCCTCCTCATTCGACTTTTAGGCTGGTTGTCGCTGAAGCGACATTGCCTTCTTCCCAGTAGCATTAGTAGACTGCATGACCTGGGGCCCCGTCACACAGCCTGAGAAGTTGCTGGATATCGACGCCCGGTGGCCTTCTCGCTCACCACCTACCGTCGGTACTGGGCATCCGACTCCCTGCACCGTAACTTCGTTCTTTTCCTCAGCCACCACAGACGGACGGAAAGACACCACTTCCCTGTGGGATTTCTTTAAAGTCTGCCATCCCACGCACAAAAAGACTCGGACTCGACCGCCCCTAACCTGGGGAAAACAGACGTCGTTGTGTGCCGCCCCTAACCTGGGGAACAGACGCACACTGGGTAGGTCTTAGTTGTTGCTCCCCAACCGGCCTGCCTAACGTGGGAACCCCTGTCAGGAGACAGCGCAATTGCTCCCTCCGGTCAGTATAGTCCGGTGAATCATTGCTAACGTAAGCCCCCACACCGCGACAAGGTGCCTACCCGAGTGGGGGTTGGCTTCACTAAAGAAACCTGATTCTGTATTGCCACAATTTTCCTATCGAACTTTAATTTCTGTGCAGCTAGTGCTCTGCTTACTTCCGCTCGTACTACCTCAGTCACCTGTTTTAGATTCATTGCGTCCAAATTTAACTTTCTAAATAAATCCTCCAGTATTTCACTCATTCACAGTAATATTTTTGGTTTTTTTTCTTTATTATTACACTTTTTCAGATGTGCATCTCACTTACATGTTTTCCTTAGTAATTAATAGTATTTGCCCTTAGGATTCTTGCTGCCTTGTTAAAGTTGTCTCCAGGATTCTCTTAATTGCTTTGTTGTCCCCAGGATTCTCCTGATTGTCTTGTTAAATTTGTCCCACGTTGGGCGCTTATTAATGAAAAACAACTGACATTTATTTTGCTGCGGCGAGCTGTTGGTTGCGCCTTTATTTTCTGAGTTCTCACTTAAAACCAGCGATTGAGCGATGCGAAACTGGGAGAGTAAGCCGATTTTTGTGCGTTTTTTGCAATTCAAGTACACAGTCCGTGTGTGCTGGCAGTTATCAGCTGTTCACTATTTTCGCTCTTTTCCCGATATTAGGGATTTCTTTCAATTATTTGCTTTTCGAAGTATGTTCTCATAAATTTTCTGCATTAAATACCAACATATGAACTGTTTTGGTTTCATTATGTAAATATTTTTGAAAAATATACCAAAGAACACAAAGCTAAATGCATTCAATATGACAGGGTAAATTGCCGTCCTTTGTATTTCGCATTTCTTCATTTAGCGAATCTCTAACGATCAGATCAGATCAGGTATGCTTTTGGTGCTAAATGCTCTAGTTTGACCGCAGAGTTGTTTTTTGGATGCAGCTTATAAAATCTTAGTTTAATTAAATTAAAAGCATACCCAAAGATTATTTCGACGCTTTTGGGCAATAATATATTTTTCTAGTCAATTTTATAGAAAAGTTTTACGAAATGGCACCAAAAATATACAAAAAAAAAGAAAAATTTCTTTGGTTACAAAAAATGACAAAAATGACCAGCAACACTAGAAATTTGAAATGAACTAGAACAACAACCCCGTTTTAGAAATTTATATGGAGGAAAACTACGTTCCTGATCAAGCTTGGGGCCTACTAGTAGGCCCCAAAGTTGCAATTTTGCAATAATATATGTGAAATTCTGTGCATGTATTTCTACCGGCTCTCCCACTTTCACATCGCTTAATCGCTGCTTAAAACTGAAACCACAAACATTTCTTAAACCTAGTTGCGCTTAAGTTCTACCGCTGCGCAGCCCACGTCGTCCCCTCCGCTGTACCGACGCTTCCGCAGTGCTCGCGAATTCTGATGACAGTGCTTTGTGTGGAGTTTCAAGTTTCTCCACTCGCCACAGATGTCGTCGGTCGTCGCGCTCTGCCGTTTCCGCAGCGCTCGCGGCTTTTGCTGACTTGGCGCCTCGTGTGGAGTTTCAGCTGGCCACACATGTCATTAGCAAAAGTAGCGCTGTGGGAACTTATGATAACTTATACAGCTGTCTAGCTCGCACCTACTATGACAAAAGATTTAATAGGCAGCTGTTCGCTCGCACCTTCTATCATGGTGGTTTGAATTCCTTGTGATTATCAAGCTGTTTCGCTCCCTCACACCAGCCTTCAACAGAGATTCTGTCAGTCCTGATTAACCAGCCCTGATAGAAACTTCACTGATTTCTGGTATAAGGACTGGTGTATAAACCTATCAGCCTATGATTGAAAGTAATTTTTCGTTGTTTAATTGTTTATTTTTACTATATAACAATAATTCATCTATTTAAAAAAAAAATGAAAATTGTTAACTTAAATATTAATTAATTAACTTAAACCATAGAAGTTGTTCGGGATCGTGCGGAACGGTAGAAAAAAACGCGTTGGGCTCGGGTTTGGGAAACGTTTGGCAACGAAGGGGGGTGTTTGCCGTTTTGAGTCTGAATGTGCAGGGATGGTGGGTTCTGCGTGATTTGCCTTTATTTCTTTGGGTGGAAACCCTACGGGATTGAGGGCGGCACTCACGTCAGAAAGAGCTTCCTTTGGAGTAGGAAGGTTTTTTCGAAGGGCGGAACCAGTGTGCGTATGGTGATTTAGCACCGCGGCGACATTTGTCAAATATGATGACAGGGGTACTGGACCGCTTAATATCCAACCGAATACTGTATGTTGAGCGAGTAAGCTGCCACATACATTTCGGTGGAAACCTTCGAGCATGATCTGCGTTATGAGATCACTGCCAATCACTATATCGATCTGCACTGCCTCGAAGGGGTTGGGATCAGCGAGATCTAGCGTAGCCAAATCGTTTAAACTGGGGGTTTATTTTGGAAGGGAGAGAAATTCCGTTAACTTTGGAAGTATGATTGCTTGCACCGAGAGATTTGTGCTAATTCGAACTCTTTCGGCAGCAGCGAAAGAGTGAGGAGCAAAAAAGTCGAGTGAGCGCTTGTTGCAGCTTAAATTAAAATAAATTAATAAATAAAAAACTGTTTATGAAAACCAACTTTTAAACAAGTGAAAAATATAAAGATAGTGACTTTCAAAAACAAAATAAAAAAGGAAATTGGTTCGCGAATTTTTAATAAAATTGGGGCAAAATGCCACCAACGGAGTGCAAGGAGTGCACGGCGAAACTGGTGCAATTGGACGATATTATATCGTGTTCTGGTGGATGTGGCTGCAATTTTTGCATTAAATGCAGTAGCATTAAAAGAACTGAAATAAAAATGTTAACCGATAACGTGAATTTGAGATGGTTTTGCAATCAGTGTTCGTTATCTGATACGAACACTAAATTCATCGAAATTAAACATATGTTACAAAAGAGCGGACTAAACAAACCTGACATGAAATACATTATGGAAGAGGTGTTAGTGCAAAAGTTTTCGCAAATGAAAATAAGTTTAGTAAATGATTTCAATGCTCTATTGAGCCATAACATAGAAGTTAAAATGAACGTCATGAAAGAAGAAATATTAGCGGAAATGTCAAAAGAATTAAACAAGATCGGTGAGAATCTAAATGAACTTCGCTCCGAAAAAACCATAAGTGGTGACGACAGGCCAATAACCTATGCGCAGGCGGCAAAACAAAATAAGAACAAAATTGTGCTTAAACCAAAAGACAAGACAAAAAGAAACAAAGATGCAAAAGTAGCGTTAAAGAAAGTTGTTGAGCCGACTGAAGGGCTTGTGAGTGCGGTGAGAGAGCTGAACAGCGGTGGACTCATCGTTTCGTGCAAGACCAAGGAAGCATGTGAGCAGGTGCAGCAGAAGATAAAGGAGAACATTGGAAATGAGTACGAATGGGAGCAAACCAGAGATAGAAGAATGCTTAAAAAAAAGTTCAAAGTCATTGGACTCACAGAGAGACTTAGTAGTGAGCGCTTAGTTGAATGTATTGTTAAACAAAGCGATACTTGTGCAGGCAAAGAGTTTAATATTATTAAGGTATACGTGAATGCTAACAGAAGAGAGGAAAGTTATAATGCTATAGTTGAAACCGATGTTGTAACCGTTGAGAATGTTATTAAACAGAAGAGACTAAACATAGAATGGGATTCATGCATTGTATCTGAATACGATAATGTGTTGAGATGTTTTAAATGTTTAGGTTTTAACCACAAGGCGAATGAATGCATTAACCCATTAAGCCCTGAGCGTTGCGTTTGCGCAACGTTTGGGAATTTCGCTACATTAAGTAATTCATAAAGATATAAGACTTGAAAATGGGTAGAATTGGATTCGAATTGATCGTTTTAGATTCTGCCATACTCAAATTTCAAAATTTTTTAAATATTCATATCTTTTTTTCGATCCAAAGTCAAAGGTTTTTTTTGGGGAATTTTTGAAATTCAATTAAAAATACTTATTCTTCAAACCTATCAAAATCCCTTTGTGGGCTGCATTTTGTAATGCTAAACTATTTAAAAATAAGTTTTAAAAAATTTTTTTTTTTTTTAATTTTATGTTTTGTATGTGACTAAGGCCCAAATTGCGTTTGCGCAACGTACCCTTCTGGTTCAGGGGGTGGGGGTATGAATTATTTGCTTAATTTTTTTTCTTGATCAGGTCAATTACTAAGATTGTGTAAAATTTTATGGAAATCGCACAAGCCCTTCTGGGGTCAGGTTTTAATGGGTTAATAAAAAGGCGTGTAGCAAATGTGCAGGGTATTACGATAGTAAAGATTGTAACTCAAGCGTAATCAAATGTGTTAATTGTTGCGAACTAGTGCAAAACAAGTTAATGGAATGCGATGTTAATCATTCCACGTTTAGTAAAGATTGCCCAGCATTTAAAAAAGTCGTTCAAAGCAAAAATAAAATTAGAAAATAGCAACCAACAAAATCCGAATTACATTGAATTTACCTTAATATTAACAGTATATTGTCTAATAAAAGCGAACTTGAGAGGCTTATTGAATTAAAAAATCCATCTTTGATACTTTGCGCAGAGACATGTACGACTAAGGATATCTCTGATCAAGAAATAAATATCAAAACTTATAATATGATAAGATGTGATTCCCACAGTAGACATACTGGGGGTGTTCTGATTTATGTTCATAACTCTCTGAAGTTTGTTACAAAATTCAACAAAACAATAGATAAAAATATCTGGTGCATTTTTATTAAATTAAAATGTTCAACGGTGAAATGGCAGATTGGTGTGGTATACCATTCGCCAAGCTCAAGTGACGCAAATTTCATCAACTATCTAAGTGATGTTTTAGGAAATACTTGCGAACTTTCTGATTGTAATGTTGTAGTGGGTGACTTTAACATAAATCTTAACAGTCAGTCAACTTATAGTAGCAAACTATAAGAGTTATGAAGAGTCATGAAACAATTTACTTTAAAATTAAAATGAATCCAAATTTTAAAATGCGAAGTAGCCTGGTGATTACTTCTTGGGAATTTTATAGCACTCAATTACTTTTGAACCAATTGCGCTCTCTAGATTTCAGTAATTTTGATCGATCTGATTTGGAAAGTAAGGTCCGGTTTATAAACAATGGGTTAAAAATTGCCATGCGAAACCTTACAAATAAGAAACAAATAACCATAAAGGTCATGAATAAATGGTACGATTCTGAGCTTGCAAACTTGAATAAGCAAAAACTTAGTCTTTACAAAGAAGCTCTGGTCTCAGGAGTTTGGGATGAATACAAAAAACTTAGAAATAAATATAAAAAGTTAGTGAAAGTAAAGAAAATTAAGTATATGGAATACAAAATAGATAGCAACAGCAAAGACAACAAAGCTATGTGGAAAATTTTAAAACAAACTATCAATATGGTCAGTGAAAAAACTCCTATTTCTAAAGTATTAATTAACGGACAGCTGTATGAGAGGGATGTAGATATTTCCGAGGGCCTTAACAAATTTTTTGTTGACAGCATAATTGAAATAAGTAATAACATTGAACTATTAGTAAGCAGAGATATTCCCATACAGATTCAATGCAACTCACATTTCAAATTTAATCAGGTGTCAACTAGTGAGATTGAAGAAATAGTTAAAAACAAATTCAAATATAAAATAGGTGGAAGAAAGTTGCTCTCGGAAGGTGTTATCAAAGATTCTATTATTTACTTGGGATATTTTTACGCGCAAGCAATTAATGAAAGCCTGACGAAAGGCATTGTTCCAAAATTATGGAAAACATCAATAATAGTTCCCATTGAAAAAGTTAAAAATACGGTAAAAGCTGAAGAGTTGAGGCCAATAAACACCTTGCCATGTGATGAAAAAATACTGGAGACCGTAGTAAAAAATCAACTTATGCAATATTTAGAATGTAATAATATCTTTATACAAGAACAGTCTGGATTTAGACATAAACATTCATGTGAAACTGCGTTAAACATGGTTTTAGCTTGTTGGAAGGAAGAACTAAATGAAAAGAAATCTATTTTTGCCGTTTTTGTAGATCTCAAGAGAGCCTTCGAGACCATAGATCAAGGGATTTTATTAAAAAAATTATTTAATATGGGTATACAGAATAAAGAGTTAGAGTGGTTCAAGAGTTTTGTCACAAACCGTAAGCAATGTGTTGCGATCGGGTCATCAATTTCCGATGAAATTTATGTCAAGATTGGGCTGCCCCAAGGCTCGGTTCTGGCCCCAATTTTGTTTAATGTATACATTAACGATATCGCATCTATACTCCAATTTAGTGCCATTAAGCTATTCGCTGATGACGCCTTAATCATGATCAGCGGGACTGACGTAATTGACACCCAACGCAAGTTGCAATTGGACTTAGATTCTCTCTATGGTTGGCTATGTACAAATAGATTGAAGTTAAATATTGATAAAACTAAATATATGATCATATCAAGAAATAACAATTTAATATTGGAAAGTTTTAAAATAAATAACGTCGAAATTGAAAAAGTTGATAAAATAAAGTACCTGGGCATTCAGATTGATGATAAATTAAAGTTTAACGATCACATTGATTACACTTTGGGAAAAATTTCGAAAAAAATTTGGTTTATGAAGAGGACGTGCAAATTTTTAAGCAAACATTACAAAATAAGGGTTTATAGATCGATCATTGAGCCACATTTCATTTACTGTCCAACAATTTTTTTCATTATGAAAGACTCGCAAATTGACAAATTACAAAAGATGCAAAATAAGGCGATGCGCTTCATCCTTAATAAGCGCTATGATGCGTCCGTTAAGGACATGCTTATATCTCTAAATTGGCTTAGTGTCAAGCAACAAATTTTTTTCCATACGATGAAGTTTATTAATAACCTAAAAAATGGCTTATTACCCGAATATTTGAGCACCAATTTAGTTGTAGTCTCTAATACTCATAGTGTGAATACAAGAAATAAAAATAAATTTAAGATACCATTTTTTAGAACAGAAGCGGAGAAAAGTAGTCTTTTTCACAAAGGCCTCAAATGTTTCAACGAGCTGCCTGATGAAATTAAAAATTGTGATATCAATTTGTTTAAACGAAATCTGTTTAATTTCTGTAAAACGATAGACATAAGATAACTATTAAGTAGTAATATTAATGTTATACTATTTTTTAAGAATGTTAAGAATTAGGCTGAATAAAGCCGTAAGAAATAAAGAAATGAAATGAAATGAAATTCGGGACTGCCAATGTCAAGAAGCACATATGATTGGCGTTTTTCACAATTTGTCCGCCCATGCCCGAGATCTGGAGGTTAGATTTCTCGATTGGCAATTTTAGGCGTCTCTGGACCTTCGAGGAAATGAAGGTGCGCTGAGAGCCTTGATCGATCAACGCTCGAACTCTGAACAACTTTCCAAAGTGTTTAATGGACACCAGTGCCGTAGGCATAAGTGACTGGGTGCCATTATTTGGGTGAAGGGCTGGTACTGGGAGCGTACTTTGCCTTGAACATGTGCTGGGTTGCGCATAGGAAAGGGGAGAATGAGTAGTGGAGTTGCAGCTCGGTTGTTGGATAACCGTTGAGACCAGAGAAGTGGTCGAAGGTGATCGATTGGGGGAGTGAGTGGGTTGCGCATTGCCTTTGGGGAGATTAAGCAAAGAGTGGTGCTATTTCTAGCAATATACGCTTGTACAATCCTGAATTAGGTGAGATGTAGCAAGACAATTTACACAGATTTTATGCTTTTTCACATATGCTAATCGACTCTGGAGGGTGAGCCGTTTAAAGATCCGGCAAGTCCGTACCGAATGATTTGCGTTGCAGAGTTTGCACGCGAAGTCCTTTTTCACTTCAGTGTGAAGGTTTAGGGATCTGTTGGGCCGATTTTTGAGGACATTGGAAGATGAGGGTTGTGGTTTTGACTTGGTAGGCCGAAAGAAATTCTGCCGTTCCACTATCTCGTATCTGCAGGTCAGGAACTCATTCATCTGTGACCAGGGTGGCAGATCCTTCCGCGATGTCATAGATTGTTCCCATAAAGCTAGGGTTGCTTCAGGCAATTTGGAGGAGCATATATATACCAACAGCGGATGCCAATTGTCAGTATCTACGGCCTGAGACCTAGAGTAGACAGACAATTGTTTACATAATTCTGGATCCGCTGTAGTGCCTCACTGTTTTCGGTGTGGGCAGGAGCGATATTCAATAAAGTACGAATTTGGTTGTCAACGTGGATGCGTTTGTTCTCATATCGGGATCGTAGGGCTTCCCGCGAGAGTCTGAAATTCTCATCGGTTAATGCGTATCGTTTAACAATAGCACCGGCTTGGGCTTGCGTTTTGTATCGGAGGTGATACAATTTTTGGGCTTGAGTGAGCTGGGGGTGGTTAATGTATACCGCAGTAAACATGTCCCAAAAGGACGGCCACTGCTCATAGCCCCCGAAGAATGTTTCGGTGTCGGAGGAACTTGGAGGCAAATGTAGGAAGTATTTTCTGGGTCTAGGGGTTGAACCGGTTCCATATGCGTAGCAGGCACATCTTAATGATGTCCAACATCTTAGCCATGCACAACTCGTATTGGTCTGTGTAGGCGTCGATCTTTTGCCTAGCCGACTCTTTAAAACCGTCGGGCTGGCTGTTGTCCTCAGCAAGGAAGACTACCTGATGTGCGCACATTAGCCTCTCCCATTGGGCTTGCAAATTTTTCTGCTTAATTTGGACCAGTGATTTGGTCAAATCCTCAATGGGAGCCGATGAAAACTATGTGCATAATTGCACGAGTCTCTCGGTCTCAAAACCAAAATTGGCAACACTGGGATCGGTTGCTATGGGACTAGGTGGCTTGGAGCGTACCGATTATGTTTATTGACCTCTTGTTTCTATTTTCTGAATGGAATGGTCTAATCTGATTTAGGATGTCGAAGGATTGGGAAATTTCGTGCTTTAGCAATGGATAGTAGATATTATTTTTTTGAATACTTATGTTAACGTATTTCTCTGTGTTAAGTAAAACTTTAGGTTTTTAGGTCTATCATGTGAACAAAGTTAAACGTTCCGTTCTGGATTTTAGCGTCTCCATCATTTATGGTTATCAGACAAGCGGAAGAATAGTCGGTCAGCAACAATTCTGCGTTCGTTGTGCTCAGGAACGCGAGTAATCTGAAAGGAGGTTTTTTGTTTTTTTGTTATTTATTTCTATGTTAAAGAAGGGTTTGTTTCTAATGTTGCTTTTATGCACTACTCTGTTTGACTCTGTAAGGATGGTTGTGGATCTGTTTTCCTTTACTGTTTCTTGTTTATATTTAGGTGAGATTTTGGTTCCTAGGCGACTGTTAATTTTAACGTAAACTGTATCACCTGGGTTATATGTTATGATGGTGATCGGCTTTCGTTGTGGTATTTCATATCTTTGTATTGTTTTTCTTTAAGTCGTTGAATATTGTCTTGTCTGGCTTTTTCGTACTGTTCGGGGTCTATGCTTGTGGTTCGTCCGAAGAATATTTCTATATGTTTTTTCCCAGTTGTTGAGAGTGTATGGAAGAATTGTATTCGTAGATAGATCTGTCTACGAGTTCCACAAAGGATCTGTGGGTTCCATCTGATTTCAAGCACCTCATGATTTCCGAAAGTGTTGAGTGAAATCGTTCTATTTGGCCGTTGACAGAACCTTTATCTAAAGACCTGAATACCTAGGATGAATTAAGGGATTTTTCATTGTCGATAACGATAACTTTTGGAACACCAAATAGAAACAGGAGTTGTCGTAGTGGTTCCCTTATATCTTCGATTGCTTTTGATTTTATGACTTTATCTTGGGCATATTTGGAAAACTTGTCTATTGCGGTGAGTACGAGATTATTTCCGGTTTTGTAGATGTCGATGTGAAGAATATGTCCGGAATGTGAAGGGATTGGTGTCTCTTTGAGTTCTGGGTTAGTGGGGTGACGGTCATATTTGTTAAGCTTACAGATGGTGCATTGTTTGACAACTTTTTTTATTTTGTTGTTCATTCCGGGGAAATAGTATTTCTCCAATATTTGGTTTTTATTTTCCCTGCCGTTCCTATGAGCTCCTTTATGTGTTTCAATAATTATCCCTTGTTGCTGTTCTTCGTTGACGATGTCTTCGACTTGGTGTCGGGTGAACCTGACACGATACTTCGAAAAATGGTCTGGGTAGATTTCTTGAATTTTGCCCATTATTCGTTCTGATGTTTTTATACCATTTATAACGGATGGGTTAAGGTTCTTTTTTAGGATAGCAATTAATTTTTCTGTGGTGTAATTTGGTTCTGTTATTGTGTGTCTGTGGTATGTCGGGAATACAATTTGGAATTTATATGGAATGGTTGGCCCTGTGTTGAGAATGATCTGATTTTTGAATACGTTGATGGGGGCTTCGACGCTATTTATTAGGTTGTGGCTCGAACTATCATCGCTATGCGTCATCGTCGACATTGTGTTTACCTGTGATTGCGGCGGGATTCTCGACAAGGCGTCAGCAACTACGTTACTTTTTCCTGGTTTATAGACTAATTCGTAGTTATACTCTTCTAGTATAGCCTTCCATTGTTTCATTTTACTGTTGTTGTTCCTGTTGTGTGTGGATTATGACTTTTCGAGATCCATAAAGGTAGTTGCGTAGGGAATTGAGGGCCCAAATTATAGCCAGCATCTCTTTCTCGTTGGTTGCGTAATGCTCCTCTGCTTTGTTTAGGGTCCTAGAGATGAATGAGATTGGTTTATCTTTTTGCGATAGCACCACGCCGATAACGTAGTTTGAAGCGTCTGTTGTCAGTTCAAAGGATTCTTTGTAATTTGGGTAGGAAAGCAAGGTGTCTTTGGAAATAAGTGAATTTTTTAATTTCCTGAAAGCCTCGAGAGCTTCTGTGTCCAGATTAAGTAGTATTTTTGCCGATTGTTTTTTTGATAGTCGGCCTTCCTCTCCTCGTATGAGGCTTGCCAATGGTTTCGCGATTTTTGCGTAGTCTTGCATGAAGCGCCGGTAATAACCGGATAGGCCCAAAAATGCTCGTAGGTCTTTTATTGTTTTGGGTGTCGGGAAGTTTGCTACGGCTTCAACCTTTTTGGGATTTGTTTTTATTCCTTGTGGGGAAATAATGAACCCAAGAAATTCTACTTCCTCTTGAAAAAATGGCATTTATCTATCTGTACCTTCATGTTCGCGTTTTCCAAGGCTTCGAATATGCGTTCGATATGTTGTGCGTGGTCTTGTTCGCATTTGCTAAAGATTATTATATCGTCGATATATACATAACTTATCTTGCCGAGATATTCGCGTAAAATATCGTCGAGTGCTCGTTGAAAGATTGATGGCGCGTTTCTCAGACCAAATGGTAAGCGATTGAATTCATACTTGGCGTTGTTGATCGCGAATGCTGTCTTTTCCTTGTCTTTTTCTTTGAGCGGGATTTGGTGGAAACCGCTCTTTAGATCTAGGACTGAAAAGTATTTACAGTTGCCCAGTTGTGAGATTACTTCTGAAATTTCGGGTATTGGGTATCTATCTGGTATTGTGACTGTGTTTAGCTTGTGATAGTCTATGACCATCCTGTATTTTTTATCGCCGTTGGAGTCAGGTTTTTTCTGTACAACCCAGACTGGGGAGCTGTAGGGAGACCTCGATGGTCTAATTATGCCGTCGTTTAGCAATTGTTTCACTTGACTTTCGACTTCGTTTTTCAAGGAATTTGGGTATGGGTAAGATTTACTATAGACAGGTTCGTCGGTGGATGTGCGAATTTCGCCAAAGACTTTTGTCGTGTATGTTAATTTTTCGTCTGGTTCGGAAAGTAATTTAGGAACTTGTTAACTGTATTTTTGATGGACTGCCTTTGCCGTTCTGTCATATGTTCATCTCGAATATTTATTGAATTAACGGATTTTGACATTAGTTGTTTTATTTTTACCTTTTTGTTGTTTTTTATTTGCATGTAGTTCTTATTTGTGTAGATTATAGCGTTTAGTTCATTCAGGCTGTCATTTCTCAAAATACCGTGAAATGATTGTAGAGTTGGCATAATGAAAAATTTATGCTTGTCTTCTAGGTTAAAAAGGTTTATGAGCGTATGTTCTTGGATTTTCACGTCGCTTGCGATTGATTTTGCAAAAAAGGGTGTGTCAATTGGAATGGTTTTTTTTGCGAGACCTGGTTGAATGTAGTTCTTGCTTGAACCTGTGTCTCTGAGAAATCTTAGGATTTGTTTGCCCTTCTGTTGGTACTCGAAATATGGCAACGAAAAGCTCGTCATTCTAAAAAATGAATGTCGTTAAGCTCTCGGGTTTGTTCCGTATCGTATTGTTCTTCCGATTCAACAGTTGTCAGGTATTCGTCTAATGTTGGGTAAAGGTTTGGGGGCGAGTGGTCGTGGAGATGGTTGTTTCTGTCCATATAGGTTAATTTGCTGTGTCGTATTTTGGATTTGCCTTGAGAATGTGGGATTTTGGGGATTGGGAATGTACGCTATTTGAGGGTGAAAATTCTGTGTGCAGCGTTGCGTAGGAATATTCCTATAATGTAGTGGTGGGGTTAAATTTGAGTGGTATCTTCTTATTCCTGATTGTTGGTTATTGGCATAGTTGGTTCGGAAATTCTGGTTTTCTCACTTTAGGCACAGATGTAGTGCCTGTGGTAACTCGGCCGGTTCTTTCATTCCCAATAGTTTTGGAAGTTCGCCGTTAAGTCCTCGAAGGAAAGTGTCGAGTGCTTTTTCCCTGTATGTCTGGGTGAGAATCTGAAGGGACTCTGTGCTGACTTCTAAGCAGCTTAATTTGTTAAGAATCAGTGACAGCTGAGAGTAGACGTCTTGGTAGAATTGTTCCACTGTTGACCTGCCTTGAATTAGGGCGGTCATTTGATATTAGCATTCATGGACACGTCGCGTTTGTCTGCGTAGTGTAGGGTTAGACATTTCGATATCGCTGGCCAGTCAAGTGGAGTATTGTAGGACTCTAAGGCAGTATCTGCATTTCCCACGATCTTATTTCTTATTACGTTCAGGATTCCGTAATATTTGGGCGTACCTTTGGTGGGTTCGTTGGGATGTAAAGTGGGTCGCCTCCTCGTGGTGCATCCTGGGTAACGCTAAATGGCCCACACCACCTCCCCCGCCCGGTGCTCACAACCGCTAGGTGTGGGTTTCGGGTATCGGCACGATCTGGCTTCGTCTACGGACTCTCTTTTGTCTTCTAACTAATTTTCGTTCGCTTTTGAGCTGGTGGCTGTGGCTTCCGGACCTAGTACCACCGGGGTGAAACCTTGTGCGAACGGCTCCGGTCTAAGGTCACAGTTCATCTCCGTCCCGTTAAAACCCTGGCAGGCCTTAGGGTACGTTCCTGATCGGTCACCATTGAGTTGGTGGCGTAGGTTTGGTTGAGATAAACTCCCAATTTGCACTGGTTCGGCTCTGAACACACTACTCCATAAGGGTGTAGCCTCCCTGCATTTGCATAGATAACCATGGGACCATCAAGGTGACTACGCGCTCCGGTCGGGATAGCGGCCTTAAGTGGGGACCCTTTTCGCATGGACAAGTCCAAATTCTTAAAAACACCGGCCAACCCAAAAGGGGACCCAAAACGTTTGGTTCGGCAACAGCCGACCAATCAAGCGCCACCCTCCTCGGGAGGCGCTGTCGCAGCAAGACCTGTGGTGCAGGCGAGATCCACTGCTTAAAGGCCGGGTCCGTCTACTTCCGCACCACTCAAGGGCCGAGCTGCTCCCACCCTTATCAAACGCCCCCCCGCGGCACCGGTCTCGGCACCGCGTAGGGGGATCCATACCCCATCCGTCCACCCTGCCGGTGTTGCTACACCGGCTTCCAAACCAACACCAGGCTCCACTGGTGCTGGTTCCAGCACCTCCACTTCTGCTGCCGTCCGCCCGCAACACATTAGCGCTTCAACACGGGCGTACAGAAACAGGAAATCGGCTATGAGGATACTGAGCCGTTTCGGTTTCGGAAGACTTAAAAGCAGCGTTCAAAGTTCCCGTTAGGAGTTCAACCGAGTTCTCAATCGCACGTTCGTCTGTGACTAGGGCGAAACGTTTCAGCCTCAGTCTTGAACGAACGATGGTCGCGAATTTCTCCCAGTTTGTACTCCTTGGGTTCAGAGGTGATGGGGTGCAAGCCGTGTCAAACTTGACATTGAAAAGTATTCGGTTGTGGTTCGAGAAGGAACAGCCGTCCGATACCTTCCAGTTGTCAACCCTGACGTCGCTTGCCTCAGAAAGTAGAGTCAAATCAATTACCTCTTCCCTGACCCTATTCTGAAAGGTTGGCGTGTTGCCCTTATTACAGATAGATAGAGAGGTGGAAAGGATAAATTGAAAAATTGACTCACCTCTAGCGTTGATGTTGCTGCTTCAACATTGCGTGTGATGCCCGTTGGCGTCGCAGCCCAGCACCAGCGCGGGCCGTTTCGCACTAGCGAAGCCGACCAGGTCTCGGACCTCCTGGGATGGTGGGTCCAGCTCCTCGTACGGCAGGTAGGCTGACGCCAGAATCAGGCTATGCCCTCCTCTTCGTTCAACCATACCCGCCGTTAGGTCTCCATTGCTGTATTGGGAGAGAAGAAACAAATTAATGTCATTCTTAACCACTATACAGGCTCGTAACCTACCTTCGGTTGAGGGTTGATATGATTTATATCGACCCGACCCCAATCCAGAAATGTTGGATCTTACAATCCACGGTTCCTGAATCAGGGCCACATCGATATCCTCCTCCTCCATGAACCTCATTAAGTCGTGGGTTGCTGCTTTGGAGTGATGCAAGTTAATTTGCACTACTCGTAGCTGTTCCTTCAGTGGCTTGCTCACGGTTACCCGGAAAACGTGCGTTTTGGAACCCAACACGAACTTGATGACGCGCGAGCGTTGAATGAGGTGAGTGTATGACTGACGATCAATAGCGATCGTCAGATCATTTCCCATGCCATTCCTGCTCTTCGCATCCGTCAGAACTCTCCAATTCTGCACCGCCAGCTCCCTGTTTTGCACGCCTATAATCTTCAGCATGGATTCAGCCTCCGGAACCGGGGGCGGAATCCAGACCGAGACTATAGGCCTCAAAGGGAGGATGGATCGGGAGACGACCTCTAACTTGGCGCCCGGCCAGAGTTCGCCCAGGCCACCGATTGCGGAATGGATGAAATCCAAAGATTTCGTGTTCCCGCAGCCGATGACCTTGACGCCCCTCTGCCAGCCCAGCCAGTTGGCGGCCGAAATTTTCCCGTCGGGATCATTCCGAACAATAACAGCTGCTTGCAACTCATTGGGGACGGAAAAACTGGTAGACTGGTGGGTCTTTGGTTTTTTCGCCTCCTTCTGAGCATCCTCACCGGATCTGGCCCTCTTGGCAGCCTTGCCAACCTTGGGGGTAGCCGTGGCTGTTTTTGAGCCGTCCCCGGTGATGATCGGCTTGCTAGTCCTTTTAGCAGCTTGAACAGCAGCAGCCGCAGTATTACCAGCGACCGCTGCTGTCTTACCGCTGACGGCGGGAACCGCGCCGGCTAGGTCCTTAGCAGCCTTGCCACTAGGTGGCTTGTTGGCTGCAGCGTGGACTGCCGTCGCGCTCCCGCCCCCCGCGGGAGCTGCCTTAGGGCCATGTGGGGCCTCAGGTTTCCCTGGCTCCGCCGATCCGACTGTTGCCGTTTTCCTTTCGAACTTTGCAACAATCTTCTAGTGTTTCTTGATGAGAACTTTGTCCCTGTTTGTCAGGGACGACGGTTCCACCAAGCTCATTTTGCGGAGGTACTGAGCTGAACATTTGTAAGCCTTACGTGCTTTCTGATCAGCGGTTCTCTCCTCAGCTTTAGTCTCCTTCGGGGGCTCACCTAGCAAAGTGGCTTCCAGATCAGGGTCCAGAGTTTCGATGCTGCTACCTTGTGATAGGGTGGTAGCCTCATCGTTGGTGGCAGCACCGATTCGCAGACCGCACAATCTGGAGCCTATGTCCAGGCCCTCCTCATTCGACTTTTAGGCTGGTTGTCGGTGAAGCGACATTGCCTTCTTCCCAGTAGCATTAGTAGACTGCATGACCTGGGGCCCCGTCACACAGCCTGAGAAGTTGCTGGATATCGACGCCCGGTGGCCTTCTCGCTCACCACCTACCGCCGGTACTGGGCATCCGACTCCCTGCACCGTAACTTCGTTCTTTTCCTCAGCCACCACAGACGGACGGAAAGACACCACTTCCCTGTGGGATTTCTTTAAAGTCTGCCATCCCACGCACAAAAAGACTCGGACTCGACCGCCCCTAACCTGGGGAAAACAGACGTCGTTGTGTGCCGCCCCTAACCTGGGGAACAGACGCACACTGGGTAGGTCTTAGGTGTTGCTCCCCAACCGGCCTGCCTAACGTGGGAACCCCTGTCAGGAGACAGCGCAATTGCTCCCTCCGGTCAGTATAGTCCGGTGAATCATTGCTAACGTAAGCCCCCACACCGCGACAAGGTGCCTACCCGAGTGGGGGTTGGCTTCACTAAAGAAACCTGATTCTGTATTGCCACAATTTTCCTATCGAACTTTAATTTCTGTGCAGCTAGTGCTCTGCTTACTTCCGCTCGTACTACCTCAGTCACCTGTTTTAGATTCATTGCATCCAAATTTAACTTTCTAAATAAATCCTCCAGTATTTCACTCATTCACAGTAATATTTTTGGTTTTTTTTCTTTATTTTACACTTTTTCACATGTGCATCGCACTTACATGTTTTCCTTAGTAATTAATAGTATTTGCCCCTAGGATTCTTGCTGCCTTGTTAAAGTTGTCTCCAGGATTCTCTTAATTGCTTTGTTGTCCCCAGGATTCTCCTGATTGTCTTGTTAAATTTGTCCCACGTTGGGCGCTTATTAATGAAAAACAACTGACATTTATTTTGCTGCGGCGAGCTGTTGGTTGCGCCTTTATTTTCTGAGTTCTCACTTAAAACCAGCGATTGAGCGATGCGAAACTGGGAGAGTAAGCCGATTTTTGTGCGTTTTTTGCAATTCAAGTACACAGTCCGTGTGTGCTGGCAGTTATCAGCTGTTCACTATTTTCGCTCTTTTCCCGATATTAGGGATTTCTTTCAATTATTTGCTTTTCGAAGTATGTTCTCATAAATTTTCTGCATTAAATACCAACATATGAACTGTTTTGGTTTCATTATGTAAATATTTTTGAAAAATATACCAAAGAACACAAAGCTAAATGCATTCAATATGACAGGGTAAATTGCCGTCCTTTGTATTTCGCATTTCTGCATTTAGCGAATCTCTAACGATCAGATCAGATCAGGTATGCTTTTGGTGCTAAATGCTCTAGTTTGACCGCAGAGTTGTTTTTTGGATGCAGCTTATAAAATCTTAGTTTAATTAAATTAAAAGCATACCCAAAGATTATTTCGACGCTTTTGGGCAATAATATATTTTTCTAGTCAATTTTATAGAAAAGTTTTACGAAATGGCACCAAAAATATACAAAAAAAAAGAAAAATTTCTTTGGTCACAAAAAATGACAAAAATGACCAGCAACACTAGAAATTTGAAATGAACTAGAACAACAACCCCGTTTTAGAAATTTATATGGAGGAAAACTACGTTCCTGATCAAGCTTGGGGCCTACTAGTAGGCCCCAAAGTTGCAATTTTGCAATAATATATGTGAAATTCTGTGCATGTATTTCTACCGGCTCTCCCACTTTCACATCGCTTAATCGCTGCTTAAAACTGAAACCACAAACATTTCTTAAACCTAGTTGCGCTTAAGTTCTACCGCTGCGCAGCCCACGTCGTCCCCTCCGCTGTACCGACGCTTCCGCAGTGCTCGCGAATTCTGATGACAGTGCTTTGTGTGGAGTTTCAAGTTTCTCCACTCGCCACAGATGTCGTCGGTCGTCGCGCTCTGCCGTTTCCGCAGCGCTCGCGGCTTTTGCTGACTTGGCGCCTCGTGTGGAGTTTCAGCTGGCCACACATGTCATTAGCAAAAGTAGCGCTGTGGGAACTTATGATAACTTATACAGCTGTCTAGCTCGCACCTACTATGACAAAAGATTTAATAGGCAGCTGTTCGCTCGCACCTTCTATCATGGTGGTTTGAATTCCTTGTGATTATCAAGCTGTTTCGCTCCCTCACACCAGCCTTCAACAGAGATTCTGTCAGTCCTGATTAACCAGCCCTGATAGAAACTTCACTGATTTCTGGTATAAGGACTGGTGTATAAACCTATCAGCCTATGATTGAAAGTAATTTTTCGTTGTTTAATTGTTTATTTTTACTATATAACAATAATTCATCTATTTAAAAAAAAAAATGAAAATTGTTAACTTAAATATTAATTAATTAACTTAAACCATAGAAGTTGTTCGGGATCGTGCGGAACGGTAGAAAAAAACGCGGTTGGGCTCGGGTTTGGGAAACGTTTGGCAACGAAGGGGGGTGTTTGCCGTTTTGAGTCTGAATGTGCAGGGATGGTGGGTTCTGCGTGATGTGCCTTTATTTCATTGGGTGGAAACCCTACGGGATTGAGGGCGGCACTCACGTCAGAAAGAGCTTCCTTTGGAGTAGGAAGGTTTTTTCGAAGGGCGGAACCAGTGTGCGTATGGTGATTTAGCACCGCGGCGACATTTGTCAAATATGATGACAGGGGTACTGGACCGCTTAATATCCAACCGAATACTGTATGTTGAGCGAGTAAGCTGCCACATACATTTCGGTGGAAACCTTCGAGCATGATCTGCGTTATGAGATCACTGCCAATCACTATATCGATCTGCACTGCCTCGAAGGGGTTGGGATCAGCGAGATCTAGCGTAGCCAAATCGTTTAAACTGGGGGGTTTATTTTGGAAGGGGGAGAAATTCCGTTAACTTTGGAAGTACGATTGCTTGCACGGAGAGATTTGTGCTAATTCGGGACTGCCAATGTCAAGAAGCACATATGATTGGCGTTTTTCACAATTTGTCCGCCCATGCCCGAGATCTGGAGGTTAGATTTCTCGATTGGCAATTTTAGGCGTCTCTGGACCTTCGAGGAAATGAAGGTGCGCTGAGAGCCTTGATCGATCAACGCTCGAACTCTGAACAACTTTCCAAAGTGTTTAATGGACACCAGTGCCGTAGGCATAAGTGACTGGGTGCCATTATTTGGGTGAAGGGCTGGTACTGGGAGCGTACTTTGCCTTGAACATGTGCTGGGTTGCGCATAGGAAAGGGGAGAATGAGTAGTGGAGTTGCAGCTCGGTTGTTGGATAACCGTTGAGACCAGAGAAGTGGTCGAAGGTGATCGATTGGGGGAGTGAGTGGGTTGCGCATTGCCTTTGGGGAGATTAAGCAAAGAGTGGTGCTATTTCTGGCAATATACGCTTGTACAATCCTGAATTAGGTGAGATGTAGCAAGACAATTTACACAGATTTTATACTTTTTCACATATGCTAATCGACTCTGGAGGGTGAGCCGTTTAAAGCTTCGGCAAGTCCGTACCGAATGATTTGCGTTGCAGAGTTTGCACGCGAAGTCCTTTTTCACTTCAGTGTGAAGGTTTAGGGATCTGTTGGGCCGATTTTTGAGGACATTGGAAGATGAGGGTTGTGGTTTTGACTTGGTAGGCCGAAAGAAATTCTGCCGTTCCACTATCTCGTATCTGCAGGTCAGGAACTCATTCATCTGTGACCAGGGTGGCAGATCCTTCCGCGATGTCATAGATTGTTCCCATAAAGCTAGGGTTGCTTCAGGCAATTTGGAGGAGCATATATATACCAACAGCGGATGCCAATTGTCAGTATCTACGGCCTGAGACCTAGAGTAGACAGACAATTGTTTACATAATTCTGGATCCGCTGTAGTGCCTCACTGTTTTCGGTGTGGGCAGGAGCGATATTCAATAGAGTACGAATTTGGTTGTCAACGTGGATGCGTTTGTTCTCATATCGGGATCGTAGGGCTTCCCGCGAGAGTCTGAAATTCTCATCGGTTAATGCGTATCGTTTAACAATAGCACCGGCTTGGGCTTGCGTTTTGTATCGGAGGTGATACAATTTTTGGGCTTGAGTGAGCTGGGGGTGGTTAATGTATACCGCAGTAAACATGTCCCAAAAGGACGGCCACTGCTCATAGCCCCCGAAGAATGTTTCGGTGTCGGAGGAACTTGGAGGCAAATGTAGGAAGTATTTTCTGGGTCTAGGGGTTGAACCGGTTCCATATGCGTAGCAGGCACATCTTAATGATGTCCAACATCTTAGCCATGCACAACTCGTATTGGTCTGTGTAGGCGTCGATCTTTTGCCTAGCCGACTCTTTAAAACCGTCGGGCTGGCTGTTGTCCTCAGCAAGGAAGACTACCTGATGTGCGCACATTAGCCTCTCCCATTGGGCTTGCAAATTTTTCTGCTTAATTTGGACCAGTGATTTGGTCAAATCCTCAATGGGAGCCGATGAAAACTATGTGCATAATTGCACGAGTCTCTCGGTCTCAAAACCAAAATTGGCAACACTGGGATCGGTTGCTATGGGACTAGGTGGCTTGGAGCGTACCGATTATGTTTATTGACCTCTTGTTTCTATTTTCTGAATGGAATGGTCTAATCTGATTTAGGATGTCGAAGGATTGGGAAATTTCGTGCTTTAGCAATGGATAGTAGATATTATTTTTGTGAATACTTATGTTAACGTATTTCTCTGTATTAAGTAAAACTTATTCGTACGTTTTTAGGTCTATCATGTGAACAAAGTTAAACGTTCCGTTCTGGATTTTAGCGTCTCCATCATTTATGGTTATCAGACAAGCGGAAGAATAGTCGGTCAGCAACAATTCTGCGTTCGTTGTGCTCAGGAACGCGAGTAATCTGAAAGGAGGTTTTTTGTTTTTTTGTTATTTATTTCTATGTTAAAGAAGGGTTTGTTTCTAATGTTGCTTTTATGCACTACTCTGTTTGACTCTGTAAGGATGGTTGTGGATATGTTTTCCTTTACTGTTTCTTGTTTATATTTAGGTGAGATTTTGGTTCCTAGGCGACTGTTAATTTTAACGTAAACTGTATCACCTGGGTTATATGTTATGATGGTGATCGGCTTTCGTTGTGGTATTTCATATCTTTGTATTGTTTTTCTTTAAGTTGTTGAATATTGTCTTGTCTGGCTTTTTCGTACTGTTCGGGGTCTATGCTTGTGGTTCGTCCGAAGAATATTTCTATATGTTTTTTCCCAGTTGTTGAGAGTGTATGGAAGAATTGTATTCGTAGATAGATCTGTCTAAGAGTTCCACAAAGGATCTGTGGGTTCCATCTGATTTCAAGCACCTCATGATTTCCGAAAGTGTTGAGTGAAATCGTTCTATTTGGCCGTTGACAGAACTTTTATCTAAAGACCTGAATACCTAGTTGATCTTCGACCATAAAATTTATTGAGGATGAATTAAGGGATTTTTCATTGTCGATAACGATAACTTTTGGAACACCAAATAGAAACAGGAGTTGTCGTAGTGGTTCCCTTATATCTTCGATTGCTTTTGATTTTATGACTTTATCTTGGGCATATTTGGAAAACTTGTCTATTGCGGTGAGTACGAGATTATTTCCGGATTTGTAGATGTCGATGTGAAGGATATGTCCGGAATGTGAAGGGATTGGTGTCTCTTTGAGTTCTGGGTTAGTGGGGTGAGCAAGGGACAAAACCATCAGTGACCAGTGATGGTGGGACGACGACGAACAGGACTCCCCAGATTAGAGTGGATGACGAAAGACCGTCCACAAGCCGACAAGCAGCCCTAGTGGTACGGACAGACCGGACCGCGAAAAGGACTGAAACCCGAACTGGCGACAAAACGCCAACACTGACGTCAATGAGACCTGTAAAGAATGCCTCAACTAAACCCGTCCGGAAGACTCAATTGTCTGGAAAGGATAATCCGTCCAGGCAACTGAGCCTTTTGGATAAGTCTGCAAAAACCCCGAGCAGCAATGAATGGGTGCAGACAAGGGGTAGAGGGGGCAAGCGAGCAGGTACTCATACCAAAGGCCCCCATGAATAATATGGAGATTGTCCAGATCAATCTCCATAGGGCACAGGCAGCGTCAGCTGTCTTGGCTAGGACCATCAACACCTACGGTCCTAGCATAGCTTTGGTGCAGGAACCGTGGACCAGCACCAACAATGAGATCCTGGGCCTCTCACAGTCAGGTAATGTACTGTGGTGTCAATCTACTGATAGGCCTAGAACGTGTATTGTGTTTAATGGCATTTCTTTCTTCCCGTTGACAGATTTTGTTACGCCAGATGTGTGCGCGGCCAAGATCAATTGCAACTCCAGGGAATTGATCATAGCGTCAGCATACTTCCCTGGAGATGTGCCCGAATGTCCCACGACGATAGCAGAACAGCTTGTTGCTTATGCTAGGGACAATCGTCTGGAGCTGGTCCTAGGGTGTGACGCGAACGCCCATCACACTATCTGGGGAAGCACGGACACCAACGCTAGAGGTGAGTCATTATTCGATTATATACTCTCACTAGACTTAAGTATATGTAATGTCGGAGGTAGTCCGACGTTCATAACTAGAACTAGGGAAGAGGTGCGAGACCTTACCCTAACTACTTCTCTATCGAAATCACTTGTCAGCAACTGGCGAGTATCCGAAGAGCCCTCATGTTCTGACCATAGACATATAAGGTTTAGGTTAGGTGACAAGTCACTGACTACCGTGTCCTTTAGGCCAAAAAGGCAGACCGACTGGGACAGCTATTGTCACCAGTTAAGGCACGACATCACTACACAACTTGAAAACAGAGTTGACACAATAGATAGGCTGGAAAGGGCATCCAGGAAACTCCAGGAAGTCGTAGTGAACGCCTATGAAGAAAACTGTCCCTTAAAAACTAAAACTAAAACGTTCGATTGTAGAATGGGCGATAGGAACGTTCTCCCCGTACAAGGCGGCGGGAAAGGATAAAATCTTCCCGGCGCTGTTACAAAGAGGACCAGACAGTCTGTTGCCCATTCTTTCGAAAATATACACATGCAGTTTGGCGCTTGGCTACGTTCCGGAGGTGTGGAGAACAGTGAATGTTGTCTACCTTCCTAAAGCCGGAAAGTCAAACAAAAAGGATCCAAAGTCCTTCAGGCCTATAAGCTTGATGTCATGTGTACTTAAGGGTATGGAGAAGGTAATAGAGAGATACCTCAGAGACGAAGTCCTTATCCGAAATCCTCTAAGTGCACACCAACATGCTTACCGAAAAGGCAGGTCTACGGAAACAGCCCTATCTGCCCTGGTCAGCAAAATCGAAAAATCCCTTGACGAGAAAGAAATCTGTTTAGTAGGTTTCCTAGACATAGAGGGGGCTTTCAACAACACCACCTATGAAGCTATAGGATCTGCTTTAGAGGTATTTCAAGTGCCGACTGCACTTATAAGGTGGATCTCCACGATGCTCAAAAGCAGACTAATAGAGTCCGACTTAAATGGCATCAAGATCCTAGCCAGAACGGTCCGGGGCTGTCCCCAGGGGGGCGTACTATCTCCTCTACTCTGGTCCATGGTCATTAACGGATTAATCCGCATCCTCTCGGATCGAGGCTATGACGTTATTGCCTATGCTGATGACCTGGTTATTGCGGTTAGAGGCAAAGACGGGCAGACCGTCTCTGATCTACTACAGGGTGCAATAAAAATTGTAGAGAACTGGTGCGCCCAGCAGAATCTATCGGTAAACCCTGATAAGACAATCTTCGTACCGTTCACACTCAAAAGGAAATATGACCTGAGACCGATAAAGGTTTTTGGCAAAGATGTAGGCTTCGTAAAAGAAGCCAAATACCTTGGGGTAACTCTAGACAGTAAATTGAACTGGAAACCTCACATAAATCGTACTATTCAGAAGGCGGGCAACGCTCTCTGGACTTGTAAACGAATCTGTGGCAAAAACTGGGGAACGAAACCGATATGGCTTCAAAAAATCTACACCCTAGTCATCCTCCCCATTATCACCTATGGGGCGATAGTATGGTGGAAAAAAACCACAGAGAAAACGACTGCGAACAGACTGGAACGGTTGCAAAGAGTAATTAACTCCTGAATCACTGGCGGCCTTCGCACGACACCAACAGCTGCCCTCAATGTACTATTGGGAGTTTTGCCGTTGGACCTAACCGTACAAATGAATGCGGTCATTAGTACACACAGACTGATGCACAGTGGATTCATACTACAGGATCTACATGCAAGCGGTCACCGCTCCATTGTTAAAGAACGGAGGCGAGACGGAAGCTTTTGGTTGCCTCTTGACTCAATGCCTCCGCGACACATCTTTGACAGGAAATATAAGACACATATTCCTAACAGAATAGACTGGGACAATTCAAAAATCAGTCTTACCTGTGATGACATTATCTGGTACACTGATGGATCCAAGACTGGAGAAGGCACAGGATCTGGGATATATAGTTCCAGTACCCAAATGTCAGTCAGCCTTGGTAGTTTGGCAACCGTCTTCCAAGCAGAAGTCTGTGCTATCAATCAGTGTGCCAGAGAAATTCTGAACCTTCACCCTCATCGGAAAAGGATTATCATAATGTCAGACAGCCAGGCCGCAATAAGAGCCTTGCACGCGTCGACATTTACCTCTAAGTTGGTATGGGAGACAGCTAATCTTCTCCAACAACTGTCAACAGGGAATCGAGTAATAATACACTGGATTCCAGCACATTGCGGCTATGATGGTAATGAGGATGCAGACAGATTGGCAAGGGAGGGAGCTGGAAAGCGACCATTTGGACCCGAACCGATCTTAGGTGTCAGCAAATCTCATTACAAAGGTTGTATTAAGCAAGAATACTTGATCAAAGCAAATGCAAGATGGTCAAAATCAATTGGTATGGAGTGTACCAAAGCCTTTTTACCGCGATACTCAAGCAGAAATGCAAAGTTTCTCCTACGCTTGAGTAGACCGGAACTAAAACTCATGACAGGAGTAATCAGCGGACACTGTCTGCTAAACAAACATAAGACCCGTCTGAAATTAACAGACAGTGAAATATGTAGATTTTGCATGGAGGATGACGAGACTTCCATACACCTGATAACTGAATGCCCGGCCTTAGTTCATGCAAGAAAGCAGGCACTAGGCGAGGAAATATTACAGACTACTCATCTGTCTGAAATTGATCTCGCAAGAATTAAAATGTTCTTTGAGAAAATAGGAGGAAATAGTCTCTTCCAGTACTGAACTCGGGCAAGGCACAATAGTTCACAATGAACGCAGTGCCATAGACAGCCAATGTCTAGCCCCAATCAATCTTAATCTTAGTGGGGTGACGGTCATATTTGTTAAGCTTACAGATGGTGCATTGTTTGACAACTTTTTTTATTTTGTTGTTCATTCCGGGGAAATAGTATTTCTCCAATATTTGGTTTTTATTTTCCCTGCCGTTCCTATGAGCTCCTTTATGTGTTTCAATAATTATCCCTTGTTGCTGTTCTTCGTTGACGATGTCTTCGACTTGGTGTCGGGTGAACCTGACACAATACTTCGAAAAATGGTCTGGGTAGATTTCTTGAATTTTGCCCATTATTCGTTCTGATGTTTTTATACCATTTATAACGGATGGGTTAAGGTTCTTTTTTAGGATACCAATTAATTTTTCTGTGGTGTAATTTGGTTCTGTTGTTGTGTGTCTGTGGTATGTCGGGAATACAATTTGGAAATTATATGGAATGGTTGGCCCTGTGTTGAGAATGATCTGATTTTTGAATACGTTGATGGGGGCTTCGACGCTATTTATTAGGTTGTGGCTCGAACTATCATCGCTATGCGTCATCGTCGACATTGTGTTTACCTGTGATTGCGGCGGGATTCTCGACAAGGCGTCAGCAACTACGTTACTTTTTCCTGGTTTATAGACTAATTCGTAGTTATACTCTTCTAGTATAGCCTTCCATTGTTTCATTTTACTGTTGTTGTTCCTGTTGTGTGTGGATTATGACTTTTCGAGATCCATAAAGGTAGTTGCGTAGGGAATTGAGGGCCCAAATTATAGCCAGCATCTCTTTCTCGTTGGTTGCGTAATGCTCCTCTGCTTTGTTTAGGGTCCTAGAGATGAATGAGATTGGTTTATCTTTTTGCGATAGCACCACGCCGATAGCGTAGTTTGAAGCGTCTGTTGTCAGTTCAAAGGATTCTTTGTAATTTGGGTAGGAAAGCAAGGTGTCTTTGGAAATAAGTGAATTTTTTAATTTCCTGAAAGCCTCGAGAGCTTCTGTGTCCAGATTAAGTAGTATTTTTGCCGATTGTTTTTTTGATAGTCGGCCTTCCTCTCCTCGTATGAGGCTTGCCAATGGTTTCGCGATTTTTGCGTAGTCTTGCATGAAGCGCCGGTAATAACCGGATAGGCCGGTAATAACCGGATTTATTGTTTTGGGTGTCGGGAAGTTTGCTACGGCTTCAACCTTTTTGGGATTTGTTTTTATTCCTTGTGGGGAAATAATGAACCCAAGAAATTCTACTTCCTCTTGAAAAAATGGCATTTATCTATCTGTACCTTCATGTTCGCGTTTTCCAAGGCTTCGAATATGCGTTCGATATGTTGTGCGTGGTCTTGTTCGCATTTGCTAAAGATTATTATATCGTCGATATATACATAACTTATCTTGCCGAGATATTCGCGTAAAATATCGTCGAGTGCTCGTTGAAAGATTGATGGCGCGTTTCTCAGACCAAATGGTAAGCGATTGAATTCATACTTGGTGTTGTTGATCGCGAATGCTGTCTTTTCCTTGTCTTTTTCTTTGAGCGGGATTTGGTGGAAACCGCTCTTTAGATCTAGGACTGAAAAGTATTTACAGTTGCCCAGTTGTGAGATTACTTCTGAAATTTCGGGTATTGGGTATCTATCTGGTATTGTGACTGTGTTTAGCTTGTGATAGTCTATGACCATCCTGTATTTTTTATCGCCGTTGGAGTCAGGTTTTTTCTGTACAACCCAGACTGGGGAGCTGTAGGGAGACCTCGATGGTCTAATTATGCCGTCGTTTAGCAATTGTTTCACTTGACTTTCGACTTCGTTTTTCAAGGAATTTGGGTATGGATAAGATTTACTATAGACAGGTTCGTCGGTGGATGTGCGAATTTCGCCAAAGACTTTTGTCGTGTATGTTAATTTTTCGTCTGGTTCGGAAAGTAATTTAGGAACTTGTTAACTGTATTTTTGATGGACTGCCTTTGCCGTTCTGTCATATGTTCATCTCGAATATTTATTGAATTAACGGATTTTGAAATTAGTTGTTTTATTTTTACCTTTTTGTTGTTTTTTATTTGCATGTAGTTCTTATTTGTGTAGATTATAGCGTTTAGTTCATTTAGGCTGTCATTTCCCAAAATACCGTGAAATGATTGTAGAGTTGGCATAATGAAAAATTTATGCTTGTCTTCTAGGTTAAAAAGGTTTATGAGCGTATGTTCTTGGATTTTCACGTCGCCTGCGATTGATTTTGCAAAAAAGGGTGTGTCGATTGGAATGGTTTTTTTTGCGAGACCTGGTTGAATGTAGTTCTTGCTTGAACCTGTGTCTCTGAGAAATCTTAGGATTTGTTTGCCCTTCTGTTGGTACTCGAAATATGGCAACGAAAAGCTCGTCATTCTAAAAAATGAATGTCGTTAAGCTCTCGGGTTTGTTCCGTATCGTATTGTTCTTCCGATTCAACAGTTGTCAGGTATTCGTCTAATGTTGGGTAAAGGTTTGGGGGCGAGTGGTCGTGGAGGTGGTTGTTTCTGTCCATATAGGTTAATTTGCTGTGTCGTATTTTGGATTTGCCTTGAGAATGTGGGAGTTTGGGGATTGGGAATGTACGCTATTTGAGGGTGAAAATTCTGTGTGCAGCGTTGCGTAGGAATATTCCTATAATGTAGTGGTGGGGTTAAATTTGAGTGGTATCTTCTTATTCCTGATTGTTGGTTATTGGCATAGTTGGTTCGGAAATTCTGGTTTTCTAACTTTAGGCACAGATGTAGTGCCTGTGGTAAATCAGCCGGTTCTTTCATTCCCAATAGTTTTGGAAGTTCGCCGTTAAGTCCTCGAAGGAAAGTGTCGAGTGCTTTTTCCCTGTATGTCTGGGTGAGAATCTGAAGGGACTCTGTGCTGACTTCTAAGCAGCTTAATTTGTTAAGAATCAGTGACAGGTGAGAGTAGACGTCTTGGTAGAATTGTTCCACTGTTGACCTGCCTTGAATTAGGGCGGTCATTTGATATTCACATTCATGGACACGTCGCGTTTGTCTGCGTAGTGTAGGGTTAGACATTTCGATATCGCTGGCCAGTCAAGTGGAGTATTGTAGGACTCTAAGGCAGTATCTGCATTTCCCACGATCTTATTTCTTATTACGTTCAGGATTCCGTAATATTTGGGCGTACCTTTGGTGGGTTCGTTGGGATGTAAAGTGGGTCGCCTCCTCGTGGTGCATCCTGGGTAACGCTAAATGGCCCACACCACCTCCCCCGCCCGGTGCTCACAACCGCTAGGTGTGGGTTTCGGGTATCGGCACGATCTGGCTTCGTCTACGGACTCTCTTTTGTCTTCTAACTAATTTTCGTTCGCTTTTGAGCTGGTGGCTGTGGCTTCCGGACCTAGTACCACCGGGGTGAAACCTTGTGCGAACGGCTCCGGTCTAAGGTCACAGTTCATCTCCGTCCCGTTAAAACCCTGGCAGGCCTTAGGGTACGTTCCTGATCGGTCACCATTGAGTTGGTGGCGTAGGTTTGGTTGAGATAAACTCCCAATTTGCACTGGTTCGGCTCTGAACACACTACTCCATAAGGGTGTGGCCTCCCTGCATTTGCATAGATAACCATGGGACCATCAAGGTGACTACGCGCTCCGGTCGGGATAGCGGCCTTAAGTGGGGACCCTTTTCGCATGGACAAGTCCAAATTCTTAAAAACACCGGCCAACCCAAAAGGGGACCCAAAACGTTTGGTTCGGCAACAGCCGACCAATCAAGCGCCAACCTCCTCGGGAGGCGCGGTCGCAGCAAGACCTGTGGTGCAGGCGAGATCCACTGCCTAAAGGCCGGGTCCGTCTACTTCCGCACCACTCAAGGGCCGAGCTGCTCCCACCCTTAGCAAACGCCCCCCCGCGGCACCGGTCTCGGCACCGCGTAGGGGGATCCATACCCCATCCGTCCACCCTGCCGGTGTTGCTACACCGTCTTCCAAACCAACACCAGGCTCCACTGGTGCTGGTTCCAGCACCTCCACTTCTGCTGCCGTCCGCCCGCAACACATTAGCGCTTCAACACGGGCGTACAGAAACAGGAAATCGGCTATGAGGATACTGAGCCGTTTCGGTTTCGGAAGACTTAAAAGCAGCGTTCAAAGTTCCCGTTAGGAGTTCAACCGAGTTCTCAATCGCACGTTCGTCTGTGACTAGGGCGAAACGTTTCAGCCTCAGTCTTGAACGAACGATGGTCGCGAATTTCTCCCAGTTTGTACTCCTTGGGTTCAGAGGTGATGGGGTGCAAGCCGTGTCAAACTTGACATTGAAAAGTATTCGGTTGTGGTTCGAGAAGGAACAGCCGTCCGATACCTTCCAGTTGTCAACCCTGACGTCGCTTGCCTCAGAAAGTAGAGTCAAATCAATTACCTCTTCCCTGACCCTATTCTGAAAGGTTGGCGTGTTGCCCTTATTACAGATAGATAGAGAGGTGGAAAGGATAAATTGAAAAATTGACTCACCTCTAGCGTTGATGTTGCTGCTTCAACATTGCGTGTGATGCCCGTTGGCGTCGCAGCCCAGCACCAGCGCGGGCCGTTTCGCACTAGCGAAGCCGACCAGGTCTCGGACCTCCTGGGATGGTGGGTCCAGCTCCTCGTACGGCAGGTAGGCTGACGCCAGAATCAGGCTATGCCCTCCTCTTCGTTCAACCATACCCGCCGTTAGGTCTCCATTGCTGTATTGGGAGAGAAGAAATAAATTAATGTCATTCTTAACCACTATACAGGCTCGTAACCTACCTTCGGTTGAGGGTTGATATGATTTATATCGACCCGACCCCAATCCCGAAATGTTGGATCTTACAATCCACGGTTCCTGAATCAGGGCCACATCGATATCCTCCTCCTCCATGAACCTCATTAAGTCGTGGGTTGCTGCTTTGGAGTGATGCAAGTTAATTTGCACTACTCGTAGCTGTTCCTTCAGTGGCTTGCTCACGGTTACCCGGAAAACGTGCGTTGATGGAACCCAACACGAACTTGATGACGCGCGAGCGTTGAATGAGGTGAGTGTATGACTGACGATCAATAGCGATCGTCAGATCATTTCCCATGCCATTCCTGCTCTTCGCGTTCGTCAGAACTCTCCAATTCTGGACCGCCAGCTCCCTGTTTTGCACGCCTATAATCTTCAGCATGGATTCAGCCTCCGGAACCGGGGGCGGAATCCAGACCGAGACTATAGGCCTCAAAGGGAGGATGGATCGGGAGACGACCTCTAACTTGGCGCCCGGCCAGATTCGCCCAGGCCACCGATTGCGGAATGGATGAAATCCAAAGATTTCGTGTTCCCGCAGCCGATGACCTTGACGCCCCTCTGCCAGCCCAGCCAGTTGGCGGCCGAAATTTTCCCGTCGGGATCATTCCGAACAATAACAGCTGCTTGCAACTCATTGGGGACGGAAAAAATGGTAGACTGGTGGGTCTTTGGTTTTTTCGCCTCCTTCTGAGCATCCTCACCGGATCTGGCCCTCTTGGCAGCCTTGCCAACCTTGGGGGTAGCCGTGGCTGTTTCTGAGCCGTCCCCGGTGATGATCGGCTTGCTAGTCCTTTTAGCAGCTTGAACAGCAGCAGCCGCAGTATTACCAGCGACCGCTGCTGTCTTACCGCTGACGGCGGGAACCGCGCCGGCTGGGTCCTTAGCAGCCTTGCCACTAGGTGGCTTGTTGGCTGCAGCGTGGACTGCCGTCGCGCTCCCGCCCCCCGCGGGAGCTGCCTTAGGGCCATGTGGGGCCTCAGGTTTCCCTGGCTCCGCCGATCCGACTGTTGCCGTTTTCCTTTCGAACTTTGCAACAATCTTCTAGTGTTTCTTGATGAGAACTTTGTCCCTGTTTGTCAGGGACGACGGTTCCACCAAGCTCATTTTGCGGAGGTACTGAGCTGAACATTTGTAACCCTTACGTGCTTTCTGATCAGCGGTTCTCTCCTCAGCTTTAGTCTCCTTCGGGGGCTCACCTAGCAAAGTGGCTTCCAGATCAGGGTCCAGAGTTTCGATGCTGCTACCTTGTGATAGGGTGGTAGCCTCATCGTCGGTGGCAGCACCGATTCGCAGACCGCACAATCTGGAGCCTATGTCCAGGCCCTCCTCATTCGACTTTTAGGCTGGTTGTCGCTGAAGCGACATTGCCTTCTTCCCAGTAGCATTAGTAGACTGCATGACCTGGGGCCCCGTCACACAGCCTGAGAAGTTGCTGGATATCGACGCCCGGTGGCCTTCTCGCTCACCACCTACCGTCGGTACTGGGCATCCGACTCCCTGCACCGTAACTTCGTTCTTTTCCTCAGCCACCACAGACGGACGGAAAGACACCACTTCCCTGTGGGATTTCTTTAAAGTCTGCCATCCCACGCACAAAAAGACTCGGACTCGACCGCCCCTAACCTGGGGAAAACAGACGTCGTTGTGTGCCGCCCCTAACCTGGGGAACAGACGCACACTGGGTAGGTCTTAGTTGTTGCTCCCCAACCGGCCTGCCTAACGTGGGAACCCCTGTCAAGAGACAGCGCAATAGCTCCCTCCGGTCAGTATAGTCCGGTGAATCATTGCTAACGTAAGCCCCCACACCGCGACAAGGTGCCTACCCGAGTGGGGGTTGGCTTCACTAAAGAAACCTGATTCTGTATTGCCACAATTTTCCTATCGAACTTTAATTTCTGTGCAGCTAGTGCTCTGCTTACTTCCGCTCGTACTACCTCAGTCACCTGTTTTAGATTCATTGCGTCCAAATTTAACTTTCTAAATAAATCCTCCAATATTTCACTCATTCACAGTAATATTTTTGGTTTTTTTTCTTTATTATTACACTTTTTCACATGTGCATCTCACTTACATGTTTTCCTTAGTAATTAATAGTATTTGCCCCTAGGATTCTTGCTGCCTTGTTAAAGTTGTCTCCAGGATTCTCTTAATTGCTTTGTTGTCCCCAGGATTCTCCTGATTGTCTTGTTAAATTTGTCCCACGTTGGGCGCTTATTAATGAAAAACAACTGACATTTATTTTGCTGCGGCGAGCTGTTGGTTGCGCCTTTATTTTCTGAGTTCTCACTTAAAACCAGCGATTGAGCGATGCGAAACTGGGAGAGTAAGCCGATTTTTGTGCGTTTTTTGCAATTCAAGTACACAGTCCGTGTGTGCTGGCAGTTATCAGCTGTTCACTATTTTCGCTCTTTTCCCGATATTAGGGATTTCTTTCAATTATTTGCTTTTCGAAGTATGTTCTCATAAATTTTCTGCATTAAATACCAACATATGAACTGTTTTGGTTTCATTATGTAAATATTTTTGAAAAATATACCAAAGAACACAAAGCTAAATGCATTCAATATGACAGGGTAAATTGCCGTCCTTTGTATTTCGCATTTCTTCATTTAGCGAATCTCTAACGATCAGATCAGATCAGGTATGCTTTTGGTGCTAAATGCTCTAGTTTGACCGCAGAGTTGTTTTTTGGATGCAGCTTATAAAATCTTAGTTTAATTAAATTAAAAGCATACCCAAAGATTATTTCGACGCTTTTGGGCAATAATATATTTTTCTAGTCAATTTTATAGAAAAGTTTTACGAAATGGCACCAAAAATATACAAAAAAAAAGAAAAATTTCTTTGGTCACAAAAAATGACAAAAATGACCAGCAACACTAGAAATTTGAAATGAACTAGAACAACAACCCCGTTTTAGAAATTTATATGGAGGAAAACTACGTTCCTGATCAAGCTTGGGGCCTACTAGTAGGCCCCAAAGTTGCAATTTTGCAATAATATATGTGAAATTCTGTGCATGTATTTCTACCGGCTCTCCCACTTTCACATCGCTTAATCGCTGCTTAAAACTGAAACCACAAACATTTCTTAAACCTAGTTGCGCTTAAGTTCTACCGCTGCGCAGCCCACGTCGTCCCCTCCGCTGTACCGACGCTTCCGCAGCGCTCGCGAATTCTGATGACAGTGCTTTGTGTGGAGTTTCAAGTTTCTCCACTCGCCACAGATGTCGTCGGTCGTCGCGCTCTGCCGTTTCCGCAGCGCTCGCGGCTTTTGCTGACTTGGCGCCTCGTGTGGAGTTTCAGCTGGCCACACATGTCATTAGCAAAAGTAGCGCTGTGGGAACTTATGATAACTTATACAGCTGTCTAGCTCGCACCTACTATGACAAAAGATTTAATAGGCAGCTGTTCGCTCGCACCTTCTATCATGGTGGTTTGAATTCCTTGTGATTATCAAGCTGTTTCGCTCCCTCACACCAGCCTTCAACAGAGATTCTGTCAGTCCTGATTAACCAGCCCTGATAGAAACTTCACTGATTTCTGGTATAAGGACTGGTGTATAAACCTATCAGCCTATGATTGAAAGTAATTTTTCGTTGTTTAATTGTTTATTTTTACTATATAACAATAATTCATCTATTTAAAAAAAAAATGAAAATTGTTAACTTAAATATTAATTAATTAACTTAAACCATAGAAGTTGTTCGGGATCGTGCGGAACGGTAGAAAAAAACGCGGTTGGGCTCGGGTTTGGGAAACGTTTGGCAACGAAGGGGGGTGTTTGCCGTTTTGAGTCTGAATGTGCAGGGATGGTGGGTTCTGCGTGATTTGCCTTTATTTCATTGGGTGGAAACCCTACGGGATTGAGGGCGGCACTCACGTCAGAAAGAGCTTCCTTTGGAGTAGGAAGGTTTTTTCGAAGGGCGGAACCAGTGTGCGTATGGTGATTTAGCACCGTGGCGACATTTGTCAAATATGATGACAGGGGTACTGGACCGCTTAATATCCAACCGAATACTGTATGTTGAGCGAGTAAGCTGCCACATACATTTCGGTGGAAACCTTCGAGCATGATCTGCGTTATGAGATCACTGCCAATCACTATATCGATCTGCACTGCCTCGAAGGGGTTGGGATCAGCGAGATCTAGCGTAGCCAAATCGTTTAAACTGGGGGGTTTATTTTGGAAGGGGGAGAAATTCCGTTAACTTTGGAAGTACGATTGCTTGCACGGAGAGATTTGTGCTAATTCGGGACTGCCAATGTCAAGAAGCACATATGATTGGCGTTTTTCACAATTTGTCCGCCCATGCCCGAGATCTGGAGGTTAGATTTCTCGATTGGCAATTTTAGGCGTCTCTGGACCTTCGAGGAAATGAAGGTGCGCTGAGAGCCTTGATCGATCAACGCTCGAACTCTGAACAACTTTCCAAAGTGTTTAATGGACACCAGTGCCGTAGGCATAAGTGACTGGGTGCCATTATTTGGGTGAAGGGCTGGTACTGGGAGCGTACTTTGCCTTGAACATGTGCTGGGTTGCGCATAGGAAAGGGGAGAATGAGTAGTGGAGTTGCAGCTCGGTTGTTGGATAACCGTTGAGACCAGAGAAGTGGTCGAAGGTGATCGATTGGGGGAGTGAGTGGGTTGCGCATTGCCTTTGGGGAGATTAAGCAAAGAGTGGTGCTATTTCTGGCAATATACGCTTGTACAATCCTGAATTAGGTGAGATGTAGCAAGACAATTTACACAGATTTTATGCTTTTTCACATATGCTAATCGACTCTGGAGGGTGAGCCGTTTAAAGCTTCGGCAAGTCCGTACCGAATGATTTGCGTTGCAGAGTTTGCACGCGAAGTCCTTTTTCACTTCAGTGTGAAGGTTTAGGGATCTGTTGGGCCGATTTTTGAGGACATTGGAAGATGAGGGTTGTGGTTTTGACTTGGTAGGCCGAAAGAAATTCTGCCGTTCCACTATCTCGTATCTGCAGGTCAGGAACTCATTCATCTGTGACCAGGGTGGCAGATCCTTCCGCGATGTCATAGATTGTTCCCATAAAGCTAGGGTTGCTTCAGGCAATTTGGAGGAGCATATATATACCAACAGCGGATCCCAATTGTCAGTATCTACGGCCTGAGACCTAGAGTAGACAGACAATTGTTTACATAATTCTGGATCCGCTGTAGTGCCTCACTGTTTTCGGTGTGGGCAGGAGCGATATTCAATAGAGTAGGGATCGTAGGGCTTCCCACGAGAGTCTGAAATTCTCATCGGGTAATGCGTATCGTTTAACAATAGCACCGGCTTGGGCTTGCGTTTTGTATCGGAGGTGATACAATTTTTGGGCTTGAGTGAGCTGGGGGTGGTTAATGTATACCGCAGTAAACATGTCCCAAAAGGACGGCCACTGCTCATAGCCCCCGAAGAATGTTTCGGTGTCGGAGGAACTTGGAGGCAAATGTAGGAAGTATTTTCTGGGTCTAGGGGTTGAACCGGTTCCATATGCGTAGCAGGCACATCTTAACGATGTCCAACATCTTAGCCATGCACAACTCGTATTGGTCTGTGTAGGCGTCGATCTTTTGCCTAGCCGACTCTTTAAAACCGTCGGGCTGGCTGTTGTCCTCAGCAAGGAAGACTGCCTGATGTGCGCACATTAGCCTCTCCCATTGGGCTTGCAGATTTTTCTGCTTAATTTGGACCAGTGATTTGGTCAAATCCTCAATTGGAGCCGATGAAAACTATGTGCATAATTGCACGAGTCTCTCGGTCTCAAAACCAAAATTGGCAACACTGGGATCGGTTGCTATGGGACTAGGTGGCTTGGAGCGTACCGATTATGTTTATTGACCTCTTGTTTCTATTTTCTGAATGGAATGGTCTAATCTGATTTAGGATGTCGAAGGATTGGGAAATTTCGTGCTTTAGCAATGGATAGTAGATATTATTTTTTTGAATACTTATGTTAACGTATTTCTCTGTGTTAAGTAAAACTTATTCGTACGTTTTTAGGTCTATCATGTGAACAAAGTTAAACGTTCCGTTCTGGATTTTAGCGTCTCCATCATTTATGGTTATCAGACAAGCGGAAGAATAGTCGGTCAGCAACAATTCTGCGTTCGTTGTGCTCAGGAACGCGAGTAATCTGAAAGGGGCGTTTTTTGTTTTTTTGTTATTTATTTCTATGTTAAAGAAGGGTTTGTTTCTAATGTTGCTTTTATGCACTACTCTGTTTGACTCTGTAAGGATGGTTGTGGATCTGTTTTCCTTTACTGTTTCTTGTTTATATTTAGGTGAGATTTTGGTTCCTAGGCGACTGTTAATTTTAACGTAAACTGTATCACCTGGGTTATATGTTATGATGGTGATCGGCTTTCGTTGTGGTATTTCATATCTTTGTATTGTTTTTCTTTAAGTCGTTGAATATTGTCTTGTCTGGCTTTTTCGTACTGTTCGGGGTCTATGCTTGTGGTTCGTCCGAAGAATATTTCTATATGTTTTTTCCCCAGTTGTTGAGAGTGTATGGAAGAATTGTATTCGTAGATAGATCTGTCTACGAGTTCCACAAAGGATCTGTGGGTTCCATCTGATTTCAAGCACCTCATGATTTCCGAAAGTGTTGAGTGAAATCGTTCTATTTGGCCGTTGACAGAACCTTTATCTAAAGACCTGAATACCTAGGATGAATTAAGGGATTTTTCATTGTCGATAACGATAACTTTTGGAACACCAAATAGAAACAGGAGTTGTCGTAGTGGTTCCCTTATATCTTCGATTGCTTTTGATTTTATGACTTTATCTTGGGCATATTTGGAAAACTTGTCTATTGCGGTGAGTACGAGATTATTTCCGGTTTTGTAGATGTCGATGTGAAGAATATGTCCGGAATGTGAAGGGATTGGTGTCTCTTTGAGTTCTGGGTTAGTGGGGTGACGGTCATATTTGTTAAGCTTACAGATGGTGCATTGTTTGACAACTTTTTTTATTTTGTTGTTCATTCCGGGGAAATAGTATTTCTCCAATATTTGGTTTTTATTTTCCCTGCCGTTCCTATGAGCTCCTTTATGTGTTTCAATAATTATCCCTTGTTGCTGTTCTTCGTTGACGATGTCTTCGACTTGGTGTCGGGTGCCTTACACGATACTTCGAAAAATGGTCTGGGTAGATTTCTTGAATTTTGCCCATTATTCGTTCTGATGTTTTTATACCATTTATAACGGATGGGTTAAGGTTCTTTTTTAGGATACCAATTAATTTTTCTGTGGTGTAATTTGGTTCTGTTGTTGTGTGTCTGTGGTAAGTCGGGAATACAATTTGGAATTTATATGGAATGGTTGGCCCTGTGTTGAGAATGATCTGATTTTTGAATACGTTGATGGGGGCTTCGACGCTATTTATTAGGTTGTGGCTCGAACTATCATCGCTATGCGTCATCGTCGACATTGTGTTTACCTGTGATTGCGGCGGGATTCTCGACAAGGCGTCAGCAACTACGTTACTTTTTCCTGGTTTATAGACTAATTCGTAGTTATACTCTTCTAGTATAGCCTTCCATTGTTTCATTTTACTGTTGTTGTTCCTGTTGTGTGTGGATTATGACTTTTCGAGATCCATAAAGGTAGTTGCGTAGGGAATTGAGGGCCCAAATTATAGCCAGCATCTCTTTCTCGTTGGTTGCATAATGCTCCTCTGCTTTGTTTAGGGTCCTAGAGATGAATGAGATTGGTTTATCTTTTTGCGATAGCACCACGCCGATAGCGTAGTTTGAAGCGTCTGTTGTCAGTTCAAAGGATTCTTTGTAATTTGGGTAGGAAAGCAAGGTGTCTTTGGAAATAAGTGAATTTTTTAATTTCCTGTAAGCCTCGAGAGCTTCTGTGTCCAGATTAAGTAGTATTTTTGCCGATTGTTTTTTTGATAGTCGGCCTTCCTCTCCTCGTAGGAGGCTTGCCAATGGTTTAGCGATTTTTGCGTAGTCTTGCATGAAGCGCCGGTAATAACCGGATAGGCCGGTAATAACCGGATTTATTGTTTTGGGTGTCGGGAAGTTTGCTACGGCTTCAACCTTTTTGGGATTTGTTTTTATTACTTGTGGGGAAATAATGAACCCAAGAAATTCTACTTCCTCTTGAAAAAATGGCATTTATCTATCTGTACCTTCATGTTCGCGTTTTCCAAGGCTTCGAATATGCGTTCGATATGTTGTGCGTGGTCTTGTTCGCATTTGCTAAAGATTATTATATCGTCGATATATACATAACTTATCTTGCCGAAATATTCGCGTAAAATATCGTCGAGTGCTCGTTGAAAGATTGATGGCGCGTTTCTCAGACCAAATGGTAAGCGATTGAATTCATACTTGGCGTTGTTGATCGCGAATGCTGTCTTTTCCTTGTCTTTTTCTTTGAGCGGGATTTGGTGGAAACCGCTCTTTAGATCTAGGACTGAAAAGTATTTACAGTTGCCCAGTTGTGAGATTACTTCTGAAATTTCGGGTATTGGGTATCTATCTGGTATTGTGACTGTGTTTAGCTTGTGATAGTCTATGACCATCCTGTATTTTTTATCGCCGTTGGAGTCAGGTTTTTTCTGTACAACCCAGACTGGGGAGCTGTAGGGAGACCTCGATGGTCTAATTATGCCGTCGTTTAGCAATTGTTTCACTTGACTTTCGACTTCGTTTTTCAAGGAATTTGGGTATGGGTAAGATTTACTATAGACAGGTTCGTCGGTGGATGTGCGAATTTCGCCAAAGACTTTTGTCGTGTATGTTAATTTTTCGTCTGGTTCGGAAAGTAATTTAGGAACTTGTTAACTGTATTTTTGATGGACTGCCTTTGCCGTTCTGTCATATGTTCATCTCGAATATTTATTGAATTAACGGATTTTGAAATTAGTTGTTCTATTTTTACCTTTTTGTTGTTTTTTATTTGCATGTAGTTCTTATTTGTGTAGATTATAGCGTTTAGTTCATTTAGGCTGTCATTTCCCAAAATACCGTGAAATGATTGTAGAGTTGGCATAATGAAAAATGTAATGCTTGTCTTATAGGTTAAAAAGGTTTATGAGCGTATGTTCTTGGATTTTCACGTCGCCTGCGATTGATTTTGCAAAAAAGGGTGTGTCGATTGGAATGGTTTTTTTGCGAGACCTGGTTGAATGTAGTTCTTGCTTGAACCTGTGTCTCTGAGAAATCTTAGGATTTGTTTGCCCTTCTGTTGGTACTTGAAATATGGCAACGAAAAGCTCGTCATTCTAAAAAATGAATGTCGTTAAGCTCTCGGGTTTGTTCCGTATCGTATTGTTCTTCCGATTCAACAGTTGTCAGGTATTCGTCTAATGTTGGGTAAAGGTTTGGGGGCGAGTGCTCGTGGAGGTGGTTGTTTCTGTCCATATAGGTTAATTTGCTGTGTCGTATTTTGGATTTGCCTTGAGAATGTGGGAGTTTGGGGATTGGGAATGTACGCTATTTGAGGGTGAAAATTCTGTGTGCAGCGTTGCGTAGGAATATTCCTATAATGTAGTGGTGGGGTTAAATTTGAGTGGTATCTTCTTATTCCTGATTGTTGGTTATTGGCATAGTTGGTTCGGAAATTCTGGTTTTCTAACTTTAGGCACAGATGTAGTGCCTGTGGTAAATCGGCCGGTTCTTTCATTCCCAATAGTTTTGGAAGTTCGCCGTTAAGTCCTCGAAGGAAAGTGTCGAGTGCTTTTTCCCTGTATGTCTGGGTGAGAATCTGAAGGGACTCTGTGCTGACTTCTAAGCAGCTTAATTTGTTAAGAATCAGTGACAGGTGAGAGTAGACGTCTTGGTAGAATTGTTCCACTGTTGACCTGCCTTGAATTAGGGCGGTCATTTGATATTCAAGCGTGGACACGTCGCGTTTGTCTGCGTAGTGTAGGGTTAGACATTTCGATATCGCTGGCCAGTCAAGTGGAGTATTGTAGGACTCTAAGGCAGTATCTGCATTTCCCACGATCTTATTTCTTATTACGTTCAGGATTCCGTAATATTTGGGCGTACCTTTGGTGGGTTCGTTGGGATGTAAAGTGGGTCGCCTCCTCGTGGTGCATCCTGGGTAACGCTAAATGGCCCACACCACCTCCCCCGCCCGGTGCTCACAACCGCTAGGTGTGGGTTTCGGGTATCGGCACGATCTGGCTTCGTCTACGGACTCTCTTTTGTCTTCTAACTAATTTTCGTTCGCTTTTGAGCTGGTGGCTGTGGCTTCCGGACCTAGTACCGGGGTGAAACCTTGTGCGAACGGCTCCGGTCTAAGGTCACAGTTCATCTCCGTCCCGTTAAAACCCTGGCAGGCCTTAGGGTACGTTCCTGATCGGTCACCATTTAGTTGGTGGCGTAGGTTTGGTTGAGATAAACTCCCAATTTGCACTGGTTCGGCTCTGAACACACTACTCCATAAGGGTGTGGCCTCCCTGCATTTGCATAGATAACCATGGGACCATCAAGGTGACTACGCGCTCCGGTCGGGATAGCGGCCTTAAGTGGGGACCCTTTTCGCATGGACAAGTCCAAATTCTTAAAAACACCGGCCAACCCAAAAGGGGACCCAAAACGTTTGGTTCGGCAACAGCCGACCAATCAAGCGCCAACCTCCTCGGGAGGCGCTGTCGCAGCAAGACCTGTGGTGCAGGCGAGATCCACTGCCTAAAGGCCGGGTCCGTCTACTTCCGCACCACTCAAGGGCCGAGCTGCTCCCACCCTTATCAAACGCCCCCCCGCGGCACCGGTCTCGGCACCGCGTAGGGGGATCCATACCCCATCCGTCCACCCTGCCGGTGTTGCTACACCGGCTTCCAAACCAACACCAGGCTCCACTGGTGCTGGTTCCAGCACCTCCACTTCTGCTGCCGTCCGCCCGCAACACATTAGCGCTTCAACACGGGCGTACAGAAACAGGAAATCGGCTATGAGGATACTGAGCCGTTTCGGTTTCGGAAGACTTAAAAGCAGCGTTCAAAGTTCCCGTTAGGAGTTCAACCGAGTTCTCAATCGCACGTTCGTCTGTGACTAGGGCGAAACGTTTCAGCCTCAGTCTTGAACGAACGATGGTCGCGAATTTCTCCCAGTTTGTACTCCTTGGGTTCAGAGGTGGTGGGGTGCAAGCCGTGTCAAATTTGACATTGAAAAGTATTCGGTTGTGGTTCGAGAAGGAACAGCCGTCCGATACCTTCCAGTTGTCAACCCTGACGTCGCTTGCCTCAGAAAGTAGAGTCAAATCAATTACCTCTTCCCTGACCCTATTCTGAAAGGTTGGCGTGTTGCCCTTATTACAGATAGATAGAGAGGTGGAAAGGATAAATTGAAAAATTGACTCACCTCTAGCGTTGATGTTGCTGCTTCAACATTGCGTGTGATGCCCGTTGGCGTCGCAGCCCAGCACCAGCGCGGGCCGTTTCGCACTAGCGAAGCCGACCAGGTCTCGGACCTCCTGGGATGGTGGGTCCAGCTCCTCGTACGGCAGGTACGCTGACGCCAGAATCAGGCTATGCCCTCCTCTTCGTTCAACCATACCCGCCGTTAGGTCTCCATTGCTGTATTGGGAGAGAAGAAATAAATTAATGTCATTCTTAACCACTATACAGGCTCGTAACCTACCTTCGGTTGAGGGTTGATATGATTTATATCGACCCGACCCCAATCCCGAAATGTTGGATCTTACAATCCACGGTTCCTGAATCAGGGCCACATCGATATCCTCCTCCTCCATGAACCTCATTAAGTCGTGGGTTGCTGCTTTGGAGTGATGCAAGTTAATTTGCACTACTCGTAGCTGTTCCTTCAGTGGCTTGCTCACGGTTACCCGGAAAACGTGCGTTGATGGAACCCAACACGAACTTGATGACGCGCGAGCGTTGAATGAGGTGAGTGTATGACTGACGATCAATAGCGATCGTCAGATCATTTCCCATGCCATTCCTGCTCTTCGCGTTCGTCAGAACTCTCCAATTCTGGACCGCCAGCTCCCTGTTTTGCACGCCTATAATCTTCAGCATGGATTCAGCCTCCGGAACCGGGGGCGGAATCCAGACCGAGACTATAGGCCTCAAAGGGAGGATGGATCGGGAGACGACCTCTAACTTGGCGCCCGGCCAGATTCGCCCAGGCCACCGATTGCGGAATGGATGAAATCCAAAGATTTCGTGTTCCCGCAGCCGATGACCTTGACGCCCCTCTGCCAGCCCAGCCAGTTGGTGGCCGAAATTTTCCCGTCGGGATCATTCCGAACAATAACAGCTGCTTGCAACTCATTGGGGACGGAAAAAATGGTAGACTGGTGGGTCTTTGGTTTTTTCGCCTCCTTCTGAGCATCCTCACCGGATCTGGCCCTCTTGGCAGCCTTGCCAACCTTGGGGGTAGCCGTGGCTGTTTTTGAGCCGTCCCCGGTGATGATCGGCTTGCTAGTCCTTTTAGCAGCTTGAACAGCAGCAGCCGCAGTATTACCAGCGACCGCTGCTGTCTTACCGCTGACGGCGGGAACCGCGCCGGCTGGGTCCTTAGCAGCCTTGCCACTAGGTGGCTTGTTGGCTGCAGCGTGGACTGCCGTCGCGCTCCCGCCCCCCGCGGGAGCTGCCTTAGGGCCATGTGGGGCCTCAGGTTTCCCTGGCTCCGCCGATCCGACTGTTGCCGTTTTCCTTTCGAACTTTGAAACAATCTTCTAGTGTTTCTTGATGAGAACTTTGTCCCTGTTTGTCAGGGACGACGGTTCCACCAAGCTCATTTTGCGGAGGTACTGAGCTGAACATTTGTAAGCCTTACGTGCTTTCTGATCAGCGGTTCTCTCCTCAGCTTTAGTCTCCTTCGGGGGCTCACCTAGCAAAGTGGCTTCCAGATCAGGGTCCAGAGTTTCGATGCTGCTACCTTGTGATAGGGTGGTAGCCTCATCGTCGGTGGCAGCACCGATTCGCAGACCGCACAATCTGGAGCCTATGTCCAGGCCCTCCTCATTCGACTTTTAGGCTGGTTGTCGCTGAAGCGACATTGCCTTCTTCCCAGTAGCATTAGTAGACTGCATGACCTGGGGCCCCGTCACACAGCCTGAGAAGTTGCTGGATATCGACGCCCGGTGGCCTTCTCGCTCACCACCTACCGTCGGTACTGGGCATCCGACTCCCTGCACCGTAACTTCGTTCTTTTCCTCAGCCACCACAGACGGACGGAAAGACACCACTTCCCTGTGGGATTTCTTTAAAGTCTGCCATCCCACGCACAAAACGACTCGGACTCGACCGCCCCTAACCTGGGGAAAACAGACGTCGTTGTGTGCCGCCCCTAACCTGGGGAACAGACGCACACTGGGTAGGTCTTAGTTGTTGCTCCCCAACCGGCCTGCCTAACGTGGGAACCCCTGTCAGGAGACAGCGCAATTGCTCCCTCCGGTCAGTATAGTCCGGTGAATCATTGCTAACGTAAGCCCCCACACCGCGACAAGGTGCCTACCCGAGTGGGGGTTGGCTTCACTAAAGAAACCTGATTCTGTATTGCCACAATTTTCCTATCGAACTTTAATTTCTGTGCAGCTAGTGCTCTGCTTACTTCCGCTCGTACTACCTCAGTCACCTGTTTTAGATTCATTGCGTCCAAATTTAACTTTCTAAATAAATCCTCCAGTATTTCACTCATTCACAGTAATATTTTTGGTTTTTTTTCTTTATTATTACACTTTTTCACATGTGCATCTCACTTACATGTTTTCCTTAGTAATTAATAGTATTTGCCCCTAGGATTCTTGCTGCCTTGTTAAAGTTGTCTCCAGGATTCTCTTAATTGCTTTGTTGTCCCCAGGATTCTCCTGATTGTCTTGTTAAATTTGTCCCACGTTGGGCGCTTATTAATGAAAAACAACTGACATTTATTTTGCTGCGGCGAGCTGTTGGTTGCGCCTTTATTTTCTGAGTTTTCACTTAAAACCAGCGATTGAGCGATGCGAAACTGGGAGAGTAAGCCGATTTTTGTGCGTTTTTTGCAATTCAAGTACACAGTCCGTGTGTGCTGGCAGTTATCAGCTGTTCACTATTTTCGCTCTTTTCCCGATATTAGGGATTTCTTTCAATTATTTGCTTTTCGAAGTATGTTCTCATAAATTGTCTGCATTAAATACCAACATATGAACTGTTTTGGTTTCATTATGTAAATATTTTTGAAAAATATACCAAAGAACACAAAGCTAAATGCATTCAATATGACAGGGTAAATTGCCGTCCTTTGTATTTCGCATTTCTGCATTTAGCGAATCTCTAACGATCAGATCAGATCAGGTATGCTTTTGGTGCTAAATGCTCTAGTTTGACCGCAGAGTTGTTTTTTGGATGGAGCTTATAAAATCTTAGTTTAATTAAATTAAAAGCATACCCAAAGATTATTTCGACGCTTTTGGGCAATAATATATTTTTCTAGTCAATTTTATAGAAAAGTTTTACGAAATGGCACCAAAAATATACAAAAAAAAAGAAAAATTTCTTTGGTCACAAAAAATGACAAAAATGACCAGCAACACTAGAAATTTGAAATGAACTAGAACAACAACCCCGTTTTAGAAATTTATATGGAGGAAAACTACGTTCCTGATCAAGCTTGGGGCCTACTAGTAGGCCCCAAAGTTGCAATTTTGCAATAATATATGTGAAATTCTGTGCATGTATTTCTACCGGCTCTCCCACTTTCACATCGCTTAATCGCTGCTTAAAACTGAAACCACAAACATTTCTTAAACCTAGTTGCGCTTAAGTTCTACCGCTGCGCAGCCCACGTCGTCCCCTCCGCTGTACCGACGCTTCCGCAGTGCTCGCGAATTCTGATGACAGTGCTTTGTGTGGAGTTTCAAGTTTCTCCACTCGCCACAGATGTCGTCGGTCGTCGCGCTCTGCCGTTTCCGCAGCGCTCGCGGCTTTTGCTGACTTGGCGCCTCGTGTGGAGTTTCAGCTGGCCACACATGTCATTAGCAAAAGTAGCGCTGTGGGAACTTATGATAACTTATACAGCTGTCTAGCTCGCACCTACTATGACAAAAGATTTAATAGGCAGCTGTTCGCTCGCACCTTCTATCATGGTGGTTTGAATTCCTTGTGATTATCAAGCTGTTTCGCTCCCTCACACCAGCCTTCAACAGAGATTCTGTCAGTCCTGATTAACCAGCCCTGATAGAAACTTCACTGATTTCTGGTATAAGGACTGGTGTATAAACCTATCAGCCTATGATTGAAAGTAATTTTTCGTTGTTTAATTGTTTATTTTTACTATATAACAATAATTCATCTATTTAAAAAAAAAATGAAAATTGTTAACTTAAATATTAATTAATTAACTTAAACCATAGAAGTTGTTCGGGATCGTGCGGAACGGTAGAAAAAAACGCGGTTGGGCTCGGGTTTGGGAAACGTTTGGCAACGAAGGGGGGTGTTTGCCGTTTTGAGTCTGAATGTGCAGGGATGGTGGGTTCTGCGTGATTTGCCTTTATTTCATTGGGTGGAAACCCTACGGGATTGAGGGCGGCACTCACGTCAGAAAGAGCTTCCTTTGGAGTAGGAAGGTTTTTTCGAAGGGCGGAACCAGTGTGCGTATGGTGATTTAGCACCGTGGCGACATTTGTCAAATATGATGACAGGGGTACTGGACCCCTTAATATCCAACCGAATACTGTATGTTGAGCGAGTAAGCTGCCACATACATTTCGGTGGAAACCTTCGAGCATGATCTGCGTTATGAGATCACTGCCAATCACTATATCGATCTGCACTGCCTCGAAGGGGTTGGGATCAGCGAGATCTAGCGTAGCCAAATCGTTTAAACTGGGGGGTTTATTTTGGAAGGGGGAGAAATTCCGTTAACTTTGGAAGTACGATTGCTTGCACGGAGAGATTTGTGCTAATTCGGGACTGCCAATGTCAAGAAGCACATATGATTGGCGTTTTTCACAATTTGTCCGCCCATGCCCGAGATCTGGAGGTTAGATTTCTCGATTGGCAATTTTAGGCGTCTCTGGACCTTCGAGGAAATGAAGGTGCGCTGAGAGCCTTGATCGATCAACGCTCGAACTCTGAACAACTTTCCAAAGTGTTTAATGGACACCAGTGCCGTAGGCATAAGTGACTGGGTGCCATTATTTGGGTGAAGGGCTGGTACTGGGAGCGTACTTTGCCTTGAACATGTGCTGGGTTGCGCATAGGAAAGGGGAGAATGAGTAGTGGAGTTGCAGCTCGGTTGTTGGATAACCGTTGAGACCAGAGAAGTGGTCGAAGGTGATCGATTGGGGGAGTGAGTGGGTTGCGCATTGCCTTTGGGGAGATTAAGCAAAGAGTGGTGCTATTTCTGGCAATATACGCTTGTACAATCCTGAATTAGGTGAGATGTAGCAAGACAATTTACACAGATTTTATGCTTTTTCACATATGCTAATCGACTCTGGAGGGTGAGCCGTTTAAAGCTTCGGCAAGTCCGTACCGAATGATTTGCGTTGCAGAGTTTGCACGCGAAGTCCTTTTTCACTTCAGTGTGAAGGTTTAGGGATCTGTTGGGCCGATTTTTGAGGACATTGGAAGATGAGGGTTGTGGTTTTGACTTGGTAGGCCGAAAGAAATTCTGCCGTTCCACTATCTCGTATCTGCAGGTCAGGAACTCATTCATCTGTGACCAGGGTGGCAGATCCTTCCGCGATGTCATAGATTGTTCCCATAAAGCTAGGGTTGCTTCAGGCAATTTGGAGGAGCATATATATACCAACAGCGGATCCCAATTGTCAGTATCTACGGCCTGAGACCTAGAGTAGACAGACAATTGTTTACATAATTCTGGATCCGCTGTAGTGCCTCACTGTTTTCGGTGTGGGCAGGAGCGATATTCAATAGAGTAGGGATCGTAGGGCTTCCCACGAGAGTCTGAAATTCTCATCGGGTAATGCGTATCGTTTAACAATAGCACCGGCTTGGGCTTGCGTTTTGTATCGGAGGTGATACAATTTTTGGGCTTGAGTGAGCTGGGGGTGGTTAATGTATACCGCAGTAAACATGTCCCAAAAGGACGGCCACTGCTCATAGCCCCCGAAGAATGTTTCGGTGTCGGAGGAACTTGGAGGCAAATGTAGGAAGTATTTTCTGGGTCTAGGGGTTGAACCGGTTCCATATGCGTAGCAGGCACATCTTAACGATGTCCAACATCTTAGCCATGCACAACTCGTATTGGTCTGTGTAGGCGTCGATCTTTTGCCTAGCCGACTCTTTAAAACCGTCGGGCTGGCTGTTGTCCTCAGCAAGGAAGACTGCCTGATGTGCGCACATTAGCCTCTCCCATTGGGCTTGCAGATTTTTCTGCTTAATTTGGACCAGTGATTTGGTCAAATCCTCAATGGGAGCCGATGAAAACTATGTGCATAATTGCACGAGTCTCTCGGTCTCAAAACCAAAATTGGCAACACTGGGATCGGTTGCTATGGGACTAGGTGGCTTGGAGCGTACCGATTATGTTTATTGACCTCTTGTTTCTATTTTCTGAATGGAATGGTCTAATCTGATTTAGGATGTCGAAGGATTGGGAAATTTCGTGCTTTAGCAATGGATAGTAGATATTATTTTTTTGAATACTTATGTTAACGTATTTCTCTGTGTTAAGTAAAACTTATTCGTACGTTTTTAGGTCTATCATGTGAACAAAGTTAAACGTTCCGTTCTGGATTTTAGCGTCTCCATCATTTATGGTTATCAGACAAGCGGAAGAATAGTCGGTCAGCAACAATTCTGCGTTCGTTGTGCTCAGGAACGCGAGTAATCTGAAAGGGGCGTTTTTTGTTTTTTTGTTATTTATTTCTATGTTAAAGAAGGGTTTGTTTCTAATGTTGCTTTTATGCACTACTCTGTTTGACTCTGTAAGGATGGTTGTGGATCTGTTTTCCTTTACTGTTTCTTGTTTATATTTAGGTGAGATTTTGGTTCCTAGGCGACTGTTAATTTTAACGTAAACTGTATCACCTGGGTTATATGTTATGATGGTGATCGGCTTTCGTTGTGGTATTTCATATCTTTGTATTGTTTTTCTTTAAGTCGTTGAATATTGTCTTGTCTGGCTTTTTCGTACTGTTCGGGGTCTATGCTTGTGGTTCGTCCGAAGAATATTTCTATATGTTTTTTCCCAGTTGTTGAGAGTGTATGGAAGAATTGTATTCGTAGATAGATCTGTCTACGAGTTCCACAAAGGATCTGTGGGTTCCATCTGATTTCAAGCACCTCATGATTTCCGAAAGTGTTGAGTGAAGTCGTTCTATTTGGCCGTTGACAGAACCTTTATCTAAAGACCTGAATACCTAGGATGAATTAAGGGATTTTTCATTGTCGATAACGATAACTTTTGGAACACCAAATAGAAACAGGAGTTGTCGTAGTGGTTCCCTTATATCTTCGATTGCTTTTGATTTTATGACTTTATCTTGGGCATATTTGGAAAACTTGTCTATTGCGGTGAGTACGAGATTATTTCCGGTTTTGTAGATGTCGATGTGAAGAATATGTCCGGAATGTGAAGGGATTGGTGTCTTTTTGAGTTCTGGGTTAGTGGGGTGACGGTCATATTTGTTAAGCTTACAGATGGTGCATTGTTTGACAACTTTTTTTATTTTGTTGTTCATTCCGGGGAAATAGTATTTCTCCAATATTTGGTTTTTATTTTCCCTGCCGTTCCTATGAGCTCCTTTATGTGTTTCAATAATTATCCCTTGTTGCTGTTCTTCGTTGACGATGTCTTCGACTTGGTGTCGGGTGCCTTACACGATACTTCGAAAAATGGTCTGGGTAGATTTCTTGAATTTTGCCCATTATTCGTTCTGATGTTTTTATACCATTTATAACGGATGGGTTAAGGTTCTTTTTTAGGATACCAATTAATTTTTCTGTGGTGTAATTTGGTTCTGTTGTTGTGTGTCTGTGGTATGTCGGGAATACAATTTGGAATTTATATGGAATGGTTGGCCCTGTGTTGAGAATGATCTGATTTTTGAATACGTTGATGGGGGCTTCGACGCTATTTATTAGGTTGTGGCTCGAACTATCATCGCTATGCGTCATCGTCGACATTGTGTTTACCTGTGATTGCGGCGGGATTCTCGACAAGGCGTCAGCAACTACGTTACTTTTTCCTGGTTTATAGACTAATTCGTAGTTATACTCTTCTAGTATAGCCTTCCATTGTTTCATTTTACTGTTGTTGTTCCTGTTGTGTGTGGATTATGACTTTTCGAGATCCATAAAGGTAGTTGCGTAGGGAATTGAGGGCCCAAATTATAGCCAGCATCTCTTTCTCGTTGGTTGCATAATGCTCCTCTGCTTTGTTTAGGGTCCTAGAGATGAATGAGATTGGTTTATCTTTTTGCGATAGCACCACGCCGATAGCGTAGTTTGAAGCGTCTGTTGTCAGTTCAAAGGATTCTTTGTAATTTGGGTAGGAAAGCAAGGTGTCTTTGGAAATAAGTGAATTTTTTAATTTCCTGTAAGCCTCGAGAGCTTCTGTGTCCAGATTAAGTAGTATTTTTGCCGATTGTTTTTTTGATAGTCGGCCTTCCTCTCCTCGTAGGAGGCTTGCCAATGGTTTCGCGATTTTTGCGTAGTCTTGCATGAAGCGCCGGTAATAACCGGATAGGCCGGTAATAACCGGATTTATTGTTTTGGGTGTCGGGAAGTTTGCTACGGCTTCAACCTTTTTGGGATTTGTTTTTATTACTTGTGGGGAAATAATGAACCCAAGAAATTCTACTTCCTCTTGAAAAAATGGCATTTATCTATCTGTACCTTCATGTTCGCGTTTTCCAAGGCTTCGAATATGCGTTCGATATGTTGTGCGTGGTCTTGTTCGCATTTGCTAAAGATTATTATATCGTCGATATATACATAACTTATCTTGCCGAGATATTCGCGTAAAATATCGTCGAGTGCTCGTTGAAAGATTGATGGCGCGTTTCTCAGACCAAATGGTAAGCGATTGAATTCATACTTGGCGTTGTTGATCGCGAATGCTGTCTTTTCCTTGTCTTTTTCTTTGAGCGGGATTTGGTGGAAACCGCTCTTTAGATCTAGGACTGAAAAGTATTTACAGTTGCCCAGTTGTGAGATTACTTCTGAAATTTCGGGTATTGGGTATCTATCTGGTATTGTGACTGTGTTTAGCTTGTGATAGTCTATGACCATCCTGTATTTTTTATCGCCGTTGGAGTCAGGTTTTTTCTGTACAACCCAGACTGGGGAGCTGTAGGGAGACCTCGATGGTCTAATTATGCCGTCGTTTAGCAATTGTTTCACTTGACTTTCGACTTCGTTTTTCAAGGAATTTGGGTATGGGTAAGATTTACTATAGACAGGTTCGTCGGTGGATGTGCGAATTTCGCCAAAGACTTTTGTCGTGTATGTTAATTTTTCGTCTGGTTCGGAAAGTAATTTAGGAACTTGTTAACTGTATTTTTGATGGACTGCCTTTGCCGTTCTGTCATATGTTCATCTCGAATATTTATTGAATTAACGGATTTTGAAATTAGTTGTTTTATTTTTACCTTTTTGTTGTTTTTTATTTGCATGTAGTTCTTATTTGTGTAGATTATAGCGTTTAGTTCATTTAGGCTGTCATTTCCCAAAATACCGTGAAATGATTGTAGAGTTGGCATAATGAAAAATGTATGCTTGTCTTCTAGGTTAAAAAGGTTTATGAGCGTATGTTCTTGGATTTTCACGTCGCCTGCGATTGATTTTGCAAAAAAGGGTGTGTCGATTGGAATGGTTTTTTTGCGAGACCTGGTTGAATGTAGTTCTTGCTTGAACCTGTGTCTCTGAGAAATCTTAGGATTTGTTTGCCCTTCTGTTGGTACTCGAAATATGGCAACGAAAAGCTCGTCATTCTAAAAAATGAATGTCGTTAAGCTCTCGGGTTTGTTCCGTATCGTATTGTTCTTCCGATTCAACAGTTGTCAGGTATTCGTCTAATGTTGGGTAAAGGTTTGGGGGCGAGTGCTCGTGGAGGTGGTTGTTTCTGTCCATATAGGTTAATTTGCTGTGTCGTATTTTGGATTTGCCTTGAGAATGTGGGAGTTTGGGGATTGGGAATGTACGCTATTTGAGGGTGAAAATTCTGTGTGCAGCGTTGCGTAGGAATATTCCTATAATGTAGTGGTGGGGTTAAATTTGAGTGGTATCTTCTTATTCCTGATTGTTGGTTATTGGCATAGTTGGTTCGGAAATTCTGGTTTTCTAACTTTAGGCACAGATGTAGTGCCTGTGGTAAATCGGCCGGTTCTTTCATTCCCAATAGTTTTGGAAGTTCGCCGTTAAGTCCTCGAAGGAAAGTGTCGAGTGCTTTTTCCCTGTATGTCTGGGTGAGAATCTGAAGGGACTCTGTGCTGACTTCTAAGCAGCTTAATTTGTTAAGAATCAGTGACAGGTGAGAGTAGACGTCTTGGTAGAATTGTTCCACTGTTGACCTGCCTTGAATTAGGGCGGTCATTTGATATTCAAGCGTGGACACGTCGCGTTTGTCTGCGTAGTGTAGGGTTAGACATTTCGATATCGCTGGCCAGTCAAGTGGAGTATTGTAGGACTCTAAGGCAGTATCTGCATTTCCCACGATCTTATTTCTTATTACGTTCAGGATTCCGTAATATTTGGGCGTACCTTTGGTGGGTTCGTTGGGATGTAAAGTGGGTCGCCTCCTCGTGGTGCATCCTGGGTAACGCTAAATGGCCCACACCACCTCCCCCGCCCGGTGCTCACAACCGCTAGGTGTGGGTTTCGGGTATCGGCACGATCTGGCTTCGTCTACGGACTCTCTTTTGTCTTCTAACTAATTTTCGTTCGCTTTTGAGCTGGTGGCTGTGGCTTCCGGACCTAGTGCCGGGGTGAAACCTTGTGCGAACGGCTCCGGTCTAAGGTCACAGTTCATCTCCGTCCCGTTAAAACCCTGGCAGGCCTTAGGGTACGTTCCTGATCGGTCACCATTTAGTTGGTGGCGTAGGTTTGGTTGAGATAAACTCCCAATTTGCACTGGTTCGGCTCTGAACACACTACTCCATAAGGGTGTGGCCTCCCTGCATTTGCATAGATAACCATGGGACCATCAAGGTGACTACGCGCTCCGGTCGGGATAGCGGCCTTAAGTGGGGACCCTTTTCGCATGGACAAGTCCAAATTCTTAAAAACACCGGCCAACCCAAAAGGGGACCCAAAACGTTTGGTTCGGCAACAGCCGACCAATCAAGCGCCAACCTCCTCGGGAGGCGCTGTCGCAGCAAGACCTGTGGTGCAGGCGAGATCCACTGCCTAAAGGCCGGGTCCGTCTACTTCCGCACCACTCAAGGGCCGAGCTGCTCCCACCCTTATCAAACGCCCCCCCGCGGCACCGGTCTCGGCACCGCGTAGGGGGATCCATACCCCATCCGTCCACCCTGCCGGTGTTGCTACACCGGCTTCCAAACCAACACCAGGCTCCACTGGTGCTGGTTCCAGCACCTCCACTTCTGCTGCCGTCCGCCCGCAACACATTAGCGCTTCAACACGGGCGTACAGAAACAGGAAATCGGCTATGAGGATACTGAGCCGTTTCGGTTTCGGAAGACTTAAAAGCAGCGTTCAAAGTTCCCGTTAGGAGTTCAACCGAGTTCTCAATCGCACGTTCGTCTGTGACTAGGGCGAAACGTTTCAGCCTCAGTCTTGAACGAACGATGGTCGCGAATTTCTCCCAGTTTGTACTCCTTGGGTTCAGAGGTGGTGGGGTGCAAGCCGTGTCAAATTTGACATTGAAAAGTATTCGGTTGTGGTTCGAGAAGGAACAGCCGTCCGATACCTTCCAGTTGTCAACCCTGACGTCGCTTGCCTCAGAAAGTAGAGTCAAATCAATTACCTCTTCCCTGACCCTATTCTGAAAGGTTGGCGTGTTGCCCTTATTACAGATAGATAGAGAGGTGGAAAGGATAAATTGAAAAATTGACTCACCTCTAGCGTTGATGTTGCTGCTTCAACATTGCGTGTGTTACCCGTTGGCGTCGCAGCCCAGCACCAGCGCGGGCCGTTTCGCACTAGCGAAGCCGACCAGGTCTCGGACCTCCTGGGATGGTGGGTCCAGCTCCTCGTACGGCAGGTACGCTGACGCCAGAATCAGGCTATGCCCTCCTCTTCGTTCAACCATACCCGCCGTTAGGTCTCCATTGCTGTATTGGGAGAGAAGAAATAAATTAATGTCATTCTTAACCACTATACAGGCTCGTAACCTACCTTCGGTTGAGGGTTGATATGATTTATATCGACCCGACCCCAATCCCGAAATGTTGGATCTTACAATCCACGGTTCCTGAATCAGGGCCACATCGATATCCTCCTCCTCCATGAACCTCATTAAGTCGTGGGTTGCTGCTTTGGAGTGATGCAAGTTAATTTGCACTACTCGTAGCTGTTCCTTCAGTGGCTTGCTCACGGTTACCCGGAAAACGTGCGTTTTGGAACCCAACACGAACTTGATGACGCGCGAGCGTTGAATGAGGTGAGTGTATGACTGACGATCAATAGCGATCGTCAGATCATTTCCCATGCCATTCCTGCTCTTCGCATCCGTCAGAACTCTCCAATTCTGCACCGCCAGCTCCCTGTTTTGCACGCCTATAATCTTCAGCATGGATTCAGCCTCCGGAACCGGGGGCGGAATCCAGACCGAGACTATAGGCCTCAAAGGGAGGATGGATCGGGAGACGACCTCTAACTTGGCGCCCGGCCAGAGTTCGCCCAGGCCACCGATTGCGGAATGGATGAAATCCAAAGATTTCGTGTTCCCGCAGCCGATGACCTTGACGCCCCTCTGCCAGCCCAGCCAGTTGGCGGCCGAAATTTTCCCGTCGGGATCATTCCGAACAATAACAGCTGCTTGCAACTCATTGGGGACGGAAAAACTGGTAGACTGGTGGGTCTTTGGTTTTTTCGCCTCCTTCTGAGCATCCTCACCGGATCTGGCCCTCTTGGCAGCCTTGCCAACCTTGGGGGTAGCCGTGGCTGTTTTTGAGCCGTCCCCGGTGATGATCGGCTTGCTAGTCCTTTTAGCAGCTTGAACAGCAGCAGCCGCAGTATTACCAGCGACCGCTGCTGTCTTACCGCTGACGGCGGGAACCGCGCCGGCTAGGTCCTTAGCAGCCTTGCCACTAGGTGGCTTGTTGGCTGCAGCGTGGACTGCCGTCGCGCTCCCGCCCCCCGCGGGAGCTGCCTTAGGGCCATGTGGGGCCTCAGGTTTCCCTGGCTCCGCCGATCCGACTGTTGCCGTTTTCCTTTCGAACTTTGCAACAATCTTCTAGTGTTTCTTGATGAGAACTTTGTCCCTGTTTGTCAGGGACGACGGTTCCACCAAGCTCATTTTGCGGAGGTACTGAGCTGAACATTTGTAAGCCTTACGTGCTTTCTGATCAGCGGTTCTCTCCTCAGCTTTAGTCTCCTTCGGGGGCTCACCTAGCAAAGTGGCTTCCAGATCAGGGTCCAGAGTTTCGATGCTGCTACCTTGTGATAGGGTGGTAGCCTCATCGTCGGTGGCAGCACCGATTCGCAGACCGCACAATCTGGAGCCTATGTCCAGGCCCTCCTCATTCGACTTTTAGGCTGGTTGTCGCTGAAGCGACATTGCCTTCTTCCCAGTAGCATTAGTAGACTGCATGACCTGGGGCCCCGTCACACAGCCTGAGAAGTTGCTGGATATCGACGCCCGGTGGCCTTCTCGCTCACCACCTACCGTCGGTACTGGGCATCCGACTCCCTGCACCGTAACTTCGTTCTTTTCCTCAGCCACCACAGACGGACGGAAAGACACCACTTCCCTGTGGGATTTCTTTAAAGTCTGCCATCCCACGCACAAAACGACTCGGACTCGACCGCCCCTAACCTGGGGAAAACAGACGTCGTTGTGTGCCGCCCCTAACCTGGGGAACAGACGCACACTGGGTAGGTCTTAGTTGTTGCTCCCCAACCGGCCTGCCTAACGTGGGAACCCCTGTCAGGAGACAGCGCAATTGCTCCCTCCGGTCAGTATAGTCCGGTGAATCATTGCTAACGTAAGCCCCCACACCGCGACAAGGTGCCTACCCGAGTGGGGGTTGGCTTCACTAAAGAAACCTGATTCTGTATTGCCACAATTTTCCTATCGAACTTTAATTTCTGTGCAGCTAGTGCTCTGCTTACTTCCGCTCGTACTACCTCAGTCACCTGTTTTAGATTCATTGCGTCCAAATTTAACTTTCTAAATAAATCCTCCAGTATTTCACTCATTCACAGTAATATTTTTGGTTTTTTTTCTTTATTATTACACTTTTTCACATGTGCATCTCACTTACATGTTTTCCTTAGTAATTAATAGTATTTGCCCCTAGGATTCTTGCTGCCTTGTTAAAGTTGTCTCCAGGATTCTCTTAATTGCTTTGTTGTCCCCAGGATTCTCCTGATTGTCTTGTTAAATTTGTCCCACGTTGGGCGCTTATTAATGAAAAACAACTGACATTTATTTTGCTGCGGCGAGCTGTTGGTTGCGCCTTTATTTTCTGAGTTTTCACTTAAAACCAGCGATTGAGCGATGCGAAACTGGGAGAGTAAGCCGATTTTTGTGCGTTTTTTGCAATTCAAGTACACAGTCCGTGTGTGCTGGCAGTTATCAGCTGTTCACTATTTTCGCTCTTTTCCCGATATTAGGGATTTCTTTCAATTATTTGCTTTTCGAAGTATGTTCTCATAAATTGTCTGCATTAAATACCAACATATGAACTGTTTTGGTTTCATTATGTAAATATTTTTGAAAAATATACCAAAGAACACAAAGCTAAATGCATTCAATATGACAGGGTAAATTGCCGTCCTTTGTATTTCGCATTTCTGCATTTAGCGAATCTCTAACGATCAGATCAGATCAGGTATGCTTTTGGTGCTAAATGCTCTAGTTTGACCGCAGAGTTGTTTTTTGGATGGAGCTTATAAAATCTTAGTTTAATTAAATTAAAAGCATACCCAAAGATTATTTCGACGCTTTTGGGCAATAATATATTTTTCTAGTCAATTTTATAGAAAAGTTTTACGAAATGGCACCAAAAATATACAAAAAAAAAGAAAAATTTCTTTGGTCACAAAAAATGACAAAAATGACCAGCAACACTAGAAATTTGAAATGAACTAGAACAACAACCCCGTTTTAGAAATTTATATGGAGGAAAACTACGTTCCTGATCAAGCTTGGGGCCTACTAGTAGGCCCCAAAGTTGCAATTTTGCAATAATATATGTGAAATTCTGTGCATGTATTTCTACCGGCTCTCCCACTTTCACATCGCTTAATCGCTGCTTAAAACTGAAACCACAAACATTTCTTAAACCTAGTTGCGCTTAAGTTCTACCGCTGCGCAGCCCACGTCGTCCCCTCCGCTGTACCGACGCTTCCGCAGTGCTCGCGAATTCTGATGACAGTGCTTTGTGTGGAGTTTCAAGTTTCTCCACTCGCCACAGATGTCGTCGGTCGTCGCGCTCTGCCGTTTCCGCAGCGCTCGCGGCTTTTGCTGACTTGGCGCCTCGTGTGGAGTTTCAGCTGGCCACACATGTCATTAGCAAAAGTAGCGCTGTGGGAACTTATGATAACTTATACAGCTGTCTAGCTCGCACCTACTATGACAAAAGATTTAATAGGCAGCTGTTCGCTCGCACCTTCTATCATGGTGGTTTGAATTCCTTGTGATTATCAAGCTGTTTCGCTCCCTCACACCAGCCTTCAACAGAGATTCTGTCAGTCCTGATTAACCAGCCCTGATAGAAACTTCACTGATTTCTGGTATAAGGACTGGTGTATAAACCTATCAGCCTATGATTGAAAGTAATTTTTCGTTGTTTAATTGTTTATTTTTACTATATAACAATAATTCATCTATTTAAAAAAAAAATGAAAATTGTTAACTTAAATATTAATTAATTAACTTAAACCATAGAAGTTGTTCGGGATCGTGCGGAACGGTAGAAAAAAACGCGTTGGGCTCGGGTTTGGGAAACGTTTGGCAACGAAGGGGGGTGTTTGCCGTTTTGAGTCTGAATGTGCAGGGATGGTGGGTTCTGCGTGATTTGCCTTTATTTCTTTGGGTGGAAACCCTACGGGATTGAGGGCGGCACTCACGTCAGAAAGAGCTTCCTTTGGAGTAGGAAGGTTTTTTCGAAGGGCGGAACCAGTGTGCGTATGGTGATTTAGCACCGTGGCGACATTTGTCAAATATGATGACAGGGGTACTGGACCGCTTAATATCCAACCGAATACTGTATGTTGAGCGAGTAAGCTGCCACATACATATAGGTGGAAACCTTCGAGCATGATCTGCGTTATGAGATCACTGCCAATCACTATATCGATCTGCACTGCCTCGAAGGGGTTGGGATCAGCGAGATCTAGCGTAGCCAAATCGTTTAAACTGGGGGGTTTATTTTGGAAGGGGGAGAAATTCCGTTAACTTTGGAAGTACGATTGCTTGCACGGAGAGATTTGTGCTAATTCGGGACTGCCAATGTCAAGAAGCACATATGATTGGCGTTTTTCACAATTTGTCCGCCCATGCCCGAGATCTGGAGGTTAGATTTCTCGATTGGCAATTTTAGGCGTCTCTGGACCTTCGAGGAAATGAAGGTGCGCTGAGAGCCTTGATCGATCAACGCTCGAACTCTGAACAACTTTCCAAAGTGTTTAATGGACACCAGTGCCGTAGGCATAAGTGACTGGGTGCCATTATTTGGGTGAAGGGCTGGTACTGGGAGCGTACTTTGCCTTGAACATGTGCTGGGTTGCGCATAGGAAAGGGGAGAATGAGTAGTGGAGTTGCAGCTCGGTTGTTGGATAACCGTTGAGACCAGAGAAGTGGTCGAAGGTGATCGATTGGGGGAGTGAGTGGGTTGCGCATTGCCTTTGGGGAGATTAAGCAAAGAGTGGTGCTATTTCTGGCAATATACGCTTGTACAATCCTGAATTATGTGAGATGTAGCAAGACAATTTACACAGATTTTATGCTTTTTCACATATGCTAATCGACTCTGGAGGGTGAGCCGTTTAAAGCTTCGGCAAGTCCGTACCGAATGATTTGCGTTGCAGAGTTTGCACGCGAAGTCCTTTTTCACTTCAGTGTGAAGGTTTAGGGATCTGTTGGGCCGATTTTTGAGGACATTGGAAGATGAGGGTTGTGGTTTTGACTTGGTAGGCCGAAAGAAATTCTGCCGTTCCACTATCTCGTATCTGCAGGTCAGGAACTCATTCATCTGTGACCAGGGTGGCAGATCCTTCCGCGATGTCATAGATTGTTCCCATAAAGCTAGGGTTGCTTCAGGCAATTTGGAGGAGCATATATATACCAACAGCGGATCCCAATTGTCAGTATCTACGGCCTGAGACCTAGAGTAGACAGACAATTGTTTACATAATTCTGGATCCGCTGTAGTGCCTCACTGTTTTCGGTGTGGGCAGGAGCGATATTCAATAGAGTAGGGATCGTAGGGCTTCCCACGAGAGTCTGAAATTCTCATCGGGTAATGCGTATCGTTTAACAATAGCACCGGCTTGGGCTTGCGTTTTGTATCGGAGGTGATACAATTTTTGGGCTTGAGTGAGCTGGGGGTGGTTAATGTATACCGCAGTAAACATGTCCCAAAAGGACGGCCACTGCTCATAGCCCCCGAAGAATGTTTCGGTGTCGGAGGAACTTGGAGGCAAATGTAGGAAGTATTTTCTGGGTCTAGGGGTTGAACCGGTTCCATATGCGTAGCAGGCACATCTTAATGATGTCCAACATCTTAGCCATGCACAACTCGTATTGGTCTGTGTAGGCGTCGATCGTTTGCCTAGCCGACTCTTTAAAACCGTCGGGCTGGCTGTTGTCCTCAGCAAGGAAGACTGCCTGATGTGCGCACATTAGCCTCTCCCATTGGGCTTGCAGATTTTTCTGCTTAATTTGGACCAGTGATTTGGTCAAATCCTCAATGGGAGCCGATGAAAACTATGTGCATAATTGCACGAGTCTCTCGGTCTCAAAACCAAAATTGGCAACACTGGGATCGGTTGCTATGGGACTAGGTGGCTTGGATCGTACCGATTATGTTTATTGACCTCTTGTTTCTATTTTCTGAATGGAATGGTCTAATCTGATTTAGGATGTCTAAGGATTGGGAAATTTCGTGCTTTAGCAATGGATAGTAGATATTATTTTTTTGAATACTTATGTTAACGTATTTCTCTGTATTAAGTAAAACTTATTCGTACGTTTTTAGGTCTATCATGTGAACAAAGTTAAACGTTCCGTTCTGGATTTTAGCGTCTCCATCATTTATGGTTATCAGACAAGCGGAAAAATAGTCGGTCAGCAACAATTCTGCGTTCGTTGTGCTCAGGAACGCGAGTAATCTGAAAGGAGCGTTTTTTGTTTTTTTGTTATTTATTTCTATGTTAAAGAAGGGTTTGTTTCTAATGTTGCTTTTATGCACTACTCTGTTTGACTCTGTAAGGATGGTTGTGGATCTGTTTTCCTTTACTGTTTCTTGTTTATATTTAGGTGAGATTTTGGTTCCTAGGCGACTGTTAATTTTAACGTAAACTGTATCACCTGGGTTATATGTTATGATGGTGATCGGCTTTCGTTGTGGTATTTCATATCTTTGTATTGTTTTTCTTTAAGTCGTTGAATATTGTCTTGTCTGGCTTTTTCGTACTGTTCGGGGTCTATGCTTGTGGTTCGTCCGAAGAATATTTCTATATGTTTTTTCCCAGTTGTTGAGAGTGTATGGAAGAATTGTATTCGTAGATAGATCTGTCTAGGAGTTCCACAAAGGATCTGTGGGTTCCATCTGATTTCAAGCACCTCATGATTTCCGAAAGTGTTGAGTGAAATCGTTCTATTTGGCCGTTGACAGAACCTTTATCTAAAGACCTGAATACCTAGGATGAATTAAGGGATTTTTCATTGTCGATAACGATAACTTTTGGAACACCAAATAGAAACAGGAGTTGTCGTAGTGGTTCCCTTATATCTTCGATTGCTTTTGATTTTATGACTTTATCTTGGGCATATTTGGAAAACTTGTCTATTGCGGTGAGTACGAGATTATTTCCGGTGTCGTGAAAAAAGTCTTTGTGTGCGTGTGTGTGTAGTGTGAGTGGTCTATTGTTTGGCGGACCTCGCCTCAAAGTTGATGGCTATGTTGGAGCCTCAGTGAGCTTGCTGCAGAATGAAACACACCAGTTGTCTCTTGCGTCAAAGCTGATTTTATTTTCCAAATTTTTGTTCTTATATACTAAAATTATAACTGTTATACTGAGGGGCAATTCCAGTGCTCCTCCCTCTGTTTCCAAATTCACTCGCATCGCGCCAATCACAACGCGGGTTAGATCCGACGACGCGGCACTTTCCCAAAGTGGGCCAGCGCTCTGCGTTGACCTGCGGTAGGTCGGGTCGAGTTGCATGTGCGATCGGTGCAAGTGCCCACATGTGTTGTGACATGTGTCGCTTGTGCAAGTGCAGGCCACTTGAGTGACGCCGGCGTTCTTGTGCATGCGACACTTGACACTTGTAATGTAAACAAAGTGGCGCGCGCACCGTTCGATGCACGTCGGTCTTGCTGATCGGCTTGAGCGCTATGCTGTCGGCATTGGTGGTCACGCGGTACCACTACACCCTTACCCTTAAGCGAAAAATTATTCCTTGGAAAAATTTTTAGAATTTCGGGGGGGCATTGGAATTGCTTTACAATCAAATAAATTTACAATATGATATTTATCTTATAAAACGAGTTTGATTTTGTTGATAGCGTATTGGTTATGTAGTTAATTTATATTCTAATAATAGTTGTATGTTTTCTTAAAGTGTATTTTATTTTTGTTGTCTTAGATTAATGTATATATATTTAGTCTTTAAAATTAATGTTTATCTCCTAAGTATTTTTTTAGATTGTTGTTATGTAATTCTTTGTGTTTTCCATTAATATCTATTACTGTATTTACTCCTTTCCTCTCAACTACTTTGTACGGTCCGTTGTATGGACTTTGTAGTTTCTTACGTGTCTCTAACTTTACATATACTAAATCTCCTACTTCTAAATTTGTTACATTAATGTTGGTGTCGTATTTTAGTTTTCTCTTCTCTTTCGCTAATTTTATCATATTTCTAGCCTTACTTATTGATGTTTGTAACCTAATTTTTAATTCATTTGCATAATTTTCAATGTTATAAGTTTTTTCATTTCTGTTTATTTTGTCACTTGGCAATTGTGGCAATTTACCAAACACTAGCTCATACGGGGAATATAGGGATTCGACATGTGGTGTCGTGTTATACGCGAATGTGTAGTACGGTACCCACTTGTCCCATTCATAATCGTTCGTAAAAGCAAGTAAGTATTCGTGTAATGTTCTGTGGTTGCGTTCAAGTGCGCCAATTGTCTGGTGGTGGTAAGGCGTAGAAAAAATTTGTCGCGTGTCAAGTAGCTTGCATATGTTGTGCATCAGCTCGTTCGTGAATTCGGTGCCTCTGTCTGATTTCAACGTGTTGAAACAACCGTACTTGAGTATGAATTGTTCTACCAGTGTTTTTGCGATTGTTTCCGCGTCTTTTGTTTCTATCGGGTGTGCTATGACGAATTTTGTAAGGTCACACTGCATTGTCAGTATGTATCGGTATCCATTTGATATACGTAACGGTCCGACTGTGTCAATTGTTATTGTTTCGAAGCTTGTTTTTGGTGTGCCTGTTTTAGTCAGTGCTTCTTTTGTGTGTCTCGTTATTTTGTTTGCTGTGCATTTAGAACAATTGTTTACGAATTCTTTGACCATTTGTCTCATATTCTTCCACACGTATCGTTGCTTCAATTTTAATATAGTTTTTCTTATACCCACATGCCCTGCTGTGCATGAGTTATGGAATTCGTCAATTAATTTATATTGTTGTATCGGGCTTAGTATTTGGAGTGGCGTGTCGTAAATTAATATCTTTATGGGCGAGTACTTGTTCACATGTAGTTCATTATATTTTCTTTTGAACTCATTCAATTCAATATTTTCAAACTTAAAGTTTTGTCTGCAAAGGGCTAGCTCCTTTATATGCAGCTTACTTAGTGAACTGTGTAGCTTCTCCAACATTGGATCTAGTTCCAAAGGGTCATCACTACAAGTCACGTGCACTTCATTCTTACATACTTTGATCGTCGGCCGACGCTTTTCAATAGTAAAATTCAACTTTTTCAAATTCTTCACGTCAGTCATGGATGTACATTCCCAAATATGGAGTTGATCAGGTTCCCTTGGAGATATGTCCGTCCTGCTGATGCGTGTATTTATTTCTTTCTTCTTCGTTTGCCCTTTTTCACATTTTTCTTGTGTTCCTGTTTTTTTTGCCTTACTCCGTGTTATGGCTAGTATTTATTGTGTCGGTATCATTGCTTTTAAGTCGTCACTGTCTAACTTGATGCGTGATAGTGCATCTCAGGCCCGTGCGCAGGGGGGGGTTTTGGGGGTTCTAACCCCCCCCATCGAGAATTTTTCCACATAATTTTCCACTAGCGAGCGAAGTCAGCGCAAAATACGACATCGAACTGCGGAAACCAAGGCTCGCGTCAAAACAGACTCAACGCTCCAACGTACAAACTGATTCAGTTGAAGATTATTTTCGCATAACGATTTACATCCCATACATTGATTTGTTTCTGACCCATTTACAAGATCGATTTTTGAATCACCGCAAAATTTTATCAAACTTTGCTTGCCTCTTCCCCAACAAAATGAAGAATTTCAATGCAGAATTGTTTGAACCATACTCTTCAATTTTGCGGGATGATTCCCGTGACATCTGGGTAGACGAAGTCAAACTTTGGCGTCAACTCATCGCCGGAAAGAACGTTAAAAATTCGCTTGAAGCACTCGATGTGTGCAATGGAGATGCGTTTCCAAATGTTCATCAAATGCTTCGCATTTTGGCAGTTCTGCCTGTAACGACAGCGACGAATGAACGCTCCTTTTCAACATTGCGTCGCCTCAAGACTTACCTCAGGTCAACAATGTCTGAAGATCGGCTGAACGGATTAGCCTCGCTCAATATACATCGCGATGTCGAGGTCGATCCGCAAAGAGTTTTGGAGACGTTTTTTTATACACCTCGCAGAGTTAATTTATTATATAATAACTGAATATCAAGTCAAGACACAATAAAATGTCTTCATTTATAAGAAAAGTTTCTTATTATTTTTTATTAACTTCATAACCAAACATGATACACATATGTCAAAACCCCCCCCATAAACGAATTCTGCGCACGGGCCTGGTGCATCTGCGTTCGTATTAATTTTGCCTTGTTTGTAGATTATCTCGAAATCGTAATCGGATAAATCTAGTCTAATTCTAGTCATTTTCGACGATGGGTTTTTATGGGAAAATAGAGAAACTAGTGGTCTATGGTCAGTTACTACAACGAATTTTCTACCGTAGAGATATGATCTGAAATAATTTATTCCCCAGTGTATTGCCAAGAGTTCTTTTTCTATAGTTGGTTTATTTATATCATGTTTCTGTAGAGATTTGCTTGCATAAGAGATTGGTAAGTCATGTCCTATTTCACCTTGTGATAGTACTGCTCCTAAAGCAAAGTCTGAGGCGTCTGTTGTTAGTATGAAGGGTTTGTTAAAATCTGGATATTGTAGTACAGGTGGATTGACTAATTTCTCTTTCAAATTTTTAAAGGCTTGTTCGCACTCGTCTGACCAAATGAAAGGTGTCCCTTTCTTGAGGAGAGAGTTTAAACATTTGACGATATTCGCAAAGTCAGGTATGAAACGTCTGTAGTAATTGCAGAAGGCAATGAATCTTCGTACGTCATCTGCGTTTGTTGGCGTGGGGTATTTCATAACTGCTTCGCATTTGGTCGGATCTGTTTTAACGCCTTTGTCGGTGATTAAATGGCCTAAATAGATAACTTCTGGTCTAAGAAAGTGGCATTTGCTTGCGTTTAGCTTCAGGTTGTATTGTTGCAATCGGTCAAATACTTTGATTAAGTTTGAGTTGTGATGCTTTAGTGAGCATCCAAACACAATAATGTCATCAACGTATAAGAATGCTTCTGAGCTTAGTCCGCTGAGAGCTATTGTCAACATTCTTTGGAAACTATTAGATGATATTTTAAGTCCAAAAGGGAGTCTTTTGAATTGGTAGTGTCCATCTTGAGTTGAAAATGCTGTGGGTGGTCTTGAACTTGGTGCTAAGGGGATTTGGTGGAAAGAACTAGTCATATCCAAAGTTGAAAAGTATTTTGCTCTTCCTAGGACGTCTAGAACGTCTTCTAGTCGGGTGAGTGGAAATTTATCGTTAATTATTTTGTCATTGAGTTTTCTGTAGTCCACAACTAGTCTCCATTTTTTTGTGTTATCTTCACTTTTTTTCGGTACTAATAGCAGAGGTGCATTATAGGGGCTTGTTGAGGGTTCTATTATGTCGCTGTCTATTAGTTTCTGTACCTGTTGTTTTATCTCTTCTTGTTGTGTTTGTGGTAGCCTGTAATTCTTTATGTAAACTGGTGTTGTGTTTTCTAGGTTTAGGTGCTGTTCGTAAAAATTGTTTGTAGTAAGTTCTTCTCCTTCCAAATGAAATATTGATTGGTACCGTTGAAAAATGTCCCTTAGTTCTTGTTTAATTTGTGGGTCAAAAGTGTCTAGTCTTAGTGTAGATATTAGTTTTTCAAATCTGCTATTGTTTGTGCACTTATTTCTGTGTTGTGTTCTCAATATTGTGTAATTTGACAGTTTTTCTATTTGTGGTTCTATGTCTTTTATTGTGACTGTTTTGTTTGTTGTGTTAATGATTTTGATGTGACAGTTGCCTTTTGCTGGTGCAATGGAGTTGGCTAAGAATACTCCGTTTGTGAGTTCTTTATTTAAAATGATGGTGTCTTCTTCAAGGTTTAAATTAATTGGTAATATGACTTCGCATCTGGGTGGAATTGTGTGTGTTTTGTTGTGTGGGGTTCTTGTTGTAATGGGGAATACGTGTTCAACTTCGTTTATTATAATTGTTAAAGTGAGGGTTTCGTAATCTACTTTGCACATGTAAGGACTGTATCGAAAAGAAAGTGCACACTTTCTAACTTAATTTTCTTGCAGCAAATAATTATTTTTTTAATTCTAAAAATGCCGTTTAATAGAGTAGGCCTTGAAATACTGATTTCATACAAATTTCGTTTCATATATTTTTATATTACGAAAATTACGCGTATCGAGTTAGACATCCTCAAAAAATTTGTGTACAGTTGGTTCACTGAAACAGGTGCTTCGTACAGAAAATCACCCAAACGACATCGCGTGTCCATAAACTTCGCTAAAAAAAAAATGATTCTTAAGTATGGTGAAAATTGCACTATCAACGACATACCAAAAAGTGACCGTAAAAAGGGTCCTAAAGACCCAAAAATGGAAGAAAAACTGAGGCATTAGATTGACGAAAACAAGTGCATTTGTATTGGAAATTTAGCTAGAACGAGTGTGACGATGGTGCAAAGAGTGAAGCAGAGGAATAACTTAAAAACATATAAAAAACAAACAATACCAAAAAGAAATGAAAATCAAAAAGTGGCTGGCAAAACGCAATGCAGAAAACTATACACTCGTCTCTGCAAAGAAAAAATTTCGGGCATCATTATGGATGACGCGACATATGTAAAAATGAACTCAAAATCACTGCCAGGAAGAAATGAGAATCCGCTAAAATCACCAGAACTACGTCCAATAGAGCGCTACTACGCAATAGCCAAAAGAAACCTTATGAAAGATGAACAAGAAGCTAAAAATCTTAAGGAATTAAAAAAACATTGGAGAAAATCAAAAAAACCCATAACGCAAACAGCTGTACAAAATTTAATGAAGAGGGTCAAACAAAAAATTAGATATACATTTATTTGAAAAACAAATTTGTTATTTAAACAAAAATCCTTAGTCCTTAAAGTATATGCAACAAATGTTAAAACAAAAAATCTGATCAAAAAAATTTACATTAAAGTTATACTTCAAACTAAGCGTGCACTTTCTTTCCGATACAGTCCTTATTTGAGTAGGAAATCTCTTCCTAAAATTCCATCTGTGATAATTGGAAAATCGTCGTTGAAAGAACTAGGGGAAGAAACAGAAACAGAACTGGAAGAACTAGAAACACAGAAAACAAGCTGCACAATGACTACATTAAACATTGAAACGGCCATGAAAGCCATACCAAACTTCACGGGAAACCACAAAGAACTGGAGACTTTCATAAAAATTTCAGAGCTGATTCACAAAAAACTAGACCACAGTGGACAGACAGAATTATTAGAATTCATTTTCTTTGCAAAATTAAGCACAACAGTGAGGACAGCAATAGGCAGCAATGTCCCAGAAACCCTCCAACAACTTGCAGAAACACTAAAAGATAGATACAAGACCACGACAACAGTGGCGATCCTGGCAGGATCGCCATGTCGTGAAAAAAGTCTTTGTGTGCGTGTGTGTGTAGTGTGAGTGGTCTATTGTTTGGCGGACCTCGCCTCAAAGTTGATGGCTATGTTGGAGCCTCAGTGAGCTTGCTGCAGAATGAAACACACCAGTTGTCTCTTGCGTCAAAGCTGATTTTATTTTCCAAATTTTTGTTCTTATATACTAAAATTATAACTGTTATACTGAGGGGCAATTCCAGTGCTCCTCCCTCTGTTTCCAAATTCACTCGCATCGCGCCAATCACAACGCGGGTTAGATCCGACGACGCGGCACTTTCCCAAAGTGGGCCAGCGCTCTGCGTTGACCTGCGGTAGGTCGGGTCGAGTTGCATGTGCGATCGGTGCAAGTGCCCACATGTGTTGTGACATGTGTCGCTTGTGCAAGTGCAGGCCACTTGAGTGACGCCGGCGTTCTTGTGCATGCGACACTTGACACTTGTAATGTAAACAAAGTGGCGCGCGCACCGTTCGATGCACGTCGGTCTTGCTGATCGGCTTGAGCGCTATGCTGTCGGCATTGGTGGTCACGCGGTACCACTACACCGGTTTTGTAGATGTCGATGTGAAGAATATGTCCGGGATGTGAAGGGATTGGTGTCTCTTTGAGTTCTGGGTTAGTGGGGTGACGGTCATATTTGTTAAGCTTACAGATGGTGCATTGTTTGACAACTTTTTTTATTTTGTTGTTCATTCCGGGGAAATAGTATTTCTCCAATATTTGGTTTTTATTTTCCCTGCCGTTCCTATGAGCTCCTTTATGTGTGTCAATAATTATCCCTTGTTGCTGTTCTTCGTTGACGATGTCTTCGACTTGGTGTCGGGTGCCTTACACGATACTTCGAAAAATGGTCTGGGTAGATTTCTTGAATTTTGCCCATTATTCGTTCTGATGTTTTTATACCATTTATAACGGATGGGTTAAGGTTCTTTTTTAGGATACCAATTAATTTTTCTGTGGTGTAATTTGGTTCTGTTGTTGTGTGTCTGTGGTATGTCGGGAATACAATTTGGAATTTATATGGAATGGTTGGCCCTGTGTTGAGAATGATCTGATTTTTGAATACGTTGATGGGGGCTTCGACGCTATTTATTAGGTTGTGGCTCGAACTATCATCGCTATGCGTCATCGTCGACATTGTGTTTACCTGTGATTGCGGCGGGATTCTCGACAAGGCGTCAGCAACTACGTTACTTTTTCCTGGTTTATAGACTAATTCGTAGTTATACTCTTCTAGTATAGCTTTCCATTGTTTCATTTTACTGTTGTTGTTCCTGTTGTGTGTGGATTATGACTTTTCGAGATCCATAAAGGTAGTTGCGTAGGGAATTGAGGGCCCAAATTATAGCCAGCATCTCTTTCTCGTTGGTTGCGTAATGCTCCTCTGCTTTGTTTAGGGTCCTAGAGATGAATGAGATTGGCTTATCTTTTTGCGATAGCACCACGCCGATAGCGTAGTTTGAAGCGTCTGTTGTCAGTTCAAAGGATTCTTTGTAATTTGGGTAGGAAAGCAAGGTGTCTTTGGAAATAAGTGAATTTTTTAATTTCCTGAAAGCCTCGAGAGCTTCTGTGTCCAGATTAAGTAGTATTTTTGCCGATTGTTTTTTTGATAGTCGGCCTTCCTCTCCTCGTAGGAGGCTTGCCAATGGTTTCGCGATTTTTGCGTAGTCTTGCATGAAGCGCCGGTAATAACCGGATAGGCCCAAAAATGCTCGTAGGTCGTTTATTGTTTTGGGTGTCGGGAAATTTGCTACGGCTTCAACCTTTTTGGGATTTGTTTTTATTACTTGTGGGGAAATAATGAACCCAAGAAATTCTACTTCCTCTTGAAAAAATGGCATTTATCTATCTGTACCTTCATGTTCGCGTTTTCCAAGGCTTCGAATATGCGTTCGATATGTTGTGCGTGGTCTTGTTCGCATTTGCTAAAGATTATTATATCGTCGATATATACATAACATATCTTGCCGAGATATTCGCGTAAAATATCGGCGAGTGCTCGTTGAAAGATTGATGGCGCGTTTCCCAGACCAAATGGTAAGCGATTGAATTCATACTTGGCGTTGTTGATCGCGAATGCTGTCTTTTCCTTGTCTTTTCCTTGTCTTTTTCTTTGAGCGGGATTTGGTGGAAACCGCTCTTTAGATCTAGGACTGAAAAGTATTTACAGTTGCCCAGTTGTGAGATTACTTCTGAAATTTCGGGTATTGGGTATCTATCTGGTATTGTGACTGTGTTTAGCTTGTGATAGTCTATGACCATCCTGTATTTTTTATCGCCGTTGGAGTCAGGTTTTTTCTGTACAACCCAGACTGGGGAGCTGTAGGGAGACCTCGATGGTCTAATTATGCCGTCGTTTAGCAATTGTTTCACTTGACTTTCGACTTCGTTTTTCAAGGAATTTGGGTATGGGTAAGATTTACTATAGACAGGTTCGTCGGTGGATGTGCGAATTTCGCCAAAGACTTTTGTCGTGTATGTTAATTTTTCGTCTGGTTCGGAAAGTAATTTAGGAACTTGGTAACTGTATTTTTGATGGACTGCCTTTGCCGTTCTGTCATATGTTCATCTCGAATATTTATTGAATTAACGGATTTTGACATTAGTTGTTTTATTTTTACCTTTTTGTTGTTTTTTTTTGCATGTAGTTCTTATTTGTGTAGATTATAGCGTTTAGTTCATTCAGGCTGTCATTTCCCAAAATACCGTGAAATGATTGTAGAGTTGGCATAATGAAAAATTTATGCTTGTCTTCTAGGTTAAAAAGGTTTATGAGCGTATGTTCTTGGATTTTCACGTCGCCTGCGATTGATTTTGCAAAAAAGGGTGTGTCGATTGAAATGGTTTTTTTTGCGAGACCTGGTTGAATGTAGTTCTTGCTTGAACCTGTGTCTCTGAGAAATCTTAGGATTTGTTTGCCCTTCTGTTGGTACTCGAAATATGGCAACGAAAAGCTCGTCATTCTAAAAAATGAATGTCGTTAAGCTCTCGGGTTTGTTCCGTATCGTATTGTTCTTCCGATTCAACAGTTGTCAGGTATTCGTCTAATGTTGGGTAAAGGTTTGGGGGCGAGTGGTCGTGGAGGTGGTTGTTTCTGTCCATATAGGTTAATTTGCTGTGTCGTATTTTGGATTTGCCTTGAGAATGTGGGAGTTTGGGGATTGGGAATGTACGCTATTTGAGGGTGAAAATTCTGTGTGCAGCGTTGCGTAGGAATATTCCTATAATGTAGTGGTGGGGTTAAATTTGAGTGGTATCTTCTTATTCCTGATTGTTGGTTATTGGCATAGTTGGTTCGGAAATTCTGGTTTTCTAACTTTAGGCACAGATGTAGTGCCTGTGGTAAATCGGCCGGTTCTTTCATTCCCAATAGTTTTGGAAGTTCGCCGTTAAGTCCTCGAAGGAAAGTGTCGAGTGCTTTTTCCCTGTATGTCTGGGTGAGAATCTGAAGGGACTCTGTGCTGACTTCTAAGCAGCTTAATTTGTTAAGAATCAGTGACAGGTGAGAGTAGACGTCTTGGTAGAATTGTTCCACTGTTGACCTGCCTTGAATTAGGGCGGTCATTTGATATTCACATTCATGGACACGTCGCGTTTGTCTGCGTAGTGTAGGGTTAGACATTTCGATATCGCTGGCCAGTCAAGTGGAGTATTGTAGGACTCTAAGGCAGTATCTGCATTTCCCACGATCTTATTTCTTATTACGTTCAGGATTCCGTAATATTTGGGCGTACCTTTGGTGGGTTCGTTGGGATTTAAAGTGGGTCGCCTCCTCGTGGTGCATCCTGGGTAACGCTAAATGGCCCACACCACCTCCCCCGCCCGGTGCTCACAACCGCTAGGTGTGGGTTTCGGGTATCGGCACGATCTGGCTTCGTCTACGGACTCTCTTTTGTCTTCTAACTAATTTTCGTTCGCTTTTGAGCTGGTGGCTGTGGCTTCCGGACCTAGTACCACCGGGGTGAAACCTTGTGCGAACGGGTCCGGTCTAAGGTCACAGTTCATCTCCGTCCCGTTAAAACCCTGGCAGGCCTTAGGGTACGTTCCTGATCGGTCACCATTGAGTTGGTGGCGTAGGTTTGGTTGAGATAAACTCCCAATTTGCACTGGTTCGGCTCTGAACACACTACTCCATAAGGGTGTGGCCTCCCTGCATTTGCATAGATAACCATGGGACCATCAAGGTGACTACGCGCTCCGGTCGGGATAGCGGCCTTAAGTGGGGACCCTTTTCGCATGGACAAGTCCAAATTCTTAAAAACACCGGCCAACCCAAAAGGGGACCCAAAACGTTTGGTTCGGCAACAGCCGACCAATCAAGCGCCACCCTCCTCGGGAGGCGCTGTCGCAGCAAGACCTGTGGTGCAGGCGAGATCCACTGCCTCAAGGCCGGGTCCGTCTACTTCCGCACCACTCAAGGGCCGAGCTGCTCCCACCCTTAGCAAGCGCCCCCCCGCGGCACCGGTCTCGGCACCGCGTAGGGGGATCCATACCCCATCCGTCCACCCTGCCGGTGTTGCTACACCGGCTTCCAAACCAACACCAGGCTCCACTGGTGCTGGTTCCAGCACCTCCACTTCTGCTGCCGTCCGCCCGCAACACATTAGCGCTTCAACACGGGCGTACAGAAACAGGAAATCGGCTATGAGGATACTGAGCCGTTTCGGTTCCTCGGATCCGAGTACCCTATCCGACAAGGATAAGGACGCTCTCCTCTGGGCGCAGCTACACAAAAACGACCGACCAATCCCCTTGCCGGAGGTCGCCGTGAAGCGCCAAAGATCGGGCGAGCAACTTGCTCCTCCTGCAGCCCAGGACCCTAAACGGCCCAGGCTGGCGGTCGTCAAGCCAAAACCTCTGCGACCGTTCAGCGAGGTGGTCAAAGAAGGCATCGTTTGGGCTATCATCGACCGTGCTAACAGCGATGGCACTATCTCCGGGACGAACTGGAGATTAGTGCAAGCCAAAGTCACCAATGTCTATAAAGACATCGTTTCGGCCAACCCAGGCTTCTCCCCTACATGCCGCGATGCCGGATGGTACCAAGGGCATGTCAAACTCATCGCCTGTGCAGATCAACGCTCAGCGGATCTGTACAAGCAGGCGATCAACAAGATCGGCGAGGTCTGGCCCGGCGCGAAGCTAGCCGCGGTCTCGATGGACCAAATCCCCAATCGCCCGCGTGCAAAGGCCTGGATCCCAGCTGAACCCTCCTCTCCAAGCGAGATACTGGAGCACCTTCAGCTGAGCAATATGCACCTCCCGACTTATGATTGGAAGGTCGCCAAGGTCAGCGAGCCGAGAGGACATCTTCGGCAGGCGCTCATCGTCATCAACGTAGAGGCGCTAGCTCCGATTCTGGCAAAGGACGGAGAAATAAATTACGCGTTTGGGTCGATCGTCCTGAGCGTATATAGGTGCGATCTACAAGGTAGCACGCAGATACCTAAGGGGACGGCTCCCGAACCCGGTCCATCCACCTCCACTTGCACCATGGCCCCGTCGGAAGAATGCCCATCCGACGACATCGGCAGTGTCATGTCGGCCTCCGAATATGTCGGTGAGTTCTTCGACCACGTGGCTATGAGTGTCGATGGCGCCACTGAGTCCCCCTTGTTCGACGAGGAGGATTCAAACGCCACAATTATTCCCAGTCCTGTAGATGGTGCAGATTGTCCAAATTAATCTGCACCACTCCATCGCTGCCTCGGCAGCTCTTCTTCTTCGCCTGGTACAAACAGGCGAAGACATGGCGCTGATCCAAGAACCCTGGATCGTAAATGGTCGGGTTTGCGGTCTCAACCTTGATGGCTATCGGGTTGTCTACATGGTAGGTCCAGGTAATCCCAGATCCTGCATCCTTGTCAAGAACAATCTTAATGCTCTTCTCCTCCCCAGATTCAGCGACTCGGACAACGTGGCTGTAGCGGTCCTCATCAACGCCGTGGTGACTTGGGTTGCCTCCACCTACATGGCTCACGACCACGGCTCCTCACCACCTCACGATAAGGTGAAAATATTGGTTTCCGAGGCATCCCGGAACCATGTTCCTGTCGTCATCGGTACGGACGCCAATGCCCATCACGAAATGTGGGGCAGCACCGACAACAATGAGCGCGTTGAGTCTCTTTTTGATTTTATTCTTGCACACGATTTAGTTATTGGCAACAGGGGTAACGAACCGACCTTCCTGACTTCTTTTAGGAAGGAGGTTCTCGACATCACTCTTGCCAATAACTTCTCGTCAAATATTCTTAACAACTGGAGGGTTTCACAAGAGTGCTCCCTCTCCGATCATAGGTATATTTGCTTCACGCTAGGTGACCATGTTCCCAACGAAGTCGTGGGTACTGACCACCTTATTAACAGGAGGCGCACTGATTGGGAAAGATTTAGGGCCTGTGTTGAAGCAGGCGCTTATGCTATTCCCTCAGTTATCGACAACTGCTCGGACATTGAACGAGCGGTTGATTCTGTCACGTCTCTACTGAAATCTGCTGCCGAGGCAGCCTGCGTCTCCTCGACACCTAAGGGTAAACCAAAGCCTCGCTGGTGGAACCCGGAGAATGCAGAGCTTCGCAAGCAATGTCGCAAACTCTTCAATAGGGCCAAAGTCCTCGACGACTGGTCTCCTTACAAACACAAACAAAGGGAGCTCAAATACGCCATCAGGAAAGCTAAAAGGGTGACTTGGAGGAGCTTTTGTGAAAATATCGGAAGTTCCTCTGAGACCAGCAGAATTCGTAGAATACTTAGTTCTTCCCCGAGGCACCTTGATTGTATCCAGACACCCCAGGGTACCTGGTCAACATCAGGTGCTGAAACACTAGAAGTTCTGCTGAACACTCACTTTCCTGGTAGCGTAACTGTCAACGACCACGATCACAGTCTTCCTGAGGTCGACCGGGTCCCCAGAGCACCCCCCTCAACTTGGTTAACCGAATCCCATCTACATTGGGCCATCAAGCCTTTTGACCCCTTTAAGTCCCCAGTGCCGGATGGTATCATACCAGCTGACATCCAGCACAGCGTTGAGTCAGTCGCGCCCTGGTTGCTACGTATTTACAGGGCTTGCCTGGACTTCTCCTACATCCCCTTCAAATGGAGCGAATCTAGGGTGGTCTTCATACCTAAGGCGGGAAAGTGTCCCATGTCAACGCTAAGGACTACAGACCTATCTGCCTATCGTCATTTCTTCTCAAGACCTTCGAGAGAATTCTAGACCATCATATCAGGAATTCTATCGATCCGTCTCTCCTATCTAAGTCACAGCATGCCTACACAAAGGGCAAGTCTGTTGAAACCGCACTACATTCACTTCTCGAGACGGTCGAAAGATCTCTCGCCCACATTCCTCGACATCGAAGGAGCTTTTAACAACGTCCGTCCTCAGGCGGTTGTTGAAGCACTTTCGAATCTAAACCTAGACACGAAGCTAGTAAGATTTGTCGAGTGTCTGCTCAAAATGCGTGCCGTTAGCTCCGCAATCGGAAACACGCGCATCAAACGCACAGTAAGGAGGGGCACGCCGCAAGGAGGGGTGCTATCTCCTCTAATCTGGAATCTGGCAGTAAACTCTCTTTTAAATCGTCTGGACAATACTGGGTGCAGAATTGTTGCATATGTGGATGACATTGCGATACCAGTCTCCGGCAAATATCTCTCTACACTTTCTGAGAAACTAAGTTATGCGCTTAGGATTCTATCTCAATGGTGCCGTGAATTCGGCCTCGATGTCAACCCCTCTAAAACCGAGGTTATGCTTTCAGCAGGAAGTATAAGATACCTCAGTTCGCACTACCTAAGCTAAACGGTGTTAGACTTAGCCTTAGCAACAATGTTAGGTACTTAGGTCTAATCCTCGACTCTGAACTAAATTGGAAGGCTCACATTGCTGAGAGGGCACGGAAAGCCTCATGTGTTCTCTACTGCTGCAAACGGGCCCTAGGTGCTAGATGGGGACTACAACCCCGAATAATGTCCTGGCTTCACTCGGCGGTAGTTGAGCCTAACCTACTTTATGGTGCTGTATTCTGGTGGCCTGCCATAAGTAAGGCGGTCAACTTGAAACCTCTTGATAAAGTCAGGAGGATGGCGGCCATTCTGGTTACAGGGGCTCTCCGCACTACACCCACGAAAGCATTGTTTACCCTTCTTCACTGGTTCCCAACCGCGCAGCGGGTCAAATTACATGCGAAATGCTCTGCAGTCAGGCTAAACGCGATTTCCCGCTGGGCTAGACCGGATCTTGGTCATTCCAGGATTCTTACTCAAGATTGTTCGGTGCCAGATGTAATCGATCATATCTGCACCCCCACTGAATTTGATCACGGATTTACGGTCCGTATCCCTAGTAGAGGAGAGTGGACCGATAGCGAGCTACCCTCCGGAAACTCTATCAATATCTACACGGACGGCTCCAAATTGGCGAACAAGGTTGGCTGCGGGATTTTCTGTAGCCAACTGGGGCTTCGTCTCTCCTTCCGCCTGCCTGACCATTGTAGTGTCTTTCAGGCAGAAGTAATGGTCATTTACCAGGCCTCAATCTGGCTCATCCGCGAGTACGCGCATGAAACGGATGTCCACATATATTCGGATAGTCAGGCAGCCATTAAGTCGCTCGCCAGAGCGACCACTTCATCCAAACTGGTTCGTGACTGCCGAAAATCCTTGAACAGTCTAGCTCGGCGCTCCAACGTCTCACTACTCTGGGTGCTAGGGCACAGAGGCATTACAGGCAACTGCGAGACGGACGAACTAGCCAGAGCAGGCACATTGCTCGCTGAGACCTCGTCCTTCCTCCCAGTGGGAGCCCCTATTGCATCGATTAAATTGATGCTCAGACAATTTTACCAAAGAGTAGCGAATCAACTGTGGTCTGAGGAACAGACTTGCAGTATCTCTCGACTAACCCGGCCCTTCTTTAACATGAAACGGACTAACCAGCTGGTTAACCTTAGCCGTCACTCAATAAGCACAACGGTCCCGGTGCTCACGGGTCACGGCCTTATGGGTAAGCACGCGGAGAGACTGGGACTGCAATCCAACGACTACTGTCGAGGATGCGGGTCCGAGGAGGGTCCGTTCTCCACCTGTTGTGGCAATGTCCCTCACTAGCCAGAAGAAGACTTAAGTCTCTCGGCTCAGCTTTCTTTACAAGTCTAACTGAGCTATCGCCTCTGAATATCAGGGATATAGCCAGGTTCATAACAGAATCTTCTTGGTTCTCAGCGCAGTGAGGGGGAGTCGCGCCATCCACCGTGGTATCACAATGAGCCATAAGTTGTGCTTAAGGGGGTCGTCTAGTGTGACGGGTCAAAAAAATCGTTTTTGTTTTTTTTCATAAATCACTTCTAAAACATGTTTAGAAGACGTGTATAAATGGATTTTTGTAAATTCGAAGCCGTTATCAAGTTGCACTTGTAAACCGGAGTAGGTATGCGGAGCGCATACCTCCAACTTCCAACTTAAAAACGCGTTTTTCTCAAAACACGTTTTTTCAAAACTGCTGCCACGATATCTTAAAAACTATTTAACTATTAATGCTCAACTTTTTACACAATCTTGAGTACATGTCCAACTACAAATTAAGCTAAAAGAATTAAGATTGCTTCGTTACTTTTTTTTTCTTCAATTATATGCACGTGAAAAATAGTCGAAAAACTCATATTTTTTTTATCTTTAGGCAAAAAAATACTTTTTTTTGGAATTCGAACTTTCTTTTAGCTCAATTTGCAGTTTGAAGTCTCAGGAATGAAATGGCGTTTGGTTTTTTGATTTCAGATAATCACAACGCCCAGAATCATGGCAGCAGTGGAGCAACTTTTTTTTTTTACGTCTTCCTGTTGAGTGGTGTAACTCCGATAATAATCAATAGATTGGCTTCAAATAATTATAAAACTTTGTCGATATGTACTCAAAGAAGAAATAAAATTCAAAAGTTATTTTACTTGAACGGTTTTTTTAATAATGACTGTCAAAAAAGGCATACAAATACGGCATTCACACTAGACGACCCCCTTAAGTGAGCTTCTCACATAGGAGGCTGCCACTCCAACCTAACCTAACCTAACCTTGGTGGGTTCGTAGATCTTTAGGATCCTTTCTACGGTTTTCCTCCAGGAGTTAAATTCGCCTGGTCTGCCGGAGAATTCGCGTAGGCATTTGACTACATCTGGAATTTTATCTAATAATTAATAATAATTGATTGGCACGACAGCCCGCTTACGCGGGACTAAGGCCTAGCTTCCCGCAACCACCCGTGTTGTGCGTGTGAATTTTGTACGCGGGTGGAAGGGACCTACAGTTTTATGCCGGTTCCGAACGGGAGGTTGGGAGCTCTTTCATAGGCAATTTTTACTCTCAGAGGTTTGCCATTTCCATCTGAGGACAGCCACCGAAAGAGAAAACGAGTTGCCCGTTATTTTTTTTAGGTGTTACTACATGCAGTATTCGATCTTGCGTCGCTCTGCATGCGACTCGTTAGACCGCGCATTAACCAACTGAGCCACGGCGGCTGGAATTTTATCTAAGTCCGTAATATTGTCCATGTGTCTTTCGTCAATTGTCTGGTCCCTAGCGTTTGAAAGGTGGGTGTTTGGATTAACTGTTGCTTGAATCAATGCTGGACCCTGCCTCTCAAGTACATCCGAGGCAATTTGTGCTATCATGTTGCCTAATTCTTCCATGCTAATGTTTGGTGGTATGGGTGCGGGTTGGGCAGCGTTAAGTAAGGGTGGGCGTATAAGATTATTTGGGTTGGACATTTTGTGTTTAGTAGGTTGTTTAGGGAGATGAGTGTTTTCTGTAATTCCTTCAGTGAAGGAATGCTTTTTTACTTTAGAGTTAAGCTTGTTATGAATAGGTTTTCGTTTTCGTTATGGTTTTACTGCAATTTATTTGTTTAGACCAGATCTCTTTCAATGTCTCCGCTAAAGCTGCACATATTATAACACCTCTGATCCTTTTTGTAAGCCGTTAGCAACAAGAGCTTTCGTTCTCTTGTTGCGCGGCAATCCAGGCCTCGGCCTTTTTTCTTTTCTCTTGCTTCGACACTTGATCTTCCGACGTCAGCGAGGCAGCAGCATAAGTCAAACCCTACAATAAAGAGCATCGTTATCCGAAGACATTGTGTTCTTTTTTTTCTTCATCCTCTGGCCCGTGGTAACTTCCGACCTGTGTACGTGAGTATCGAGCCATAATATCGGTTGGCTATTTATTGCGATCTTTCTAATTATATTTCGTTTTCATTTTTCTTTAACATCGTGCTGACAACTCCCAACATTTTGGTCCTTCGAGCCGGATCTTCGTACCTGCACTCCGGATCTTCGTCCACGCACTTGGGATTTTGTCCATACACTGCTGTTCCGCCTTTACCATACACTGCTGTCTGCACTCCTGCGTTCATCCTCAACATCTTCTGCGACCACTGTGTGCGTTGAACCGATTTCTTTATAGTTGATTTATTGAGCATATTGTGTATACTAGTGTATTTTGTTTTACCGGCTGTAAAGTTCGCGTGTTGATTTAATTTTTCTAAAAAACAAAAAAACCGAAAATCGCGAGTTTAAAAAAAAAAGGCTTTTCTTATGTGTCGAAAATACATAAGAAAATAGCAACAACGTTTTTGACTAAATTTGGTGCAGAATTAATTATATACTTTTAGTTCTCTCAGGTTCCGTTAACGAACCAGCTAGTTATATATATATATATATATACGGTTATATATCTATACATATATACATACATTCACATATCGGTTAACGGAGTCAAACCGCCTTTTATATAAAATACCATTTAGCACCGCGCATATCACGCGACGTGCGTTTTCGCGACTTTGCTTTTTTTCTATTTTCTATTGTACGTGCACATCCGTAGTGCAACAACAACCACTAGTGCATACGTACATAGCTGCCAAGCACTAAAAATTGCTGGTAAGTACATACAAAAGTAAATGCACAAGTAGGCCTTGCGGAAATAAATTTTTTTTGCATTTCGGCATTCGTTTCTGCATTGTGCACCTTCTACTGAGGTACGAGGTGACACATAAAACTATAAATTTTTGAATTCAATTCTTTGCGTATCCGAAATTATTTGTGCTACCTATTAACTGCATTTACATTTTTGAAGTGCATAAGCGGAATATTGTAACGATACATAATAAAGCAAGCGTTGAGTTAATTTTCTATTGTTTTCCTTTTTTTATATCTCGTGTCGCACATTTTTGACCGTTCTCTTTCACATCTCACCTTTGTTGCGCTAAGGTGAAAAAGTTTGGGCTTCTTCGATTTTACTTTTTTGATTTTGTTTCCTCCTATTCAAATCGAAATGTCGAAACTTGATGATTTCACCCGTGCTTCTGATCGCGTTTTCAAATTTGATATTGCCTTTACGGAAACTCCCTCTAATAGCCATACTAAATTTTCTTTGGAAATTCAAAGCTCCGAGCTAAAGGAGTTGTGGGCTACCGTAAAAGCCCAGTATGAAAAGTGTCAAATTCAATTCGAATCACAAACTAAACGAAGTGCTGCAGATGATATCGCTGTCGTTGATACGAAATACACCAGCACTTATCGGACTTATGTTTCATGCTTAGCGAAGATTAATGAGAGAATTCATGACTTCGACCTCGCTTCCTCCGGTCTTCGCCATACTTCTACTCTTGATGGTTCTGCCTTTTCAGAGCCTACTTCATCCCATAATATCTCACTTCCGCCTTGTGATATTGAAGTTTTTAAAGGTGACTACACGTCTTGGCCAACTTTCCGCGATTTATTTACAGCCATATATATAAGAAACAGTCGGTTGAGTAATGTCGAAAAATTGTATCACCTCATTCAGAAAACGAGCGGAGAAGCGAGAGAAATAGTTCGAAAGTCCCCTCTTACCAATGAAGGTTTCGAGCTCGCTTGGAATACTTTAAACGAAGCCTTTAATAATAAACGGATTTTGGTTAATGCTCAAATTAAACTTCTTTTTGACTTACCAGCTCTTTCTTCTGAAACTGGTTCTGGGCTTAAGAATTTGCAACGCGGCATTAATAATTGTTTGAATTCGCTAAAATTATACGAGGTTAGTACTTCCGATTGGGATCCAATCATTGTTTATATGTGTATGCAGCGTTTACCTCAACGCACTATTGACTTTTGGGAGCAAGGTGTTAAAGACAAATCTGCTCTACCAAAGTGGTGCGAACTTGATGAGTTTCTTACTACGCGATACCGAACTCTCGAATGCGTCGATGAGTTAAAGACTTCTACTTCCAACAAATCAAATTCGAATAAGCCGGCATCTAGCGAGATTAGCGGCTCTAAACGATTTACTCATACTTTTCACGCGAATATGGTTGATTCAAGCTGTGTGCTTTGCAAGCAACCACACATCTTGCGCAATTGCAAACGTTTTCTTAACATGCAAGTTGGCGAGCAGTTTTCCAGCGTTAAGCGTTTTCAATGTTGTTTAAATTGCCTATCGAAAGGCCATCAGTTAAAGGATTGTAAGAGTGCCTACAATTGTTCCGTGTGTCATCAACGCCATCACACGTTGTTACATCGCGAATTACCGTCTTCTACGAAGACTCAGTCGGGATTACGTCCCACTAACACCACTTCTACTTCTTCTAGAGTGCCTGCGTCGTCCGAGTTACGCTCCACCGCGCCAGGATTTCAACCTTCGGGTGCTTCTTCGGGGCTTCGCTCCAATCAGCCTTCTACTTCTTCCGTAGCTCAAACGAGTGAGCATCATAGCTTCCATCAAAAAATACAGTCCACTACTAATACTTCTTCGAATAGTGATTCTCCGAATCTTGCGTTTCCTCGAAACCAACGTGTACTTTTAGGTACAGCTCAAATCTATATTGGCCATTTGAATACCAATTATTCTGCTAGGGCTTTAATTGATCCAGGATCAGAAGCATCTTTCATTTCGGATCGCCTTCGTAAATTGATTAATTTGCCTACGTTTGCTACACAAGCCAGCATATCTGGGGTTAATCAATCGTTTTCTGCAAGCGCTAATCGCCTTAGCTCATTTGTTCTCGGATCACCTACGGATCCAAACGTGAAAATCGAAGCCTTCGCTTTCGTACTTCCGCAAATCACCGGAAATTTGCCATCCTGTACAGTCGATTCAGGACTACGTCATAAACTACCGAACCTTAATTGGGCAGACGGAGACTTTTGGAGGACTTCCGCCATAGACGTACTTATCGGCGCCGACTTGTACCCACAGGTGGTGCTTCATGGACTTCATCGCAAACTACTTGGAAGTCTGACAGCTCAGCAAACCGTTTTCGGATGGACCCTTACTGGCCCCATTCCGGATTCCGAAGTCAGGTGTTTTACAACGAAGGTGGACATCTCAACGGATTCTAGGTTGGACACACTTCTTTCTCGCTTTTGGGAAATTGAGGAACCCCCTAGGAAAAGGATTCTATCGGATGCTGATCAATGGTGTGAGGACAATTACATGGCTACTACTCGGCGGAATGAAGATGGGAGATACATTGTCTCTCTTCCTTTTAAAGTTCATTATCCTAACGAATTTTGCTTAGGAGATTCTCGAAATAGTGCTTTACGGCAGTTCCTTCGGAACGAAGCTTCGCTTCTTAAAAAACCTGAATTCAAAGTTATATATGACCAGGTCGTTGACGAATACTTGCAGTTATCGCATATGAAGTTAGTCGGTCCTCCTTCAAATCAGAGTTTGGGCACATATTGTTATCTTCCGCATCATGCTGTCATTAAACCAGAAAGTCTTACAACAAAACTTCGTGTTGTTTTTAACGCTTCAAATAAAACTTCCAATGGTAATAGTTTGAATGATGTATTGTACGTCGGTCCGGTGCTACAGTCTGACTTAGTTTTACTTCTCCTAAGATGGAGACTTTTTCGATTTGTTTTCAATAGTGATATTCAAAAAATGTATCGACAAATTCTTGTCGACCCAAGGCATCGTCCTTTTCAACGCATTCTACATCGCTCTTCTACCGATGTGGAAGTTTCGGATTACGAATTACAAACGGTAACTTTTGGTGTCAACTGCGCACCATATCTTGCGATTCGCACTCTCCTTCAACTTGCAGCCGATTCTCAAGACACTTATCCCCTTGCCGCACATATACTCCGACGATCCATGTATGTTGACGATGTTCTCGCCGGTGCGCATGATTTGCCTTCCGCTATAAAGGCCCGGAATGAACTCATCGACACTTTACATGGTGCTGGATTTTCCTTAAGAAAATGGACTTCAAATCGCAAAGAAATTCTAGTGGACCTTCCGAAAGAGCACCTATTAAAGGAAGACTTCTTAAGCTTTGAAGATTCCAGTTCTACAAAGGCTTTAGGGGTACGTTGGAACGCTTGTACTGACAATTTCTATTTCAAGGTTCCTGCTATTGAGCGAAAGGATTCGCACACCAAAAGAGAACTTCTCTCCATGATTGCCAAATTGTTTGACCCTGTAGGATGGCTTGCACCTGTAGTTATTGTTGCTAAAAATTTAATGCAACTGGTCTGGCTTGAGAATATAGGTTGGGACGATTGTATTTCTAAACCCATTGAACAGAAATGGCAACAGTTTTTAGATGGATATATGGATATAAACCTGATTAAGTTACCGAGATGGGTGAACTATTCTTTACAAGATGAAGTTCAAATTCATGCTTTCTCCGATGCTTCCGAGAAAGCATACGGGGCGGCGATTTTCATACGTATCCGTAAATCATCTACTACTTTCTACTCCCACTTACTTACATCGAAAACAAAAGTAGCTCCTGTCAAAACTGTTTCGTTGCCAAGATTAGAACTATGCGGTGCAGTACTCCTATGTGATATTCTCGATTCACTCCTACCCGAACTTGATATTAAAGTCCACGATGTCTTCTGCTGGACTGATTCAACAATTGTTTTGTCATGGCTTCGAAAAACACCATCTACATGGACTACCTTTGTTGCTAATCGTGTTAGCAAAATTCAAGAGAAACCGTACGCTAGAAATTGGTATCACGTCGATTCAGCTAATAACCCTGCTGATTTATGTAGCCGCGGCCTTACTCCCCAGGCCTTAAGTATGAATTCGTTATGGTGGCATGGCCCATCCTGGCTTGTTAAGGATAGGTCCGAGTGGCCTTCTTCTAGCCCTACTCATCTTGAAACTTCAATCGAAGCAAAAAAGGTTGCAGTACACAACTTGCTGGTAAATGTTGAGGAAGACATTCTCTCTAGATTTTCGTCATTTTCGAGAGCTCTTCGAGTGGTCTCATATATGCTTCGGTTCTACTATCGCACTCACCGTCCTGCAGAAAATTCTAAGGGCTATACATCCATAGTGTTGTCTAACGCAGAACTCCATAATACCAGAAAATTCTTGACAATTCTCTCTCAGAAAACGCACTTTCAATCTGAATATAGTTGTCTTCTAAGTCAAAAGCCACTTAATTCTAAGAGCGGCATATTGACTCTAAATCCCTTTTTGGATAAAGAACAAGTTATGCGTATTAATGGTCGCTTAGCTAACGCACCCACTCTTTCCTTTAGTGAACAGCACCCAATTATCCTTCCGTATGGTTCTCAGTTTTCAAAACTTTTAGTTGCTTTTATACATAAAATCACGCTTCACGGTGGCAACTCACTTCTACTTCGATTGCTTCGTCAGGAATATTGGATTCCGAAGGCGAAAAATCTTATTAGCGCTACTATTCATCGATGTAAAACTTGTCTGTTGGATAAGAAACGAAAGGCCTCTCAGATCATGGCCGCTTTACCCCCCGAACGGACTACTCTCGGTCGTGTGTTCTCCATTACTGGTGTCGACTTTGCAGGTCCTTATGACATAAAGAATTTTACAGGTAGAGCGTGCCTTATAACGAAAGGTTATGTTTGTATTTTTGTATGTTTCTCTACAAAGGCAATCCATTTGGAGGCAGTCAGTGATCTTTCGACACCTGCTTTTCTCGCTGCTTTTATTCGATTCGTTTCTCGTCGTGGTTGCCCTAAAACCATTTTCTCCGATAATGGTACTAACTTTGTCGGTGCTTCTAAAGCTTTCAAAAAGGATTTTGAAGCATTTCTAAAGCAGTTTCGTGATTCATTTTCCAATCACTTTTCTCATCAGCCTGTTGAATGGAATTTTCGCCTCATATGGGTGGCTTATGGGAAGCGGGAGTTAAAAGTTTCAAACTCCATTTTCGTAAAATGGCTCTTCCTCATAAATACACATTCGAGGAACTATCAACAGTTTTATCTCGTATTGAAGCGTGTTTAAATTCTCGACCTATTAGTCCTATGTCAGAAAACCCTGCGGATGTATCTGCTTTGACTCCGGGTCACTTCCTTATTGGGTCTCCACTTCTGGGTCCCCCAGAGCCAATTATTTCTGACATAAGCGCGAGAAATAGATGGGAAAAAATGAAAGCTTTGGGTCAGCAGATCGCCTTCAGATGGAAAGAAGAATATCTTAAAGAAATGCATAGGCGATACAAATGGAGATATCCATCGCGCGATCTTGCGGTTGACGATTTAGTTGTTGTTAGTCAAGAAAATCTTCCCCCTACTTCGTGGCGGTTGGGAAGAATTCTTCGAGTATATCCCGGTAGCGATAAACGCGTCCGCGTCGCCGATATTAAAACCGAACGAGGAATAATTACGCGGTCCATTACGAAATTAATCGTCTTATCTGACTAGCCCTTCCACCATTTTTTAACAAATTTGTTATCCTAATCATAGGTCGCCATGAGTGATAACGCTTCATCGACTCCTCTCGATAACAACAAGAAATGCAGATTATGCCAACGCACTCATCCTCTACGCTTCTGTAAAAAGTTCCTTTCGATGAACTTAGAAAGGCGATTACGGGCCATATTGTTACATCGTTATTGCTCTAGATGTTTGGCACATTCACACATCGCGAAACACTGCACTAGCAAGATGGTTTGCAAATATTGTCGGCGTCATCATAATACGCTTCTCCATGCGAATGAACGTCTAATTATTCAACGCGAAGCTCGTCCTTTCGCTACGAGTGCTTCCGTTCAACGTGTCACCGTCCTTTTTCCGACGGCCTCCGTCTTCATACGCGTCCGTGCCGCCAGCTGTCCTGCTCGAATCCTTATAGATTCTTGCAACCACACAAGTCGCATCTCGTCGTCAATGGTACGTCAGCTACATCTTCCAGTTTCCAAGGTTGATCTTCATCACTTTTGCCGAGTCACCTTGGTCTCGCGTCATGATTCATCTCAGCGCATCGACGTGCATGCCAAGATCGAACAAACGCTCGCCTTTAAAACTCCTCTGGAAGACATTGACGGGCGAGTAGCGGAACGTTTTTCGAATTTTCGCCTTGCGGATCCTTACTTTTATCGATCCACCGCCGTCTCGCTCATCCTTGGCTCAGAGATCTACCACAAGATCATCCGATCTGGATTAATTTGTAACCCTGGCCAACCTCTGGCACAGGATTCTATTTTTGGATGGGTCCTTTCAGGCCCATGTTAACAAACCTTTTATATGGATCCTTTTTGATCCTGATTTTAGAAAATTACTTACAATCAAACATTTATAATTTGAAATGCTCAATGAATTAACTCTTATATCGGTTATCAACGCCTAGTTATTAAGTTAATATGTATGAATTTGAAATTGAACTGAAATGTATTCCATCAACGAATTATTATTTCTTGTTTTTCGTAATTTTGCAGCGCGAGACACTGCAAGAGTGGCGGCAATGTTTAGACCAGATCTCTTTCAATGTCTCCGCTAAAGCTGCACATATTATAACACCTCTGAGCCTTTTTGTAAGCCGTTAGCAACAAGAGCTTTCGTTCTCTTGTTGCGCGGCAATCCAGGCCTCGGCCTTTTTTCTTTTCTCTTGCTTCGACACTTGATCTTCCGACGTCAGCGAGGCAGCAGCATAAGTCAAACCCTACAATAAAGAGCATCGTTATCCGAAGACATTGTGTTCTTTTTTTTCTTCATCCTCTGGCCCGTGGTAACTTCCGACCTGTGTACGTGAGTATCGAGCCATAATATCGGTTGGCTATTTATTGCGATCTTTCTAATTATATTTCGTTTTCATTTTTCTTTAACATCGTGCTGACAACTCCCAACAGTTTTATATAAAGATTTTTATTTGTATGCAATTGTCTGGATCTTATAAAGTTGTATTTTTAATGCACAATTTTATTATAAACTAATACAGTGTTAAAGCTTACACAATTTAATACATAATTTTACAATAGTTGCTCACGCTAGAAATTTCGTTGCGGTCATCTTGGGTGTTGATTTTCCTTCTGCCAGTTGCTGGTCTCTCTTTTTGTTCTTGCGGGCGGAGTGGCTAGTGTCTTGCACTTCCCTTTTACTTATTACTCGGGGGCCTCCTTCCTCTGCAACACGCACTTTAATAGTTTTGTGAAAGGGCACTTTTTAGTTTTTTCCACTTTCGTTTTTTGCCACTTGACTGTTTTGTGACAGTATTTTAATTTATTTGCGCTACTTAAGGGCACTTTCTGTTTTTTCCACTATCGCCACTTCATTACTTTAGTTATTTTTGTGACAGTGTTTATTTTTGCACTACTTTAGGGCACTTTCTGTTTTTCCTATCGTCACTTTACTACTTTAGTGATTTTCGTGACAGTGTTTATTTTTTGCACTACTTTAGGGCACTTTTTGTTTCTTCACTATTGTCCGTGTGGCTTCACGACTTGGTTATTTCCTTGGCCGGACACGGTTTAAATTCGCTCGGGCGCCAGTTAATAAAACTTTAGTAAGTTTATATTAACCCTTCGTATGGCCATGATGCAGATCTGCATCATACTGTTTAAACCCAATTATTCCGCGATGTGGATGCAGCATTGGGCCAAAAAGTTTTTGTTGCCCTTCTGTATCATTTATTTCATATGTTTTTGTCTTGCAACACTACAAAAAGCTGACGTTTTGATCATATGTAACAGTTTTTCCGTTTCGTTTAAATTGCAAGAGTTTTGTTTTGAATATTTTTAATAAATAAAGTGCAAATATATATTTTATTCGACCATTTTGAAGGTGAATATGTTTCCAACGACTGTAGTATCAAGAAATTATTAATGTTGTACTCTACTAATAGCAAATTGCGCATTTAGCTTTATTGCAGATATGCATCAAAATACTTCATAGTGAAAAAAATTAGCCCAATGTAAATCGAAACGATTTTTTAAATTTTCGTAAATAACAAACCTTTGTGGTATATTATTATGGCGATGAGTAAATACGTGTTATATACATGTTCGTAGTATATGTTTCGGGCTATATACCCAATTTCTATAAGTTAGAAAAGGTGTCTACTTGATATTCGCTTTATTTAGATCCAATGTCTGGTAAACGCTTATCGTCTGCTCAAATTGCTGGAATAATTAACAGCTCACCTTATTGATCTCGCCGTTTGTAATGCGTAGCTATTGTATAAACGGGTACACAAAGCAAACGCGACACCTGGAAAGTTGTTGAATTCAGCTGACTTTCAACTCGAGATAGCAGAAGTTTTGACTAAAATGGATACTAATGTAAAGACAGGAAAACGGTGCTCTGCACTTCAGATAGAACTCAATGCGAAGATTAGAAAGGGACCAACGCAACATGTGCCAAACCAAATGGTCCGACAAGATCAAATTTGGTTGTGTGGTTGGAAAGAAGATTGCAGTGCCAATTCCCCAATTTCACTAGTTTTCACAAACCGAGTGCCAAAAATGCGGAGTCGCATTGTGGTTCAACAAAAGAAATAATTGTTTCAAAAATTTTCATTTGAACTGAAAACACATTTTTGTTTTCATTCCGTCAACTGTTTTGTGCATATCTGCATCACACCGTTTCTTTGTTAATAATATTAAAAAAGTAAAAAATTTGAAAAAACCGAAAACACGTATATATTTTTTTTAATTTTCTACCTAAATCAAAAAACCGCAATCAAATCGGTGAATTTGACATACGAAGGGTTAAAAAAAAGGAATTGCACCGCAAAACGGTGCGCTTTATTGGACTGCTACTTTAGAAGTAAATTACAATTGAACTTATAATTAATGAAGAAGCTTATTATTCGCCCTCGGCTGCTGTAGTTGTTGTTGTTGTGCACTCGCGCGTGCAGGTGTCGTCAGCGATTTCATTTGGAGCGGATGGTGCGCCGTCGCTTGGCCCGTTCCTGAAATTCTTTGGTTGCGCTTTTGTGTTGCAACTTTCCGCTGTTGTTATTGTTGGGGCTCCGCTGGGTTCGTTGACATGCTGCGTTGGCTTTCTATTTGAGCGTTAACTTATGGGCCGTTAACTTGTACCAAAAAGTATGGAACATAAAGAGTGTGCATCTCGTACAAGTAAAAATGTGAATGCGGGTGCTGATATCGCCACCCGTCTTCAGGATGCGGGGGGTAGACAACAAGAGGAAACACTTGAAATGACAGCACAATGCTCTGAGCGCAAATCATAGAAACACGAATGCTCACTCGTTCATTCTCGCTCAATTGTCCGAAGAGGAGGAAGACGATGTGCTGTTGTTCTTGTTGTTGCGCTGGCGAAAAGCTGAAATTGTAAAACGATTTCAGTTTTCTGGCTGGCTTTTGTTCTTCTTCTATAAGCCTGCACGGCGAACATTGGGAAAAAACAGGCAAAAACGCTCGCATCGCCTGTTTTGAACTCTAGAATCTATAGTTTTTGCACTAGAGAACTGAAATGTCGCTACTATCTTTAGAATTCCTCATAGAATTGTAGGGTGTAATTTTTTGTCATTTCCTTTACCAGGAGCTGGTACCCTACAGTCGGAAGTTAAGAGTTTTAGAAATATGCATAATCAGAAGCAAACAAAATAATTCAATATTTTGATAACTGATTCCAGTAGAAGATCAAAAATAAAGTTAAACGTGTTTTAGGGTTTTTTAATTTGAGCACTTTTTTGCAGCACGGTTTATGTTTTCCGAGTGTATAACAAAAGATTTAATAACTTCGGAAATAAAAAAGATAAAGGATTTAATTTTCGCATAACTGTTTCCTATAAGTAGAAGATGATTTATTCCAAAAATGAAAAAAATTCGCCCACGGCCACGCCTACTCTCCATACCGACTTTATTTTTAACAATATTAAAATAAGCTAAAATTTTGCTGTCATGCATTAAAATGTTCTTTAGAGACACTTAGCCCACTTTTATAAAAGTAGGCAAACTCTTTCTTAAAAAAATCTAAACTATTCGTTTACTTTTATAAAGCACGGAAAAGGTTAACTGACAAGTATAATATATATTATGTATCTCAAGGGGTTAAAGAGGCATGTCACACCTATTTCCAGACAAACATATCCCTAAATGGACGGTAAATATTTAAAATTTCATATTTTGAAAAATATCTTTATATAGCAACCCTGTTAAGAATGGGCAAACCACGCCCATTTTAGGCAATATGTTGTTCTCGTGATTTCCAAAGTGTTTGTACGAAATTTCAGTTTCGTGTCTAAACTTTTTCGAAAGCAATTGTGAATACCTTCCATCAGACAGACGAATTGGAAGACATATTAACAGACGGACATAGATAAATCAATGCGATATATATATACATATCTCAATTCTATACATTTAAATACATATTTATTCCTTTCAACACCAGCCTTGCTGTTTTTCATACGTTATAGTTTTGCTCAGCAATTAAAAATATATCGTTGCTCACCACAACTGAGTACAAAAACTGCTTGGGTTGGCATGCGAAAATTGCTCGCATTCATTTTGTTGCAGAACGTCGCAGATGAGTTTGGTACAACCAGTTAGCTGAATGTTCCGTCTAATCAGTGTATACGTATTTCGTTGAATGCTGTTGAATCTCAAAAGTTACAGTCCAGAGAAAATCCCGATTTTTTTAATTTTTATCAAAAAATGAGGCAAAGATTAGATATATTTTTTTGGCCAAAATAAACATTTTTTAAATACAATTTTTTTCCATATTAATTACTTAGATATCGGAACCCCACATGTGAAAAATTATGGAATTTCATTAAAAAATGTAGATTGTACGGGCATTTGAAGACAGCCCTGTTAACGATATTTTGCTAGAAGTGAAAATAATTTAATAAAACGTTCAACTTTGAAAGGCTGTAAAGTCCAGGTCATGGGATGAAGGGACTTAAAAAGTTGATTTTCTATCTGGCTAGAGTATCTATACTACGACAAGTAAAAACAATATTCACATTCGCAACTTTTGAATTAGCTCCAATGCAAGCGTTTTTGCCTGTTTTTTCCCAATGTGCGGCGTCGCACATTGCTCCTGAACTCACTGCCGACTGTAGTGTGCGCAAAATCATAGAAAAGAAAATAAAATATGGCTGGCATGGCAACCTATATGATCGCTACAAGTAATTAAAAAATAAATAATAAGTAATCAACAAAGACAACTAAATAAAAATGGAATTGGAAAGAAAATAAAACGTTTTTATTACCCCGTAATAATTTTCCGTCCCGTTCTTTGGAACTTTTCTTGTTTAAAAGAACTAAAATAAGAAAATCTAATATTGTAAGTTTATGGTCATATTATTCGCCATGGAACCATTCAGGTGTAGAACATTTAAACTATTTTTAAACGTAGGCATGCCGTAATACAATTTTTCTTATGACAAAATACTTGTCTTATTATTAATTTCTTTATTTAGTGCTTTAGTAGTGCTTTCGCCCTATTGAAAGCCAATAGACTTATTAAATTATGCTTTTCAGTACACTCCAAACCAAGGGAAACCAAGGGTTAAAACCTTGGTTTCTCCGTTAGATTTCGATTTTCAAAAAAAAAAAAAACAAAATTAAAACACGTTTTACAATATGCCTATCAGTTAATTTTTTTCGTAGTTTTCCCATATTCTCAAAATTGTAATCAAGCATTTGAAAATAGAAACAAATAATTTTACTTCGACCTCGCCACGTAAAAATATTTGTAAACATTTTAAATTGGGATCAACCACCAAATTTTTAAATCAATCAAAGCATTGGCCAGCAAAAAGCCATACACCACAAAGATTCGATTGATGGTGACATTGCAGCAATTTTTTCAGCCAAACCAATCGCAACACAAAAAAGCACAATAAACGACAACACCAAAAACATTAACGAATCCCGAATCATCTTCGTTGAAACGACGATGACGATGCTTTGGTTCGTTGTTTACTCTCCACTTGCGCTTCGACGAACAAGATCGCAAACTGTTGAGCGCGAGCAAATTTCCCGTAACCTATGCCTCCGCTCATCTCTTCCCGCCCGCATCAAGAAACACGCTTGACAAATTTTTGAAGATGCGTATTCTTTATATTGTATATTCTTTGCTTGTACAAAGCCCCGAGTTATGTACAGTAGCGGAATTGCTTACTGCACTGCGCTGTTTTGTACTAAGGGACACGATAAGCGGGGTACCAGAATGAAAATTTTTATTCTGGATTTTTGGGGAGTGGGTTGGACCGCGCATTAACCAACTGAGCCACGGCGGCTGGAATTTTATCTAAGTCCGTAATATTGTCCATGTGTCTTTCGTCAATTGTCTGGTCCCTAGCGTTTGAAAGGTGGGTGTTTGGATTAACTGTTGCTTGAATCAATGCTGGACCCTGCCTCTCAAGTACATCCGAGGCAATTTGTGCTATCATGTTGCCTAATTCTTCCATGCTAATGTTTGGTGGTATGGGTGCGGGTTGGGCAGCGTTAAGTAAGGGTGGGCGTATAAGATTATTTGGGTTGGACATTTTGTGTTTAGTAGGTTGTTTAGGGAGATGAGTGTTTTCTGTAATTCCTTCAGTGAAGGAATGCTTTTTTACTTTAGAGTTAAGCTTGTTATGAATAGGTTTTCGTTTTCGTTATGGTTTTACTGCAATTTATTTGTTATTGTTTTATATAAAGATTTTTATTTGTATGCAATTGTCTGGATCTTATAAAGTTGTATTTTTAATGCACAATTTTATTATAAACTAATACAGTGTTAAAGCTTACACAATTTAATACATAATTTTACAATAGTTGCTCACGCTAGAAATTTCGTTGCGGTCATCTTGGGTGTTGATTTTCCTTCTGCCAGTTGCTGGTCTCTCTTTTTGTTCTTGCGGGCGGAGTGGCTAGTGTCTTGCACTTCCCTTTTACTTATTACTCGGGGGCCTCCTTCCTCTGCAACACGCACTTTAATAGTTTTGTGAAAGGGCACTTTTTAGTTTTTTCCACTTTCGTTTTTTGCCACTTGACTGTTTTGTGACAGTATTTTAATTTATTTGCGCTACTTAAGGGCACTTTCTGTTTTTTCCACTATCGCCACTTCATTACTTTAGTTATTTTTGTGACAGTGTTTATTTTTGCACTACTTTAGGGCACTTTCTGTTTTTCCTATCGTCACTTCACTACTTTAGTGATTTTCGTGACAGTGTTTATTTTTTGCACTACTTTAGGGCACTTTTTGTTTCTTCACTATTGTCCGTGTGGCTTCACGACTTGGTTATTTCCTTGGCCGGACACGGTTTAAATTCGCTCGGGCGCCAGTTAATAAAACTTTAGTAAGTTTATATTAACCCTTCGTATGGCCATGATGCAGATCTGCATCATACTGTTTAAACCCAATTATTCCGCGATGTGGATGCAGCATTGGGCCAAAAAGTTTTTGTTGCCCTTCTGTATCATTTATTTCATATGTTTTTGTCTTGCAACACTACAAAAAGCTGACGTTTTGATCATATGTAACAGTTTTTCCGTTTCGTTTAAATTGCAAGAGTTTTGTTTTGAATATTTTTAATAAATAAAGTGCAAATATATATTTTATTCGACCATTTTGAAGGTGAATATGTTTCCAACGACTGTAGTATCAAGAAATTATTAATGTTGTACTCTACTAATAGCAAATTGCGCATTTAGCTTTATTGCAGATATGCATCAAAATACTTCATAGTGAAAAAAATTAGCCCAATGTAAATCGAAACGATTTTTTAAATTTTCGTAAATAACAAACCTTTGTGGTATATTATTATGGCGATGAGTAAATACGTGTTATATACATGTTCGTAGTATATGTTTCGGGCTATATACCCAATTTCTATAAGTTAGAAAAGGTGTCTACTTGATATTCGCTTTATTTAGATCCAATGTCTGGTAAACGCTTATCGTCTGCTCAAATTGCTGGAATAATTAACAGCTCACCTTATTGATCTCGCCGTTTGTAATGCGTAGCTATTGTATAAACGGGTACACAAAGCAAACGCGACACCTGGAAAGTTGTTGAATTCAGCTGACTTTCAACTCGAGATAGCAGAAGTTTTGACTAAAATGGATACTAATGTAAAGACAGGAAAACGGTGCTCTGCACTTCAGATAGAACTCAATGCGAAGATTAGAAAGGGACCAACGCAACATGTGCCAAACCAAATGGTCCGACAAGATCAAATTTGGTTGTGTGGTTGGAAAGAAGATTGCAGTGCCAATTCCCCAATTTCACTAGTTTTCACAAACCGAGTGCCAAAAATGCGGAGTCGCATTGTGGTTCAACAAAAGAAATAATTGTTTCAAAAATTTTCATTTGAACTGAAAACACATTTTTGTTTTCATTCCGTCAACTGTTTTGTGCATATCTGCATCACACCGTTTCTTTGTTAATAATATTAAAAAAGTAAAAAATTTGAAAAAACCGAAAACACGTATATATTTTTTTTAATTTTCTACCTAAATCAAAAAACCGCAATCAAATCGGTGAATTTGACATACGAAGGGTTAAAAAAAAGGAATTGCACCGCAAAACGGTGCGCTTTATTGGACTGCTACTTTAGAAGTAAATTACAATTGAACTTATAATTAATGAAGAAGCTTATTATTCGCCCTCGGCTGCTGTAGTTGTTGTTGTTGTGCACTCGCGCGTGCAGGTGTCGTCAGCGATTTCATTTGGAGCGGATGGTGCGCCGTCGCTTGGCCCGTTCCTGAAATTCTTTGGTTGCGCTTTTGTGTTGCAACTTTCCGCTGTTGTTATTGTTGGGGCTCCGCTGGGTTCGTTGACATGCTGCGTTGGCTTTCTATTTGAGCGTTAACTTATGGGCCGTTAACTTGTACCAAAAAGTATGGAACATAAAGAGTGTGCATCTCGTACAAGTAAAAATGTGAATGCGGGTGCTGATATCGCCACCCGTCTTCAGGATGCGGGGGGTAGACAACAAGAGGAAACACTTGAAATGACAGCACAATGCTCTGAGCGCAAATCATAGAAACACGAATGCTCACTCGTTCATTCTCGCTCAATTGTCCGAAGAGGAGGAAGACGATGTGCTGTTGTTCTTGTTGTTGCGCTGGCGAAAAGCTGAAATTGTAAAACGATTTCAGTTTTCTGGCTGGCTTTTGTTCTTCTTCTATAAGCCTGCACGGCGAACATTGGGAAAAAACAGGCAAAAACGCTCGCATCGCCTGTTTTGAACTCTAGAATCTATAGTTTTTGCACTAGAGAACTGAAATGTCGCTACTATCTTTAGAATTCCTCATAGAATTGTAGGGTGTAATTTTTTGTCATTTCCTTTACCAGGAGCTGGTACCCTACAGTCGGAAGTTAAGAGTTTTAGAAATATGCATAATCAGAAGCAAACAAAATAATTCAATATTTTGATAAGTGATTCCAGTAGAAGATCAAAAATAAAGTTAAACGTGTTTTAGGGTTTTTTAATTTGAGCACTTTTTTGCAGCACGGTTTATGTTTTCCGAGTGTATAACAAAAGATTTAATAACTTCGGAAATAAAAAAGATAAAGGATTTAATTTTCGCATAACTGTTTCCTATAAGTAGAAGATGATTTATTCCAAAAATGAAAAAAATTCGCCCACGGCCACGCCTACTCTCCATACCGACTTTATTTTTAACAATATTAAAATAAGCTAAAATTTTGCTGTCATGCATTAAAATGTTCTTTAGAGACACTTAGCCCACTTTTATAAAAGTAGGCAAACTCTTTCTTAAAAAAATCTAAACTATTCGTTTACTTTTATAAAGCACGGAAAAGGTTAACTGACAAGTATAATATATATTATGTATCTCAAGGGGTTAAAGAGGCATGTCACACCTATTTCCAGACAAACATATCCCTAAATGGACGGTAAATATTTAAAATTTCATATTTTGAAAAATATCTTTATATAGCAACCCTGTTAAGAATGGGCAAACCACGCCCATTTTAGGCAATATGTTGTTCTCGTGATTTCCAAAGTGTTTGTACGAAATTTCAGTTTCGTGTCTAAACTTTTTCGAAAGCAATTGTGAATACCTTCCATCAGACAGACGAATTGGAAGACATATTAACAGACGGACATAGATAAATCAATGCGATATATATATACATATCTCAATTCTATACATTTAAATACATATTTATTCCTTTCAACACCAGCCTTGCTGTTTTTCATACGTTATAGTTTTGCTCAGCAATTAAAAATATATCGTTGCTCACCACAACTGAGTACAAAAACTGCTTGGGTTGGCATGCGAAAATTGCTCGCATTCATTTTGTTGCAGAACGTCGCAGATGAGTTTGGTACAACCAGTTAGCTGAATGTTCCGTCTAATCAGTGTATACGTATTTCGTTGAATGCTGTTGAATCTCAAAAGTTACAGTCCAGAGAAAATCCCGATTTTTTTAATTTTTATCAAAAAATGAGGCAAAGATTAGATATATTTTTTTGGCCAAAATAAACATTTTTTAAATACAATTTTTTTCCATATTAATTACTTAGATATCGGAACCCCACATGTGAAAAATTATGGAATTTCATTAAAAAATGTAGATTGTACGGGCATTTGAAGACAGCCCTGTTAACGATATTTTGCTAGAAGTGAAAATAATTTAATAAAACGTTCAACTTTGAAAGGCTGTAAAGTCCAGGTCATGGGATGAAGGGACTTAAAAAGTTGATTTTCTATCTGGCTAGAGTATCTATACTACGACAAGTAAAAACAATATTCACATTCGCAACTTTTGAATTAGCTCCAATGCAAGCGTTTTTGCCTGTTTTTTCCCAATGTGCGGCGTCGCACATTGCTCCTGAACTCACTGCCGACTGTAGTGTGCGCAAAATCATAGAAAAGAAAATAAAATATGGCTGGCATGGCAACCTATATGATCGCTACAAGTAATTAAAAAATAAATAATAAGTAATCAACAAAGACAACTAAATAAAAATGGAATTGGAAAGAAAATAAAACGTTTTTATTACCCCGTAATAATTTTCCGTCCCGTTCTTTGGAACTTTTCTTGTTTAAAAGAACTAAAATAAGAAAATCTAATATTGTAAGTTTATGGTCATATTATTCGCCATGGAACCATTCAGGTGTAGAACATTTAAACTATTTTTAAACGTAGGCATGCCGTAATACAATTTTTCTTATGACAAAATACTTGTCTTATTATTAATTTCTTTATTTAGTGCTTTAGTAGTGCTTTCGCCCTATTGAAAGCCAATAGACTTATTAAATTATGCTTTTCAGTACACTCCAAACCAAGGGAAACCAAGGGTTAAAACCTTGGTTTCTCCGTTAGATTTCGATTTTCAAAAAAAAAAAAACAAAATTAAAACACGTTTTACAATATGCCTATCAGTTAATTTTTTTCGTAGTTTTCCCATATTCTCAAAATTGTAATCAAGCATTTGAAAATAGAAACAAATAATTTTACTTCGACCTCGCCACGTAAAAATATTTGTAAACATTTTAAATTGGGATCAACCACCAAATTTTTAAATCAATCAAAGCATTGGCCAGCAAAAAGCCATACACCACAAAGATTCGATTGATGGTGACATTGCAGCAATTTTTTCAGCCAAACCAATCGCAACACAAAAAAGCACAATAAACGACAACACCAAAAACATTAACGAATCCCGAATCATCTTCGTTGAAACGACGATGACGATGCTTTGGTTCGTTGTTTACTCTCCACTTGCGCTTCGACGAACAAGATCGCAAACTGTTGAGCGCGAGCAAATTTCCCGTAACCTATGCCTCCGCTCATCTCTTCCCGCCCGCATCAAGAAACACGCTTGACAAATTTTTGAAGATGCGTATTCTTTATATTGTATATTCTTTGCTTGTACAAAGCCCCGAGTTATGTACAGTAGCGGAATTGCTTACTGCACTGCGCTGTTTTGTACTAAGGGACACGATAAGCGGGGTACCAGAATGAAAATTTTTATTCTGGATTTTTGGGGAGTGGGTATATATTATGTTGTAACGATAAGACAGTCTGTCGCTGCGCAAAGCAACCCTGTCGCTACGCGCCGTGCTATAATTCAATGTGGCAACGATGGCCGCGATAATAACTTTTAGTCCAATCTGGCAACGATGGTCGCGATCATCAGGGCAACCTTTAGTCCACTCGGGAATGTGCGAGAACGATCTGCGCGATGGCCGGACGGGTATAAAAGGCAGCAGGGTGCGACGCAGCGAGTCAGTCTGATTTTGACTAGTGAAGGTGCCACACGGAGCAATTAAGCAAATAATTAAGTGAAAAGACAGTGAAGTGTAAAAGTGTGAAATAAAGTGATTGTTGGTTCTTATTGACTGCGTTTGGATAGTTAAAGTTGTTTGATTTTCAAATTGCACAATCCAGTAACAGCGTAACAGCCCACTAGAACTTGTATTCGTAACATTTGGTGTCAGAAGTGGGATTGTGGAAAATTGAAAGTAAACAAATAAATAAATAAAATTATAAAAGCACGGACATGGTTAAACTCGAGCTGCTGAAGAAGAAGCTGGCTGCCTGGAATTTGCCTACTGCTGGCGGAAAGGTGGAGTTGCAGTTGCGCTTGCGGGAAGCATGTGAGGCACGAGGCGTCGATTGGACTGTGCACGAGTTCGGAGCGCAAGAACTAGAGGCGTCGGCCAAGGTGGAGGAGTCGCCTGCTGGTGCTGCTTCGCTACAGAGTACAGCTGCAGCGGCTGCACCAATACAAGATTTGGACATGAGCCAACTAACGGCTGCACTCAAAGGCATGTCGGCGCAAATGGAAACAGCGAATCGAGAAATGGCAGCGAAGCTGGAAACTACAAATCGGGGAATGGCAGCGAAAACGGAAACGGCGACCCATGAAATATCGGCACAAGTGGCGGAGCGAATGGAAGTCAAGCTTCAGGAAAATTCTGCGTGCTTGGAGCAGAAAGTGGAGGAAATCTCAGACAGGATTAATGGGAAAGTCGAGCACCTGGAGACGCGGGTAGAGCACTTGGATAAACGAGTCGACGACCTGGATGAGTCTTTGAACAAACGAGTTGACAGTCTGGAAGATTCGATGCACAGAAAGATAGACGAACGGGTTCGAGAGGTACAGCCACGAGAATGTTTGCCACCGGTTCAGGCCGGGTTTGCTGCCAGAAAATAAGTGCCTACTTATGATGGTGCTGCGCCGTTCGACACATTTAAATTGCAATTCGACTTGGCTGCTTTGGAAAATCAGTGGACGGATATCAGGAAAGTTCGGAGGTTGGCACTGGCGCTGAAAGGTCCTGCGGCCGAGGTAATCAAATCAGTTCCAGAATGTTTAAGAAGTGATTACGGTGCCATCAAGAGAGCGTTAGCAGCGAAGTATAGCGACGAGCACAACCATGCGCTATACTACTGTGAGCTGAAGAACCGCAAGCAAAGGGCCAACGAGGCGCTGCAGACATATGCAGCAGACATTGAGCGGCTCGTGCAGTTGTGCTACCCAAAATTTGGTGCTGATGATCTCGAGAGGATGAAGATTGAGTCGTTTATTGAAGGTCTTCATAATCCAGAAACACGTCGCAGTGCGTTGATGATGAGAAAGCCAACATTTAAGGAAACAGTGACCAGCGCGATGACATATGAAGCGGCACGGATTGGGAGCACTCGGTATGCACCTGCAAGGATACGCCAGATTCAGGCGGACAACGACGTTCCGATCCAGGCCATAAGCTCTGAGATACCGGACAGGCCACGGGTGGTCTCCTCTAAAGTTGTTTGCTGGATATGTGGCAAGCAGGGCCACATATTACGAGACTGCCGCCAACGAAAGAGGCGTTCCCGTTCTCGATCGCAATCGCCTGAAGCAAGGAATACTGACAATCTAGGCTCAGCCAACAAGCGCAGGGCTGAGGACGAGGAGCCGTTAAACTAAAACGGGTAAGCCCAATGGGACGTGAGCTGATCCCCACAATCTGCCGCCCCACCATCCTTGTCTCACAGCTGAAACGACAGCCCAGCAGCTTGACAATTGAAGGAAGGATAGATGGAAAGTTTTTCGTGTTGACACTGGATACTGGAGCGTCATATTCGATCCTAAAAAGGAAGCTGCTGAAGAACTGGGAACCGCTGCATGGCATACAGCTGCGGACTGCGACTGGCGAGCGCGCGCCGGTGAGAGGGAAAGTTACAAAAACGATTGCTATCGGCACCAGCAGCCTGGAACATGAGTTCATCGTCGCGGATATAATGGACGACGTGATTATCGGCGTGGATTTCATGATTAGGCACGGTTTTACGCTGGACCTGAAGGAAAATGTGCTGAGATATGCCAACGTTGAATTCCCGCTGCACACCGGCTATGAGCGAAGCGTGGCGGTAAGGAAGGTTGTATCGTGTCAACACAGGAGGATACCAGCGAATTCTGAGGCGATTGTGTGGGCAAAGGTGGACGAGGACGATGGGACGAGTCGGCTGTGGGTAGTAGAAGCACCGAAACAAGGACACGACAACATCATCATCGGACGTACATTAGTGGAACCTAAAAATGGCAGAATACCAGTCAGAATACTGAGCCCCTGAATGCACCCAGATATGTCGGGAAAGATGAGGTAATTGGCGAGTGTAAGGAAGCTGTAGCAATGGTCAATTGCGAGAGTAACCCGCCTGGAGGTAATAAGAAGAGCGGTTTTAACATGGACGCCATACCGCAAGAGAACCAGTGGAGCAGCGAGTTGACGGCCAAGCAGAAACAGAAGGTGAGGTCTTTCCTGCAGCACTATGGGTCAATATTTGCGGCAGAAGCAGGCGGAAGAACGGCCATAGTGAAGAACAGCATCGACACCGGAAGTGCAAAACCGATTCGCCAACCGCCCAGACGAGTTCCGCTGGCCAAGAGGGAAGAGGTCACAAATTTGATCGAAAACATGCGGAAAGAAAAGGTCATAGAGCCTTCTTCGGGCCCCTTGTGCTCGCCGGTCGTGCTAGTCAAGAAAAAGGATGGCAGTACCCGGTTTTGTGTGGACTATCGGAAGCTCAATGATGTGACCAAGAAGGACAGTTATCCACTACCTCGGACCGATGACACCCTGGACACACTGTCAGGCACTCAGTGGTTCTCCGCGCTCGACTTACGCAGCGGCTATTGGCAGGTAGAGCTTGCAGACAAGCACAAGGAGAAAACGGGTTTAAGTATTGGCGATGGTTTGTGGCAGTTCACCGTCATGCCGTTTGGACTCTGCAACGCACCAGCAACATTCGAGCGGCTAATGGAACGCGTGCTAAAAGGGCTGCATTGGCGGACGTGTCTGGTGTACCTCGACGACATAACCGTGATGGGTAAAATCTTCGACGACCACCTGGGGAAGCTAAAGAGGTATTCGAGCGGATACGAGAAGCCGGGCTTAAACTCAACCCAAAGAAGTGCTCGCTGTTCCAAAAGGAGGTCAAGTATCTGGGTCATACGGTTTCCGCCCGCGGAGTACATACGGATGAAGGCAAAATCACGGCAGTGAAGGAGTGGCCCCGGCCACGCAATCTACACGAACTCCGCAGTTTCCTGGGCCTGTGCACATACTACCGCCGATTTGTTCCGGGATTCGCGAACATAGCCAGCAGCCTGCACAAACTGACGAAAAAGAGCCAAGCTTTCGAGTGGAACGAGGAGCAGGAACAGGCTTTTGCACGTCTGAAGGAAAAACTGTGCAGTGCTCCAATTCTGGCCTTCCTCGTGCCTGGGGAGATGTTTGTGCTGGATACAGCGGGAATAGTATTGGCGGTGTGCTATCACAGATAATAGACGGCCAGGAACAAGTGATAGCGTACTACAGTAGGGTTCTATCGAAACCGGAACGCTATTACTGTGTGACACGGAGAGAACTGCTGGCGGTATTGGACTGCGTAAAACACTTCCACAAATATTTGTATGGACAAACGTTTCGCCTGCCCACAGATCATGCGGCATTGAGATGGCTCCTGAACTTTAAAGATCCTGAAGGGCAATTGGCGCGGTGGATCGAGCGACTGCAGGCTACGACTACACGATAGAACATCGCAAGGGCAGTAGCCATGGAAATGCCGATGCCTTGTCCCGCCGTCCGTGCGAAGTCGAATGCAGGCAATGCTCGCGAGCCGAAAGCAAAGAACAGATAGTGGACGTCCGGTTGGTCAGCGTCATGCCAGAGGAAGAGTGGTCTGCGGAGAGGCTACAAAAAGACCAGCGTGAGGATGCGGATCTTGCGAAAATCGTCGAAGGCAATGAGCAAGGCGCACGTCCAGACTGACAGGAGATGGCCGGTGAAAGCCCGATCGCTAAGGCTTACTGCGCACAGTGTAAAAGTCTGCGGCTGATAGAAGGATGCCTGTACCGCGAATGGGAGAGCGCGGATGGTCGGACCAGCAACTCCCTAATAGGTAGTGCCGAAATGCAGAATCAACGAGGTCATCGAAGCATACCACAACGACTCCAGTGGAGGGCACCTGGGCATCACCAAAACCGTTGCCAAAATAAAAAGACGATTCTACTGGGTGGGGTGTCAGGAGTCTGTAGCCGAGTGGATTAAGAGCTGCAACCGATGTTCAGCCGCGAAAGGGCCGACAAGAAGATCTCGAGGCCGCATGCAGCAGTACAACGTGGGAGCGCCCTTCGAGCGGATTGCTATGGACGTCGCCGGCCTATTCCCAACTAGCACTCAAGGCAACAAATATGTGCTGGTGGTAATGGATTACTTCAGCAAATGGCCCGAAGTGTACCCTATTCCTAACCAGGAGGCCACTACGATCTCGGAAAAGCTGGTAAACAACTGGGTAGCCAGGTTCGGAGTTCCGTTAGAGTTGCACTCAGATCAAGGCCGGAATTTCGAGTCTGCGGTATTCAAGGAAGTGTGTGGGCTGCTGGGGATAAAGAAAACTCGTACCACGCCTTTGCACCCACATTCCGACGGCATGGTGGAACGCTTTAACCGGACACTGGAGGAATACCTGCGGAAAGTGGTAGGCAGGAATCAAACGGATTGGGACACGCATATCCCCCTGTTCCTGATGGCGTATAGGTCAGCCCCGCACGACACAACATCACTCACTCCAGCCCGAGCAGTGTTCGGCACAGAGTTGCGGTTACCCGCTGACTTGAAGTTCGGGGTAGTCAGCACAACGGGAGGCGCTAAGACGGACTACGTGGTCAATAAGCAGGCGGAACTGGAGGAAATTCACCAGTTTATAAGGAGCCGCAGCAAACTGGTCAGCGATAAGGCGAAAGCCAGATATGATCTACGGGCAACTCAGCAGGGTTCCAAGAAGGCGATCTGGTAATGCTCTACAACCCGCAGCGGAGGAAAGGTTTGTCTCCGAAACTTCAAGCGTCATGGGAAGGACCGTACGAAGTCGTGACTAGGATTAACGACGTGGTATACCGGCAGTAGCCATGGAAGAGAACTGCTGGCGGTATTGGACTGCGTAAAACACTTCCACAAATATCTGTATGGACAAAGGTTTCGCCTGCGCACAGATCATGCGGCATTGAGATGGCTCCTGAACTTTAAAGATCCTGAAGGGCAATTGGCGCGGTGGATCGAGCGACTGCAGAGCTACGACTACACGATAGAGGATCGCAAGGGCAGTAGCCATGGAAATGCCGATGCCTGGTCCCGCCGTCCGTGCAAAGTCGAATGCAGGCAATGCTCGCGAGCCGAAAGCAAAGAACAGATAGTGGACGTCCGGTTGGTCAGCGTCATGCCAGAGGAAGAGTGGTCTGCGGAGAGGCTACAAAAAGACCAGCGTGAGGATGCGGATCTTGCGAAAATCGTCGAAGGCAAGGAGCAAGGCGCACGTCCAGACTGGCAGGAGATGGCCGGTGAAAGCCCGATCGCTAAGGCTTACTGCGCACAGTGGAAAAGTCTGCGGCTGATAGAAGGATGCCTGTACCGCGAATGGGAGAGCGCGGATGGTCGGACCAGCAACTCCCTAATGGTAGTGCCGAAATTCAGAATCAACGAGGTCATCGAAGCATACCACAACGACTCCAGTGGAGGGCACCTGGGCATCACCAAAACCGTTGCCAAAATAAAAAGATGATTCTACTGGGTAGGGTGTCAGGAGTCTGTAGCCGAGTGGATTAAGAGCTGCAACCGATGTTCAGCCGCGAAAGGGCCGACAAGAAGATCTCGAGGCCGCATGCAGCAGTACAACGTGGGAGCGCCCTTCGAGCGGATTGCTATGGACGTCGCCGGCCTATTCCCAACTAGCACTCAAGGCAACAAATATGTGCTGGTGGTAATGGATTACTTCAGCAAATGGCCCGAAGTGTACCCTATTCCTAACCAGGAGGCCACTACGATCTCGGAAAAGCTGGTAAACAACTGGGTAGCCAGGTTTGGAGTTCCGTTGGAGTTGCACTCAGATCAAGGCCGGAATTTCGAGTCTGCGGTAATCAAGGAAGTGTGTGGGCTGCTGGGGATAAAGAAAACTCGTACCACGCCTTTGTACCCACAGTCCGACGGCATGGTGGAACGCTTTAACCGGACACTGGAGGAATACCTGCGGAAAGTGGTAGGCAGGAATCAAAAGGATTGGGACACGCATATCCCCCTGTTCCTGATGGCGTATAGGTCAGCCCCGCACGACACAACATCACTCACTCCAGCCCGAGCAGTGTTCGGCACAGAGTTGCGGTTACCCGCTGACTTGAAGTTCGGGGTAGTCAGCACAACGGGAGGCGCTAAGACGGACTACGTGGTCAATAAGCGGGCGGAACTGGAGGAAATTCACCAGTTTATAAGGAGCCGCACCAAACTGGTCAGCGATAAGGCGAAAGCCAGATATGATCTACGGGCAACTCAGCAGGGTTCCAAGAAGGCGATCTGGTAATGCTCTATAACCCGCAGCGGAGGAAAGGTTTGTCTCCGAAACTTCAAGCGTCATGGGAAGGACCGTACGAAGTCGTGACTAGGATTAACGACGTGGTATACCGGATTCAACGTTGCAGCAATAGAGGCGCTAAGCTGAAGGTAGTCCATTTGGAGCGTCTGGCGCCTCATCACAGCGGAACCTCTGCACTTGTTCGGGACGAACAAGTCTAAGTGGTGGAAGGTGTAACGATAAGACAGTCTGTCGCTGTGCAAAGCAACCCTGCCGCTACGCGCCGTGCTATAATTCAATGTGGCAACGACGGCCGCGATATTCATTTTTTTCCAATCTGGCAACGATGGTCGCGATCATCAGGGAAACCTTTAGTCCACTCGGGAATGTGCGAGAACGATCTGCGCGATGGCCGGACGGGTAAAAAAGGCAGCCGGGTGCGGCGCAGCGAGTCAGTCTGATTTTGACTAGTGAAGGTGCCACACGGAGCAATTAAGCAAATAATGAAGTGAAAAGACAGTGAAGTGTAAAAGTGTGAAATAAAGAGATTGTTGGTTCTTATTGACTGCGGTTGGATAGTTAAAGTTGTTTGATTTTCAAATTGCACAGTCCAGTGATACGTAACAGCCCACTAGACCTAGTATTCGTAACAATATTATATTATAGTTTCTGCACTACCCTGCGCTGTCTATGTGTCGCTGTTGTTTCTTTCTTGTTTTTAATTTTTGACTTTTGTGCACTTTTTAGGTATGTATTTTTTTAACACTTTTTATTTTGTTTCTTGTGATAAGTTAGCTAGTGTTACGTTGCACTTTTTGTTTGATTTGTGTTGTCACCCCTACAAGAACACTTTCGGTCACATGACCGGTCATTTGATAGTCAGGCCTGATAGAAATATCGGTCAGCACTCGGAACAAAGTTTCTACCATTTTTCTACAGGCGAGTTAACAAAAATGATAGAAAGTTTTGTATACGTGCGGCAGCCGCCGTAGCTCAGCGTGCTAGTGCGTTGGGCGAGTCAAGACTTCGCGAGTTCAATACACGTTAGCACCGAAAAAAAGAAAAACAACTTTTTTTTCAATTTTTGTTTTGAAAAAAATTCACACGCACAACACGGTTAGTTGCGGGTAGCCAGGCCCTAGTCTCGTAATCGTCAAGAAGAAGAACACCGCTATTTCACCTACTCCTGATGGGAATGTCAGTCAGTTGTCCGGTCATGTGCCGAAATGTCTTACTGAAGTGCTGATGAAAATATCGGTCACAATGTGCTGTATAAATCGGTCATTCATGATGAAAAAATTCAGGTTTTTATTGAAATATTTTGGAAAAATCGTTTTCTTTTACTTCTGCCTGAATTATTTAAAATTAATTTAAATGAAATAATATTTATGGGCAAATAATCATATGGGCCAAATTTCATGCAAATGTCCCTACAAGACGCGACTGACCGAAACTCCACTACATTCGCAACATTTTTTGAATTTACCAATACATTTGAATGAAATTGGGCCCATATGAGACAACATATCGCGGCAATTTGTCTTTCGTTTAAACTGAAACAAAGCATTTGACAACCATAGAAACATTAATTGCTTATACACGCATGTGTAAGAATGAGACAACAATAGAAACAACTGCTGACAAGAACTCGCATCGGAGTTAATATAAATGATTAAGAGCAGTCGGCTGCCGTAGCTACGTGGCTCAGCTGGCTAACGCGCGCGGACGCGAGGCAAGTACGACGCGCGAGCCCATGTTCAAACTCCGTTGTTTCAAACGCCGAAAAAAAGAAAAACAGAAAGAACGTAAGAATTCGAATTGAAATTTAATTTAAATAATATTTGAATATTTAAATAATTTTGCACTTTCAGTAACTTCAATATTGGGCCATAGCGCAGGTACCGAAGCGCAAGACCAAGGAGCCGATGCCAATGATGCCGATAATATGGAGTTGAGCTTAAGCCATCGCCACCGCCTTCGATTGCGACAATATGTGGGATCATCCATGATTTTTTTTCTAAATTCAATTTTTTTTTTATATTATTTCATTTAAATTAATTTAAAATAAATTCAGGCAGAAGTAAAAGCAAACGGGTTTTCCAAAATATTTCAATAAAAACCTGCATTTTTTCAATATTGAGTATTGGTCATGAATGACCGATTTATACATCACATTGTGACCGATATCTGCATCAGCATTTCAGTCAGACATTTCGGCACATGATCGATCAACTGACTGAAATTTCCATTTTTTCGGTGTTTGCTGCAACACCGACAAAAAAAAAACAATTTTGCTGCAACCGTGATTTGAACTCGCGGAGTCTTGACTCACGGCCAACGCACTAGCCAGCTGAGCTACGGCGGCGGCGGTAAAATAGCCATTAAAAACTAAATATTTGGAGGTTGGAATACGTATGCGTTAGAGCAGAGCAAATACACTTTTTTTAATATGCAAAAGGTGTGTGTTAGAGTGAAACAGAAAATCACACGTATACAAAAGTTGCTATCATTTTTGTTAACTCGCCTGTAGAAAAATGATAGAAACTTTGTTCCGAGTGCTGACCAATATTTCTATCAGGCCTGACTATCAAATGACCGGTCATATGACCGAAAGTGTTCTTATAGGGGTATTGGTAAATTTAAAAAATGTTTTAAATGTGGTGGAGTTTCGGTCAGGCAGTTCTTGTAGGGACTGTTGTTAGGCAGTTGGAAATATGTGTATTTGTTTGTCACTTTTCCCTTGCAATTAGTTTTGTTTGTACTATGTTTGTGTTTTTGTTTTTTGTTGTGAGTGTCGTTTAGCTTTATGTTACGTTCTTGCACTTGTTGATTATTTTGTTTTTGAGATTGTTTTTTGTTCACTGTTTTTTAAAGTTATTTGTTGCACTTGTTAATTATTTTGTTTTTGAGATTGTTTTTTGTTCACTGTTTTTTAAAGTTATTTGTTGCACTTGTTGATTATTTTGTTTTTGAGATTGTTTTTTGTTCACTGTTTTTTAAAGTTATTTGTTTTGTGTTTCGCGTCGCGGGTCCGCGATAGCTCGAAGAACCATGTTCGGGATCGTGCGGAGCGGTAGAAAAAAACGCGGTTGGGCTCGGGTTTGGGTGTTTATTTGATGACGTTATAATCACGAGTAACAAGTAGTACACGAAACATTAAACGATACAAAACGGCCGAAGCCGGGGAGCAGAAAATAGGGAGAACATGAGCACAAGAGGAGAAGGAAAGATTGGTATTAGCGATGGTATCGACGGATCACTAAATACAGCACAGTACATCTGAACATCGCGACCGCCATTGCAGATTGCAATTATATGTGGTGCCGGGGTCCCGCCCAGGGATGCGGCGAACGGCTGGCAAGTAATGGTGTGGCGGTGATGCGCGGCTGCCTGGCTGTAATGGGCTGACGGCTGGAGGGTTGTCGCCGTTCCGCGATGCCGAAGCGCTGGGAAGTGCGCTGAGGACTTCTCTGCTGTCGAAGCTCGGTGCGGACGTGCGGCAGTCTGGGGGCAACTGCTGCGGGGGTCGTTAGCTTTGGATCTGCAAAAAAGAGGTCAGATGTGGTAAATGATGATGTTGACATCGTTGGTGTGGGGTGTGATCGGTTTGTCAAGCGATGAGGTTCGCTTGAGTTCCCGTCAGAGGAGTGAAGGCGCTTGGAACAGGTCGCACGGACCCGGGATGGGTGCGCTCGAGGGTTATTGTATGGAGGGGTGCAATGTGAAAATGCGAGGGGGCTGCGGTTTCCATCAATTGCTGTGCATATTGACGCATGGCGTCGAGCCAACTCTTGTGTAGTACCCTTTTTCGCAGTCTCATTGGGGGCGATAGCCAGAAGTAAAAAACTGAAATTAATTACTTTGAAAACATTTTCATATTTCGATGCTGATATCTTCATTTCCAGTTGAACCTTTGAAGTACGTCTAAAATAGCAAAGGGGTTTATATTTGTTTAAGAATTTTTCAGATAATTTTTCCGCACATTCCATTGCTTTTGCAGATTCCCGAAAGTTCTTAAATTTTGAGACATTGGACTCGTAAATCCTTTTCTGTCTGCTCAAGCAATTTTGCAATGTTCTTTTTTTGTTTGTTTGCAATGTTTTTGTTTTTATTAATTTTATACACTAAACACAATACTTATCTTTATTTCGTTTTTTTGGTTTTCCCCCTTATTCCTTCCTTTTTTCCTTTTTGTGCATTCAGCGAACGTCCGCAGCACACAAACTTCACGAAATTTTACGATTTTTGCTATGTGCACGAGCACCTGTCATGCTCACGCGCCAATGTATACATTAGCTATCCCGTTCTCTCATACATAACTTCACGTTTGTAAGAAAGTTAGCCGAACTATCTCTTTTATTATCATTGGATTAATCGCAGAAGAAATTTTTTTTTAAATTCAAATTTATTTTTAATTCAAAGGGAATATGTAAATGTGTTGGTTTCAGAGAGAATTCTTATGGATGTGTTGGAGTTTCTATCAGTCATGTCTTGCAGGGTCAGCCATGTCTTACAGGGAAATAATTGTCCGTGTAAGAGCCGTATAAGTCGACTTTCTCGCCCTCATTGCGAAAATTATACACTGATTGTTGTGTGTCAGTTTATCATTTTTCCGCTGAATGCATCGAACACATAGACGATGGCAGCGCCACGACTGCAGCTGTCAAAAAATAGAATCAGAACAATCGTATGAAACGATTATTTTGACAATAGCACGACCAGCGAACACAGCTGTCGCCAAGCTTAGAGCCAGAGTCTATACTAGTCTTGAAACTTCGATCAAACGGCCAATCTGTAAAAAAATTTTTAACATATGGTTATCTTTGCGTATTTAGATAATAAAAGTGAGAGAGCAGCCAAAGCAGCTGTTCGCTATTTGCCCGCTGAAATGAATTCTTGAAATCTTTCAAATTGTTAACTATTTCATTCGCATGCGATGCGACCTCTTGCATTTTTGTTGTTTTCTTGTGGTTTTGCAAAATTGTTTGGTAATTTTTCATACAAATTTAGTTTTGCTCTCGTTATGAAAAAGTGGTGAATAAAGACACAGCTGTTTTTGTGGATACATTTCCGCGCCAAAAATTTATCTTTCATACTTGGCAGCTCGCGGACTTCTGAAAATGCAAAATAATGAACATTGGTTTTTCATTCATATATACCGGAAGAAAGATTTTACTACTGAGAAAGTTCCACAGCAAGTTATTAGCAATTTTTAATCAACAAATATTGTTCATTTTAGTTTATGTCGCTACAGTCGTGCATTATATACGAGCAAATCTATTATTAATGTAAGGGAGAGGGCTGGGTTGTGAACCAGGCTGGGTTGTGAACCATTACCGTTTTTTCTTTCCCTAATTGACATATCGCCAATCTTTCAACTGTCAAGTTTGTCTTATGATATGACTCTGCTTTTGTGGTTACACCGAAGTACAAACACGTATTGCTTGTGGCAGCAATTGAGTTTGAAAGACATCGTGTTTGAAAATCGACTGCGAAAACTTGTTGGCTTTTTTTAAAGTGCTATCCAAGTGACTGAGCTTATTGCAAAAAGGTCTGTGTAATACATGTTTATTTAGTGTTTTGATTCTATTTTACGATGCAATATTTGTGTATGTCGAATTATGATTGGAAGTGTCGTTTATTTTAAAGTTTCCAAAATGGCATCGTGGTTGGGCTGTGAACCACTGAGGTGGCTGGGTTATGAACCACCTGTTTTTCGTACTACATTTGTTCTAACACTGTCAAATATGGACGGATATATTAAAATAAAGTAATTTTATGTAATTTCACTCGATTTCCTTGAGTTAACTTGAAGTGGGCCGATGCGAGAACGCATTCGTATTTCACAAGCAAACATTGCGACACCGATTAGGATGAAAATTCAAAAAATGTAGCACTTTCATTCATTGCGATTTTTTGTCCTAATTGGCGTCATTATAACTTTTTTCACCTCTTGAGGCCTACTGATTAAATAAATCCTCAACTTACTTAAAAATTATGGGTGTTTTCTTCATATTTTCCGACTTAAATAGGGATTTTCCAGATGGTTCACAACCCACCCACTTTTTTGGAAAAGCGAAAAATCAAGTCCTTAGAAAATTGGACGTAGAGAGTTAAATTTCAATCAAAACGGTAATCTGTCTTCATAAAAAAGTTGCGTTATATATTCATCTTTCCAACGGTATCTTCGATTTTTCGATATCTTCATTCTGTAAAAAAGAGCCAAAAAAAAACCCAGTTCACAACCCAGCCCTCTCCCTTACATATTACACCGTGCGACAAAAATAAAAAAATTCCAAAACACACGAAAAAATCGGTATACTCGCAAAACTAGGAGCCAAACGTAGTAAAACTACGTTTTTAGTTTTTCTCTCTGACGTCAGGATTTTTTTTAAAAGGACTTTGAAATTTATGTCCTTCAAATTATAAAACAAAGATATATTGCACCGTACGACAAAAATAAAATATTTAATTAACTCATGTATAAATCGTTATGCTGCTAATACTGGAGGTTAAATACACTAATTCTGCAACTTCAAAATTGCGTTTGAACCTAAGTATTTGTTTTCACAAGACATTGAAAATTTAAAAATTGAGTTTTCTTGAATAAAACTTATCCAAGAGTAACAAGATGAATGCATGAGGATACGTACTTACTGTGAATACTAGTGCTCATAACTTAATTTAATTTTGGTACGTGTCACGGCACAACGATGAAGTAGTAGCTATACTAACGGGCTTGAAAAAGGGCTTCTCAAAAAATGTATGCCTATGGAAAGGTCGATGCCGTGAATTACGCTATATCAACCACAAATGGGAGCCTCGCATATCTCATCAACTTGGCCGCGACAGCATCGATCATATGCCTCTAGTCCCTTCATCAAAAATAATACTTCCACCGCTCCACATAAAGTTAGGCCTGATTCGACATTGTATTCGCTCTCTTGACGCAGATGGTCGAGCTATTAATTATTTGAAACTACTTTTTCCAAAACTAAGCGATTTCCGCTGGTACGTTACCCGATTGTAAAACTTTGTTTCTATTAATTTTTATATGTTTTTCAGGGGTTTTAAACGAGCCACAGTTGAAGAAATTATTGCAGCATCAGGAGTTTGCTGATCTTTTGAAACCGGTTGAACTAACTGCCTGGAAAAGCTTAAGCGATGTAATAAATAACTTCTTAGGAAACAAGAAGGCTGAGAATTATAAAGAACTTGCACGCAAGATGATTGACACCTATCGCGAAATGGGGGTCAACATGTCTCTCAAGATACATTTTTTAGAGAGCCATTTGGACTTTTCCCCCGAAAACTTAGGTGACGTTAGTGATGAACACAGAGAGCGCTTCCACCAAAACATTGCGCTAATTGAAAATCGCTTTCGGGGAAAAGATATGTGCCACATGCTTTCCGAGTATTGTTGGTCGCTGTGCCGTGACACGTACCAAAAACATAAACGGCAAAGTAAGCGCATACATTTTTCTTAAACAATTTGTTTCAAAATAAATCATTCATAAAATGCATTTTAAATGATTTTGTTAACTTTTAAATTAAGTTATGAGCACTAGTATTCACAGTAAGTGTGTATCCTCATGCATTCATCTTGTTACTCTTGGATAAGTTTTATTCAAGAAAACTCAATTTTTAAATTTTCAATGTCTTGTGAAAACAAATACTTAGGTTCAAACGCAATTTTGAAATTGCAGAATTAGTGTATTTAACCTCCAGTATTAGCAGCATAACGATTTATACATGAGTTAATTAAATATTTTATTTTTGTCGTACGGTGCAATATATCTTTGTTTTATAATGAGAAATATAAAATTTTTTTATATCCTTAACTATTAAAGTTAGAAGAACGAAATTCGAGGATGTGGTAGTGTACATATTAGTCCTATATATATATATATTTAAAAAAAAAATATTGGAAATTTTCAAGGATATTCAAGGATAAAGTTTTAAAAGAACATTTTCAATACCTCTTCGTCCTTTTACACCAAAAAAATTATTTTTTTAAGATTCTAAGGATTTTTCTCTTTCATTTGATACCCATATTGTTATTCTACAATGCGCTCAATTTTTAAAATAATTTTTTTGAAATTAACATGTCCTTCAAATTTCAAAGTCCTTTTAAACAAAATCCTGACGTCAGAGGGAAAAACTAAAAACGCAGTTTTACTACGTTTGGCCCCTAGTCTTGCGAGTATACCGATTTTTTCGTGTGTAAAATTTGTTGTCGCACGGTGTTATCTATATACACGTATATAAATATAAATCGTGGTCCGTTCGGCTGCTTAAAACTTGAAAACGACTGGACCAAATTGGATACTTCCTTGGGCGGGTTTGTTTGTAATTGCTACGCGAAGGTTTAGGAAAAAAGAAAAGTCGGGGAAACGGGGCGTGGCAGCACCAGAATACATTTTTACACAATAACTTTGGAACGATAAGTCACACATCAATTAAATTTGGTACGAACTTACTATTAGTCATGTCCTTCGATAGAGGGAATGGGGCGGGTATTGAAAGAGGGGGTGTGGCACCACCCATACAATTCAAATGTTTTATATGGAATGGCTTCGGAATTGTAAGTCGGACAGCATTGAAATTTGGTATGAAATGGTCCCATAGAAGTGTCAATCTACTGTTAAAATTTAATGGGCGTTAGACAAGGGGTGTGGCACATTTTTTAGGACCCAACATTTCAGCACAAGTAGCACATCAATTAAACTTGGTATGAACCTACCATTTACAGCCCTATTCTGGCAACCGTAACAATATTCACCTCGGTAACAATTGAATACTTAGTAACAATTGTCACTTTTTGATTTTCTGGAGCAAATTCAAAAGCTCAAAAGGCGTCAATTGTTGCGAAATTTGTTACCTCCGTAGGAGCAAGTGACAAGCACACAAAGCTTATAAAATTCAAATTTCGTGTTCAAATGCGCCTTGACAAACTGCAAAAAAAATGCTTCAGCTGCTCCTGCGTCGTGCGTTAAAACTTGGGAACTCTAGAAACGAAAAGAATATACACTATAGTGCAAAAGTGAACAAATGTTTTTAGGTTAGTTACTTTTATACCTGCCAAATCCTATTTTCTAAAGTTAGGACATAAGTACTTACGGTTTATGTAAATTATACCTTTAAAGACAGCAACAAAAATAAATTACAACAACAACAATGCATATTTATTTATATAAATGATATAAATACACACAGAATACTTGTTCAGTTTTGCACCCGAGTACTTATTTTCGGTTGAAACTGTTATACAATAGTTTTAATAATTGGTAATGCCCCCTTTGAGTCTCAAAACATCTTTAATGCGGCTGGGTATGCTTTCTACCAAGTTTCTGCATATTTTAATTGACCCACACGATCTGCACTCTTTTCCACAACTCCATAATGCTATTAGGAGGTGTGTCGTAGCCTCCCAGTCGCCACCGATGGAGCACAACTTTTCAATAGGATTCAAATCCGGACTTTGTGCTGGCCACACCATTGTTGAAAATTCTTGTGTTTTAAGCCATTTTTGCAATTTGTTTTACGAGTGCTTAGAGTCTTTGTCCTTTGTCCTGTTGAAATATGATTTCGGCTTCCGAAACCTCGACCTGACCAACTGCCACCGGTAGATTTTTGTACGCCAGATTTACGTAAATGTCTTTTGTCATAATTGTTGTTATCTTTTGCAAAGGACCGACTTCAAAGAACGAAAAACAGTCCCACACCATTATTGATCCTCCTCCAAATTTGACTGTTTCGATAATTTGATGATTTTGGGTTGCTTTTCCAGTGTTTGACCAAACATAATTAATGCAATCACATTGTATTCAATTAATTTTACATTCATCCGACCATAACGCACGCTTACAATCTTATTTTGTTTGACAATTTGGGTTTTTGTGGCTTCTTTGCAGCTCGGTATCCGTTTCTGCTTAACGAGCGACAGATGGTATACACATACACTTAAACTTTTTTAAAAATATTCATGTAATTTTCTTCTTGTACAAGTTAAAAAGCCCAGAACAAAGTTTCTTTTGATAAATCACCTCAAAACTTTTACGTAATAGTATCAGGTGTACAACTTTGCTTCCGCCGTTTTTTTCCAAAATTAAAAGCTTTATTGCGAAAAAGTGCTTACAGATGTATTATTCAAAGTATTGTCCGTCGCTAGCGACAACTTTCTCCCATCTTTCCGGCAATTTTCGGATCCCGGCTCGAAAAAAGGAGTCCTCTTTTGACGCTATCCATGAAGCAATCCATTTTTCCAATTCTTCGAAGGATTGAAAATGTTGATCTGCCAGGCCGTGTGCCATCGAACGGAATAGGTGGAAGTCAGAAGGGGCGACATCTGGGGAATACGGCGGGTGGGGCAAGACTTCCCATTTCAGCGTTTCCAGGTACTTTTTGACCACTTTTGCGACGTGAGGCCGAGCATTGTCGTGTTGGAGGATGACTTTGTCATGTCGAAATCACCATTTTTAAAACGTTGAAACCACTCCCGACACGTTCTTTCACTCAGAGCAGCATCACCGTAAGTTTCTGAGAGCATTCGATGCGCTTCAGCTGCATTTTTTTCGAATTGTAACAGAAAAGTAAAACTTCCCGCAAATGGCGAGAATTGGGCACATAAACGGACATTTTCGAGCGTGAATAATACCAAAACAAGAACAACTGTCACTGAAACGGCGATGACAATTCGTTAGGCACTGTCCACACTCACTTTAAAGGCATTACCATCTATGTATTTCAACCAGCCTCAGCCGGTACAGCCACCTATCGGAAAACGGCGGAAGCAAAGTTGTACACCTGATAATTTTGTGCATCTTTATAAATCATAATAAGTATTAAAAATATGTTTTTATTCATTTTTATTGGCAACACAAACGCACGACACGACTATCTAATCAAAACATGATGAATGTGTTCAGGAGAACGTTTTTGTATAAATTATTCAATATCTTTGAAGCGACTGCATTGACTGTAATAATTTAAATGAAATCGTAACTATTACAAACATTTCCCATTTAAATACATTTCTATATTCACCATTGACAGAAGAAATTTCAACCCTGTCTTATAATAATATTACAACTTTCACCACATAATGTATAATTGTTCACCACAGTGCGCAAATAACCTTATAATTTATATATATATTTGGTTATAAAAAAAATATCACGGAAAGTCGCGCAAATCAAGGAAAATTTGCAAACTGGCCCAAAACACAGTGATTGCAGCGTTGCCTGCCAATGGTTCAGTGCCACATCGTTTACAATCATATATAATCCAATCTGGCAACGACGGCCGCGATAGTAACTTTTAGTGTAATCTGGCAGCGATGGCCGCGATAATAACTTTTAGTCCAACCTGGCAATGATGGAAACTTTTAGTCCACTCCGGAATGTGCGGGAACGATCTGCGCGATGGCCTGGCAGGTATAAAAGGCAGCCGGATGCGGCGCAGTCAGTCAGTCTGGTTTTGACAAGTGAAGTTGCCACACGGAGTAATTTAAGCAAATACTTAAGTGTACGAACAGTAAAGTGTAAACTGTGAATAATAAAGCGACTATTGGTTTTGAATTGGCTGCGTTGGAATAATTAAAGTTGCTTCATTTTCAAATTGCACAATCCAGTGATACGTAACAGCCCACTAGACGTATTATTCGTAACATTTGGTGTCAGAAGTGGGATTGCGGAAAATTGAAAATAACTAAATAAATAAAATTATAAAAGTACGGACATGGTTAAACTCGAGCTGCTGAAGGTAGACCAGCTGAAGAAGGAGCTGGCTGCCTGGAATTTGCCGACTGCTGACGGAAAGGTGGAGTTGCAGTTGCGCTTGCGAGAAGCATGTGAGGCACGAGGTGTCGATTGGACTGTGCACGAGTTCGGAGCGCAAGAACTAGAGGCGTCGGCCAAGGTGGAGAAGTCGCCTGCTGGTGCTGCTTCGCTACAGAGTACAGCTGCAGCGGCTGCACCAATACAAGCGTTGGACATGAGCCAACTAATGGCTGCACTCAAAGGCATGTCGGCGCAAATGGAAACAGCGGATCGAGAAATGGCAGCGAAGCTGGAAACTACGAATCTCGAAATTTCGGCAAAAGTCGAGACTGCAAATCGTGAAATGTCGGCGCAGATATCAGCGAAAATGGAAACGGCGACCCAGGAAATATCGGCGCAAGTGGCAGAGCGAATGGAAGTCAAGCTTCAGGAAAATTCTGCGCGTTTGGAGCAGAAAGTGGAGGAAATCTCAGACAGGATTAATGGGAAAGTCGAGCACCTGGAGACGCGGGTAGAGCACTTGGATAAACGAGTCGACGACCTGGATGATGCCCTGAACAAACGAGTTGGCGACCTGGATGATTCCCTGAGTAAACGTGTTGACGATCTTGATGATTCCCTGAACAAACGAGTTGATAGTCTGGAAGTTTCGATGAACAGAAAAATGGAGGAGCGGCTTAGGGAAGTACAACCGCGAGAATGGTTGCCGTCGGTTCCGGAAAGTGTTGCCACCCGAGCAGAAGTGCCTACTTATGATGGGACTACGCCGTTCGATACCTTCAAGCTGCAATTCGACCTGGCTGCTCTGGAAAATCAGTGGACCGATGTAAGGAAAGGTCGGAGATTGGAGCTGGCTCTTAAAGGTGCTGCGGCTGAGGTAATAAAATCAGTTCCAGAACGTCTACGAAGTGAGTACGAGACCGTCATAAGGGCGCTGGCAGCCAAATACAGCGACGAGAACAACAGAACGCTGTACTACTGTGAGCTGAAGAACCGCAGGCAAAGATCCAACGAGGCGCTGCAGATATATGCAGCAGACATTGAGCGGCTCGTGCAGCTGTGCTACCCGTCCTTCGGCGCTGATGATCTCGAGAGGATGAAGATAGAGGCGTTTAGTGAAGGTCTTCATGACCCGGAGACACGTCGCAGTGCGTTGATGATGGGCAAGCCGACATTTAAGGAGACGGTGACCAGCGCGATGACATATGAAGCGGCATGGATTGGGAGCACTCGGTATGCACCTGCAAGGATACGCCAGATTCAGGCGGACAACGACATTCCGATCCAGGCCATAAGCTCTGAGATACCGGGCAGGCCACGAGTGGTCTCCTCTAAAGTTGTCTGCTGGGTATGTGGCAAGCAGGGCCACATATCACGAGACTGCCGCCAACGGAAGAGGCGTTCCCGTTCCCGATCGCAATCGCCTGAAGCGAGGAATACTGACAATCGAGGCCCAGCTAACAATCGCAGGGCTGAGGACGGCGAGTCGTTAAACTAAAACGGGTCAGCCCAAAGGGGCGTGAGCTGATCCCACAATCTGCCGCCCCACCGTCCTTGTCTCACAGCTGAAACGGCAACCCAGCAGCTTGACAATTGAAGGAAGGATAGATGGAAAGTTGTTCGTGTTGACACTGGATACTGGAGCGTCATATTCGATCATAAAAAGGAAGCTGCTAAAGAACTGGGAACCGCTGCATGGCATACAGCTGCGGACTGCGACTGACGAGCGCGCGCCGGTAAGAGGTAAAGTTACAAAAACGATTGCTATCGGCACCAGCAGCCTGGAACATGAGTTCATCGTCGCGGATATAATGGACGACGTGATTATCGGCGTGGATTTCATGATTAGGCACGGTTTTACGCTGGACCTGAAGGAAAATGTGCTGAGATATGCCAACGTTGAATTCCCGCTGCACACCGGCTATGAGCGAAGCGTGGCGGTAAGGAAGGTTGTATCGTGTCAACACAGGAGGATACCAGCGAATTCTGAAGGGATTGTGTGGGCAAAGGTGGACGAGGACGATGGGACGAGTCGGCTGTGGGTAGTAGAAGCACCGAAACAAGGACACGACAACATCATCATCGGACGTACATTAGTGGAACCCAAGAATGGCAGGATACCAGTTAGAATACTGAACCCCCTGAATGCACCCAGATATGTCGGTAAAGACGAGGTAATTGGCGAGTGTAAGGAAGCTGTAGCCGTGATCAATTGCGAGAGTAGCCCACCTGGAGGTAATAAAAAGAGCGGTTTAACATGGACGCCATACCGCAGGAGAACCAGTGGATAAGTGAGTTGACGGCCAAGCAGAAACAGAAGGCGAGGTCACTCCTGCAGCACTATGCAGGCGGAAGAACAGCCATAGTGAAGCACAACATCGACACCGGAAGTGCAAAACCCACTTATATATATGCCCAGGCAAAGTGGTTTTTGAAGAGCCAACCAAATAATTTAAAATTTGTTCATAAATGTTGCTGAAAATCAACTAATTTATGAGAATTTCGTTTAATTTTCTTTTTCCTGGTGATAGAAATAACACTTCTTTCAATAATGTGTGTGACTAACTAATTAAAACACATTTTTTGGCCAAAATTCGTTTTTATTCATCAACATAGTCCCCTTTTAGGGAGATACAATCATTCAAACGCTTTTCCAATCTTTCGATACCGCCTTTGTAGAACGATTTTTCTTTGCCTTCAAAATAGGCGTTAGTTTCGGCGATTACTTCATCATTTGAGCCAAATCTCTTACCACGGAGCATCTTTTTGAGGTCTGCGAAGAGCCAGTAGTCGCTGGGGGCCAGATCTGGAGAATACGGGGGATGAGGAAGCAATTCGAAGCCCAATTCATGCATTTTTGCCATCGTTTTCATCGACTTGTGACACGGTGCATTGTCTTGGTGAAAAAACACTTTTTTCTTCTTCATATGGGGCCGCTTAATCGCGATTTCTTCTTTCAAACGTTCCAACAACGCTATATAATAGTCGCTATTATTCCGTGCACATCCCAAAATACTGACGCCATAACCTTGCCAGCCGATGTTTGTGCCTTTGGACGCTTTGGGCGGCTTTCACCGGTTGCATGCCACTCAGCAGACTGCCGATTTGACTCTGGAGTGAAATGGTGGATCCATGTTTCATCCATTGTGATGTACCGACGCAAAAACTCCGACTTGTTGCACGTAAACATGTCCAAACAGCTCTTTGAATCATCGATTCGTTGTTGTTTTTGCTCCGGTGTGAGCAAACGCGGCACCCATTTCGAAAACACCTTTTTCATAACCAAACTCGACAAATCAAGGACTCAAAAGTCCGCTATAGAGAACGCCAGAGTGCCAAGCGAGTACTCGAACGGATACAATGTATCCCAGAGAACCGCAGGACTCAAAAAGAAAAAGAGTCCTTTACCTGGGCCACTGCTAGGTTAGCGGAGCTTGACGGGGCACCGACCACTGAGACCGCCGCCAAAAGGCAGCGTTCTACAGAGGAAGAGGCCCCGACTGCCAAGAAGGTGCGCAGATCGCTCAGAACAGCAGCCACCTACAGCGACATGTTGAAAAGCAGTCTCATTAAGGCGGTCGTTGACCGCTCCGACCCTGACGGAAGTATTACTCCGTCAAACTGGAAACTGGTGGAAGATTTCCTCGCCGACATCTTTCTGGACGTCATGAAGGAGAATCCGGGCCCGGTGCCACAATACCAGATGTGCGGTTGGCATCAAGGCCACGTAAAGCTGGTTGCGTGTGCGGACAAGAGGGCCCTGGATCTCTTCTGCGTGGCTATTTCCAGAACGGGAGAGATCTGGCCGGGTGCTAAACTCGAGGTAGTACCCAGGGAATCGATCCCCAGCAGACCAAGGACTAGAGCCTGGATCCCATTAAAACCCACGGATCCGGCTAAAGTCCTCGAAACCCTCCAATTGTCCAACCCGATGATACCCACGCACAATTGGAAAATTGCCAAGTTGGAGGAGCTCAAAGGGTCTCGTTGTGCCACAATAATTGTGAACAAGGAGTCCCTTGAGCACCTTTCAAAGTTCAATGGTGTCGTGGCCTTCGGTTTTGGGCACATTAAACTGAGGGTATACAGGAAGGACGAGCAGACTGAAACCGGCGAAAGTGGCCCCCCAGGGCTGCTAGCCTCAACAGACTCTGGTGAAGGCGGCCAACAAGGGCTGCCAGCCACGACGGACCCCGGCAAAGGTGGCCCGCACGGGCTGCCAGCCGAGACGACTACCCTGGCAACAGAGGCGACAGATGACCAACCGTCTTCCTCAAAGCCGTTACGTCGCCTATCCCGGGCGGAATCAATCTCCTCGGGATCGGAGATGGCCACGGCTTTCGGGAATTTCTGGAGGGAGTCCGAGCTTCTCGCCGAAACGGACGATGACCTCGACGCTACTGTGGTGGAGGTAGACATGAGCGAAATAGACTATGGTCCGAGTAGTTCAGATAAACCTCCACCGCACTACTCCTCCGCCTTTCTAAAGGCGGAGACGACATCGCTCTCATCCAAGAACCATGGCTCGTAGCCAACAAGGTTTGTGGATTGAGAGCGACGAACTACAGGCTGGTCCATGCTAACAGCACAGGTAGACCCAGATCCTGTATCCTTGTGAAAAAATCACTAAATGCATATCTGCTCCCTAATTTCAGCGACGACGATCTGGTCTCCATCTCCCTGATGCTTAAGGGGAGATGCCACTGGTTCGCGTCTAGCTATATGGCTCATGACCATCCAGAGCCTCCACCGCCGGATCCAGTCAGGAACCTGGTAACTGAAGCCGCCAAGTCCAATACTGCGCTCGTGATTGGATGCGACGCAAATGCTCACCACTGTATCTGGGGGAGCACAGACATCAACGATAGAGGTGAGTCACTTTTTGATTACATTTCTACCTCAAACCTTCTTGTGTGCAATATAGGGCGCACTCCCACCTTTGTAACCAGAAATAGGGAGGAGGTTCTAGACCTCACCCTTGCCTCGGTGAATATAGCCGACAAGGTTAGGAAGTGGAGGGTATCCGATGAACACTCTTTTTCCGACCATAGGTATATAGAGTTCACTCTTGACAGCGACCCCCGGAGGGTTATAGCAGTAAACAACCCCAGGAAAACAAACTGGGAGCTGTTTACCCGCACAGTGGATAGGCACATCAAAACGATTCATATCTCTGAAATAAACACCCAAGCGATGCTAGAATCGGCTGTTAATCAACTTACTCTGGCATTTTCTAAGGCCCAAGACCTCGCCTGCCCTAAGTACATGCCCAGAGGGAAATATAAACCCCCCTGGTGGAACCATGATCTTAGTGAGCTTAGGAAACACTCTAGGACTCTCTTTAACAGAGCAAGGAGGACCAAAACTGAAGAAGACTGGGACCTTTATAAAGAATCCCTCAAGACCTACAAGAAAAGCCTCAGGGAGGCTAAGAGAAGCTCCTGGAGCGACTTTTGCGGCAATATTGAAAGTGTCTCCGAGACTGCAAGACTCAGGAAACTACTCGCCTCTTCCTCCTTTATTCCAAGTGCTTTACAAAACCCCGATGGTTCTTGGACATCATCAGAAAGTGAAGCACTTGAACTTCTTACAAATACCCACTTTCCGATCAGCCAACACGAAAAGCTGTTAGGAACTCAGGCCAGCACCAACTGTGTCGCCTCTATAAACAGTATCGTATCGATTGACAAAATCAAATGGGCAATCGCTGGTTTCCACCCGTTTAAATCGCCAGGACCAGACGGCATTTTCCCAGCACAACTTCAACATGCCGGACCGTTAATTTTAACACTCCTCAACTCAATATTCTCAGCCAGTATCGGTTTAAACTACATACCGGAACCACAGATAACTCATCATATAGATGTCCAGCCTCATACGACGAAAACGGCACAAAAATTTCAAGCTCTGAGTTACAGCTTTTTCCGCAAAGCTTTTTTACGCACACAGCTGCATGTGCTCATCCAGAACTTTTGCCGGATTGAATTAATTTATAATTTCTTTTCTTGCTTGCTGATATTTTTTTCTGCAACATACATTTATGATTTTAGCTACGACGATCACGTGCTGTATTTGGTGTAACAGGTAGACAGCACGTCAGATATCCGTAATTTCTTTTTCGTAAATTTCGCCTCGGGTTCAAGGCTGGGCGAGGACGCAAAATTTTTCTTAACATTTAACGCTTTTTTTATAAACCTTTTTAATCGGCTATAACGGAAATTAATAATGTGTTCAAAAAATGTGATATAAATGAATCGGCACTAAAAATTTTGTGCATGATCAAAGAATATAAAGAAAATAATTTTCTTTGGCATGATACATACACATCGTTGCTAAGGCAACGCATTGTCAATAGCTGCGGCGCCAGCAGGTCTATCCTCTGCGTCGGCGTAACTGTATTGCGACAATGAAGTGAACGCTGAACAGTTACATTCGTTTTGGCAGATTTAGCCGATCTTTTCATTTTTTTTGGGAAAAGCAAGTTCCTGGGCGTACCCAGCAACAAATTAAAGGGGGCAAAGACATAACTACATTTCCGAATTCAGAATATAAAATTCAAATAGAATAGAATATAGATTTCTGAGCATATGTATATAAAATATAGAATTATGTAGGGGGAGTTATCCTCCTCTACCTAGGTACGCCCATGAGCGCCTGTCATCATCAACCGAATCTTTTTGCTGTGTGGTTGTTTGTAACCGTATGCTGCGCTTGGTTGATTGATTTTAAAACTTGCGAACAATTATATGTGTCTCCAAAACCAAGGTAGGTAGGTAGGTTAAGTGGTCGCCTCTAGGGCATCACTTAGGCCATGCGGCCCATTGTGTTACCACGTGGTGGGGGAAACTTCACCTATCCGATTCCGGTATTCATTGGAGCCACTTGGAGGCTCTAACGAATTTGTAGATGATGCTCGGTGGCGTCTTTTCGAGATCAGACAGGCAGCTCAGAAAGTGCCTGCCCAGGTGAGAGAATCGCGTTCTCGCAAGCGCTGGACACGTACAGAGGAGGTGCTCGACGGACTCCTCGCAGTCCTCGTCCCTGCAGCTTCTGCAGAAATCGTTATAAGGCAGACCCAGTCTGTTAGCATGTAGGCCAATGAGGCAGTGTCCAGTAATGACTCCCACAACAATCCCTATCGAGGGTTTGTTCAGCAGGATCAGTTCCTTGGATCTGCTCTGGTTGGTCACTGGCCATATTTGTCTGGTTGTGGTGCACGTTTGTTCGTTGCGCCATCTGGTGTTCGCTTTGCTCAAGTATACCTTTCCAAGGTGTAGCTTGCAAGTGGTGAGTGGTATTCCCACTGCCTCCATAGCGCTGATGTGTTGCAGCTCCGTGCCTGCTCTTGCCAGCTCATCGGCTATACAATTACCCTCTATGTCCTTGTGCCCAGGCACCCAGCAGAGGTGCACTCTGTACTGCACTGAAATCTCATTGAGAGATTTGCGGCAATGAAGGGCGGTTTTCGAACGGGGGTGAGCGCTCAAGAGAGCTTGTATTGCTGCCTGGCTGTCGGTGTAAATAGTGATGTCCCTGTAGGATATCATATTAACTCTGAGCCAGGCAGCTGCCTGGCTAATGGCCGTGAGTTCGGCTTGGAAAACGCTGCAATGATCCGGTAGTCGGAATGATAGTCTGAGGTCCTGGTTTTTGCAGTATACACCGCAGCCGACCTTTTCATTCATCTTTGAGCCGTCTGTGTAGAAGGTGGCCATATTGTAGGCCTCTTCTGGCAGCTCTCGGTTCTCCCATTCGTCCCTAGAAGGGATCTTAGCACTAAAAAGTGGTTTTGATAGTGGTTTGGGGATAGTATAGTCAATCTCCTTTACATTGCATGGAATTCTGTTGACAATGGTAGCGTGTCCTACATCGGTTCTTGGCCATGGTAGTATCGCGTTGAGTCTAGCCGCGGAACAACTCGCCACAAACTCACCATATATGTCTATGGGGGGCAAGTGGAGAAGGGTTTCCAGGGCTTTGGTTGACGTCGTCTTGATGGCTCCTGTGATAAGCAGGGCTACCATCCTTTGGACCTTGGTAAGCTGGCTCACGTATGTGGACTTGCTCAGAGCTGTCCACCAGACTGTGACGCCAAACGTGAGGATTGGCCTAATTACCGCAGTGTAGAGCCAGTGAATGGCTCGCGGTTTTAGTCCCCAGCTTCTGCTGATAGCCCTTTTACACATGTAAAGGGCTGTTGTTGCCTTCTGGATTCGGTTTTCAATGTTAGGTTTCCAGGTTAGCTTCCGATCTAGGATGGTGCCTAAGAACTTGACTTTGTCCGTGGGTCGGAGGAGAGTGCCATTTAGAATGGGTGGGCTGAACCGCGGAATTATATGCTTCTTCGTGAAAAGTATAAGTTCCGTCTTTGCAGCGTTAACACCCAGTCCGCAGCCCCTCGCCCACGACGAGAGTGTATTTAGAGCCCCCTGAATGAGGTCACTCAAAGTCTCGACAAACTTCCCTGATACCAGGAGAGCGATGTCGTCAGCGTACGCCACCACGTGGCAATTCGATGCCGATAGCCTCATGATTAGAGGATTGACTGTAAGATTCCAGAGCAGGGGCGATAGTACCCCACCCTGGGGGGTACCTCTCGACACAAATCGGATGACTCTGGTGTCGCCAAGCTCTGTAAAGATTTCCCTCCTTCTCAGGAGGTTGCCGATCAAGCATATTAGCCGTTTATTTAGCTTCAGGTCGGTCAAAGCCGCTATAGTAGCTTCCGGCTGAATGTTGTTGAAGGCTCCTTCTATATCGAGGAAAGCCGCCAGCGTATATTCCTTGAGTGAAAGTGACCTCTCCACTCTATGGACCAGGTCATGGAGAGCCGTCTCTGTGGACTTGCCCTTAGTGTATGCATGCTGGAGTTCCGAGATTCCGCGAGCGTCAATTGTCTGGCGAATGTAGGAATCCAGCAGTTTTTCTAGAGTTTTCAGGAGAAAGGAAGTTAGGCTTATCGGCCGAAAGTCCTTTGCGGTGATATGGCAACTTCTTCCCCCTTTGGGGATGAAGACTACTTTCGCTCTGTTCCATTTTCGTGGTACGTAGGCGAGTCCAATGCATGCCTTAAAGATCTTGATTAACCAAGGAGCTAGCAGGGTCCTTGCCTGCTTCAGTTCCTCTGGCGTGATTCCGTCTGGACCCGGTGCTTTATGCGAGTCCAGGCTGTCGATGGCCCAGTTCAGACTCTCTGTACTTATTGCGGTATCGCTAAAGTCATGGTCTGATGGTGCGTCTGGATCGGTACACTCTACCGGAGAGACAGTGTTACCCGGAAAGTGTGTGTCGGTAAGGAGCTCAAGGGTTTCGGAGCTCGAGCTGGTCCAATCTCCATCTGTGGTTTGTATTGAACCCAAATACGTTGGACTAGTTGATAGGATTCTTCGAAGCCTGCTGATATCCGATACGTTCTCGACGTTCTCGCAGTAGGCCGATCATGAATTGTGTTTGGCAGATCTGAGTTCGCGCTTGTAGCGTCGAAGGGCCTCCTTGTAGGATGGCCAGTTATTGTCTGCCTTAGCCCTGTTGAAGAGCTTCCTGCACTCTCGTCGCAAATCAGCGATTTGCGTTGTCCACCAGTGTGGTTTGGGCTTGCCCCTAGGTATGACCCTAGGGCAGGAAGACTCGGAGGCCTTATTGCAGGCCGTAGTGACAATCTCCACCAGAGCCTCCAGCTCGCCCGTCGAGCAGGGTGCTGTAGGTTCAGGCGGTTGGAGATTGCGAAGAAGAATTTGCCTGTAATTGTCCCAATCCATCAGCCTCAAGTTTCTGAAGGGGGGTGGTTTCGGGACCAGTACGTTTATGCTAAATAGTATGTAGTTATGGTCTGAGAAAGAGATGTCATTGGACACCTTCCAGTGGCGGACCACATCGGCGTGGTCCTCCGAAACCAGAGTGATGTCTAGAACCTCCCTTCTGGTAGCCGTCACGAAAGTGGGCTCCCGACCAATATTACATATATAAAGATCAGATGCGAGAATGAAATCAAAAAGAGACTCACCTCTGTCGTTGGTGTCCGTACTGCCCCACATCTGGTGGTGGGCATTCGCGTCCGCGCCTATCACCAGGATCGCGCCGTCTTTGCGGGCTTCTTTGGTCGCTGCTTGGACTTCCGGCGCCGGTACCATCATGTGGTCATGGGCCATGTAGGCGGAGAGAATCCAGACTCCAAAACCAAACAATTCACTAATCAAGAGATCTAGAAACCAAATAAATTGTTCATTCATCTTTTTTTCACGGGTCGTAAAAAAGGAATATATATTTAAAAAGAAGCCATTAAAAAATTTTTGGCGGCTACAGTGAGGATTGAACCGCGAACTCGTCGTCCGAGACACTCCCGCTTACGCGTTTGACCATCAACACTCAATCCCGACTGGCTGCTTAAAAGGTGTGATAAGAGACAAGCGCCGTTTTGACTAGAAAATCACATATTTCTGTATCTCAAAACAGAGTACAATGCGTGTGAAGCGGTGTTTGTGTGAGTGACATTAGAGGCCAAAAAGCTCTTATCGGAGGCCAAATTTGTCGAACTTTTTGACACATTTTTTCCTTGGCCGCTGGACATCTATATGATGAGTTATCTGTGCCGGAACACTGGCGCAAAGTACGGGTGGTCTTCATCCCCAAAGCGGGCAAAAGCTCCCACACTAGCCCTAAGGATTATAGACCAATAAGCCTTTCTTCTTTTTTGTTAAAAACACTAGAGAGATTGCTGGATCTTTACTTACGACAAACGATCAGGCAGGATCTCATTTCGAAGGATCAGCATGCCTACATTAAGGGTAAATCTGTAGACACAGCTTTACATACCCTGACTTACACGATCGAAAAATCACTCGAACACAAAGAGTACACCTTAGCAACTTTCCTGGACATAGAGGGGGCTTTCAATAACGTCGAGCTTACAGCCATCACGGGCGCGCTCGCCAGGCTTGGGGTGGAGGGTGGCTTGGTAAACTGGGTGGATAATATTCTGCAGAGCAGAGTTATCTGCGCTGAACTGGGCGACTCTTCCACCTCGAGAGGGGTGAGCAGGGGCACTCCCCAGGGCGGAGTCCTCTCCCCCTCCTTTGGAACCTGGTAGTTAATGAACTGCTCCAGTCCCTGGGAGGGGGGTGCGGCAAGGTAACGGCGTATGCAGACGATATAGTTCTCACTATCTCGGGCAAGTTTCCCAACTCCATCAGAGATCTAATGCAAGTACTGCTTAACAAGGTAAACAGCTGGGTTACCAGTCGGGGATTAGGCATCAACCCTGGAAAGACAGACGTTGTCCTATTCACGAGGAAGTACAAACCCCCACCCATACCTCCTCTATCACTTAACAATACAGAAATCCCTTTCAAGAATGAAGCACAATTCCTTGGAATCATTTTTGACAAGAGGTTGAGCTGGAAACCGAACATCCTCAATAGGGTCAAAAAGGCAACGATTGCCTTATACACCTGCAAAAGGGCACTGGGGAAAACCTGGGGCCTAAAACCAAATATGACGCACTGGAATTACACGGCTGTCGTACGACCCATCTTAACCTACGGGTGCCTGGTTTGGTGGAATGCTTTGGAAAAAACACTGCTCCTCCAACACCTCCGCAAAGTTCAAAGGGCAGCCTGCGTCATCATCACGGGCGCTCTTAGGACAACACCAACTTCAGCTTTAGAAGCCCTGCTTCACCTTATTCCGCTAGATCTGCATTGTAGGAAATTAGCGGCTATAACAAGCTATAGGCTACGGGCTAACGGCCAATGGTCGGAGTCTAACCGGGGTCATGCCAGGATACTTACTCTCTTGAAGGAGTTCGGGGAACTGGATTCTTCACCCCCCCAATTGCAATTTAACAAAAAGTTCACAAGCACCATTCCAGACAGGAACAACTGGGAGGAAAGCTCAACATCCTTAATAGGAAACTCACACCAGATATACACCGACGGCTCCAAGTTAAACGGAGCTGTTGGTGGAGGCGTCTTTTCAGACTCACTTAGTATAAATTACTCTTTTAGACTGCCGGACCACTGCAGCGTATTCCAAGCAGAGGTTTCAGCCATTGAAGCTGCCCTGAATTTGATCAAAGAGGGCAGTGTCTCTAGGCGAGATATTAGCATTCTCTCTGACAGCCAAGCGGCTATCAGGGCCCTAGGGTCTCATGTTCTGGCTTCCAAAACAGTGATCAGCTGCCGCAAATCTCTTGACGAGATGGCTGAGCAGCTTAAAATCCACCTTATATGGGTGCCTGGTCACAGAGATATCCCGGGGAACTGCAGGGCAGACGAACTGGCTAGACAAGGAACGACTAGGGAGCTATCCTCAGAACTCGCCGGCTTAGGTATTCCATTGAGTACCTGCAAGCTGGTGATAGAGGAAGCGATGACCAAATCCGCTAACAATGCATGGGCGGCCTCAGAGACAGGCAAGACAGCGCAACAGATCTGGCCAAAGCTGGACTGGAAGCGCACCAAAAGTCTGCTAAACCTCAATAGGGGCACGTTCAGGGTTGTTGTCGGAGTCATCACTGGTCACTGTATCCTTGGTAGCCACGCCATTAGATTAGGGCTGGGCCACCTGGCCAACGACTTCTGCAGAAGCTGCAGAGACATAGAGGAGGAAGAAACAATTCTCCACCTGCTTTGTACTTGTCCTGCTCTTTGTAGGAAACGGAAAAAACATCTAGGGTTTTACCATACAGCCAACCTCGCGGACTTATCGGAGGTTGACGCCAAGAGCCTAATACGCTTCATCACCTGCTCGGGATGGTTTGAGACATCCTAACAACAAATAAAAGGGGTTAGAGATCCTGTGGTATCACAATGGGCCTAGCTTGGCCTAAGTGAGCTCTCATATGAGAGCTGCCACTACCACCTACCTACCTACCTAACCAAATGTTCGTGTATTATGGTGTGTACACTGCCTGCTGATATCTTTAGAATGTCAGCAATCTCCCCCACTTTCACTTTACGGTCGGACATAATGATTTTCAGTGTTTTTTCAACGTTTTCCGGAATAACAGCGTCATTTGCCCGTCCAGTAGATGGAATGTCATCGGTGTCTGTACGACCACGTTTGAATTCGGCATACCAATAACAAATGGTTCTTTTTGATGGAGCAGAGTCCGAATAATGTTTTTCAAGCCATTCCTGGCATTGAACAGTATTTTTTTTCATTAAAAAACAATGATAAATCAGCACACGGAATTGCTTTGAATTCATTTTTTTTGAAAACTCAAAAGTAGTGTCACTTAAAGCACTGTAACTTGTAAACTAATGGTCGGATTGACATATAATTTTGACAGTAAGCCTAACAAGGTTCACAATTTCGAAAAAAAATATTGATTTAGTATTAGTGCCGCCATCTATGTGTCAGTCACACACATTTTTGAACGAAGTGTTATAGAATATCAGCGCTTCTTATGTAAAATCGTGTTAAATTACATTTGAGGAATTCATGTAAACCGCAGTTTTTTCAGTAATTTTCAGTGCACGCAGTACTGCCACATTTTTACTTGTTTTCCACAGTTTCAATTTTACACGTGAACAACACCATTTGACAGTTCTTGTCATGCAGAATTGACGTCTGGTTGTCAAAAAGTGGCGCTCTTAATGTCGATCAAAAAAAGAATTAACGTTTGACAATTTTTAGTGTGCGATTCAAAATTTGTCTGAAAAACATGTGTCTACATATACAAGTGTGTGTGTCAGTGTGTGTTTTGTAGGTCGTTGAGATATGGAGGGGAAGAAAGCCTAAGGATATACCTTCCGAACAAAAAAAAAATTTATCGCAATACCTCGCACACACTGCACATACGAATTTTTTAAATAGTAACGTTGCGTATACGCAACAGAGGAAGGAAATGGGTTAACAAGTTACGCCAGGCTGGGAGCGGCAGCTTTAAATGTCTCTCTTCACCCTCTTATTTGTGAACGGTTGCTCTTTTTGTAGAATAAAGAACCTACTATTAGTGTTGATATTGTTTGTACAACTTTACTTTTATGTACAGATTTGGGTAACATTGTAAAATACATATACGCGAAATATAGCCCATGACACCAGCCTGATACGCAATAAAATATATTGTGGAATGAATACAAATGAAAGAATGAAATAAATTGAAATTGACAATTGTATGTGTTAGCAATTTGTGCGAAATTGTATGTTCCTTTCTTAATTCTGTTCAGCTTGCTGAAGAAGTAAAACAACTTTATTTTAATGTAGAATGTATTTTAGGATATGGACCTTAAACAAAAATTTAAAACAAAAACAATTGAGAAAAAGGTTTTACGTAAATAAAAAATTATCAAAAACTCTTCCATAGAAATTTACATTACATTTTTATTTTTGAATGGCCAAAAAATGTATAAGACATTCAGCAACACTATAACAATTAATACCAAATTATCTTTGTGGCATTCTATTAAATCTAACTAATTATAACATTTGTCCTACATAAACGCAGTTTTTAGAGTTTGAGGAGCAAATACTAAAAGATGCAACCAACAATTCATTCCTAACAAAAAGCAACTCTGATTTGGCCCCCTTATTTTGACGGCTCTCTGAGCCTGGCGTACCTTGTTAATATACCTTGTTCTGGATTACCGAATACGAGCACTGCAGTGTTCGCTATTCACCGAATATGAATAGAAACGAGAAGCGACGCTCGCTGGTTCTCGTTTCTATTCGTTTCGTTGTACACTTTCCTCGAATACCAAGTACCTGAACAGTATGTACAGTAGTGTTGTCGCCAAAATGAATATATTCATGCAGGACATTAATGGAAATTCAATTTGCTTTTCATCTTGTGCAGTTGCTCGTATTATTTTCAATCGCTTCAGCGCACACACAAGCAACACGCACATTTATTTTTAGACGGACACACACACTTGCATATTCAAATTTGCAAACGGTACGCCGCACAGTGTCGCGATCCCATATAAGCCGTGGCCAAAAATACTTAGCGTTGTCCTATCTCGATGAAACTTGGTGAGATCGTTTTCGGGGTGAAAATTAAGAAATTTGGAAAAAATCATTTAAATTGGACCACTGCCACGCCCACCCCCCTTACGAAAGGAACTGTAATATTGAAATAACTTGCTTAATATTAGTGATAGAATTATGAAATTTTGTATTTGTGCTTAAAATAATGACCTAAAAGCTCACACAAAATGGGCGGTCTGCCACGCCCACTTTCAAAAATATTTGCATTTTACTACAACTACAACTGTATTTTTTAAAGGCTGTTTACAATACCGTTCCACGATGTGATTTTAATTTTTAAGCTTTCTTAAACCTTAAAAGTGGACGTGGCAGCTGGAGAATATTTATTAAGTGGCCAAAACTTTTCCTTCATAAATTCGTGTATTAATTTTTTGAGCTTGTGATACCATATTTTGGTATAAATGTTTAAATTTTTAAAGTGGGCGTGACATTCTGCCTACTTTTGATGATACGAACAAAGTGCCCACCTTGTCTTTTATATAGCTCATCATTGTAACAGCTGTTTTGCCGCAGTTTTCATTGTGCGTCGCAAGCCATACTTCGAAAAAATCAAAATTTTTTACTGTAGGTGCCACTACAAGAAGTATATTTTTAAGTGGGGACGCAGGTCGACGCAGCTAATTTTTTTTTTATTTGAAAGACCGTACTTGTGTCTTTGTTTTTCACTAATCACTGGTGAAATGTATTGAGACGTTTTCTTTTGATCGTATCCCAAAGTTTGCGATTTTTCTCACTTTTCGTGAGACAGGCCGGGTTTTTTTAAAGCAACGTAACTTCGCATATGCTGATCATACCAAAACAAAAAAGTAGTACCTACTTGCCCAAACTCTATATTTTTCTTACGTACGTAATTTGTATCCATACGTAGTACCTGTAAGCTAAAAATGCTACTTACATTTAGCATAAAAATAGTGAGTTGCTTTGGCGAAAATGTGTTCCAAGAAAAGGCTCAACTTTGTGGATGGCTCCTGCTTACATTTATTATTTGTTTTAAGAAATATTTTGGATTTGTCTTATTGGGAGTATTATCTCAACATATATGTAAAAAAATATCATGTTTGCAACATCGACTTTTTGTATTTTTGGCCACACTCGCGACACTGTGCGCCGCGGCGCGCCGCACAATGGGGTAAACATGCCGAAAACCCGCGCATTACGGCTTATCTTAAAGTTACGGGCCTAACTTTTTTTTGGAATTTTTTGTAATCTGTATGCATGTAGCAGTCAGAAAACGCTTTTTGCATGTAAATTGGACCAAAATTGGCTGCTATATAGCCATTCAAAGTTGGGCGTTTTTATACTCAATTTCATTTTGTCGACGTAACTTTTTTCATGGGTGTGCAAAAATCTCAATAAAATCGTTGTCTATAAATATAATCAATTAGTTTTTAGCACACATAATAGGCATATTCCTACAATTAATTTGACATATAATTCTTTTACATGGCACATTTTCTTGTAAAGATATAAGTTCTCAAAGTTTATTCACGTCTCTTAGTAAGAAAACAAATATATATGAACTGAAAACATTTTAACGCGCGTATGGGTCGGTACGTTTATAACACTTGGTGCATATATGTAGTTGTTTACGTCGGTGGAGCGGGGGAAATCAAACGCGGGGTTCGGGTTTAAATGTCTTTATTGGTCGGGTGTCGAATAAAGAGTGTACACGAATAACAATAAACATTGAACGAGAACAACGTCCTAAGCCAGGGAGCATAAATAAGGGGAACATTAGTACAAGAGGATAAGGAAAGGAAGGGATTGGAGGTGGGATCGACAGATCACTGAACAACCACAGCACTCATTTAGCCAACGCGGCCGCCATTGCAGAGTGCAATTGATTAAGTAGCCGGGGGGAGGGTTGGCGTGATGTGGCTGACGTCTGGCGGGTCGTGGTGCGGCTTACGGTTGACTGGCTGTGGGTGCGCTTAGTAGTGCGCCGATGACCTCTTTGCGGGGGACGATCGATCCGGCCGTGCGGGGCAGTCTGGAAGGCACCTGCTGCGATGGTCGGCTGAGCTGCAAAAAGGGAGATGTCAGTTATTTGGAAATAATAAGCATTGAGGTGACATCGTGGGAATGAGAAAACGTCGCTGAGCTGCGGGGTTCGCTTGAGCTACAGCCGGGAGAATATGGGAAAATACATATATAAATTGGCTGCATTGCCATTTCATTTCTTTAGGGGGAATGAGAAGTTCGAGCGAGAGTTATGAGGGGTTTACTTGTGTGCTCGTAGGGCTCGATAGAAGCAGGAGAACCGACCGAGAATGTCGGTTTGCTCTTCGAGAGGGTGATGGCAATCAACCGCTCTTTGATCCGGAGTTGGAACTGTGTGAGCATGACCGTTTGGCTCAGCATCGAAGAATTGCTGGAGCCGTTCCACCTAAGAGGGAGATCTTATAGATCTTGGAGTTTATACCCGATCAGTCCGACGTCTGCGGGATTTGCAGCTCTTGGAGCATGTCGCACCGGAGTGGCGACTGTCCTCTTTTCGGACCCGGGATGGAGTCGGTGCAATGAGGAATTACAAGAGTTTGCAATTTCCGCCAGTTGCTGTGAATGTGGGCCGTTTTTGGCGAACCCTTTTGGGAGACCTCATTAGAGGCGAAAGCCATCCTGCGGGATCAAAACGGTTGGCAACGAAGGGGGAATTTGCCGGTTTGGGAATGAGTTTGCAGGAGTGGTGGGTTCAAAGCGATTTTCCATTATTTCCGGGGGTGGAAACCCTACGGGATTGAGGGCGGCAATCACTTGTGAAAGGGCTTTCTTTAGTGCGCGAAGATTATTTTGAAGGGCGGGTCCAGTATGCATATGGCGACTTGATACCTCTGTGGCACATGTCAAATGCGAAGGGGGTACTGGACCGCTTAATACCCAACCGAATACTGTATGCTGAGCAAGTAAGCTGCCACATACATTTCGGTGGATACCTTCGAGCATGATCTGCGGGATGAGATCACTGCCAATCACTAAATCGATCTGCGCTGTCTCGAAGGGGTTTGGATCAGCGAGTTCTAGCATGGCGAAATCTCTCATATTAGGGGGGTTTATATGAGAAGGTGGGAGCAATTTCGTAAGCTCTTGGAGCACGATAGCTTGCACGGGGAGTTTCGTGCTAGTTTGAGGGACTGCCAAAGTCTTCTTGACTTTGGCATGTATGATTGGCATTTTGCACAATCTGACCGCACATGCCCGAGATTTGAAAGGGCGATTTCTCGATTGGCAATGTACGGCGTTTCTGGACCTTCGAAGAAATGAAGGTACGCTGAGAGGCTTGGTCGATCAACGCTCGAACTTTGAACAACTTTCCCGAGTGCTCAATGGACACCAGTGCCGTAGGCAGAAGGGATTGGGTGCCATTAATGGAGTGGAGAGCTAGTACTTTGGGCGTACTTTGCCTGGAAGATGTGCGGGGTTGCGCATCCGAAAGGGGGGAATAAGTAACGGAGTTGTTATGCTATCGTTTTGGAGCTGTTGCGACCTGTGGAGTGGTCGAATGTGACCAGTTAGGAGTTTGAGAGGGTTGCGCATTGCCTTTAGGGAAATGAAGCATGGAATGGTGCTTCTTTTGGCAATATACGCACGTAAAATTGCTTGTACAATCTTTAGTGAGATGCGAGGTAGCAAGACAATTTACGCAGAGATTGTGCTTCTTAACGTATTTTAATCGACTCTGGGGGGTGAGTCCTTTGAAGTTCTGGCAAGTTGGTTGAGACGGTTTCGGCTTAGAAGGGCGAATACTTTGCAGCCGTTCAAGTACCTCATATCTGCCGGTCAGGAACTCATCCATTTGCGACCAGGGTGGCAGATCCTTCCGGGATGTCAATGATTGCTCCCATAGAGCGGGTGTTTCTTGGGGCAATTTTGTAGAGCATATATAAACGAGTAGCGGATCCCAATTGTCAGTATCTACGGCCTGGGAATTGAGAACAGAGAGACAATTGTTGATAGTGCTCTGGATCCGCTGTAGTGCCTCACTATTTTCGGTGTGGGCTGGAGCGATATTCAGAAGGGATCTAATCTGGCTGTCAACGAGTATGCGTTTATTTTCAAAGCGTGATTTTAGGGCTTCCCACGCGAGTCCGAAATTCTCATCAGTTAATGCATATTGCTTTACAATAGCACCGGCTTTGCCTTGCGTTTTGTATCGGAGGTGATACAACTTTTGGGCTGGAGTGAGCTGGGGGTGGTTGATATAAACCGCGGTAAACATGTCCCGAAAGGACGGCCATTGCTCATAGCCCCCGAAAAAGGTTTCGGTATCACAAGGCGGAACTTGTAGGCAAATGTAAGGGGTATTTGCTGGTTCTAAGGGTCGAACCGGTTCCATAAGTGCAGCGGGCTGGGGGGACTGAGTTTGGAGCATCTCAATAATGTCCAACATCTAAGCCATGCACAACTCATACTGGTCTGTGCAGGCGTCGATTTTTTGACTAGACGACTCTTTGAAACCGTCGGGCTGGCTGTTGTCTTCAGCAATGAAGACTGCCTCTTGTGCGCACAAAAGCCTCTCCTATTGGGCTTGCAAATTTTATTGCTTAATTTGGACCAGGGATTTGGTCAAATCCTCAATGGGAGCCGATGAAAATTGTGTGCATAATTGCACGAGTCTATCGGATTCGAATGTAAATTTAGCAACACTGGGATCGGTTGCTTTGGGACTAGAGAGTTTGGAGCGAGTGTTTGGTGGCTCCCGAGTGACAGGAACTGTCAAACGTGCACTGGCTGATTTTGGGTATCTGGAGGACGGAGTCTCCATTGTGATAAGTTGGCGTTTAGGGGATCGCTCAGCAGACATTTTGGTCAGAAAAGCTCGACAAAGGGTAAAAGGTTTGAATAACGGGTTATAACTAAAAATCTGCACTAATTTCCATGGCTTGCTATTTTGTTCTTTTTATTTTTAAAATACTAATATTATGCAATTAGCGAATTGATTGCATCATCTTTTTAACGTGTAATTTGTAATAGCTTACAAATTCAATTAGTGCGTAAAATGGCTTCCAGGCAGCAATACCTCCGTGAGCGCGTTGTAAATTTTTATAAAAAACATGAAGACGCAGGAAAACAGTTTACGTGTGTGCATTTTATGGTGGAAGGCGTCTCCAGAAGAACAATTTACTCAATGCTAAGTACTCTGAAAATAGAAAGGCAACCGGGTTCTGGAAGAAAGCCGACTATTATGACGCCGAAAAACATTCGGAAGCTGAAGACTGCGTTCAACAATAAGGATTGCATAAGTCAAACCGAAGCCGCACGAAAATTCGAATGCTCACAGCCATATATCTGCAAAACGTTAAACAGATTAAACATTAAAGCCAGAAAAAAGCAGCGTTGTCCAGGGTACACTGAAGAGCAGATAAGGCAAGTGAAATCGCAATGTCGGTGGATGTGCAAGAATTTGAGTGGAAAATCATTCATTTTGGATGATGAGAGCTACTTTTCACTCAGCGGTCCGCAAATGCCGGGCAACGATATTTATTACACAAACGATGTGTCTACAAAGCCTCCTGAGATAAAGTACAAATTAAAAAAAAAATTGGAGTCCAAAGTTATGCTCTACATAGCTGTTTCTGCTAAGGGTATTTCTGAGCCATTCTTTAAACCAAATGGGCTAGCAATAAATCATGTGACGTACATTAATCAATGTTTGGACAAAATTTTGATTCCTTTTATACATAAACATCATAAAAATGATGAAATCGTATTTTGGCCGGACAAAGCCTCTTCTCATTATGCAAATGCGACATTGGAGTTCTTGGTCGACAAAAACATCTACTTTGTTACTAAAGAGAAGAATCCAACAAACTTACCACAATGCCGACCGATTGAGGATTTTTTTGGAGAAGTCAAAGCTTTAGTGTATAAAAATGGTTGGAAGGCCCAAAATGTGAAGCACCTGACACGTCGCATCCGGAAGTGCCTCAAGGAAGTTGATGTAATGGTGTACAACGTGCTTGCTCATGTATCCTGACTAAACTACGACGGGTTGCTGACAATGGCCCGTATTTTGAAGTTCATTAATTTTTTCCTTTTTAAAATAATATAATTGTACTACATGGAATAGCTTACTTTTGTGTTTATAGTATATTTTGAGTTACGCTGAAATAAAATTTGTGCAGATTTTTAGTTATAACCCGTTACATATATGTGTATGTAAATGTAGGGTATTGGACGAAATAGACGTGTAGTCTAACCGCGTCCGCGCGAACGATATTGTAAAATGGGAAGAGTTGAGAATGAGCAAATTCGTTTAACCGAATATATATTTTTGTCGAGCAAAAAAGGGTTACACCCGTGTGTGCAAATGTGAAATATGTGTGTATGGGTAATAAGGTTAGGTTAGGTAGGGAAGGGTGTGTGCGTCCCAAGGGCAGCACTTCCACTCGGAGGCCAAAATGGCCCATTGTGAATCCCTTCATGGAAGATTCTGGAGCTAACCAGTGGCTCTCAGTTCGGGCAAACCAATTCGACCTCTTGATGAAGGAGAGTAGATCCGATATTTCAACGACTGCTGCGCAGGCCAAGTCTACCAGGAACCTTGACCCCAAGGTACGGAGTCGGCGTTCCTGCAGAGCCGGGCAGTGGCACAGGTAGTGTTGGATCGTTTCCACTTCTTCCTCATCTCCACAGCTTCTGCAGACATCACTGGACGAGAGGCACCATTTGACCAGCATAGATCCAATGGCGCAGTGTCCAGTGATGACTCCAACAAGCTGCCTAATAGAGGTTCGACTCAGGGACAGTACATATCGTGTTTTCCTCACGGAAAGGGAAGGCCATATTGCCCGGCAGGTACTTCAATCAGTTCTGCTCCACCATGAGGACTCGATGTAAGTTTTACTCAACCTGTCGATACGTAAATACAGGGCAGATATCGGAGGGAGCACAGAGTTATCCCATTCGGTGAGAGGCAGGGCGACCCCCTTTCTTGCCATCTCATCCGCTGCCTCGTTTCCTGCCACTCCAGAGTGGCCCGGAACCCAGCAGAGAGTGACTCGGTGATGTCCGATGCCGCGAAGTGCAGTGCGACAACTCTGCACTACCTTTGATTTCACAGTCGCTGATTCCAGCGCTTTAAGGGCTGCCTGACTATCCACACAGATTGTGATATCCGTGGGTGATAAGCCGCTGTCGCGGATTAATTCAGCAGCTTTCCAGATTGCATAAATCTCCGCCTGAAAGATGCTACAGAGGTCCGGGAGTCTGAAAGACCGTTGAGCCCCTAGTACATCTGAGTGGAGACCAGCTCCTGTACCTTCCTCCATCTTAGAACCATCTGTGAAGATGGTGATGGAGGCGTCTCTTGTCACACTTGTAAGTCCCCATTCTTCCCTTGAAGGAAAGGAGGTAAGTGCGCGCGAATCAAAATCCAGGTATGGAATCAGATAGTCCGTGCAGGAATCTAATTGATGTTCCGTACCTGGCCTCGTAAACGACCTTAGGATCCCAGAGTGTCCATAAGCGTGCTCTTTCCACAAGTTGGCCTCTCTCAGCCTGAGAGCGCCTTTAGCGGCACAGCACTTAATGAACTGCTCTATTGGGTGGAGATGTAGAATCATCTCTAGGCCTGCCTCTAGCCGCCAGTCTCTGCACCTTCATCAGTTGCGTCGCCAAGGACCTGGTGTCCGTGGCCGGCCACCAGACAATGGCTCCGTAACATAAGATCGGCCGAATGACCGCTGTATACATCCAGTGGACAATGCCCGGCCGCAATCCCCACTTTTTCCCGAAGGCCTTCTGACAAACGTAGAAGGCATTCAGGCTCTTCTTCACCCGCTCTTCCACGTTGCGTCTCCAAGAAAGCTTGGAGTCGAGTGTGGTGCCAAGGTATTTCACCTCGGGTGAGAGGGTGATAGTGATGCCGCTGAGTTTCGGCAGCCTAAACTCCGGTATTTTGTATCTCCGGGTGAACAGTACCATAACCGTCTTTGAGGGGTTAACTCCTAGACCGTTATGCTCTGCCCACCTAGAGAGTTCTCCTAAAGCAGACTCCATGAGATCACTGATGGTGGAAAGAAATTTTCCAGGGATCAGGATAGTGACATCGTCCGCATATGCTACTACTCGCAGCCTCCTGGATTCGAAGATCTCGAGGATGTTGTTTATCACAAGCAGCCACAACAGAGGCGAAAGGACGCCCCCCTGAGGTGTGCCCCTTGTGGTTAACCTCCTCACCGAGCACGAGCCTAGGCTGGAGTGAACCCTTCTGCTACTAAGCATATCGCTGGTCCACCTCACCACTTTCTCGTCTACTTCGAATTTTCTAAGTGCACTGGTTATTGCCTCTAGAGTGACGTTATTAAAGGCCCCCTCAATATCGAGGAAAGCGGCTAACGTGACGCTCAGCGATTTTTCGATCGTCTGAACGACCTCATGCAAGGCGCTGTCTACAGATTTTCCCCTGCAATACGCATGTTGCGTCCTGCAGAGTCCCCTGGACTGTGCCACTCCCCTGACATAGACATCTACCAGCCTCTCCAAAGTCTTAAGAAAGAACGATGACAGGCTGATCGGTCTGTAGTCTTTTGCAGTGATGTGGTTTGACTTCCCCGCCTTGGGGATGAACACCACCTTAACCTCTTTCCAGGCGCGTGGTACATAGCCCTGTTGGAGAGATTCCCGAAAGATTCGCACCAAGACTTTGACCACTGTCTCCTTAGACCATTGCAGCATAGCCGGAATGACACCATCGGGACCCGGAGATTTGTACGGGTTGAAGGTGTCTATCGCCCATGCCACTTTGACCTCATCGATAATCTCCTGAACTAATACATCCGGTCGTGACGAGTGCTGTCTATGAAGCGTTGTCGTCTCAACAACACTTGTGCAACCGGGAAAGTGGGTGTTCATGAGAGTCTCTAGAAGCTCCTCTCTCGATTCTGTCCACGAGCCGTCAGATTTCCTAATGCTGCTAGGGGTATGTGATGCCCCAGCTAGCACTTTGCGAAGTCTGGCGGCCTCGTTAACATTGTCGAGGGATTCGCAGTAATTCCTCCAATCATCCCGCTTGGCCGCCTTAATAGTCTTCTTAAACTTATTAAAGCTGGCCTTGTAGGCTCCCCAGTCTTCTTCAGTTCGGTATTGAAGAGACGTCTAGTATCTGTTCTAAGTTGTCTTAACTCTGGGAGGAGCTCGACTTTTAGGAAAGGATTCGTTAAAAGACTTGTTAAGTACTTTCGTTAGAAGATTTACTGACCTATCAATGTTGTTCCTCTCGAATGTAGCTCTCGCTTTGCGCGCTGCCAGTTTCTGAGAAACTAGTGCACTGAATCTAGGCCAGTTAGTCTTCCTCGGATTCCTATAGGTTTGTGGACTTCCAACTTCTATGGCCACTGAAAAGACTATACGGTTGTGGTCCGAGAACGAACATTCCGTCAGTACTTTCCAATCGACCACAGAGATGGTGTTGGAGTCGGTAACTAAGGTAATATCTATTACTTCCTCCCTAATCCTGTTGTGGAAAGTCGGCGTATTGCCTCTATTACACAGCACAAGGTTAGAGCTAAGAAGAAATTCAAAAATTGACTCACCCCTACTATTTGTGTCGGAACTTCCCCACAGCATGTGGTGTGCATTGGCGTCACACCCGATGATGAGGTCGAGCCTGCGTGATCGGGCGTGCGCAGCAAGGTCCCGGACTTCCTTCGGCGGTGGTTCCTCTCCTTCGAAAGGCATGTATGCGGACGACAGAATCAGGTCTCGCCCCCTCGTGTCGTTCGCATGTAGCCACACACAGGTCACCAGTACTGTATTGAGATAAGAGAAACAGATTAATGTACTTTCTATACACAATACAGGCTCGTATCTTACCTTCACCGCGCGAATGAAGTACTCTGAATTGACTTGACCCCAATCCACAAACGTTTCCTCTGACGAGCCAGGGTTCCTGGATCAAGGCCAAGTCAACTTCCTCCTCCTCCAGGAATTGCATAAGATCGTGGGTGGCGGCTTTAGAGTGGTGCAGGTTTATCTGCACTACCTTCAGCCTTTCCCTGTGTGGCGCGCTCCTTATTGGGGAAACGAGCTTTTAGGGAACCCAAGCCGAACTTAACAACACCAGAGGAGTCTCGCAGATGAGTGAAGGACGGTTGGTCAACAGCGACCACGAGGTCCTTACCCGTCTCATTTTTGCTAGTAGTGGAGGAAATTACTCTCCACTCTCCAGTATTAAGGCCGCTGTTCTGCCGACCTATCAGCTTCAACGTGTCGTCATCCTCCATGACTGGAGGCGGGACCCACAGTGTGACGATAGGTCGGAGAGGCAATCGGTCGCGAGGTATGACCTCGAGTTTTGCTCCCTGCCAGAGAGGCTCAAGACCGCCGATTGTGCGCACCAGGAAGTTGAGTGACCGCCTGTTGCCACAACCGACGATTTTGACGCCCTTCTGCCAGCCAGCGCCGTCGAAGTCGATTTCATCGTCCGCCGCCCCGAGCATCGCTCGCAGAATGCGCGCCTCAACAGAGAGCCAGTTTTCCGGGCGAATTTTCCCATCGGGATCGCTCCGGTCCACTACGGCAATCTGCAGCTCCTGTGGAGAGGAGAAGCTGGCTGAGGGTTTCAGCTTTTTCCCCTCCCCTGTAGGCTGATCGACCCCCGATCTACCCCTTTTGACAGCCTTTTCCACTATGGTGGAAGTGGGCTTTGTCGAGGTGGATGGCTTCTGATCAGCCTTCCGCATTGACGAGGCAGCCATGGCACTGTGTCCAGGCTTCGCCGCTCCTGCTCTGTCCGGCCGTACAGCTGTAGCGGCCGTGGCCGTGGCCCTAAAACCAGGCTTTGCCGCCGTTGCTGTACAGGTGGACGACTGTGCAGCAGCGGCCCTGTCTCCAGGCGTTGCTGCAATAGTCAAAGTCTCAGCACCAGAAGTCGTCACCTGCTTCTTTTCGAATTTAGCCACGATCTTCTGGTGCTTCTTTATCAGCTCCTTCTCCTTGTCAGACAAGGATCCGGGCTCCTTACTCATTTTTCGGAGAAACGCAAGCGAGCGCCGGTAGCCATTTCTGGCTTTCTTCGCAGCACTGCTCGCCTTGCGTTCCCCCTCCGATGAAATTCCAGGAGTGGAACCCGTGGCCGCAGGCTCGTCCCCCTCCTCCAGGAGTGCCGCCTCCGCCCCAGAGTCCACCGACCCGGCGCTGCTACCCTGCGAGAGAATCATAGATTCCCCCTCTATAGCAGCGTCGAGTCGGAGGCCCCGGAGCTGAGGCACCACCCCCGAAAGTGAGGGGCTAGCCTGTGCGATGGTCTCCTGCGCCTTTTGCCTGCTTAGAGCAGGTCTGGGCGCCTCCTGCTTCCCAGTAGCATTAGTAGACCGTGCAGCCTGGGGTCCCGCTGCACAGCCTAAGCGGTCGTTGGATGACGACGCCAGACAGCCCGCTCGCCCACTGTCTACCGCCGGTACTGGGGATCCGACTCCCTGCACCGTAAAAGAGTCCTTATGGGAGCCCTCCAGAATGGTTTTGATGAAGGGGGTCGCCTTCCCCTGTGGCGTTTCTTTGACATCTATCACGCCACCAAAAGATGATAAGAAAACAGCCGCTCCTAACATGGAGATCAGACGCTGACCAGGGAGCCGCCCACTGTGGGTCAGACGCTCCTGGATTTCCGCAGCTCAAACTTTGCCGGCTGAGAAGATGGGCTCCAACAGCCGCCCAGGGACCGCCCGGTTACCGAAGCAACCTACGTGGAGGCGTTGAGTCCGCTTGGCCTGGTACCCATAAGGATCGCAGCCGAAGATGCAGACCATGTCCCCATCCGTGCAGTCAGGTGCTTTACCTTATGGACCCAAACCCTGATCCCCTGAAGCTGAAGACTGCGTTCAACAATAAGGATTGCATAAGTCAAACCGAAGCCGCACGAAAATTCGAATGCTCACAGCCATATATCTGCAAAACGTTAAACAGATTAAACATTAAAGCCAGAAAAAAGCAGCGTTGTCCAGGGTACACTGAAGAGCAGATAAGGCAAGTGAAATCGCAATGTCGGTGGATGTGCAAGAATTTGAGTGGAAAATCATTCATTTTGGATGATGAGAGCTACTTTTCACTCAGCGGTCCGCAAATGCCGGGCAACGATATTTATTACACAAACGATGTGTCTACAAAGCCTCCTGAGATAAAGTACAAATTAAAAAAAAAATTGGAGTCCAAAGTTATGCTCTACATAGCTGTTTCTGCTAAGGGTATTTCTGAGCCATTCTTTAAACCAAATGGGCTAGCAATAAATCATGTGACGTACATTAATCAATGTTTGGACAAAATTTTGATTCCTTTTATACATAAACATCATAAAAATGATGAAATCGTATTTTGGCCGGACAAAGCCTCTTCTCATTATGCAAATGCGACATTGGAGTTCTTGGTCGACAAAAACATCTACTTTGTTACTAAAGAGAAGAATCCAACAAACTTACCACAATGCCGACCGATTGAGGATTTTTTTGGAGAAGTCAAAGCTTTAGTGTATAAAAATGGTTGGAAGGCCCAAAATGTGAAGCACCTGACACGTCGCATCCGGAAGTGCCTCAAGGAAGTTGATGTAATGGTGTACAACGTGCTTGCTCATGTATCCTGACTAAACTACGACGGGTTGCTGACAATGGCCCGTATTTTGAAGTTCATTAATTTTTTCCTTTTTAAAATAATATAATTGTACTACATGGAATAGCTTACTTTTGTGTTTATAGTATATTTTGAGTTACGCTGAAATAAAATTTGTGCAGATTTTTAGTTATAACCCGTTACATATATGTGTATGTAAATGTAGGGTATTGGACGAAATAGACGTGTAGTCTAACCGCGTCCGCGCGAACGATATTGTAAAATGGGAAGAGTTGAGAATGAGCAAATTCGTTTAACCGAATATATATTTTTGTCGAGCAAAAAAGGGTTACACCCGTGTGTGCAAATGTGAAATATGTGTGTATGGGTAATAAGGTTAGGTTAGGTAGGGAAGGGTGTGTGCGTCCCAAGGGCAGCACTTCCACTCGGAGGCCAAAATGGCCCATTGTGAATCCCTTCATGGAAGATTCTGGAGCTAACCAGTGGCTCTCAGTTCGGGCAAACCAATTCGACCTCTTGATGAAGGAGAGTAGATCCGATATTTCAACGACTGCTGCGCAGGCCAAGTCTACCAGGAACCTTGACCCCAAGGTACGGAGTCGGCGTTCCTGCAGAGCCGGGCAGTGGCACAGGTAGTGTTGGATCGTTTCCACTTCTTCCTCATCTCCACAGCTTCTGCAGACATCACTGGACGAGAGGCACCATTTGACCAGCATAGATCCAATGGCGCAGTGTCCAGTGATGACTCCAACAAGCTGCCTAATAGAGGTTCGACTCAGGGACAGTACATATCGTGTTTTCCTCACGGAAAGGGAAGGCCATATTGCCCGGCAGGTACTTCAATCAGTTCTGCTCCACCATGAGGACTCGATGTAAGTTTTACTCAACCTGTCGATACGTAAATACAGGGCAGATATCGGAGGGAGCACAGAGTTATCCCATTCGGTGAGAGGCAGGGCGACCCCCTTTCTTGCCATCTCATCCGCTGCCTCGTTTCCTGCCACTCCAGAGTGGCCCGGAACCCAGCAGAGAGTGACTCGGTGATGTCCGATGCCGCGAAGTGCAGTGCGACAACTCTGCACTACCTTTGATTTCACAGTCGCTGATTCCAGCGCTTTAAGGGCTGCCTGACTATCCACACAGATTGTGATATCCGTGGGTGATAAGCCGCTGTCGCGGATTAATTCAGCAGCTTTCCAGATTGCATAAATCTCCGCCTGAAAGATGCTACAGAGGTCCGGGAGTCTGAAAGACCGTTGAGCCCCTAGTACATCTGAGTGGAGACCAGCTCCTGTACCTTCCTCCATCTTAGAACCATCTGTGAAGATGGTGATGGAGGCGTCTCTTGTCACACTTGTAAGTCCCCATTCTTCCCTTGAAGGAAAGGAGGTAAGTGCGCGCGAATCAAAATCCAGGTATGGAATCAGATAGTCCGTGCAGGAATCTAATTGATGTTCCGTACCTGGCCTCGTAAACGACCTTAGGATCCCAGAGTGTCCATAAGCGTGCTCTTTCCACAAGTTGGCCTCTCTCAGCCTGAGAGCGCCTTTAGCGGCACAGCACTTAATGAACTGCTCTATTGGGTGGAGATGTAGAATCATCTCTAGGCCTGCCTCTAGCCGCCAGTCTCTGCACCTTCATCAGTTGCGTCGCCAAGGACCTGGTGTCCGTGGCCGGCCACCAGACAATGGCTCCGTAACATAAGATCGGCCGAATGACCGCTGTATACATCCAGTGGACAATGCCCGGCCGCAATCCCCACTTTTTCCCGAAGGCCTTCTGACAAACGTAGAAGGCATTCAGGCTCTTCTTCACCCGCTCTTCCACGTTGCGTCTCCAAGAAAGCTTGGAGTCGAGTGTGGTGCCAAGGTATTTCACCTCGGGTGAGAGGGTGATAGTGATGCCGCTGAGTTTCGGCAGCCTAAACTCCGGTATTTTGTATCTCCGGGTGAACAGTACCATAACCGTCTTTGAGGGGTTAACTCCTAGACCGTTATGCTCTGCCCACCTAGAGAGTTCTCCTAAAGCAGACTCCATGAGATCACTGATGGTGGAAAGAAATTTTCCAGGGATCAGGATAGTGACATCGTCCGCATATGCTACTACTCGCAGCCTCCTGGATTCGAAGATCTCGAGGATGTTGTTTATCACAAGCAGCCACAACAGAGGCGAAAGGACGCCCCCCTGAGGTGTGCCCCTTGTGGTTAACCTCCTCACCGAGCACGAGCCTAGGCTGGAGTGAACCCTTCTGCTACTAAGCATATCGCTGGTCCACCTCACCACTTTCTCGTCTACTTCGAATTTTCTAAGTGCACTGGTTATTGCCTCTAGAGTGACGTTATTAAAGGCCCCCTCAATATCGAGGAAAGCGGCTAACGTGACGCTCAGCGATTTTTCGATCGTCTGAACGACCTCATGCAAGGCGCTGTCTACAGATTTTCCCCTGCAATACGCATGTTGCGTCCTGCAGAGTCCCCTGGACTGTGCCACTCCCCTGACATAGACATCTACCAGCCTCTCCAAAGTCTTAAGAAAGAACGATGACAGGCTGATCGGTCTGTAGTCTTTTGCAGTGATGTGGTTTGACTTCCCCGCCTTGGGGATGAACACCACCTTAACCTCTTTCCAGGCGCGTGGTACATAGCCCTGTTGGAGAGATTCCCGAAAGATTCGCACCAAGACTTTGACCACTGTCTCCTTAGACCATTGCAGCATAGCCGGAATGACACCATCGGGACCCGGAGATTTGTACGGGTTGAAGGTGTCTATCGCCCATGCCACTTTGACCTCATCGATAATCTCCTGAACTAATACATCCGGTCGTGACGAGTGCTGTCTATGAAGCGTTGTCGTCTCAACAACACTTGTGCAACCGGGAAAGTGGGTGTTCATGAGAGTCTCTAGAAGCTCCTCTCTCGATTCTGTCCACGAGCCGTCAGATTTCCTAATGCTGCTAGGGGTATGTGATGCCCCAGCTAGCACTTTGCGAAGTCTGGCGGCCTCGTTAACATTGTCGAGGGATTCGCAGTAATTCCTCCAATCATCCCGCTTGGCCGCCTTAATAGTCTTCTTAAACTTATTAAAGCTGGCCTTGTAGGCTCCCCAGTCTTCTTCAGTTCGGTATTGAAGAGACGTCTAGTATCTGTTCTAAGTTGTCTTAACTCTGGGAGGAGCTCGACTTTTAGGAAAGGATTCGTTAAAAGACTTGTTAAGTACTTTCGTTAGAAGATTTACTGACCTATCAATGTTGTTCCTCTCGAATGTAGCTCTCGCTTTGCGCGCTGCCAGTTTCTGAGAAACTAGTGCACTGAATCTAGGCCAGTTAGTCTTCCTCGGATTCCTATAGGTTTGTGGACTTCCAACTTCTATGGCCACTGAAAAGACTATACGGTTGTGGTCCGAGAACGAACATTCCGTCAGTACTTTCCAATCGACCACAGAGATGGTGTTGGAGTCGGTAACTAAGGTAATATCTATTACTTCCTCCCTAATCCTGTTGTGGAAAGTCGGCGTATTGCCTCTATTACACAGCACAAGGTTAGAGCTAAGAAGAAATTCAAAAATTGACTCACCCCTACTATTTGTGTCGGAACTTCCCCACAGCATGTGGTGTGCATTGGCGTCACACCCGATGATGAGGTCGAGCCTGCGTGATCGGGCGTGCGCAGCAAGGTCCCGGACTTCCTTCGGCGGTGGTTCCTCTCCTTCGAAAGGCATGTATGCGGACGACAGAATCAGGTCTCGCCCCCTCGTGTCGTTCGCATGTAGCCACACACAGGTCACCAGTACTGTATTGAGATAAGAGAAACAGATTAATGTACTTTCTATACACAATACAGGCTCGTATCTTACCTTCACCGCGCGAATGAAGTACTCTGAATTGACTTGACCCCAATCCACAAACGTTTCCTCTGACGAGCCAGGGTTCCTGGATCAAGGCCAAGTCAACTTCCTCCTCCTCCAGGAATTGCATAAGATCGTGGGTGGCGGCTTTAGAGTGGTGCAGGTTTATCTGCACTACCTTCAGCCTTTCCCTGTGTGGCGCGCTCCTTATTGGGGAAACGAGCTTTTAGGGAACCCAAGCCGAACTTAACAACACCAGAGGAGTCTCGCAGATGAGTGAAGGACGGTTGGTCAACAGCGACCACGAGGTCCTTACCCGTCTCATTTTTGCTAGTAGTGGAGGAAATTACTCTCCACTCTCCAGTATTAAGGCCGCTGTTCTGCCGACCTATCAGCTTCAACGTGTCGTCATCCTCCATGACTGGAGGCGGGACCCACAGTGTGACGATAGGTCGGAGAGGCAATCGGTCGCGAGGTATGACCTCGAGTTTTGCTCCCTGCCAGAGAGGCTCAAGACCGCCGATTGTGCGCACCAGGAAGTTGAGTGACCGCCTGTTGCCACAACCGACGATTTTGACGCCCTTCTGCCAGCCAGCGCCGTCGAAGTCGATTTCATCGTCCGCCGCCCCGAGCATCGCTCGCAGAATGCGCGCCTCAACAGAGAGCCAGTTTTCCGGGCGAATTTTCCCATCGGGATCGCTCCGGTCCACTACGGCAATCTGCAGCTCCTGTGGAGAGGAGAAGCTGGCTGAGGGTTTCAGCTTTTTCCCCTCCCCTGTAGGCTGATCGACCCCCGATCTACCCCTTTTGACAGCCTTTTCCACTATGGTGGAAGTGGGCTTTGTCGAGGTGGATGGCTTCTGATCAGCCTTCCGCATTGACGAGGCAGCCATGGCACTGTGTCCAGGCTTCGCCGCTCCTGCTCTGTCCGGCCGTACAGCTGTAGCGGCCGTGGCCGTGGCCCTAAAACCAGGCTTTGCCGCCGTTGCTGTACAGGTGGACGACTGTGCAGCAGCGGCCCTGTCTCCAGGCGTTGCTGCAATAGTCAAAGTCTCAGCACCAGAAGTCGTCACCTGCTTCTTTTCGAATTTAGCCACGATCTTCTGGTGCTTCTTTATCAGCTCCTTCTCCTTGTCAGACAAGGATCCGGGCTCCTTACTCATTTTTCGGAGAAACGCAAGCGAGCGCCGGTAGCCATTTCTGGCTTTCTTCGCAGCACTGCTCGCCTTGCGTTCCCCCTCCGATGAAATTCCAGGAGTGGAACCCGTGGCCGCAGGCTCGTCCCCCTCCTCCAGGAGTGCCGCCTCCGCCCCAGAGTCCACCGACCCGGCGCTGCTACCCTGCGAGAGAATCATAGATTCCCCCTCTATAGCAGCGTCGAGTCGGAGGCCCCGGAGCTGAGGCACCACCCCCGAAAGTGAGGGGCTAGCCTGTGCGATGGTCTCCTGCGCCTTTTGCCTGCTTAGAGCAGGTCTGGGCGCCTCCTGCTTCCCAGTAGCATTAGTAGACCGTGCAGCCTGGGGTCCCGCTGCACAGCCTAAGCGGTCGTTGGATGACGACGCCAGACAGCCCGCTCGCCCACTGTCTACCGCCGGTACTGGGGATCCGACTCCCTGCACCGTAAAAGAGTCCTTATGGGAGCCCTCCAGAATGGTTTTGATGAAGGGGGTCGCCTTCCCCTGTGGCGTTTCTTTGACATCTATCACGCCACCAAAAGATGATAAGAAAACAGCCGCTCCTAACATGGAGATCAGACGCTGACCAGGGAGCCGCCCACTGTGGGTCAGACGCTCCTGGATTTCCGCAGCTCAAACTTTGCCGGCTGAGAAGATGGGCTCCAACAGCCGCCCAGGGACCGCCCGGTTACCGAAGCAACCTACGTGGAGGCGTTGAGTCCGCTTGGCCTGGTACCCATAAGGATCGCAGCCGAAGATGCAGACCATGTCCCCATCCGTGCAGTCAGGTGCTTTACCTTATGGACCCAAACCCTGATCCCCTGAAGCTGAAGACTGCGTTCAACAATAAGGATTGCATAAGTCAAACCGAAGCCGCACGAAAATTCGAATGCTCACAGCCATATATCTGCAAAACGTTAAACAGATTAAACATTAAAGCCAGAAAAAAGCAGCGTTGTCCAGGGTACACTGAAGAGCAGATAAGGCAAGTGAAATCGCAATGTCGGTGGATGTGCAAGAATTTGAGTGGAAAATCATTCATTTTGGATGATGAGAGCTACTTTTCACTCAGCGGTCCGCAAATGCCGGGCAACGATATTTATTACACAAACGATGTGTCTACAAAGCCTCCTGAGATAAAGTACAAATTAAAAAAAAAATTGGAGTCCAAAGTTATGCTCTACATAGCTGTTTCTGCTAAGGGTATTTCTGAGCCATTCTTTAAACCAAATGGGCTAGCAATAAATCATGTGACGTACATTAATCAATGTTTGGACAAAATTTTGATTCCTTTTATACATAAACATCATAAAAATGATGAAATCGTATTTTGGCCGGACAAAGCCTCTTCTCATTATGCAAATGCGACATTGGAGTTCTTGGTCGACAAAAACATCTACTTTGTTACTAAAGAGAAGAATCCAACAAACTTACCACAATGCCGACCGATTGAGGATTTTTTTGGAGAAGTCAAAGCTTTAGTGTATAAAAATGGTTGGAAGGCCCAAAATGTGAAGCACCTGACACGTCGCATCCGGAAGTGCCTCAAGGAAGTTGATGTAATGGTGTACAACGTGCTTGCTCATGTATCCTGACTAAACTACGACGGGTTGCTGACAATGGCCCGTATTTTGAAGTTCATTAATTTTTTCCTTTTTAAAATAATATAATTGTACTACATGGAATAGCTTACTTTTGTGTTTATAGTATATTTTGAGTTACGCTGAAATAAAATTTGTGCAGATTTTTAGTTATAACCCGTTACATATATGTGTATGTAAATGTAGGGTATTGGACGAAATAGACGTGTAGTCTAACCGCGTCCGCGCGAACGATATTGTAAAATGGGAAGAGTTGAGAATGAGCAAATTCGTTTAACCGAATATATATTTTTGTCGAGCAAAAAAGGGTTACACCCGTGTGTGCAAATGTGAAATATGTGTGTATGGGTAATAAGGTTAGGTTAGGTAGGGAAGGGTGTGTGCGTCCCAAGGGCAGCACTTCCACTCGGAGGCCAAAATGGCCCATTGTGAATCCCTTCATGGAAGATTCTGGAGCTAACCAGTGGCTCTCAGTTCGGGCAAACCAATTCGACCTCTTGATGAAGGAGAGTAGATCCGATATTTCAACGACTGCTGCGCAGGCCAAGTCTACCAGGAACCTTGACCCCAAGGTACGGAGTCGGCGTTCCTGCAGAGCCGGGCAGTGGCACAGGTAGTGTTGGATCGTTTCCACTTCTTCCTCATCTCCACAGCTTCTGCAGACATCACTGGACGAGAGGCACCATTTGACCAGCATAGATCCAATGGCGCAGTGTCCAGTGATGACTCCAACAAGCTGCCTAATAGAGGTTCGACTCAGGGACAGTACATATCGTGTTTTCCTCACGGAAAGGGAAGGCCATATTGCCCGGCAGGTACTTCAATCAGTTCTGCTCCACCATGAGGACTCGATGTAAGTTTTACTCAACCTGTCGATACGTAAATACAGGGCAGATATCGGAGGGAGCACAGAGTTATCCCATTCGGTGAGAGGCAGGGCGACCCCCTTTCTTGCCATCTCATCCGCTGCCTCGTTTCCTGCCACTCCAGAGTGGCCCGGAACCCAGCAGAGAGTGACTCGGTGATGTCCGATGCCGCGAAGTGCAGTGCGACAACTCTGCACTACCTTTGATTTCACAGTCGCTGATTCCAGCGCTTTAAGGGCTGCCTGACTATCCACACAGATTGTGATATCCGTGGGTGATAAGCCGCTGTCGCGGATTAATTCAGCAGCTTTCCAGATTGCATAAATCTCCGCCTGAAAGATGCTACAGAGGTCCGGGAGTCTGAAAGACCGTTGAGCCCCTAGTACATCTGAGTGGAGACCAGCTCCTGTACCTTCCTCCATCTTAGAACCATCTGTGAAGATGGTGATGGAGGCGTCTCTTGTCACACTTGTAAGTCCCCATTCTTCCCTTGAAGGAAAGGAGGTAAGTGCGCGCGAATCAAAATCCAGGTATGGAATCAGATAGTCCGTGCAGGAATCTAATTGATGTTCCGTACCTGGCCTCGTAAACGACCTTAGGATCCCAGAGTGTCCATAAGCGTGCTCTTTCCACAAGTTGGCCTCTCTCAGCCTGAGAGCGCCTTTAGCGGCACAGCACTTAATGAACTGCTCTATTGGGTGGAGATGTAGAATCATCTCTAGGCCTGCCTCTAGCCGCCAGTCTCTGCACCTTCATCAGTTGCGTCGCCAAGGACCTGGTGTCCGTGGCCGGCCACCAGACAATGGCTCCGTAACATAAGATCGGCCGAATGACCGCTGTATACATCCAGTGGACAATGCCCGGCCGCAATCCCCACTTTTTCCCGAAGGCCTTCTGACAAACGTAGAAGGCATTCAGGCTCTTCTTCACCCGCTCTTCCACGTTGCGTCTCCAAGAAAGCTTGGAGTCGAGTGTGGTGCCAAGGTATTTCACCTCGGGTGAGAGGGTGATAGTGATGCCGCTGAGTTTCGGCAGCCTAAACTCCGGTATTTTGTATCTCCGGGTGAACAGTACCATAACCGTCTTTGAGGGGTTAACTCCTAGACCGTTATGCTCTGCCCACCTAGAGAGTTCTCCTAAAGCAGACTCCATGAGATCACTGATGGTGGAAAGAAATTTTCCAGGGATCAGGATAGTGACATCGTCCGCATATGCTACTACTCGCAGCCTCCTGGATTCGAAGATCTCGAGGATGTTGTTTATCACAAGCAGCCACAACAGAGGCGAAAGGACGCCCCCCTGAGGTGTGCCCCTTGTGGTTAACCTCCTCACCGAGCACGAGCCTAGGCTGGAGTGAACCCTTCTGCTACTAAGCATATCGCTGGTCCACCTCACCACTTTCTCGTCTACTTCGAATTTTCTAAGTGCACTGGTTATTGCCTCTAGAGTGACGTTATTAAAGGCCCCCTCAATATCGAGGAAAGCGGCTAACGTGACGCTCAGCGATTTTTCGATCGTCTGAACGACCTCATGCAAGGCGCTGTCTACAGATTTTCCCCTGCAATACGCATGTTGCGTCCTGCAGAGTCCCCTGGACTGTGCCACTCCCCTGACATAGACATCTACCAGCCTCTCCAAAGTCTTAAGAAAGAACGATGACAGGCTGATCGGTCTGTAGTCTTTTGCAGTGATGTGGTTTGACTTCCCCGCCTTGGGGATGAACACCACCTTAACCTCTTTCCAGGCGCGTGGTACATAGCCCTGTTGGAGAGATTCCCGAAAGATTCGCACCAAGACTTTGACCACTGTCTCCTTAGACCATTGCAGCATAGCCGGAATGACACCATCGGGACCCGGAGATTTGTACGGGTTGAAGGTGTCTATCGCCCATGCCACTTTGACCTCATCGATAATCTCCTGAACTAATACATCCGGTCGTGACGAGTGCTGTCTATGAAGCGTTGTCGTCTCAACAACACTTGTGCAACCGGGAAAGTGGGTGTTCATGAGAGTCTCTAGAAGCTCCTCTCTCGATTCTGTCCACGAGCCGTCAGATTTCCTAATGCTGCTAGGGGTATGTGATGCCCCAGCTAGCACTTTGCGAAGTCTGGCGGCCTCGTTAACATTGTCGAGGGATTCGCAGTAATTCCTCCAATCATCCCGCTTGGCCGCCTTAATAGTCTTCTTAAACTTATTAAAGCTGGCCTTGTAGGCTCCCCAGTCTTCTTCAGTTCGGTATTGAAGAGACGTCTAGTATCTGTTCTAAGTTGTCTTAACTCTGGGAGGAGCTCGACTTTTAGGAAAGGATTCGTTAAAAGACTTGTTAAGTACTTTCGTTAGAAGATTTACTGACCTATCAATGTTGTTCCTCTCGAATGTAGCTCTCGCTTTGCGCGCTGCCAGTTTCTGAGAAACTAGTGCACTGAATCTAGGCCAGTTAGTCTTCCTCGGATTCCTATAGGTTTGTGGACTTCCAACTTCTATGGCCACTGAAAAGACTATACGGTTGTGGTCCGAGAACGAACATTCCGTCAGTACTTTCCAATCGACCACAGAGATGGTGTTGGAGTCGGTAACTAAGGTAATATCTATTACTTCCTCCCTAATCCTGTTGTGGAAAGTCGGCGTATTGCCTCTATTACACAGCACAAGGTTAGAGCTAAGAAGAAATTCAAAAATTGACTCACCCCTACTATTTGTGTCGGAACTTCCCCACAGCATGTGGTGTGCATTGGCGTCACACCCGATGATGAGGTCGAGCCTGCGTGATCGGGCGTGCGCAGCAAGGTCCCGGACTTCCTTCGGCGGTGGTTCCTCTCCTTCGAAAGGCATGTATGCGGACGACAGAATCAGGTCTCGCCCCCTCGTGTCGTTCGCATGTAGCCACACACAGGTCACCAGTACTGTATTGAGATAAGAGAAACAGATTAATGTACTTTCTATACACAATACAGGCTCGTATCTTACCTTCACCGCGCGAATGAAGTACTCTGAATTGACTTGACCCCAATCCACAAACGTTTCCTCTGACGAGCCAGGGTTCCTGGATCAAGGCCAAGTCAACTTCCTCCTCCTCCAGGAATTGCATAAGATCGTGGGTGGCGGCTTTAGAGTGGTGCAGGTTTATCTGCACTACCTTCAGCCTTTCCCTGTGTGGCGCGCTCCTTATTGGGGAAACGAGCTTTTAGGGAACCCAAGCCGAACTTAACAACACCAGAGGAGTCTCGCAGATGAGTGAAGGACGGTTGGTCAACAGCGACCACGAGGTCCTTACCCGTCTCATTTTTGCTAGTAGTGGAGGAAATTACTCTCCACTCTCCAGTATTAAGGCCGCTGTTCTGCCGACCTATCAGCTTCAACGTGTCGTCATCCTCCATGACTGGAGGCGGGACCCACAGTGTGACGATAGGTCGGAGAGGCAATCGGTCGCGAGGTATGACCTCGAGTTTTGCTCCCTGCCAGAGAGGCTCAAGACCGCCGATTGTGCGCACCAGGAAGTTGAGTGACCGCCTGTTGCCACAACCGACGATTTTGACGCCCTTCTGCCAGCCAGCGCCGTCGAAGTCGATTTCATCGTCCGCCGCCCCGAGCATCGCTCGCAGAATGCGCGCCTCAACAGAGAGCCAGTTTTCCGGGCGAATTTTCCCATCGGGATCGCTCCGGTCCACTACGGCAATCTGCAGCTCCTGTGGAGAGGAGAAGCTGGCTGAGGGTTTCAGCTTTTTCCCCTCCCCTGTAGGCTGATCGACCCCCGATCTACCCCTTTTGACAGCCTTTTCCACTATGGTGGAAGTGGGCTTTGTCGAGGTGGATGGCTTCTGATCAGCCTTCCGCATTGACGAGGCAGCCATGGCACTGTGTCCAGGCTTCGCCGCTCCTGCTCTGTCCGGCCGTACAGCTGTAGCGGCCGTGGCCGTGGCCCTAAAACCAGGCTTTGCCGCCGTTGCTGTACAGGTGGACGACTGTGCAGCAGCGGCCCTGTCTCCAGGCGTTGCTGCAATAGTCAAAGTCTCAGCACCAGAAGTCGTCACCTGCTTCTTTTCGAATTTAGCCACGATCTTCTGGTGCTTCTTTATCAGCTCCTTCTCCTTGTCAGACAAGGATCCGGGCTCCTTACTCATTTTTCGGAGAAACGCAAGCGAGCGCCGGTAGCCATTTCTGGCTTTCTTCGCAGCACTGCTCGCCTTGCGTTCCCCCTCCGATGAAATTCCAGGAGTGGAACCCGTGGCCGCAGGCTCGTCCCCCTCCTCCAGGAGTGCCGCCTCCGCCCCAGAGTCCACCGACCCGGCGCTGCTACCCTGCGAGAGAATCATAGATTCCCCCTCTATAGCAGCGTCGAGTCGGAGGCCCCGGAGCTGAGGCACCACCCCCGAAAGTGAGGGGCTGGCCTGTGCGATGGTCTCCTGCGCCTTTTGCCTGCTTAGAGCAGGTCTGGGCGCCTCCTGCTTCCCAGTAGCATTAGTAGACCGTGCAGCCTGGGGTCCCGCTGCACAGCCTAAGCGGTCGTTGGATGACGACGCCAGACAGCCCGCTCGCCCACTGTCTACCGCCGGTACTGGGGATCCGACTCCCTGCACCGTAAAAGAGTCCTTATGGGAGCCCTCCAGAATGGTTTTGATGAAGGGGGTCGCCTTCCCCTGTGGCGTTTCTTTGACATCTATCACGCCACCAAAAGATGATAAGAAAACAGCCGCTCCTAACATGGAGATCAGACGCTGACCAGGGAGCCGCCCACTGTGGGTCAGACGCTCCTGGATTTCCGCAGCTCAAACTTTGCCGGCTGAGAAGATGGGCTCCAACAGCCGCCCAGGGACCGCCCGGTTACCGAAGCAACCTACGTGGAGGCGTTGAGTCCGCTTGGCCTGGTACCCATAAGGATCGCAGCCGAAGATGCAGACCATGTCCCCATCCGTGCAGTCAGGTGCTTTACCTTATGGACCCAAACCCTGATCCCCTGGGTAATAAGAAATGTGTATATGGGAAATAAGCAAATTTTTGGTAAATGTGAGTGGGGAATGTATGTAAAAGCTGTAAAATATAAATATAATATAAATGTGAAGTCAAATGTGTATGATAATTTGCTTTTATTTGTCAAATAAATATGTATGTGTACATATATATATGTATATGGGAAACAAATAAACTTTTTGTAAATGTGAATGGGTAATAAATAGAAATGTGTATGTATGTGGGAATTAGGAATGTATGTTAAAATTATTATAATATAACAAATGTGTAGTCAAATGTGTATTAAATGTGTTTTTATTTGTGAACAAGTGAATTTTATTTTGTATGGAAATGTGAATGTGAATGTGTGTGAATATACACGTATGTATGTGTATGTGTATAACTTTGTGTGTTTTTTTTTTTTTCAGTAGGGAAAGCATTAAGAGCCAAACGAGTGCGCGACTTTCACACGCTAAAACCCCTGTGATCTCAGTCCGTGTTCCTTTATCGTGGCACCACCGCAAGGTATTACTTCACGATGAAGGCGGAAAAGTTAGCGTTCAGCTACGTCTGGACATGAGTATGAATACTCAACCGAGAGTTGTCGTTCGTTCGGACGGACGGATAGTCAGTTACTCGCATTTGTCCCCGAGCTGTCCCGTAAGTCTTGCCTCTGTATAAGCATTATCCTAGCGATGCACCTACGTGCTCGCTCCCAGGTCTCAGCTGATGTCAGCATATACGACATCAGCGAGCTGGGCGTCACAGCGCTGCCGATAGCCTCTGCCAAGTCCGCTCTCTCGCGGCTATATTTATCGCATTGGAAGAAAACATGGTATGCGGTTTCCGGGACACCGCTGCAGAGGTTGCAGTCAGGGCTGTCTATATGTTTGTACTTGAACAAATAGGCTCGAAAACATCCGTGACCGGAGAGGAACTGTGTCAAGAAGAAGTTCAATTCACCATGTGACCGTTTCAGCCACGGTTCTAACACGGGTATGAGCATTCGCGTCCAGGTGCCTTTTGTGGTAGAGCTCCAACTTCGTTGCCACGCAGTGATCGTGTCTTCAATCGCCCGCTCTGCACCACGTTTGTTCCAGTATGCGTTCGCGAGGCGGAGGATGATTAGCTGGATAGGGGGTCTACCAGATATCACATCGGCTGCCTCCTCCGATACCGTCCTCCTCTGAAGGCCCGACATACTCGTAGTGAGTTAAGCCTATACGCAGTCTTTAGGTGCCTGCAATAGTATGCAGCCATCGCAGCTTTATGCCAGGCATATGTAATGATCGCGGTGTTGACCGTAGCCAGCAGGGCTCTGGCTTGAGTGGAAGATCCCCCCATGTTTGGCATCAGCCGAGAGAGCTTCGTCGTCACGTTACAGGCCTTGTTGCCGACATGTATTAGATGAGCCTTGTAGCTTAATCGGGAATCAAGCAACACTCCCAGGTATTTAATTGAGGGTCGGGACTCGATCTTGTGGCCGCCAACGGTTATCGTGATGTTCTCGAGACGCTTTCTGCTAGAGATGAGCAGGGCCTCGGTTTTCTCGCCAGCAAGTTGCAGGCCTGCTTCCGCCAGCCAGGCTGTCAATCGCGCGATCGTCTCATTTGCCTTTTCTTCAACCTCGTGAAGGTGCTTGGCGACTATTGTAAGAGCTACGTCGTCGGCGTATCCTATGATTGTCACTCCGGTGGGTACCCGTGCGTGTAGTAGGCCGTCGTACATGGCGTTCCAGAGTAATGGTCCTAGAACGGACCCTTGTGGCACGCCGCACGTGACGATGTGCTTGCGTGCCCCATCACTCGTATCGAAAGTCAGCAGCCGATTGCTGAGATAGCTGTCTATTACGCGCATTAAGTACCCGGGCGTACCCATATTGCGAAGGTTAGGTTAGGTTAGGTTGCGGTGGCTGCCTCTATGAGAGACACACTCGGAGGCCTGAAAGGCCCATTGTGATACCACATATTTTACCCGTTTTTGAACCGTGTATGCAACACTGTTTTTGCCAACATATGTTACAGCACACATTTCAAGCGGATGGGGAAAGGGGGGGAGGGGACCTACAGTTTAACGCCGAATCCGAACGGCGATTGGCAGTTTTTCGTTCACACTTGGAGGTTTTGCCATTGCCTGCCAAGAGCGCACTTGTGCGATTCTTGTAATTCTCATTCCCTTCATGTGGATAGCGATAGAAGTAGATGAGTTGTTCACCAGCCCGAGCCAGGAATCGAACCTGGAGCCTTTGGTATGAGAAGCCAGCGCGCTACCCGCTTGACTATCGAGGCCGGCCCCCATATTGCGAAGCGCGGCGAGGATTCTGTCCCAGCTGGCCGAGTTGAAGGCGTTTCGCACATCAAGCGTCACGACAGCGCAGTACTGCTTTGTGCCTTCTCTCCAGCGTTTACCCTCAATTGCCTTCGTAGCGATATCTAATAAGATGGCTATAGCGTCCGTGGTGCTGCGTCTTTTACGGAAACCAAATTGTAACGGCGAGAGTCCGTTTGCGCCTTCCGTGAAGTGCTCGAGTCTGCCGCAGAGCAATCTTTCGAACAGTTTCCCCATGGTGTCCAGCATACAAAGTGGTCTGTATGCAGACGCTTCACCAGGGGGTTTACCTGCTTTTGGTAGAAGCACTAAGCGCTGTCGCTTCCAGCAGCGTGGGAAGACGCCGAGCTGCAAGCAGTATGAAAAGACGTCAGAGAAGACTGTCGGTTTCGAGTTGATTGCTACTTTTAAGAGGCTGTTCGGGATGCCGTCCGGACCTGGGGCCTTATGAGGCTTGAGTCTGCTTGCCGCTGCAAGGATCTCATCTGCCGAGAACGGCTCAGCCCTGTCGTGAACGCAGACACGGGAAGACTGGCACCGTGGCGGTGAGTGCGGAAAAAGCGCGCAGACTATGCGGTTCATCAGAGATGAGCATAAGGGCGGCTGAGATTGCCTCCTGTCGAGTTTCTTCACTACGACTTTGTAGGCGTTGCCCCACGTGTTCTGCTCTACCTCCTCTACCAGGTCGCTGAAAGCTTTTTTCTTGCTAGCCTTAATCGCCTTGCGCAGTGCGTCCTTTTTGCGTTTATACTCCGCCGCGTGTACACAGGGCCTGTCACGTCGGACGGCACGCTGTACGAGGCGTCTCAAACGGTTGCAGTTGGCGCGATTTCGCTGTTCCACCAATAGGCGGGCTTTTTATAGGCACCCGCGGCTTTTCTCGGCATAGACGCATCGCAGAGCTCTTTCAGCTGCTGCATGAAAAGACCCACACTCTTTTTAGGGCTCGAACATGGAGTGAAAGTTCACCCGGTAAGCTGCAGTTCCAATGTGCCTCGGTCCAGCTTGTGCTCTATCCAGCCTTGCCTCACTTTTTGTCTGGTGGCACGCGGCTTCGCATTTAGCTCAAAAGTGATGGCGCTGTGATCGCTATGAGTATAGGTGTCTTCAACCTGCCATTTGGAGTTATGTGCGAGACAAGGGGTGGAGAACGTGAGGTCGATGATAGACGATGCGCCACCCTTTTCGAAGGTCGGCGTATTGCTTGAGTTTAGCATCGTTACGTTTAGACCAGTGAGTGCGGCCATGACAGCTAAGCCACGCTTGTTTGTTCGCACGCTACCCCATGTCGTGGACCACGCATTAAAATCACCTGCGATTACCACCGGTGACTTGTTTCTTGCGTCGTTTACGAGTTCGTCCAGCGCCTGATCGAAAGCGTCGTGTGCTAAGCTAGAAGGGAAGTACCAGCTGAAGAAGTGTATTCCCCGGATAACTGCCTGTGCGTAGTAGCTTCTAGGTTGCGGTAGGGATTCAATTGAGTGAGCACCGCAGACCCAGATAGCAGCTTTTTTGGTTGCATCAACTGCCCAGTTGGGGGCTTCAGACGGCACCCGATATGGCTCACTGAGCAGAGCGACATCGATGCCCAGCTCGTCTACCGTGGGCTGCAGCAGGTCTTGTGCAGCTTCACAGTGATTGAGGTTCAGCTGAAAAATCTTCATGATCGTATTTGGGGATTTTGCGCCGCTGAGCAGGTGTAGCTTCCGATTCGATGGTCGTGGCGCACGCCTGCCTCTTTGCACAGTGGACAGCTAGGTGTGCTGCCGCAGTCCTTAGCGAAATGCCCTTTTTCGCCGCATTTAATGCAGCACTTGGAGCGATCATCCCCTTTGCACGTTTTGGCGGTATGACCAACAGCGAGACACCGATAGCATCTTGTGTGCGCCGCCTTCTCGCGGATTCGAGCGATTGTGAGGCCAATCCGCACTTTACCAGCTTTGAGTAGCGTGTTCGCAACTGCGGCTGGCACGCTGATGGTAGCGGTCAGAGTACCTCCATGCGCTGCGCGCATGCTTTTGACGCCATCCGGGGATAATGCAGGGATTGACGGGAATGCGCGAGTTATATCTTCAGCCACTTCTTCTTTCGTTGAGAACTCAGCTAAGTCGCGTAGCTCGATCATGACCTCGTGCGATTTGGCCTTAACATCTGCATGCTCGCCGACTATCTTAGCCATTTTTTCTCGGAGTAGGCTAGTATCCTCTTTATTATTTCTCGCTAGCTGGAAAAGCATTTCACCTTTAGCCGTTCTGCGTATTTTTACAAAGTTTTCCGCCTCCGTTCGGAAACTCGCATCCGTCTTCACTAGCTTCAAAATGTCGCTATAAGACGCACCCGCTTTCGCCTCCAGAGTTATTGCATCAGGCCTACTTCGTGCGATGGGCCTTGCCTTATTTCCGGGTTTCCGCTCTTGCGGGTTTATGGCCAGATCCGCGTCAGCTTGTCGTCGCTTCTTCTTCGCCGGATTTATCACAGTTGTGAAAGGGGCTTCGGTGCTCGTGTCACCTAAGCTTGCGGATCGCGTCCTCTTGTTTAGCTGCTCTGCAGCTTTGCGTTTGTCGGTTTGACCAGCAGTAGTACGCGTAGCGCCGTTTTGTGGAGCTGTGCTCGCCAAATAGGTTTTGGCTTCACTCTTGTTAATCTCCTCAGCGACAGCTGAGAACTGCACCTGTATTGCGGTAAACATATTCCTATGCGCCCTAGTGACGGTCCGTCTGTCCAAATCCAGGAAAACTTCGGCCGCTAGTTTTTTAAGCAACTTGTCCAACTTTGCTAGTTTCTCTTTTAGTGAGCTAGACTCGTGCAAAGGTTCGGCTAGCACGTTCTCAGTACGTGCAGATATTGCGCTGCACACCGTAGACACTAGGGATCGCAATTTTTTGCCATTTTGCGATCCCGGGATTTTCGGGATTGAAAAGTCAAATCCCGAATAACAAATTTTTTAAATAAAACAATTTTACCAAATTGCATAAATACTTGTTTATAATATCTGTGGTCAAAAGCACTAACCGCTTAAGTCGACTTAAGAAGAAATTGAGTTATGGATGCCACCACGTTCCCTTGACTGTGCTCTACGTTTGTGTAAAATCGGGGAGCTTCTAACTTTAAAATAAAAAAAGTTATTAATAAAAACCTATTCGCATTCCCATAGCGAACATACTACGCGCTAAAACTTTAAAGCGAGATTACTCGGAACAGCAATTTACGACTTAGGCGGTTATTGCTTTTGACCACAGATATATTTACCATAAAAATGGACACAGTTTAATCACATTTGGGGTAGTTTTAAGATTTTTTATCTTGAATTTAATCACATTGTAAGGCGGAAAGGGAGGCAGTCGGTGTTGAGTCGTCGAAGTGGTTGGTTGTGCGCGGCACATCACCAAAATCCAGTTGTCATTTACAATCAGTTGTCAATTACATTCAAAATTGTCAGTTTAAATTTAAATCAAATAAATAAACATAGTCATCCTTGACAACATTTTGTTTAACTTAAAAGTTTTTCATTTGACATTTAACTTCAGTTTGATAACATTTTGTTTTATCCAAAAATGACACTTAAACATAACTTATTGCTTTGCATCAAATGTATCATAAAGTACATATATACGCATATTTGATAAAAAAAATAAAATAGTTAATTTGTTAGTATTGGGTGTACAAGTAGAAAACCGCCGTTTTTTTTCATAATTTGAGGCTTTATTGCGTATAGCAAGGGAAATGGATTGCTGAGTCACACCCAAAGAATCCGCGAGTTCTTGTTGCGTCTGACAAGAATCTTCATCCAACAGAGTCTCCAAAGCTGCATCTTCAAACTTTTTCACGGGACCCGGCCGATCCTTGTCTTTCACGTCGTAATCACCATTTTTGAATTTCACGAACCATTCTCGACACGTTCTTTCACTGATACACGACTCACTATAAGTTGCTACAATCATTCGACGCTCTTCAGCTGCAGATTTTTTCGAATGAAACGCGAAAAGCAAAATCTCCCGCAAATGACGCTTATTCGGTTCAAATTTCGACATCTTCACGCACCAACAAAAAATGGACAATAAGAATAAACAAGCGAGATGATGTGGAGTTGTTAACCGATATCTTAGCTTGCCATGTGATGTTTCTGATCGGAATTCTCTCACCGATTTCCAAAGGTGGCACCACCCAGTGGAAAACGGCGGTTTTCTACTTGTACACCTGATACTTTTAGTTTTACTTCGATTATTTCGATAAAAAAGTTAAGCGTTGTGATTAACTAAAAACTGTGATCTTAAAAATACTAAGGCATTAAATGTTTTGCCCTCTAATCTAGAGCGAAATTTATTGCAAATAAACCGTGCTGAAGAGAAACATTCTTCAGATTCAATACTTGTTGGTTGAATGCTTAGTAAATAATTATAAGCCTTTTGCAAAAGACGCCCTCTATCCCCTCCCTCCTCCGTCAGATAAGGAATTGGGTTTTTGTGCTTTTAAATTTATTTCATTTGAACTTTGAAGCATCTTTTGCAATCCCGAAAATCCCGGGATTGAAAGATTTGAATCCCGGGATTTTCGGGACTGGAAAAAGTCCGGGATCCCGGGATCCCGGGATTGCGATGCCTAGTAGACACATCTTTCGCGCCAGGTTTGGTTTGTAGCGTTAGACCCTTTTTAGCCAAATTGACAAAAATGGGCGCATTACCAGCATTTTCTTCCTTATCAACATTGGTGCTGCGCGTCAGCCGCTGAGGGGGTGGCTCATCGGTCGAAGGCTTCGGCATTCTTCACCCAGGCTCACAAAAAACGGCAGTTGGCAACTTTGTGTGTATATATATGTATATATATGTGTGTATAAATATATATATTTGTGTGGATATGTATATATGTGTATGTGATTATTTCTATTAGTGTAAGTAAAAAGTGTCCAAACAAATTTGTGGGAAAACAATTTTGTGTGCGAGTGAGGGAATTTGTCCCACTGTACGCACTTGGAGTGGCAGCAGATGTGCAGTGAATGCAGCACTATTGAAAATTTTCTAAGTGCTAGAAAATTATTCAATATGCTGCAAAAAAGGAGTAACTCGTCCCACTGTATATGCTTTGTTTACTTCTGCTAGCGAAAAAGCGGAATTGTTTAGGCAGAAGTACGAAAATGTGATTGCACTTGGGGGCAGCAGCGGGAGTGCTTGCTGGTGCGTGCGTATATCGCAGAAAGCGAAACGCGAAAATGTATACAAGTGGGAGACTGTGCAAGATCAACAGCTGGAGCGCTTGCTGATGATCGGAACTATGCACAATGCAAAATTAGGGGAAATGTGCGTAAAGAAGATTAGTGGGATGCTGCGTAGGTAACACAAAAGGGAATGTGCAAGCAAATAGCGCAAAATTATGTGCAGTAGCGGGAATGCTTACTGCACTGCGTTAATTTGTATGTGTACAGAAAAATGTACACGACAAGCGGACAGTGGCGGGGTACCAGTGTAGAATATTTTAGGGAATGGGAATATATATATATATATTTTTTTTTAAATATATGTTTTTTTGTTAGTGTATGTGATTGTAGATATATTTGTTAATAAAATAAAATTTTTGTGCTATCTTAAGGGGGCCCAATGCCCGAGAATCGGGATTGCCTCTACGTGGTTTGTGTCCGCCGTTTGTGCTGATTGTTGTGCTGCTTGCTGTTGTTGTTTGCAGTGCTCTTCCTCACTGCTTTGTGATGTGCTGTGTGTTTGTTGAGTGTGTTTGTTGTTGCTGCCCTTTTTGTCTGCTTTGTGTTGTGTCTTGTTGTTGTAATGGTGTATTATGCTGTAGTCCCCGTTTGCTTTATGTTCTGCACAACACTATGTCTCGTTGTTTTGTTTTGAATTTTTGTTTTTAATTTTTAAAATTTTGGTTTCTGTGATTTGTATATTGTAAATATTTGTACACTGTTTTCCAAATTTTGCTGTATCACCTTTGTGTTTGTTTCACTGTTTGTTGAGTTGTCACTCTTTGTATTTGTTGTTTTTGTGAGTGTCGTTTCACTTGAATTTTTCGCACTTGAAATTATTGTATTTATTAATTGCTCAATGTTTTTGAAATTGGTTTTTGTTCACTATTGTTTATAGTTTTTTGTTTTGTGTATCGCGGCGCGAGTTCGCGATGGCTCGAAGGACCATAAATAAGTGCTCTGTCGAAGCCGTCGGCGGAATGGAAATAAAAGTCGCGGGAGGGTTGCGATTGTGCTTGCGCTTTATTGCAATGATAAAACACGAATGACAAACTGAAAAAGACATTGGACGAGACAAACGACCGGAGCCGGTGGATTGGGAAAGTGGGACATAAGTACATAGGGGACTGGAAGGAAGAGGATTGAATCATTGCAAGATCCACAGATCACTGGAACGAACACATTTAGCCATGGCGGCCCGCGTTGCCTTTGGCAACATTATTGCAAGAGCTGCTCGCTCAGCCGTCCCAAGGCCTCCAAGGCCTGCTCGATCAGGGCGCGGGCTTTGACGCGCGGCTCGGGGGCTCCGTCGGAAGAGGCCTCCTCGGCGCTCGGCAGGAAGGAGTAATGGAAGGAAGCACTGGAAGCAGCCAAAAAAGCGGACGGACGGACTTAAAATCAACATAGGAGATCCCCATACTCGAAAACTGGGCCCAACAAGATAAGCCCATAAAAAATTTATTTAAAAACAATAACACATGCACTAACAAATATATGCATTTATATATTAACAAATTTACATTGAAAAAATAATAATAATACCCATATTCCCATATTAATATATACTCAACAAATTAATTCTCCGTTGAATATTGTATATATATACAATATTCAACCGGAACAAAAAATCCCGTATAAAGTAGTTCCGCTACTGCCCATTTACACATTCCCCCTGCAGACAATTTTCGCGCCAAGTTTTATGCACAGCTTCCATATTTTGCTCATTTCCCCTGCGCATAAAAATTAGCGCCAATCCCCATTTTCGCGCCTCTCCGTGTGCGCACACACTCCAATTTCTCTCCTTGCTTTGCACAAAAAATCAGCAGCAAACTGCCCAGCTGCTTCCTACATTCGGCGCGTCCACTTGTGCTCACATTCGCGCACTTTTCCTTGTGCCAAATTCGCACACACCACTTGCCCACTTTGTACATAAGATCAGTAGCGACAGCCCAGCTGCTGTATACATTCTGCGCGCCCACTGCTGCACTTATTTCCGCAATTCCTTTTGTGCTATATCCGTACGCACTTGGCAGCACGCAATCCAGCTGCTTGGCCCAAGTGCATGTACATAAGCAAGAAAGCACAAAGCGGATACAGTGGGACAAGTTGCACATTTTCACGGCACATTGAAAATTTTCTTCAACTTAGAAAATTTTCAATCGTGCATATATATACAAATATATACATACAGTTGCGGTCAAAATAATAGTAGTACGCGTACAACGAAAAGAAAATTAAGAAAAAATAATCTGCTTTTCTTTACAAATATTTATTTTGTATTTTTTTTAACAAGTTATATGTGTTAACAATGCAATCATAAAAGAAAACTTAAGAATTAAACTCAGTTTGGTTTGATTTAAATTAAATGCGTCAAACGCTCCAAAATATGGACGGTCAAAAAAATAGTAGTTCGCTTTACTTTCATAAAAATGAAGCAAAAATTGTGTTTCATTTTAAAAGATTTAGTGGTTAAATAGTAATAACGTAATTTTTCTTCAAATTAATATTTAGTTGCGTGACTGTTGTTTGGCTATTACTGCAGCACAGAGCCGATGCATTGAAATAACCAAATTTTCATATCTTTCTCTAGGGGCGTGGTCTACTGCTTCTCAAAGTTGATTATTATTTAAAAGATTATTGTGAGCATCTGCTCTCTTCACGTCACACCACAAATTTTTAATTATATTGAAGTCTGGTGATTGTGCGAGCCATTCCATAACCCTAATCCTGCTTTTGCGAAGCTCCTTTCATGCGACCTTGCTTGTATGCTTTCGGTTATAATCCTGTTGGAAGATCCAAAGCATTGGCGTTTTTTCACGGACATACGGTAGCACGATTTCCCGCAAGATTCGTACACATACACATCGATCCATCGTTTTCTTGATCAAATAAATAGCGCCACCCCCATACAACGTAAGACATGCTCAATAAATAAATGCATGTCTTACGTTTTATGGAGGTGGCGCTATTTATTTGACATACGGTAGCACGATTTCCTGCAAGATTCGTACACATACACATCGATCCATCGTTTTCTTGATCAAATAAATAGCGCCACCTCCATAAAACGTAAGACATGCTGAATAAATAAATGCATGTCCTACGTTTTATGGAGTGGCGCTATTTATTTGATCAAGAAAACGATGGATCGATGTGTATGTGTACGAATTTTGCAGGAAATCGTGCTACCGTATGTCAGTGAAAAAACGCCAATGCTTTGGGTCTTCCAACAGGATTATAACCTAAAGCATACAAGAAAGGTCGCACGAAAGGAGCTTCGCAAAAGCAGGATTAGGGTTATGGAATGGCTCGCACAATCACCAGACTTCAATATAATTAAAAATTTGTGGTGTGACGTGAAGAGAGCAGTTGCTCACAATAATCTTTTAAATAATAATCAACTTTGAGAAGCAGTAGACCACGCCCCTAGAGAAAGATATGAAAATTTGGTTATTTCAATGCATCGGCTCTGTGCTGCAGTAATAGCCAAACAACAGTCACGCAACTAAATATTAATTTGAAGAAAAATTACGTTATTACTATTTAACCACTAAATCTTTTAAAATGAAACATAATTTTTGCTTCATTTTTATGAAAGTAAAGCGAACTACTATTTTTTTGACCGTCCATATTTTGGAGCTTTTGACGCATTTAATTTAAATCAAACCAAACTGAGTTTAATTCTTAAGTTTTCTTTTATGATTGCATTGTTAACACATATAACTTGTTAAAAAAAATACAAAATAAATATTTGTAAAAAAAAGCAGATTATTTTTTCTTAATTTTCTTTTCGTTGTATGCGTACTACTATTATTTTGACCGCAGCTGTATATACACCCATACACAATACACACATACACGTTGTTACATACAGTGGGACAACAAGGTCCGTCCCAAGTACAGTGGACTTCCAATATAACGAACTTTCCGTTTAACGAATTTTCGATTTAACGTACGGCCAAATTTTTTCCATTGATGGTTCTATATTACGAACAAAAGTGAAATTTGCTATTCGATATAACGAATATTTATGTTGTGTCTGTTGTTTTTATTCACATTCTTTACAACAACAATGAATATTTGGTTTCGTCAGGTGAACGGTAACTCAATTATTTTTGTTTTTGTTACGTTCAAACTTTCAAATTTACGTCAAGTTACCAACATTTTCAAATTCTGTTTTTTAAGGGTTGTAAGCACGATTAACGCTAAATAACACAAGTAGACGACCACTCAACCGTTCTTAATTCCGCCTGGGGTCTAATAGACCCCAAGGGACAGGTAGAAGGTTAAAAACTGAATATGTGAGACTTATTTCTTTAAGAAGGATGGTTTAAAACAAACAAAAAATGTGTTCGGTTTAACGAATTTTTCGATTTAACAAATTGGGGTTACAACATAAGATTCGTTATATTGGACGTCCACTGTACATTGAAAATTTTCGACTTTAAAAAATTTTCAATTGTACATATCAAAAGTTCACTGCGCATACAATTAATATACATACAGTGGGACAAAGACATCCCATCTGTGCACAAAATTAAAATTTTTGCTCTCCCTTATATAATTAAAGATTTTTTATTACATTTACTAACAAAATTAACAAATATTATATATTCAAAAATATATTTTGACATACTTGTCACTTGTAAATTGGTCTGAATGCTGGTGGTACTTTTCAGTTGATGATAAACTGAATATCCTGAATATCGCGTACACGTCGCGTCATCAATAGCAGCTGTCCTTGGTTTACTGCTGCAGTGAAACTGACCCTAAAGAAGCGTCATAAAACCTATAGAAAATGGAAGAGAAATCCAACTGACTACAATTGGGAGATGCATCGTAGGGCTAGGAATGAAGCTGTTTCTATATTCAGAAAGTCCAAAAAGAATTTCTTTAGCTCTAAGCTACGTCGTTCTCTACCGCCCAAGCAGCTTTGGAATAACCTGAAAAGTTTCGGAGTGTGCACTAAAAATTCGGATACCTGTTGTCTTGACCCTGATGTACTAAATTATTACTTTGTTGCCAGTTCTGTGTCTAGCTCGTCTTGCTCGCCTAACCTGTGTTCATTAGATAGACTTACCGTCTCCCCTTGTAGTTTTCAGTTTGACACTGTTAGTGAACTTGATGTGATTCGCTGCATCAGTAAAATAAAATCAAATGCTGTTGGTGAGGATGGGATTGCCATCAAATTTATTAAGCTTATTCTTCCCTATGTGCTTGGTCCCCTCACGCATAAAATAAATCACTGCTTCACAAGTTCGTGTTTTCCGGAAATTTGGAAGGTGGCTACAATTGTTCCTGTAGCAAAGAAATCAGTGGCTTCACTTCCGGGTGACTTCCGACCTATCAGCATATTGTCCTCACTCTCCAAAGTCTTCGAATCTCTCATGGCTGAGCAGATCTCTAGTCACATTGACATGTTTGCACTAATGTCACCCCCATCAATTAGGTTTCCGTCCGGCGCATAGTTGTTCCACAGCTATTATTAAAGTCCTGGATGACATAAGAATACCTTACGACCTTGGTAAAGTTACCTTACTGTGTTTGTTGGATTTTTCTAAGGCATTTGACTGCGTAAATCATTCAATTTTGTGTCAAAAGCTCAAATGTTACTTTGGGTTTGTTGATAGTGCGGTAAAACTTTTGGAAAGTTATCTACATGGCCGATCTCAGAGGGTTAGGGTTGGGTGTAACTTTTCGTCTTATAATTGAGTGAATACAGGGGTCCCTCAAGGCTCAGTACTTGGTCCGCTCCTCTTCACTATGTTTATAAATGACACTTTCAGTGTTTGTAGCCATGTGTCTATGCATGCATATGCGGATGACATCCAACTTTATCTGTCTAGACCTGTAGGTCTTGTTGAGGACTTATGTGTGAGGGTAAATGAAGACCTATGTGCCATTTATAGATGGGCCTGCGAGAACCAACTCAAGCTTAATCCACTAAAGTCCTACGTTCTCCCAATCTCCAAATCACCGCTCTCCTTTTGTGATGTTCCTCAAATTTATCTCAATGGATCTCAGCTGCAGTTCGTGGACCGGATCACTAATCTTGGCTTCAGAATCAATTCCTCGTTGTCTTGTGAGGACCACATAAACTCGGTCGTAAGCAAAATATATCTAACGTTACAAAATCTTAGAATGACTGCTGCATTCGTACTATGTGAGACAAGACGAAAATTGGTTTTACAGCTAATTTTACCCATAATTACATATTCAGAAGTTGTTTATAGCAAACTTGATTCTAGGTCGGAACATAAACTGCTTATTGCCTACAACAATGCTGCACGTTACGTCTATGGATTAAAGAAAGGGGATCACGTTTCTTCTTATAGTCCTACACAGTTGCTTGGTCTTGACCTCAAAAGCTACTTAGAAGCACGAAACTGTATGTTTTTACATAAACTTATACATACGAAGCGTCCCTGCTACCTTTTTGAAAAACTTTTGTTTTGCAAGTCAAGTCGAAACTACAATCTCCTAATTCTTAGCCATAATTTCAAAAATTCCAGTAAGCTATTTTTCGTTAGTGCCATAAGGTCTTGGAACTCGCTCCCTAGTGCCATCAAATGTATTTCGGGTAGTAGTAACTTTAAGCATCTACTCTTCAAACATTTCTCATAACATCTCAAATTTTTCTTTTACTCTTTACTCTACTTCTCTTCTTTCACTTACACATAGTTAAGATTTTTCTTTGTAAATTATTAAATATTATAATGATTGTTTAATGCTGCAGGTTGCCGGGTCGAGCTGCGACAAATTAAACCACTGTACTTCACTTCTGAAACTAGACTAACGCTCCGGTCGCCCGGAGCCTTTATTTATATTATTCCTTATTTCCTATTACCTACTTATTTACATTATATTTCTTATCCTAAAAATTACCTGCGCATACACATACTTAGGTAGCATGACCCAACGTGCCTGGCAGTCTAAATACACAGCACGATAAGACCATACCAACACCACATGCTGGCATCACGCTCTTATCGTGCCTGCTACTTGAATTCTTGCAGCGGTCACCACTTGATAAGTGCAACCAGATGTTGGTTATCTTGTGGTGCCGTTGCAAGATTCAACATATTGCACCCGTTGAAAGGAGTAGCCTTTCAACATAAAACATAAGGTTTTCTTAACCTCCTAAACATATTAGCGCTAGGGCAGCAGCGGGCAGCGATGTTGACCTCAGCTTCCTGACCTTCCAAGCACTGGTTACTGCTGGTGTTGCAACCGCTGGTTGTCAACTGGGATCTGCAATCTCTTCACCTTTCAATTTCGCATCTTAACTCCAGCTACTTGACCCCTGGCCGCTAAGTGCTGATGTTGGTTGTCCGCATCATAAACCACGTCTGCTTCCTTCATTAGAGCCATTTTCGCCCGGGCAGGCTGTCTCACGCTTCTGCGCGATCTTGGAGTTCCTCCATTTCTCGTTGATGAACTTGAACGATCTTCTTCGTGCTGACGTATCTGTCACACAACAAATTAGCGCTGACTGGACGGGCCCAGATGCCCTCCCGCAGGCGATTGTCCACCTTGGTGGGAATCTCATCGCCCTCAATGTTGTCAAGGTTGCCGTACTCAGGATCAATTGGAAGAGAAACTTCTTCTTCCTCCTGAGTTTGTTCGGCACCCACCATATTCCTCTAGCTTTGCGGCTTTTGCGCTTTCAGCCTTTTTAGGAATTGGTTCCTTTTTCATCTTTTGGGCCAGACGAGTTCCTTATAGCGTTATGCCTGCGCTCACTGAACTTGTGGCTGCATTCTTTCAATGACCGACAACCAGTCAATGCGAGTTGACATCAGTACGCGCAGCAACCTTCTTGCTGCACGAATTACACTTCGAGTGCAGGAAGCTTCTTCAGCTTCAGATGGCCGTCGAACTTGCGATGGACTGCACATGTTGCAGTTTCCCATATGACTCTGCTTGGTCTTGTCGATGCGTTGGTACTCCTTCATGGCTGCATTTCTCACACGGTCCCACGGTGTTCAACTTGAGCCACGCTGCCCTGCTCTTATAACTTCTCCCTGACTTATCTTTTACCAAGTGAGATTATAATTAACATTCCATCTTATACTAGCCAGTTTTTTAATTCTGGCTGTTTTCCTTATTCTTAAACTCTTAGTAACATTTTGTTTCTTTATACATTTTCCTTTAATTTAACATTCGTCCTTTTAATTTCATTTAAATGAAATTTTAAATTTGCCGATTTATCTATAAATTTATATTTTATAAATCGTATAACTCCTTAACTTCATAACTTTAAATTGACTTTTAATTATAATTTAGTAATTATATTTTTTAAAACTTGTAGTAGGAAAAGGATAAGCCGCATTTAAGTCGCCTGATCCTTGCGTCTACTATGTCACCAAGACCATTTTCAGCGAAACTGGCCTTGGACACCCTGCCCCCTGCAATTTATTGCAGACCAACCATTCCTTGCGGAGGATCGCACCTCGTTACTCTGTCGGTTAGTGGCCTGAGTAACATTTGGTTTCTAATTTGGACAACTATTGCACGCGCGTACAACTTGCGCTGCTATTTGTCTTCCTCGCAGCGGCCAATATTTTTCCCGCGTGAGTTCTAGCAACTCTTTTGCTCCAACATGCTGGTTCTCTTTGTGTATATCTGAAAATATCGATTTGGTTAAACAACCTGTGTCTGGTAATAAAATTGGAAGCTTCGTGCCATCCGACATCGCCGTATTTTGCGATCGAACACCTACTCGAATGATTCCATCTTCACCTAAAATTGGAGATAAAGCGGTTAGTTTTGATGATCTTTTTACCGTTTTGCCTTCCTTTAACTTTTCAATTTCTTCAGAAAAGTACCTGTGCTGCTCTTTTCTTATTAAGGTTTCCATTTCCTTATTATTTTTTGTTAATCTGTGTTTCACTGTTCCACAGTCCTTTACCTTAGGCTTAATTGGCGCAGCTCCAATTACAACCCAACCAAATGCCGTGTTCTCCATATAAAGACTCGAGCTCAAATACTTTTTCTTTTCGTTCTTTAATATGGTCCCCATCACTTCAGCCCCTAGTAATATGTCTATTTGATTTGGGGTATGAAATTTCGGGTCGGCTAAAGGAGTTCCTTTTAGGAGATTAGATATCTCAATCTTTTCCCCTGGTAAATTTGGAGTAATTTTTGGAAGAACCATTGACTCAACTTTGATTTTGAAATCATTGTGAGATGATTTAACTTCCACCATTACTTCCTCCTTTACTTTTGATTTCGTACCTGAAACCCCTTCTATGATTGTGTTTGCCCTTTTTGTTTTAAATCCTAATTTGTGTCTTAACTGTTCCGTGATGAAACTTCCCTGGGAACAGTTGTCCAACACAGCTCTTGCTGTTATGTATTTGCCTTGGTGGTTTTTTATTTGCACCAAGGCCGTTGCCAGTAATATGCGCTTCTTATTGCTACCTATCGCTAACGCAACATTCGGTTTACTACTACCGAAGTTGTCATTATGCAGCAGCGTGTGGTGTGCTTTCTTGCATTTTTGGCAAGGTTCCACCTCACAGCTTTTGAAGAAATGCCCTTTCCTTAGGCACTTGGTGCATATACCATTTTCCAGTGCTACTTTAACTCGCTTTTCTACTGCGAGTTTTTTAAACTCGTCACAGTGGAACAACTTATGTGCACTGTCACAACCTAATAAACATTTTCTTTCATTATTTTGAGTCTTATTAGTTTCCTTTTGAAAACCTACACCTATATTTGGCAACTCGACTCTATTAGCATTCAACCGCTCACTTCCTTCAAGTGCTTTGAACTGCTTTTCGAGAAATGCCAAAAGATTTTCTATTGATGGTACTTCTGTTGAATCTGGCAAGGATTCCTCGTACCGAACCTTTGTGTGTGAGTCTAGCTTCCTCACAATTATGAAGTGAATGAGCGCCTCTTTGATTTCAGTATATGAAAGCTTAGTAGCCTCTAACGCTCTCAGATTAGCCGACACTGTGTCGTGCAACTCCTTTAGTTCCGCAGGAGAACGAGAACATATTTGCCTGGCGTCCAGCAAATTCCTAAACATATTAGATGTTATTTGCCTTTTATCAGAATATCTCCTCTGAAGAATATTCCACGCCACGTTAAAGTTCGCACCACTTATACCTAAGTGATCAACCAACCTTAACGCCTCACCCCTTAAATATGATTTCAATGCAATCATTTTATGGGTGTCTCCCACATTTCTCTGGAAGAATATTTCAGTGAAAATATCCCTAAACGATATCCACTTACTATAATCCCCACTGAATATGGGAATCTGAATTTGAGGCAGGCTATATGGCAAGGGAGGAGGCACATTTTGCTCGAATAGCTTTTTCTCCTCCTCTTCTGCCACAATATGAGACCCTTTGTCCATTAGGATCTCATATTCTTCGCACAACTCGTCCTCTCCAAAGAACTCATTGTACTCGAACTTAAGATCTGTCGCACGGTCCTCGAACTTGTGCAACCGCGACAGATCTTTACATCCCATTTGGATGCGTTCGTGACACCTTCTTAATTCCTTTAAGGTGCCCTGAAACTTTGCTTGAACCAATGCGGCTTGGTCCCTTTGACGTTCCGCCGACACCGATTTGACCTTACTGTCAGTTCTTACTTACTTACTTAACTGGCCATAACAACCCGTTATCGGGTTACGGCCTGCCGCAAAACTTCTCTCCAGGCGCCTCTGCTTCGCGCGCGCCTTCTCCAGTTGGTCACACCAAGAGATACCAGGGCCTCTTCCACTTGGTCCTTCCACCGGAGACACGGCCTCCCTCTTCGCCGTCGACCTCCAACCATCGCATCGAATGCCTTTTTCGCCGGAGCTTCGTCGTCCATGCGGCAGACATGACCGAGCCAGCGTAGCCGCTGGATGTTAATTCGCTGCGCTACGTCCATGTCCTTATACAGCTCATACAGCTCGTTATTGGTTCGTATGCGATAGTCGTCACCAACCCGAACAGGGCCGAAGATTTTGCGAAGCACCTTCCTCTCGAACACTCCAAGGGCCGCTATGTCGTTTCGTGTCATTGTCCATGCTTCAGCGCCATAGAGGAGCACGGGCAAGATAAGCGTCCTATAGAGTGCAAGTTTTGTCGGTCGAGAGAGGTCTCTACTTCTCAATTGCCTACCGAGACCGTAGTAGCACCTGTTGGCAAGAGTTATCCTTCGCTTTATCTCCAGACTGACATCATTGCTGCTGTTGATGGCGGTGCCAAGGTAGACGAATTCCTTGACAACTTCAAAAGCATACCTGTCGGCCTCGACGTGAGACCCTAGCCGCTGCGAGTCCCTGCGTGTAGACAGCATATACTTCGTCTTGCCCTCATTTACCACCAGACCCATTTTGGCAGATTCTCTTTCGATAGCCGCAAAGGCAGCGGTGACATCTCGCTTGTTACGTCCGATGACATCAATATCATCAGCGTAAGCAACTGATTACTGTCAGTTCGCACTTCCTTATTTTCAAATGGAGAACTGACCGCGCCCTTCCCTAATCTTGCCTCTACCTCACCTACTCTTTTAACTGTACTCTCGTACAACGCCTGAACTTTATCAAAGTATTTCTTTTCGAAATACACTTTGTACTCCTTTAGCGCTTGCTTGGGAGTTAAAATACAGTGATTCGCTGTTAATTCCTCGAACAACGAATTTAACTGCATTTGAAGCACTTCATTCCTGCCCTCAGCGTTCAGCTGGTTGCAGATGCTAAGAATAGCATCGCCAAGCTCTTCCTGTTTCTTTAGCATTTGTTTTTCCATCTTGTAATTACTCTTTTTTTCAACAATAATTTTAATTACTTTACTTTCCTAATTTGTATCACTTACCAGTCGGTACGTGTCCTGGGGTCACCAATGTTTAATGCTGCAGGTTGCCGGGTCGAGCTGCGACAAATTAAACCACTGTACTTCACTTCTGAAACTAGACTAACGCTCCGGTCGCCCGGAGCCTTTATTTATATTATTCCTTATTTCCTATTACCTACTTATTTACATTATATTTCTTATCCTAAAAATTACCTGCGCATACACATACTTAGGTAGCATGACCCAACGTGCCTGGCAGTCTAAATACACAGCACGATAAGACCATACCAACACCACATGCTGGCCACACGCTCTTATCGTGCCTGCTACTTGAATTCTTGCAGCGGTCACCACTTGATAAGTGCAACCAGATGTTGGTTATCTTGTGGTGCCGTTGCAAGATTCAACAATGATATTGTATTTATTGTGTAATGCTTAAAACGAATGTGTTCCTAATTGGCATGCAAAAGATTGCATCTTATATGCCTCTATTATCTGTTAAATAAATAAATAAATAAATAAAAATACACTAATACACTCATACACATATACACATAACCATACACATTCATTTTCTTTATTCATATACATTTATACACATACATACCCATCCATATTTATTTTCTTTTTACATACATTTTTAATAAAATAAATACAAATACACATACACAAATAAAATATATTGTCATTTGTTGTTTCTATTTTTACTCCATTAAATACAACACATCCAAATTTCGAATTTCGCGGTTCAAATTTACAATTTATAATATTTTCGCGTATTATTCCCATACGTTTAATAAAGTTGGCCTAATCAATGCAATTTCCCATACAATCAAATAATCTTTACACATTCGTGTAATTTTTCGATTTTTTCCAATTTTAAGCCGTTCGTGCGGACGCGGCCAACTTTAACCCTCTCATTTATTCCCATTGTCAGGTGGAAATTTAATTTTAAATTTTTCACACCTGACCCCCCTCTCACTCAAGCGTCGCTAATTAATTTCAATGCCGGTAGAGCGTTCGCCTAAGAAGCAATCTGACGCGATGGAGCCAACCGCCTCCAAACAACCCCCTAAGGTGTCAACTGATTTGTTTTTCACAGACCCTGTCACACGAGAGGCGCCAAAGACGCGCTCCAAATCTTCCATAGTCCGAGCAACCGATCCTAGCGTTGCTAAATTTATATTCGAGTCCGATCGGCTCGTGCAATTATGCACAAAATTCTCTACAACTCACATCGAGGAACAAACAAAGTCCCTCGTCCAAACTCGTCAAAAGAATTTGGAAGCCCAATGGACAAGGCTTATGTGCGCTTATGAGGCAGTCTCCATTGCGGAAGACAGTAGCCAGCCCGACCGTTTCAAAGAGTCGGCTCGGCAGAAAATCAAAGCCTGCACAGACCAGTATGAGTTGTGCATGGCTCAAATGTCGGACATCATTGAGATGCTCCAGCCTCAACCCACTCAGCACGCTGCGCAAACGGAACAGGTTTGATCCCTAGAACCAACAAATACACCAAATATTTGTTTACAAGTTCCACCTTGCGATACCGAAACATTTTTCGGGGGCTATGAGCAATGGCCGTCCTTCACCTCCGATACAAGACGCAAGGCAAAGCCAGTGCAATTGTAAAACAATATGCCTTAAGCGATGAAAACTTCGGACTCGCATGGGAAGCTCTGAAACCCCGTTACGAAAACAAGCGCATATTAGTAACCAAATATTAATAACCAAATCCGATCCCTGCTAAATCTAACTCCGACTACTACCGAAAATAGCGAAGCGCTGCAGCGGATTCAAAGCACGATCAATAATTGTTTGTCGGTACTTAGGTCCCAGGCCGTGGACACCGACAACTGGGATCCGCTGCTCGTATATATTTGTACGAAATTACCCGAAGAGACATTGGCTCTCTGGGAACAATCCTTTAAATCTCGTAAGGACCTGCCTCTTTGGTCGCAAATGGACGAGTTCCTGACCTGCAGGTACGAGGTGGTGGAACGGCTCAATAGCATTCGCCCCGCTAAGCCAAAACCACAACCCTCCAATTTCCATACTCCTCAAAATCGGCCTCCAAACAGATCTCAGCACTTCCACACTGAGGTGAAAAAAGACTTCGCGTGCAAACTCTGCAACGCAAACCACCCTATACGGACATGCCAGAGTTTCAAGAAGCTCAGCCTCCAGAGCCGATTGAAATACGTCAAAGAGCACAATTTATGTGAAAACTGTCTTGCCACGACTCATACCATAAAGGATTGCACAAGCAGTTTTACGTGTGTTTACTGCCAAAGGAAACATCATTCCCTGCTTCATTTCCCCAACAATAAATCCCAAGCCCCGCAGCCTCTCAATAGGTCTCAGACGACCATTTCTCAGGTCGCAACAGCTCATCCACAACCGAACAATAACTCCTCAACCCATTCCCCCACTTCAGATGCGCAGCCCGGCCCATCTTCAAGGCTAAGTACGCCTCAAGTACAAGCCCTCCATTCCAATAATGGCACCCAATCCCTTCTGCCTACGGCACTGGTGTCTATTGCCCACTTAGGAGAATTGTTCAAGGTTAGAGCGTTGATCGACCAAGGCTCGCAACGCACCTTCATTTCCTCGAAGGTGCAAAAACGCCTTAAATTGCCAATTGAAAGATCTCACTTCGAAATTTCAGGCATGGGTGGTAAAATTGTGCAAAATGCTAATCACATTTGCTTTTTGACGTTGGCAGTTCCACATTCCAGCACGACCCTCAATGTGCAAGCAATAGTACTCCCCCAATTAACAAAATTGCTACCCCCATTCACAATTAGATATCCCAATTGGCAAGAATTTGCCACATTAAATCTCGCTGACCCAAGTCCCTTCGAGTCAGCGCAGGTAGACCTCGTAATTGGCAGTGATCTGATTCCCCAGATCTTACTCGAAGGTATCCATCGAAATATCTGTGGCAGTGTGTTAGCCCAAAACACCATTTTCGGTTGGATACTCAGCGGGCCAGTACCCCATACGGTGTCTTCTTATTCGACATACGTGGCAGAAGTCTCCAATGAGGAACTTAGTTCGCAACTCAGGCAATTCTGGGAGCAGGAAGAAGTCAAACTCCCGACACCTATCTCCTCGGATGACACTTATTGCGAAGAATTATACCAGAAGACCACAACCCGGGGATCGAACGGTAGATATACGGTTAAACTTCCCTTTAAGGCAGAATTTCCATGCTCGATAGCGTTAGGCAATTCCCGACCCTACGCGCTCCAGCAATACGCTAGTATGGAGCGAAATCTCTCCCGAAAGGGAAACCTCAAGACCATCTACGATGGCGTCTTAGAGGAATATATCACCCTTGACCATATGGAACTCACAAAACCCCGTGAGATAATCCAAAATGGTAAATACTTTTCGTTCTATCTACCTCATCACGCAGTCATCCGCCCCGAGAAGAAGACCACCAAAGTCCGAGTGGTTTTCAATGCCTCAAAGTCCTCAAGTTCTGGTCAGTCACTTAACGACATTCTGCATACTGGCCCCACTCTTCAAAATGACCTCACAGCTCTCATTCTCAGATGGCGCCTTTACCGCTTTGTCTTCAATGGCGATGTCCAGAAGATGTATAGGCAAATTCGGCTCCATAATGATCACCAGGAATTCCAGCGCATACTCTTTCGCAAATCCCCGGAATCTCCTATTCAAGATTATAAATTGAAAACGGTGACATTTGGAGTTAACTGTGCGCCATATTTGGCCATCAGAACGCTCCATCAATTGGCCCATGATTCTCAGCCATCCAGCCCTTTAACGGCAAAAATACTTCTCGAGGAAACGTATGTCGACGACATTCTTTCCGGAGGTCATGATCTTCCCACCACTATGGAAGCTCTCTCTCAAGTGATAGCCACCCTCAACTCCGGAGGTTTCCCCTCTCAAAAAGATAACGGCTAATCACCCTAAACTCTTAGAGGAAATTCGCGAAGACGACCTTTTCGACTCGGAATTCCTCAAGTTCGATTCAACGAGTTCTACTATAACTCTTGGCATCCGTTGGAATGCCTTATCGGACTCATTTTTATACTCAATCTCTCCCACTACTCCTGCAAACTCATTCACAAAAAGGCAAAAAGCTTCTTCAAGAGCTTTGGCTTGAAGGCACTGAGTGGGATGAGTGCATAAAGCCAGGATCACTTATCAAATGGCAGCAATTCATTGAGAATTTGCCTGCCATAGAACTTATTGAAATTCCCCGGTGGGTTCACTATACCCCCAATCGAAATGTTCAGATCCATGGATTTTGCGATGCCTCCGAAAAGGCATACTGTGCAGCTCTATACATACGTATTAGCACGAATCGTGACAACCTCTCGTCACATCTCCTTGTTGCAAAAACAAGAGTTGCACCTCTCCAGACAATAAGCTTACCTCGCTTAGAGCTTTGCGGAGCAGTTTTACTCTCCCAGCTCATCAAATCCCTCCGCTCTCACCTCGGGTTCGATCAATCGGAAATCCATTTATGGACCGATTCTGAAATTGTCCTTGCTTGGTTGGAAAAACCACCTTGCACATGGAAAACTTATGTTGCCAACCGCAGGACTGAAATACGTCAAAATGTGCACAACGCTCCCTGGCGACATGTCCCAAGCGCTGAAAATCCTGCGGACGTAGGAACGCGCGGATGCAAGCTGCAAGACCTCAAAGATCACTCTCTGTGGTGGAATGGCCCCAAATGGTTGCAGCAAGCTTCCGATGCTTGGCAAAAGGTCACTCTCGCAAAGTTCCAATCCCGGAACAACGAGCGATTGACTGCCATCACCTTATCGAAGAGCAGACCGACATCCTCGATCGGTTCTACAGCTTCTCTCGAGCCCTGCGAGTAATCGCGTACATGTTCCGATTTGTTAATAACGGCATCTCCTCCCGTCGCCAACATAACCCCATACACGGAACACTGTTGTCGCAAGGAGAGTTGGCATTTGTTAAGAATCGCCGTATAACTCTCGCGCAAAGGTCCCATTATTCCCAGGAACGACAAGCGCTCTCTCATTCCCTTCCCATATCCAAGAAAAGTTCTCTCTTGGTACTCAATCCCTTCTTAGACAAACAGAAGGTGATGCGAGTCAATGGCAGACTCGCCAATGCGGCATTGTCGTATAATGAACGACACCCCATTATTCTCCCCCCAGAGTCCCGCTATTGCAGTTTGCTTATTCGCTTCCTTCACAAGCTATTACTGCATGCGGACCAACGACTCATGCTCCGTATGGTTCGGCAGGAATATTACATTACATCAAAAAGTGCATTTTTCAATGCAAAACGTGTGTCATCCATAAACAAAGGCTGCGAACACAGATCATGGCAGCGCTCCCCCCCGAACGATGCTAGTCTATCTATATATATAAAAATGAAACGTGGTCCGTTCGGCTGCTTATCACTCGAGAACGGCTGGACCAACTTGGATACTTCCTTCGGCGGGTTTGTTCGAAATTGTTACGTGAAGGTTTATAAAACAAGAAAAGTCGGGAAAACGGGGCGTGGCGCCACCAGAATACATTTTTAGACAATAACTTTGGAACCATAAGTCACACATCAATTAAATTTAGTTCACACTTACTATTTAATCATGTCCTTCGACCGACGGAATGGGGTGGGTATTGGACAAGGGGGTGTGGCACCGCCCATACAACTCAAATCTTTTAAATGGAATAGCTTCGGAATTATAAGTCGACACAATATTGAAATTTGGTGAACCGTCGTTTCATAGATGTGTCATTCTACTGTTAAAATTTTATGGGCATTGAACAAGGGGCGTGGCACATTTTTTATGCAGCAGAACTGTAAGTCGTACATCAATGAAACTTGGTATGAACCTACCAGTTAATCATATCTTTTGGCAGAGGGAATAAGGTGGGTATTGAACAAAGGGGTGTGGCACCGCCCATACCACTCAAATCTTTTAAATGGCATAGCTTCGGAATTGTAAGTCGCACAATATTGAAATTTGGTGTACCGTCGTTTCATAGATGTGTCATTCTACTGTTAAAATTTTATGGGCATTGAACAAGGGGCGTGGCACATTTTTTATGCAGCAGAACTGTAAGTCGTACATCAATGAAACTTGGTATGAACCTACCAGTTAATCATATCTTTTGGCAGAGGGAATAAGGTGGGTATTGAACAAAGGGAAGTGGCACCGCCCATGCAATTCATTTCTTTTAAATGGAATAGCTTCGGAATTGTAAGTCGCACAGCATTGAAAATTAGTGAGGCGTCACCTCATAGATGTGTTATTCCACTGTTAAAATTTTATGGACGTTGGACAAGGGGCGTGGCACATTTGTTTGACTCAAACTATCCACATAATTTTGGAACTGTTAGTCGCACATGAATGAAACTTAGTACGAATTTACCATTTAGTCATATCTTTCGGCAGAGGAATGAAGCGGGTATTTAACACGAGGGCGTGGCTCCGTCCATACAACTCTAATCTTTTATATGGAATAGCTCCGGAATTGTAAGCCGCACAGTATTGAAATTGAATATGCCATCGTCCCATAGAAGTGTCATTCTACCGATAATATTTTATGGGCGTTGAACAAGGGGCGTGGCACATTTTTTATGCAGCAGAACTGTAAGTCGTACATCAATGAAACTTGGTATGAACCTACCACTTAATCATATCTTTCAATAGAGGGAATGGGGCGTTGGTCAAAGGGCGTGGCACATTTTTTATGCTCAGACAGTTATGCAGTACACACACACATCAGTGAAACTTGGTACGAACTTTCCACTTAGTAGCACAATTCGACTAGAAGAAAGTTGTGAGCACTGGACAAGAGGGTGTGGTACCGCCTCCATTTTTATATACATAGATTGTTTGCCCTAATTGACTGACTGATTGATTGATTGATTGATTCATCATCGTTCAGGCCAAACCGCTGAAGCTACGAACATGAAATTTGAACTGTAGATACATCTTGAAAAATGAACCTCCGCTAAGACGGGATTTTTTTAAATTCGGATTGTAAAGGGGCAAAACATGTGTGAAGGTGTTGTATGAAGAAAAGTGATTTAAGAGACATATTGATTTCGAACTTCCTGAAAATACTCTAAACAAAAAATATTTCGATACGTATTTTATAAGTTTTCAAAAATCAAAATTTAACTGGACCAATAATGGGTTAAGATTTGTTTAAGGGTAGACTCGAAAAAAACATAAACTCGAAAAAATATTAAAGTACTTTAAATGTAAAATAACTCGATACGTGTTTTTCATTTTTTCCATATATTAAAATCGGACGGGGTCAACGACCGGTTAAAAGTTTGTATGGCGAAACTGTAAAAAAAAATGAATTAACGGGCCCACTGACTTCAAACTTTGTGAAAATACTCTGAGTGAGAAATAATTTGACACGTGTTTTTCACTTTTTTGAAAATCAAAATGTAAGGGGTCAACAATGGGTTAACAGTTGTCATGGAAACACGATTTATTGGTTCTTTTGACTTCAAACTTGGACAAAAAGCATTTAAATCGGGAAATAATTACAATGTTTTTTTCATATTTTTGAAAATCGAAATCTACCGTGGTAAACTAAGGGTTAAGAATTTGTTTAGAGTAAATGTGAAAACTCATGATTTAAAGGGCCTTGTGACAATTTTTAGAACCACTTGGCATCAAAGATAATAGACATATGTTTTTATTTAAATCAAAATGGGTTCAACCATGCGTTCAAAATATGTATCGGGTGAAAGAAGAGAGCTTGCGTGCGAAGCCGCAGGGCCCAGCTAGTATTTCAATAAAACTTTGTAAGGAATTTACAAGTGGCTTAACTAAACTCTGACGTAAAAATGGCCAAGGTACGCGTACTTTTACGTAGGGTTGCCATATAAGCATACTAACCAACGTCATCTGCACTTTTGTGTTTATTTATAACGGTAAGTGGGCGTGATACTCCCCATTAACCCGTTATGAACCGTATCAACCCGTATCAAATGGTTTTTGTTTAAATACGAGTTACCCTACATGATTCTATTTTATGTGGGTATTTTATGAAAGGAGGCGAAAAATCGGGGCGTGGCTACAATCTAGAGTATTCATTAGTCAGTTTGGGTCGATTTAAATACTATAACTTTGGTTTTGTTTTCACTAATGACGATTTTAACAATGCCCAATTGCCGACTGTAGGGTGGCGGTGCACGGTACAATAAATAAAAAAAATTATAGTGGGCCAATCTCTGAAGAGTTTTGAAGAAGGTGTCCAAATTTGAGGTATTTATCTTTAACCGTTTAGATACTACAGCATAAAATAGGCAATGCGCGCGTTTTTGGCATGTTTACCCTTTGGTGGATTTAGTGTCCACCAGCACTTTTTCAGTAAAACGCACTGCACTTTAAATAAAAACGTTTTATTTCACAATTTTAACAATGCAACTGCCGCCGGTATCGCGTCCTGACTCTGACTAACTGATTACCGCTAGTGTCAGGATCGCTTCTTTTATAGCAGCGAGCCGGCCGTGGTCCGTTCTGCCGGTCCGCTATGCCGTTGCTGTCGTAGTGGCACAGCTGCGGTCCGCCACAACCAGCCCACCTCCAGCATGTGGCTCGGCCTAGAGACACAGGCGATCAGGAAAACGGACCCTTCGTCCTGACTGTGTTGTTGGCGCTGCCGTGCTGTAAGTGCCGCTATCGCTGCTTGCTTGTTGCATGTCCTTTGCAGTATGTAATTCGCTGCCAAGGTCGGTGAATGCTGCTGTCAGGTGGTCAAGCGATACATTTTTGGTGCTGCTGCCGATCTTCAGCGTGTAGAATTTAGGGCGTCGCTTTAGCACCGTAAATGGCCCGTCGTATGACTGCTGCAAGGGCGTATGTACGGCGTCGTTTCGGACGAAGACCTGCTTGCAGTGATGGAGCTCTTTTTGTAAAAATGGTTTCTTACCTCCATGGTGTGCAGTCTGCGTAGGTCGTATTTTTGGCATTATTTGCCGGAACTGTTGAGCGAATTCCGAGTCACTGCTGCGTGGTTTTTGTTCTATGAAAAACTCGGATGGCAACCGCAAACTTTTGCCATATACGAGTTCAGCTGGTGTGGCCTGGATATCTTCTTTGAATGCTGAGCGCAGTCCGAGCATGATCAGCGGTAACTCCTGCGTCCAGTGAAGGCTGTCTTTGAATTTTAAAGCCGTTTTTAGGGTACGATGAAACCGTTCGATCAATCCATTGGATTGCGCGTGATAAGCGGTGGCCTAGCCGCTCGTTCAGTTCCCGGAAAAGCTGACTTTCAAATTGCCGTCCTTGATCTGTAGTGATCTTGCTTGGAACGCCAAAGCGCCAGATCCAGGTTTCGATGAGCGCCTTCGCGACGGTTTCTGCTGTGATGTCATAGATGGGTGTTGCTTCTGGCCATCTTGTAAACCTGTCGATTGCCGTGAGTAGGTACCGGTAACCGTTCGACGGTGGCAGTGGCCCCACAATGTCAATGTTGATATGGTCGAATCGCGTTTCGTTGATGTCGTAGAACTGCAGCGGTGACTTGTGTCGATGAATTTTCGATTTCTGACATGGTATGCAGCTCCTCGACCAAGCAGCGACATCTCTGTGGACATTCGGCCAAATGAATCTGTCCTTGATGAGTCGGCAAGTGGCTCGTATACCCGGATGTGAGATGTTGTGGACCGCGTCGAAGATTTTCTTTCGCATAGCTGCTGGTACAAACGGCTAACATGTGTTGTCAGTCACGTGGCAATAGAGCTGCTGCTTGGAGTTAACGGTTGGCAGCTTTGTCAGCGTGAGATGGTAGCGGGGGTCGCCTTGCAAAATCGATTTCACCTCTTCGTCTTACTCCTGTTCGAGTGCCAGCGCGTCATAATTTATGGAGTCATGCTGAATGGCATTAATTCTGGAAAGAAAATCGGAGACAACGTTTTCCTTACCCTTCACGTGACGAATGTCGGTCGTGAACTGGCTGATGTAATGGAGTTGCCGCATGTGCCGTGGATCTGCTTTTTCAGGCTTTTGCTTAAATGCAAAGGTGATGGGCTTGTGGTCGGTATAAATGATACATTCCCTGCCCTCGATCTGGTCTGCGAAGTGTTTTACGCCTTTGTAGATTGCAAGCAGCTCCCGTGAGTAAGCGCTCCAGTTGCGTTGTGCTGTAGACAGTTTTTTTGAGAAAAACCCCAATGGTTCCTCTGTGTTGTTGCTGCGCACCTGATGTAGCACTCCTCCGATGCTTGTGTCTGATGCGTCGACAGAAAGTGTAAGCATAGTACCTTCTCCCTATCTTAGTTTTGAAGTCGTTAAATGCCGTTCTTGCTTTATCGGCTGTTGTAGCTGGCAGGACAGATATGTCAGCTCCCGTGTCTACTAAAAATTGCTGACCGGTAAGGCGGTTTTTGACGAAAAGGCGGAGGTTTTTGTTTGTGTCGAGCGCGCGAGTTTCTCCACCGGCCTGGGCCCGAACGCTTAGTTTTTTGAATTCGTTGATCCTGCGCGTTCGACATGGCCAAACTTATACGGCTGTCGGCACTTACGCGCGTCCGCTCCGAATTTGTAGTGATACCAGCAGTTGTCGTATTGCTTCGGAGCTGGAGAGGCCGAACGTACTGGTGTGGAACTGCGACTGCGAGTGTTGTGACGAGATGAACGCATGTCACGTAGTTGATGCGTTATTTCATCGATTTGGCGGCGTAGCTGATCGAAGTTGTCCGCGATGGAGCTAGGCGGTGCGGCTCCGGTTGCAGGGTTGCTGGGACTCGGCTGGATCGTGTTTACGTGGACAGAGCAGCTCCTGGTGGCCTCCATGATGCGATCGGCCATCGTTGCTGCGTAAGCGTGATGTGCTCGTCAGCAGATAAAATCGCGCGAACTTGTCCAGGGAGATTGCGCAGCCATAGCTGCTTGAGTAGCTCCTCGGTCACCGGCGTCGCTGCTGCTTTGGAACGCATTTCGGCCAACAACTGCGATGGTTTTCGGTCGCCAAGCAATAATGCGCCAAGCAGTTTGGTGATTTTAATTTGCGTGCTGTCAGCAAATTCGTTGACGATGCGTGTTTTGAGTGTGTGCATTTCGTTTTTTACCGGAGGCGTGGAGCGCAGGTCTGCCAGCTTATACATTACCCGTGTGGGCAGCTGTCCGATGATGGTGCAATATTTTTTCTTATCGGATGTAATGCCCGCTGCTTCAAATGCTGCCTCGACCTGCCAAAACCAGCGGTCGGTGTGCTCCTCTGCAAAGTCAGGTAACTTGACTTTGCCGTGCTCGATGGCGTCCATGCGGGCTGGTGCATCGTTGGGTCGCACCATCGAGTTGGCCCGGGTCTGCGAGATGTCCAGCATCGCTGTTTCTTCCTCGTCGCTGGTCATTGGAGCTATCGTGTAAATCGGTTGTCTCAGAAAAGGCTTTGTACTGACGTCAGGAGTTTGTTGTTATCCGGTGCGTGTAGTCGTCGGTTCTTAGTTGTCGTCGGGGTCACCACTCTTTGGTGGATTTAGTGTCCACCAGCACTTTTTCAGTAAAACGCACTGCACTTTAAATAAAAACTTTTTATTTCACAATTTTAACAATGCAACTGCCGCCGGTATCGCGTCCTGACTCAGACTAACTGATTACCGCTAGTGTCAGGATCGCTTCTTTTGTAGCAGCGAGCCGGCCGTGGTCCGTTCTGCCGGTCCGCTATGCCGTTGCTGTCGTAGTGGCACAGCTGCGGTCCGCTATGTCGCCGCTGCCGTAGACCGCTATGCTGTCGCTGCCGTAGAACGCTAAGCTGCCGTCGTGGCATAGCTGCGGTCCGCTATGCTGTCGCTGCCGTAGACCGCTTTGCTGTTGTCGTGGCACAGCTGCGGTCCTCTATGTCGCCGCTGCCGTAGAACACTATGCTGTCGCTGCCTTAGACCGCTATGCTGTCGTTGTGGCACAGCTGCAGTCCGTTATGTCGTTGCATGCCATCCGCCACGCTGGCACCGATGCTGACATATGCCACGCTGGCACCGTTGCTGATATGTCGAGCGGTACAGTATGTGCCGCCACAACCCCATTGTGCGCCGTCTCGTGCCCAGCAGCACAGCACATCTCGCAATTGATATTTCTTATCGAACATCCCACCAGAGAATGAAGGTGAACTTCGAAAATTGAAGTTTGCCGAAGCCAGCGACAATACTTCGTATAGCCCATGGTTCAATAATAAGGATATAGCATCCCCGCAACACCAAAAACCATGGTATAGCCGAAGTACGTGTGTGACTCAGCGTTGATAAATGAGTTTTCCCATTTTGTACCAAGAGGCCAAAAAAAATTTACTAAAGTAGAAAAAAAAGTACCAAATCTTTTTATTCACAAACCTCCACAAGGGTAGTCACCTTGTCGTAGTGTGGGGGCTTGTCGCGAGCAAGGACACCGCAGACTAGTCCAATCCGAGTGATGAACGGAATGGAATAGTCTGGGGCGGAGCCCGTACTAAGCACTACCCCCCCTAACCCAGGGTGTTATGCGGACCGTGCCTATTGGGTGATTTGCAGCCAGGGGGTATGCCGGCTGTATTCTTACGGTGCCTTCCTGATACCTGGCCACCTCAGGAAGTACCATGGCTCTGCCATGGTCGACCAACCTTGTCCCTGCTAGAATTATTGGCCGCCAGTGCCTTCGCCTTGCGCGCGGGCAGGCGGCCGCACCACAACCATGAGCACAACAATAAAGAAATGCGGTAAAAATAAGCGAGGAATACCACTCGCTGTGCGGGACTACACCGCAACACAACTAGCAGCTGTGCCGGAGCATTCGCTCCAGACTACGAATGAAGACCTGAGGCCAAGCACCAGCCGAGGAAGAATACCTTCCAGGGTGGCGAGGGGCTCCCTCAGGGGCGGTCGAAGGGCTGGGGGTGCGGCCAGGGGGGGCGTCAATACGGGACAGACCACTGTTTGACATCTCTGCTCTGACTGCATCTGCCAGCGCAAGACCCACCACAAACCAGGTGAGCACGGTCTTAGCTCTTCCCACCGGCCCCGGGAGCATACCTTCCGGACCGGTGGTGGGAGCAAAACCTATAGGCCCTGTCCCTAGTACCGGTGTCGCTGCGGTTGTGCGGGGAATACTCCCGTCAACTTCCGCTGCGGCTCCGGTGGTAGGGCGGGCTGCTGACGTAGTGGCCCCTAGTACTAGTGCTTCTGCGGTCGCGCGGGGAACACCCCCGTCGACTTCACCGGCAGTAGAGCGGGCCGCAAATTTGGAAAGAAGGCCTAAAAGGCAAAACTTAGAATTACCCCCTTAGGGCAACCAGGTGGCCTGGACGACCCCCTAAGACGCGGTTTAAGCGGTGCGAGGGTAAAGTGGTACCTCCGCTACCTCAGGCAAGGCCTGAGCAAGGAGGAGGCGAGGAGTAGAGCGTTAGAGCATGGCGGGGTATCCGCGGCCACGGCCACAGCAGCTCAACCGACTCTGCCGAGAAAGAGAGGGAGCGATAACATCACTCCCCCCCACCGTCCTGAGCTTAAGAAATCCAGGACCAACACTCAGGCACCGGTTGCTAGGATGGGCAAGCCCCAAAATAGCAGTCAGTCTGGGGGTCATCCAGTGGCGGGCACAACCTACTCGAGTGTCCTCAGAACACCTGAGGCCATTCGAGTGGCGGTCCTGCCTACGGAATATCACTAGAAGACACTGAGTAAGGAGGAGCTCTCTTTTCCCGAGGAGGCTATCATGGGGGAGATAGCGAAAGGGTGGGCCACTCCACTAGTGTTCAGTGGCATCCACTTCCGGCCGGGACACCTGCTTCTAGACTGCAGTAACCAAGGTACTGCAGACTGGCTTCAGCAGGCAGTCCCGAAGCTGGAGGATTGGAAGGGGGTAGGGCTTCGTGTGTGCCTCGGCGATGATGTCCCCAAGACACACCACGTCACCTTATTCCTTCCCAGGAGCGGTAGACAAGAACCCAGCAAGTTTTTTGCGCTGCTACAAGCGCAAAATGCTGGGATCTACACGAATCTTTGGAAGGTGGTTACTTCCAAGGAGGAGCGCAAGGGTGTGCTGTGGAACCTGGTGATTGACGAGAAATCCCTCGCCAAAATCAGGGAAAACGGCAACGCCCTCAACTTCAGGTATGGAAGCATCCCAGTCCATGCCCCCAGACCTGGAGGCCTGAATAGTGCGGCTGGCCCCCCACACAATCACCTGAAACCGGGAATACACCGGGGGAAGCAGAATCCTCAGGCGAAGCGCAATCTGCCGAACCCGGGAAGACACCGGAAGGCGGAGAGGTAGCCGGAGGAAAAGTAGCGGCAGAAGTGCAGGCCTCCCAAGATTCCCTTGAGGAGCTAAACCTTGAAACGCTGGGGCTTCAAGGTAGTACGAACGAGGAAGAGGAGCAGCTGTCGGACGAAATTTCGATAACGACGCTGCTGGAGATGGACTTTGATGCCTCTCCTAAACTCTAGCCCTCGGAACATGAAGGTTGTTCAAATCAACCTTCATCACGCGAAGGCGGCATCGGCCGTCCTAGCGCATAAGTTCACCCGAGACCACATCGGGGCGGCGCTAGTTCAGGAGCCCTAGTGCCATAACGGAAGAGTCTGCGGACTGAACTCGCAACATACCAGGGTAATTTATGATACAAGGCATGAGATACCTCGTGCCTGCATCATAATTGAGAAAAATACTAACTATTTTTGTATTTCAGAGTACATGTCCAGGGATCTGGTAGCAGTGGCGTTGACGATTCAGACCGAGGGTCGTGACATCGAGATCGTCCTGGCGTCAGCGTACTTTCCGGGCGAGGACAGGACGGTGCCCCCCACGAAGTGCAGGGCCTAGTGGAGCACTGCAGGGCAAATGACCTGCCGCTCCTCATAGGAGGCGACATGAACGCCCACCACACCATCTGGGGCAGCACCGACGACAATACCAGGGGTGAGTACCTGCTTGAATATATATTAGCCACTAACCTAGTCGTATTTAACACGGGATCTTCCCCGACATTCGTCACTAGGGTTAGGCAGGAGGTCCTTGATCTTACCATAGGTAATAGTAGAATCAGTGACTATGTGTCTGAATAGAGAGTGTCTACCGAACCCTCCTTATCAGATCATAGGATTATTGAATTCAAGTTAGCAGGTGACATTATGGAGATACCTCCAACCAAGAACCCCAGGAAGTACACCAATCTGCTAGTATAGGATAGACGCTTGCTTGACATTCGAAGTAGGATGCGGCATCCCTTAGAAGTCGAGCAAGCGGTTGAAATCCTTAACAAGGGAGTAATGAATGCATACCATTCAAGCTGCCCGGACAGTAGAGTGTTCAGGAAAAAATCCACACCGTGGTGGAATAACACCCTGGCAAAACTTAGAACTGAAACGCGAAGACTCTTCAATAGGGCAAAGCGGACCGGTGAAAGGGGGAATACACCGCGTCACTCATCAAGTACACAAAGGAAGTACGCAAAGCGAAAAGGGGTAGCTTCGAGACGTTTTGCGAAGAAATTTCCTCCACTCCTCAGGCAGCGAGGCTTCATAAAGCGCTTGCGAAGAGGGGAACGGAGGCCAAGATGGCACTCAAACTCTCGGATGGTAGCTATACGCGAAATGATGAGCAACGGGCTCTAGCTCTTCTATGTTAGGTGCCAACCATACAGAACGCGCCGGCCGAGTGCACAATATACCATCCGAACAGAAGGGACTGGGAGATGGCAGATGAAGTCATCTCCCAGACAAAGGTTGATTGGGCCCTGAACACCTTTCAACCCTTCAAATCGCCAGGCTTAGACGGGATCCTTCCTGTTTTCTTGCAAAAAGGCAGGAGGTCGTGCTAAGGCAGTTAACTGGTATTATGAGGAGCTGTCTAGCAACAGGATACATCCCCGTTAGCTGGAGAAGTGCCCTGGTAGTTTTTATACCGAAGATTGGAAGAAAGGACTATACAGAGCCGAAGTCGTTTAGACCAATCAGTTTAACATCCTTCGTCATGAAGACCATGGAGAAGGTGTTAGATCAGTGCATTAGAATTTGACACTCAAGAGACAACCTCTGCATGCTAAACAGCATGCGTATAGGGCAAGCAGATCGACAGAGACTGCCCTATTCCAGCTCACGAGTTTAATGCAGGATGCTCTTAAAAACAAAGAGATGGTGCTGTGCGCCTTCCTGGATATCGAAGGAGCCTTCGATAATACCTCTCATGAGGCGATAGAGAGGGCGCTCAGCAGAAGAGGGGTAGAAACCACCCTCAGCCGCTGGACAAGAGCCATGCTCTCCACCAGATCGGCAGTAACAAAAGTGGGCAAGACCACTAGGAGCGTGCTCACTAGCAGAGGTTGCCCACAAGGCGGGGTACTGTCACCGCTACTGTGGAGCCTTGTGGTAGATAAGCTCCTTGAACTTCTGTCAAGCAATGGCATAAATTGTCAAGGCTATGCTGATGACATAGTCATTATTGCCAGAGGAAGATTTGAGGACACTCTCTGTGATATAATCCAGAGGGGATTAAAACTAACGCAAGAATGGTGCGTCCGGGTAGGTCTAAAGATAAACCCTGACAAAACCGCCATAGTACCATTTACGTGGAAAAGAAAACTGCCCCACATGCGTACAATACGCTTGCTCGGTAAGAGCATAGCATACAAAACAGAGGTGAAGTACCTAGGCGTGACACTAGACTCAAAGTTACTCTGGAACAAATACGCTGAGGCAGTTATTAGTAAAGCAACGAAAGCAATCATGTTGTGCAGATCCTTAGCAGGCAGGAATTGGGGATGTAGACCAAGCATACTGAAATGGATGTATACCATGATAGTGAGACCAATACTCATGTATGCAGCAGTAGCCTGGGCACCAAGAGCCAAGCTCTCGACTGTGAGGAAGCGGCTCGAAAAGGTCCAACGACTTGCGTGCACGTGTATTACAGGTGCTATGAGGACCTGTCCCACGGTGGCACTGGAGGTGATAATCAATATACCACCATTGCACATAGCAATTGAAATAGCAGCCAAGCGCACTGTCCTTGGGCTGGCCAGAACCAGTAAAGGGGGGATCACATTCTAAGTCGCAGAGACTTAGACGTGTTGTCTGTTAGTAACCCCTACGTATTGTATCCAATGGATACAATAACGAGAACATATAACTACGAGAAAAACTTCGCAGTATATATGAGTAACAAAGTGGACTGGAACTGGGAAGCACACCAGTGCCATTTCAAACCACATACTATTACGTGGTTCACAGACGGCTCCAAAACGCATGAGGGAACCGGGGCGGGGTATTTGGACCTCGCTTCAAGCACTATGAGCCCATGGGGAATACACCCAGCATATTTCAGGCAGAGTTATATGCCATCAGGCTCTGTGTGCAGACCAACCTCGAGCGTTTGTACAGGGGGCAAGACATAGTCATCTGTTCGGACAGTCAAGCAGCCATCAAAGCACTAATCTCGTATGAGATTACCTCAGGGTTGGTGCTGGAATGCATAGAAGCATTGAATAAACTGGGTACATACAACCAGGTTAAAATCCTCTGGGTTCCAGGACACAGAGGAATAGAAGGGAATGAGGAGGCTGACAGCCTTGCTAGAACTGGGGCAGCTACGATCCCCCTTGCACCAGAACCTTTCATCGGGCTGGGCAAAAGCACTCTAGCAGAGTCACTAAGACTTGAGGAAAAAACCAGGAACTCAGAACACTGGTCAAATGGCACAGATCTTAGGCAATCGAAAATCTTCATCAGAGGTTATAACTCCAGATGGAGTGAAGAATGCCTCAGACTGGGGAAAACCCAGCTTAGACTGGTAACCGGGCTGTTAACCGGGCACTGCAGGATGAGGAAACACATGCACACAATTGGGTTAGAACAGGTAAGCGTCTGCAGACTCTGCGAAACGGCGGAGGAGACTCCTGAGCACGTCATACTGCACTGTGATGCGGTATGCCGCAGTAGGAGACAGCACCTGGGCCAGTACTGGCTTGCAGAAGAGAACGTCAAACACCTTCTCCCACGTGAGTTACTAAGCTTCATTAGGTCGGTGGGATTGGGGGACGTTCTCTAAAGTTGTAGGGGGCACAATAGATCAACTTTGGTCTCAGTGCACATTTCCCCTTTCAAATCTATCTATCTATCTTTATTCACAAATGCATTTTTATAATTTAATATTTATTTCCATTATTAATCCAATTTTAAAGAATTTTAATCTTAAAATGCAAAAAATGCATTCATACAAGACAAATTTAAATACTTATTTGCACATTGTTTAGTTTAAGAACTCATTCGTTTCTTTGAGATCATTTCAAGTATAGGGTGTTTTTTTTAGAGGTATAGAACTTCGAATTGAAATAAAACACAAGAAAATCGTTTTAATGTCCATCAATTTGGCTTTATTGGAAGGATTATTTTATGGCATTAATGTTTAAATATGATTTCGGGCATGTGGCCGCCGCGGCTGGCTCGAATAAAGCCAATTCTAAAGGTCCAATTTTTAAAGTTGATGGACAAAGCTCCAATTGCTGTGCACGGTGGCGAATCGATTCATTCGGGTCCTCTTCAACATTTTGCTCTACAGCGGCAATTGTTTCTTCGGTGCGCACTGTTCGACGTCTCTGCGGATGCGTATTATCACATAGAGTAAACGTAGTGCGAAAACGACCCATGGTTAACCGATGGATGGACCGATTTTGCTCTGATGGACGATTATGTCGACCATAAAATGGACGGAGCTTGCGGTAAACTTCGCGAACTGAACCATTATTTTCGAAATAAATTTGCACGATTTGCAAGCGTTGTTCTTTTGTCAACCTGTTCATGATGAAATGGCAAACCAAACTGAACATAAATGACATTAGAGTTGCCAGATTTGACCACAAAATGCCAGTTTTATCTCTATTCGAAAAACAAACCTCTAAAAAAAACACCCTATAGTAGATCATTTGAAGTATTTCAACTTCAAGTAAATCTTTCGAAATTTGTATGTTATAACAATAATAATTTTTTGAGCTTTGATTATTTTTATACAAAACTATTGAATATTGTGAATCTTTTACACAATATTTTAAAATGTTTAATGCCTCGAATGGCAGGCTGGGCATCTCTCAAATGCATTTGAAATACTGATGCATCAGAATCGCTGAGGCTCACATTGCCTGCTTTTGAATTGCTATTTTCGGGCAGTGCTAGTCTCCTATCGCTGCTTTCAGTTTTCACCTATGTGCCTACATATAGTTGGAAATATTATTAACCCTCAATCACCCACCCCTATTAAAATCACGTATCTACCCACCCTGAGTCCCCGGGACTCAAAATTTTTGTTTACGAAATAACGCAACATCTATTAAATTTGTATGGTTTCTTATATTTTTGTAGGATACGATAAGATGTCTTGTTACAGATATCATTCCATTTTTTTGCATAACTCAAATAAAAATTCACCTTTTAATTGACAGAAAAAAACATACTCTAAAAAACATACACTAAGCATTTTATAAAAATAAAAGATATAAATAAATTAACAAAAACAATTCTTTTTACATAAATAACCTAAAAATTAAAAAAAGAAAAAAACTTAAACTAATACTTCATTATATAAAATAAGAAAACGTGCATCAGGTTGAATTTCATATGTTGTGCACATACCTCACATACTTTTCCAGCACAACTAAGGCAAATTGTTAGTAGCAAAACTTCTCAAAGGGTTAACACTCTCAATTATTAAACTTTTCGCGGCCATTTTTGGCATCCTAAATTTAAATTAACACGATTTTAAAAAAATTACAAGTACAATTTTTGTAACACAAAACACCACCCTGAGTCCCTGGGACTCACTCTGTGCCAAAACTCAGCCTTGTAATTGTAGTGCGCTAACTTCCGATCGTCTTCGCGTTCAGAGCGACCCTTTAGGAAGGTATACGAAAGCTGGGCGCCGAAACATAAAAACACAACGTGTACCAACTTATTAAAGTTCGTAGTGAGTCCCCTGGACTCAGGGTGGGCGATTGAGGGTTCAAACATTTATAAATTCAATAATTTGCATAAATTACCTTTTTACAAATTGTTTCATTCCAATGTGAGCGTCCAACGTCTTTTTCTTTGTGAAATTCAAGATGTATGCAGATAAGTTGGCGCATGCCGGGGAAAAAATCAGCACGCACAGATATGAAAATGCCCTAATGATGAAACGCATGGTCCCATGAGGTTGAAAAGGACAACTAGATACTTAGTGGTTATCCTTATAGAGACTATTTCCTCCTATTTTCTCAAAGAACATTATAATTCTTGCGAGATCAATTTCAGACAGATGAGTAGTCTGTAATATTTCCTTGCCTAGTGCCTGCTTTCTTGCATGAACTAAGGCCGAGCATTCAGTTATCAGGTGTATGGAAGTCTCGTCATCCTCCATGCAAAATCTACATATTTCACTGTCTGTTAATTTCAGACGGGTCTTGTGTTTGTTTAGCAGACAGTGTCCGCTGATTACTCCTGTCATGAGTTTTAGTTCCGGTCTGCTCAAGCGTAGGAGAAACTTTGCATTTCTGCTTGAGTATCGCGGTAAAAAGGCTTTGGTACATTCCATACCAATTGATTTTGACCATCTTGCATTTGCTTTGATCAAGTATTCTTGCTTAATACAACCTTTGTAATGAGATTTGCTGACACCTAAGATCGGTTCGGGTCCAAATGGTCGCTTTCCAGCTCCCTACCTTGCCAATCTGTCTGCATCCTCATTACCGTCATAGCCGCAATGTGCTGGAATCCAGTGTATTATTACTCGATTCCCTGTTGACAGTTGTTGGAGAAGATTAGCTGTCTCCCATACCAACTTAGAGGTAAATGTCGACGCGTGCAAGGCTCTTATTGCGGCCTGGCTGTCTGACATTATGATAATCCTTTTCCGATGAGGGTGAAGGTTCAGAATTTCTCTGGCACACTGATTGATAGCACAGACTTCCGCTTGGAAGACGGTTGCCAAACTACCAAGGCTGACTGACATTTGGGTACTGGAACTATATATCCCAGATCCTGTGCCTTCTCCAGTCTTTTGGGAGTCTAACTCCCAATAGTACATTGAGGGCAGCTGTTGGTGTCGTGCGAAGGCAGCCAGTGATGCAGGACATTCTGTTGACACTAACAAAATGTACCAAATAAATCAATGTAGTACCAATGTACTTTTTAATTTCAGAATGTATCAAAAAAGTACATTTGTGCCAACAATATCAACACTGGTGGGAAATACTACTCCTAATTTTGTACTGCGTGGCACCTCTATGTGTTTATATGCTTAGTGGCGGCATCTTTTGGCGTTTTGGCCTAGCCCGTCACCAATAATCGCCCGATTTGTCTACTGTTTCTCGCCTCGAATATTCTAGGACGGCCGTTTTTAACGTTATGAACCACAATATTTTCAGTTTTTTTAATGTTCATAATCGTTATTTGCGAAACCGACAATTTTTATGCGACATTCCGCGTACTGACCCTCTAAAAACATGTCTTTCATGGATTTTGCAACGGATTGGTCTAAAGCTCTCATGGTAGATATTGTTTGAAATGTAAGTTATATAATTTAATGCACTTATTTAAATGCACTTAAAATCGTTCTCCCAACCGAACACATCCTTTTATAAGAGTTACTCGTGAGCAATTTGATATAAAATCCAATAATATGCAGTGGGTGCAAAACTGAACAAGTGGCAATTTATACGTTTACCTCAGTTATCTACGTAAATATTTCTTGTTTTTGGGATATTGTTTTGTTGCTGCATTCTCTAAAGATCAAAGTCAAATGCATAATAGGTTATACTTCCCGAGCTTTAGTACATACGTTTAGGCAAAAATAAAAGTAACTAACCTAAAAACATTTGTTCACTTTTGCACTATGGTGTATACATACATTGTGAAGAAACTCCAAAAAAATACTTACTTTGCCAGATTTTCTGCACTTGCCATTTTTTGTTTGTTTATTTTCTTACAGTTTGACAGAAAAAATACAAAAAACAGCTATTTTGACAGTAACAGAGCTTTCACCTCAAGTGGTGAATTGTTTGAACTTTCTTCTTGTCACCATTTTTCCAGAATACGGGAACAATCAAATTCAATTCAATTGTTACGGGGGTAACCATTGTTACGGTAGTGCCAGAATAGGGCTGTTAGTCATATCTTTCCATAGAGGGAATGGGGCGGGTATGTAACAATGGGGCGCGGCACCGCCCATACAACTCAATTTTTTTATCTGGAATAGCTTCGGAATTGAAAGTCGCACAGTATTAAAATTTGGTTTGACATCCTCCCATACAAGTGTCATTCTACTGTTAAAATTTAATGAGCGTTGGACAAGGGGCGTGGCACATTTGTTGGACATAACTTACTTACTTACTTAACTGGCCATAACAACCCGTTATCGGGTTACGGCCTGCCGCAAAACTTCTCTCAAGGCGCCTCTGCTTCGCGCGTGCCTTCTCCAGTTGGTAACACCAAGGGATACCAGGGCCTCTTCCACTTGGTCCTTCCACCGGAGACACGGCCTCCCTCTTCGCCGTCGACCGCCAACCATCGCATCGAATACCTTTTTCGCCGGAGCTTCGTCGTCCATGCGGCAGACATGACCAAGCCAGAGTAGCCGCTGGATGTTAATTCGCTGCGCTACGTCCATGTCCTTATACAGCTCATACAGCTCGTTATTGGTTCGTATGCGATAGTCGTCACCAACACGAACAGGGCCGAAGATTTTGCGAAGTACCTTCCTCTCGAACACTCCAAGGGCCGCTATGTCGTTTCGTGTCATTGTCCATGCTTCAGCGCCATAGAGGAGCACGGGCAAGATGAGCATCCTATAGAGTGAAAGTTTTGTCGGCCGAGAGAGGTCTCTACTTCTCAATTGTCTACTGAGACCGTAGTAGCACCTGTTGGCAAGACTTATCCTTCGCTTTATCTCCAGGCTGACATCATTGCTGCTGTTGATGGCGGTGCCAAGGTACACGAATTCCTTGACAACTTCAAAAGTATACCTGTCGGCCTCGACGTAAGACCCTAGCCGCTGCGAGACCCTGCGTGTAGACAGCATATACTTCGTCTTGCCCTCATTTACCACCAGACCCATTTTGGCAGATTCTCTTTCGATAGCCGCAAATGCAGCGGTGACATCTCGCTTGTTACGTCCGATGACATCAATGTCATCAGCGTAGGCAAGGAGCTGGACACTTTTGTTGAAGATTGTGCCATTCCGATGTTCACCGCCCTTGCGCAGAACACTCTCCATGGTGAAGTTGAAGAGGTTGCAGGACAAAGGAGGCCCTGTCTGAAACCTCGAATGGCATCAAGGGGGTCGGAGAGGTCACTTCCAACCTTGACGGAGCTGCGCGTATTGCTCAACGTCGCTCTGCAAAGTCTAACGAGCTTTGCAGGGATACCAAGTTCAGACAATGCGGCATATAGGCGATCCCTTATCGGGCTATCGAATGCTGCCTTGTAATCGATGAAGAGATGGTGTGTATCGATTTGGTTCTCATGGGTCTTCTCCAGGATTTGGCGTAAAGTGAATATCTGGTCAATGGTGGACTTACCAGGTCTAAAGCCGCACTGATAAGGTCCAATCAGCGCCTTGGCGAGTGGCTTTAATCTTTCACATAGTACGCTCGTCAGGACCTTGTATGCAATGAGAAGTAGGCTGATGCCCCTGTAGTTGGCGCATATTGTTGGGTCGCCTTTCTTCAGTACAGGACAAAGGGCACTAAAGTTTCCAATCGTTGGGCATTCGTTCCTCCAGCCATATTTTGCAAATGAGCTGATGCATGCACCCAATCAGCTCACCGCCGCCGGCCTTGAACAATTCAGCTGGTAGCCCATCCGGCCCTGCAGCTTTGTTCTTGAGTCGCTGGATAGCGACCCGGACCTCGTCATGGCTGGGCGGTGACACATCCACACCGTCGTCGTCGATTGGTGCCATCTGGACATCTTCACCACTGGCGGTATTGTTCCTTTCGTCGCCTACGAGCAGCTTGGTGAAGTGCTCCTTCCACAACCTCAGCACACCCTGCGCATCCATAACAAGATCCCCGTTTTCGTCTCTGCAAGAAGATGCCCCGGGCTTAAATCCTTCCGTGAGACGCTTAACTTTTTGGAAGAATTTTCGGGCGTCATTCCTGCTCCTGCACTCCTCGATTTCCTCACGCTCGCGCCTTTCTTGCTCCCGTTTCTTGCGTCTAAAAAGGCACCTCTCTTTCTGACCCTGCCGACCCTGCAGTCGGCGTGGCGGCCGACTGCAGGGTCTTCTTGTATGCAGCATTCTTCACTGCAGTGGCTGCGCGACACTCTTCATCGTACCATTGGTTTTTTGGTGGTGGGCGTCGAAAACCAAGGACATTTTCTGCGGCGGCGCGCATAGAGTGGGATAAGTGAGCCCATAATCCGCCGATGTCATCAGGTGGAGAGGGGGAGCGACCGAGCTGGTTGGAGAGTTGAGCGGAGTAGGCATCGGCTACCCCTTGTGATCGCAGCTTACTGATGTCCAGCTTTCTTCGCAAACTAGGTTGTGCGGTCTTCGCTGCGTAAAGACGCATGCGTACCTTGGCTGCAACAAGGTAGTGGTCCGAGTCGATGTTGGGTCCTCGGAACGTGCGCACATCTAGAATGCTAGAAGCATGCCTTCCATCAATCACAATGTGATCAATCTGGTTGCGGGTTGATTGATCGGGGGATAACCAGGTGGCCTTGTGGATATCAAGGTGCTGGAATCTGGTGCTACTAACTACCATGTTTCGTGCCGCGGCGAAATCGATCAGCCTCAGACCGTTGTTCGAAGTGGTCCCATGGAGGCTGAACTGCCCGACTGTGGGGCCAAATATGCCTTTTCGCCCGACCTTTGCGTTGAAGTCCCCGAGGACAATTTTGACGTCGTGGGCCGGGCACCCGTCGTACACGTCCTCGAGCTTCGCATAGAAGGCATCCTTGGTCGCATCGTCCTTCTCCTCCGTCGGGGTGTGCGCGCAAATTAGGCTGATGCTAAAGTATTTAGTTTTGATGCGGAACGAAGCCAGTCGTTCGTACACCGGAGTGAACCGAGAGACGTGGTGGCGAAGTCTCTTGCTGACCACAAATCCGCAGCCAAATTCGCGTTTCTCCGCATGGCAGCTGTAGTAGATATCGCAGTCTGCTCGCTTTGAGCAATCGTGTCCTGTCCATCGCATTTCCTGGATGGCGGTGATGTCAGCCTTACACTTTGTGAGGGCTTCCGCCAGTTGGATAGAGGCACCTTCCCTATAGAGGGTCCGGACATTCCAGGTGCATATCCCCAAATCGTGGTCCTTAAATCGTTTGCTGTGGTCGTCAACATTGTGGGCTCCTTCCGAGGCTTGTTTGCTAGCTTTCATTGGTATTTGATTTTCCGTGGCGGGCACCAAACCCTGCGCACAACCCAAATTTTAAGTCTTGGGGATTGGACTCGCTGCACACATTAGTTCACTATTCAGCGGGTGCCAAATAGCTATCCAAAAGGGCCGCGCGGAGGCTGTGCATCAGCTTGGACAGGGACAAGGATCGTTCTGGCGTTCGCCAGGTTGAACGCAATCAGAGACTTTACCTTGTATGTCCGCTCCCTTCCGTCTTTGTTGGACATAAACTATACGCATAATTTTGGAATTGTTAGTCGCACATCAATGAAACTTAGTACGAACCTACTATTTGGTCATATCTTTCGACAGAGGGAATGGGACGGGCCTTTAACAACAAGAGGGCGTGGCTCCGCCCATAAAACTCAATTCTTGTATCTGGAATAGCTTTGGAATAGAAAGTCGCACAGCATTGAAATTTGGTTTGACATCCTCCCATAGAAGTGTCATTCTACTGTTAAAATTTAATGATCGTTGAACAAGGGGCGTGGCACATTTGTTGGGCACAAACTATCCGCATAATTTTGGAACTGTTAGTCGCACATCAATTAAATTTGGTACGAACTTACTATTTAGTCATATCTTTCGACAGAGGGAATGGGGCGGGTATTTAACAAGGGGTGTAGCACCGCCTATACAACTCAAATCTTTTATATGGTGTTTAGACCACATCTCCTCTTTCAATGTCTCCGCTAAAGCTGCACATATTGTAACAACTCTGAACTTCTTGTAAGCCTTTAGCAACAAAAGCTTTCGTCCTCTTGTTGCGCGGCAATCCAGGCCTCGGCCCTTTTCTTATTTACTTTGCTTCGTCACTTGATCATCCGACGTCAGCGAGGCAGCATCACTTGAGCAGCAAATAAAACACAAGAAAGCGTATCCTACATTTTTCTTCTTTTCACCCTTTTACTCGTGGTTGGTGTTCTGCAGTGTAAGTAATAATAATAATTGATTGGCGCGACAGCCCGCTTACGCGAGACTAAGGCCTAGCTTCCCGCAACCACCCGTGTTGTGCGTGTGAATTTTGTACGCGGGTGGAAGGGACCTACAGTTTGCTGCAGTGTAAGTATCGAGCCAAGATATCATTTTGCTACTTACACTAACTACTTACACAAAATTTTTTTATTCTTCTGGTAAATTTATTTTATCCCCTTTAAAATAAGCCCCATCTGAAACAATACACATATGCGAACGCTTAATCCAATCGTCCATGCACTTCTGGTAAGCCGAAGCAGGTATGGCCTTCAGCTCTCGCGTCGCATTTTCTTTTATGACCTCTATGGAGTCAAATCTCTTTCCACGAAGCGGTAACTTGAGTCGGGAGAACAGGAAAAAGTCACATGGTGCCATATCTGGAGATTAGGGAGCCTGATCGATAATATTCACACTGTGTTTGTTCAAATAATCGCGAATAATGTGTGCTTTGTGAGACGGCGCATTATCGTGGTGCAAAATTATCCATTGTAAAATGCGACGAAGTACAAAAAGTTGACTGACGCTAACAGCTGCCAAACAAAAACTAACGATGCAATCCCGCTCAAAATTTGACACAGATGTCAGTTAAGGTCCTACCGATCTAAACAAAATTTTTACCTGCATCGGGCAACGGCGGAAAATTTAAAATACACAGTCCCGGTACTTATTGATCATAGTGTATACGAATTCGTCTAATCACATTTCGATTACCCTTTTCGTTTAATATCGTGTCGACAACCCCCAACATATGAAATAGCTTCGGAATCCTTAGCCGCACAGCATTGAAAGATGGTGTACCACTGTTTCATAGATGTGTCATTGTACTGATGAGATTTGATCGGCGTGGGACAAGGGGCATGACTAACCATGCCATCTATCCTTTTTTTCGCGGGATACTCCTTTTTTTCAGCTTCTAAAAACCGATCCCGCGAAAATTTTCTAAATCATTTTTTTCTATATAAATCCTTCTTTGCTCATTCAGAATTCCAAATGTATTGTAATGATAAGACAGTCTGTCGCTGTGCAAAGCAACCCTGCCGCTTCGCGCCGTGCTATAATTCAATGTGGCAACGACGGCCGCGATAATAACTTGTAGTCCAACCTGGCAACGACGGTTGCGATCATCATTGAAACCTTTAGTGCACTCTGGAATGCGCGAGAACGGTCCGCGCGATGGCCCGACAGGTATAAAAGGCAGCCGGATGCGGCGCAGCGAGTCAGTCTGGTTTTGACAAGTGAAGTTGCCACACGGAGTGATTAAGCAAATACTTAAGTGTAAGAACAGTAAAGTGTAAACTGAATAATAAAGTGACTGTTGGTTTATTTTATTGTCTGCGTTTAAGAAACTGACTGTGTTTTATTTTCAAATTACACAATCCAGAGATACGTAACAGCCCACTAGACTTAGTATTCGTAACATTTGGTGTCAGAAGTGGGATTGTGGAAAATTGAAGTAAACAAAAAAAATTATAAAAGCACGGACATGGTTAAATTCGAGCTGCTGAAGGTAGACCAGCTGAAGAAGGAGCTGGCTGCCTGGAATTTGCCGACTGCTGGCGGAAAGGTGGAGTTGCAGTTGCGCTTGCGAGAAGCATGTGAGGAACGAGGCGTCGATTGGACTGTGCATGAGTTCGGAGCGCAAGAACAGGAGGCGTCTGCCAAAATGGAGGAATCGCCTGCAGGTACGGCGTCGATGCAAAGTACGACTGCAGCGGCTGCGCCACCACAAGCAATGGACATGAGCCAGCGAATGGTTGCACTTAAAGGCATGTTCGAGACTTCCAACAGTGAAATGGCAGCGAAAATGGAAACTGCGAGTCAAGAGATGGCAGCGAAGCTGGAAACTACGAATCTTGAAATTTCGGCAAAAGTCGAGACAGCAAATCGAGAAATGTCAGCGAAGCTGGAAACTACGAATCTCGAAATTTCGGCAAAAGTCGAGACTGCAAATCGAGAAATGGCTGAAAATTCTGCACGCATAGAGCAGAAGGTGGAAGAAATTTCCAATAGCCTGAATGTGAAAGTTGAGCATCTCGAGACGCGAATAGCCAATTGGGACAAACGAGTTGACGAAATGGGTGAATCCCTGAACAGACGAGTTGACAACCTGAATGAGTCCTTGAACAAACGGGTTGACAGTCTGGAAGATTCGATGCACAGAAAGATAGACGAACGGCTTCAAGAGGTACAGCCACGAGAATGTTTGCCACCGGTTCAGGACGGTTTTGCTAGCAGAACAGAAGTGCCTACTTATGATGGTGCTGCGCCGTTCGATACATTTAAATTGCAATTCGACTTGGCTGCTTTGGAAAATCAGTGGACAGATATCAGGAAAGGTCGGAGGTTGGCACTGGCGCTGAAAGGTCCTGCGGCTGAGGTAATCAAATCAGTTCCAGAATGTTTAAGAAGTGATTACGGTGCCATCATGAGAGCATTAGCAGCGAAGTATAGCGACGAGCACAACCATGCGCTATACTACTGTGAGCTGAAGAACCGCAAGCAAAGAGCCAACGAGGCGCTGCAGACATATGCAGCAGACATTGAGCGGCTCGTACAGTTGTGCTACCCAAAATTTGGTGCTGATGATCTCGAGAGCATGAAGATTGAGTCGTTTGTTGAAGGTCTTCATGATCCAGAAACACGTCGCAGTGCGTTGATGATGGGCAAGCCAACATTTAAGGAAACAGTGACCAGCGCGATGACATATGAAGCGGCACGGATTGGGAGCACTCGGTATGCACCTGCAAGGATACGCCAGATTCAGGCGGACAACGACGTTCCGATCCAGGCCATAAGCTCTGAGATACCGGACAGGCCACGGGTGGTCTCCTCTAAAGTTGTTTGCTGGATATGTGGCAAGCAGGGCCACATATTACGAGACTGCCGCCAACGAAAGAGGCGTTCCCGTTCTCGATCGCAATCGCCTGAAGCAAGGAATACTGACAATCTAGGCTCAGCCAACAAGCGCAGGGCTGAGGACGAGGAGCCGTTAAACTAAAACGGGTAAGCCCAATGGGACGTGAGCTGATCCCCACAATCTGCCGCCCCACCATCCTTGTCTCACAGCTGAAACGACAGCCCAGCAGCTTGACAATTGAAGGAAGGATAGATGGAAAGTTTTTCGTGTTGACACTGGATACTGGAGCGTCATATTCGATCATAAAAAGGAAGCTGCTGAAGAACTGGGAACCGCTGCATGGCATACAGCTGCGGACTGCGACTGGCGAGCGCGCGCCGGTGAGAGGGAAAGTTACAAAAACGATTGCTATCGGCACCAGCAGCCTGGAACATGAGTTCATCGTCGCGGATATAATGGACGACGTGATTATCGGCGTGGATTTCATGATTAGGCACGGTTTTACGCTGGACCTGAAGGAAAATGTGCTGAGATATGCCAACGTTGAATTCCCGCTGCACACCGGCTATGAGCGAAGCGTGGCGGTAAGGAAGGTTGTATCGTGTCAACACAGGAGGATACCAGCGAATTCTGAGGCGATTGTGTGGGCAAAGGTGGACGAGGACGATGGGACGAGTCGGCTGTGGGTAGTAGAAGCACCGAAACAAGGACACGACAACATCATCATCGGACGTACATTAGTGGAACCTAAAAATGGCAGAATACCAGTCAGAATACTGAGCCCCCTGAATGCACCCAGATATGTCGGGAAAGGTGAGGTAATTGGCGAGTGTAAGGAAGCTGTAGCAATAGTCAATTGCGAGAGTAGCCCGCCTGGAGGTAATAAGAAGAGCGGTTTTAACATGGACGCCATACCGCAGGAGAACCAGTGGAGCAGCGAGTTGACGGCCAAGCAGAAACAGAAGGCGAGGTCACTCCTGCAGCACTATGGGTCAATATTTGCGGCAGAAGCAGGCGGAAGAACAGCCATAGTGAAGCACAACATCGACACCGGAAGTGCAAAACCGATTCGCCAACCGCCAAGACGAGTTCCTCTGGCCAAGAGGAAGGAGGTCACAAATTTGATCGAGAACATGCGGAAAGACAAGGTCATAGAGCCTTCTTCGGGCCCCTGGTGCTCGCTGGTCGTGCTAGTCAAGAAAAAAGATGGCGGTACCCGGTTTTGTGTGGACTATCGCAAGCTCAATGAAGTGACCAAGAAGGACAGTTATCCACTACCTCGGATCGATGACACCCTGGACACACTGTCAGACACGCAGTGGTTCTCCACACTCGACTTACGCAGCGGCTATTGGCAGGTAGAGCTTGCAGACAAGGAGAAAACGGCTTTCAGTGTTGGCGATGGTTTGTGGCAATTCACCGTCATGCCGTTTGGACTCTGCAACGCACCAGCAACATTCGAGCGGCTAATGGAACGCGTGCTAAAAGGGCTGCATTGGCGGACGTGTCTGGTGTACCTCGACGACATAATCGTGATGGGTAAAAACTTCGACGACCATCTGGGAAAGCTAAAGGAGGTATTCGGGCGGATACGAGAAGCCGGGCTTAAACTCAACCCAAAGAAGTGCTCGCTGTTCCAAAAGGAGGTCAAGTATCTGGGGCATACGGTTTCCGCCCGCGGAGTACATACGGATGAAGGCAAAATCACGGCGGTGAAGGAGTGGCTCCGGCCACGCAATCTACACGAACTCCGCAGTTTCCTGGGCCTGTGCACATACTACCGCCGATATGTTCCGGGATTCGCGAACATAGCCAGCAGCTTGCACAAACTGACGAAAAAGAGCCAAGCTTTCGAGTGGAACGAGGAGCAGGAACAGGCTTTTGCACGTCTGAAGGAAAAACTGTGCAGTGCTCCAATTCTGGCCTTCCCCGTGCCTGGGGAGATGTTTGTGCTGGATACAGATGCAAGCGGGAATAGTATTGGCGGTGTGCTATCACAGATAATAGACCGCCAGGAACAAGTGATAGCGTACTACAATAGGGTTCTATCGAAACCGGAACGCAACTATTGTGTGACACGGAGAGAACTGCTGGCGGTATTGGACTGCGTAAAACACTTCCACAAATATCTGTATGGACAAAGGTTTCGCCTGCGCACAGATCATGCGGCATTGAGATGGCTGCTGAACTTTAAGGATCCTGAAGGGCAATTGGCGCGGTGGATCGAGCGACTGCAGAGCTACGACTACACGATAGAGCATCGCAAGGGCAGTAGCCATGGAAATGCCGATGCCTTGTCACGCCGCCTGTGCAAAGTCGAATGCAGGCCGTGCTCGCGAGCCGAAAGCAAAGAACAGATAGTGGACGCCCGGTTGGTAAGCGTTATGCCAGAGGAAGAGTGGTCTGCGGAGAGGCTACGAAAGGACCAGCGTGAGGATGCGGATCTTGCAAAAATCATCGAAGGCAAGAAGCAAGGCGCACGTCCAGACTGGCAGGAGATGGCCGGTGAAAGCCCGATCGCTAAGGCTTACTGGGCACAGTGGAAAAGTCTGCGGCTGAAGGAAGGATGCCTGTACCGCGAATGGGAGAGCGCGGATGGTCGGACCAGCAACTCCCTAATGGTAGTGCCGAAATGCAGAATCGACGAGGTCATTGAGGCATACCATAACGACTCCAGTTGAGGGCACCTGGGCATCACCAAAACCGTCGCCAAAATAAAAAGACGATTCTACTGGGTAGGATGTCAGGAGTCTGTAGCCGAGTGGATTAAGAGCTGCGACCGATGTTCAGCCGCGAAAGGGCCGACAAGAAAATCTCGAGGCCGCATGCAGCAGAACAGCGCCGCATGCAGCAGCAAATGGCCCGAAGTGTACCCTATTCCTAACCAGGAGGCCACTACGATCTCGGAAAAGCTGGTAAACAACTGGGTAGCCAGGTTCGGAGTTCCGTTGGAGTTGCACTCAGATCAAGGCCGGAATTTCGAGTCTGCGGTATTCAAGGAAGTGTGTGGGCTGCTGGGGATAAAGAAAACGCGTACCACTCCTTTGCACCCACAGTCCGACGGCATGGTGGAACGGTTTAACCGGACACTGGTGGTAGGCAGGAATCAAAAGGATTGGGACACGCATATCCCCCTGTTCCTGATGGCGTATAGGTCAGCCCCGCACGACACGACATCACTCACTCCAGCCCGAGCAGTGTTCGGCACAGAGTTGCGGTTACCCGCTGACTTGAAGTTCGGGGTAGTCGGCACAACGGGAGGCGCTAAGACGGACTATGTGGTCAATAAGCGGGCGGAACTGGAGGAAATTCTCCAGTTTATAAGGGGCCGCACCAAACTGGTCAGCGATAAGGCGAAAGCCAGATACGATCTACGGCCAACTCAGCAGGGTTCCAAGAAGGCTATTTGGTAATGCTCTGCAACCCGCAGCGGAGGAAAGGTTTGTCTCCGAAACTTCAAGCGTCATGGGAAGGACCGTACGAAGTCGTGACTAGGATTAACGACGTGGTATACCGGATTCAACGTTGCAGCAATAGAGGCGCTAAGCTGAAGGTAGTCCATTTGGAGCGTCTGGCGCCTCATCACAGCGGAGCCTCGGCACTTGTTGGGGACGAACAAGTCTAAGTGGGGGGCAGTGTAACGATAAGACAGTCTGTCGCTGTGCAACGCAACCCTGCCGCTTCGCGCCGTGCTATAATTCAATGTGGCAACGACGGCCGCGATAATAACTTTTAGTCCAACCTGGCAACGACGGTTGCGACGATGGAAACCTTTAGTCCACTCTGGAATGCGCGAGAACGGTCCGCGCGATGGCCCGACAGGTATAAAAGGCAGCCGGATGCGGCGCAGCGAGTCAGTCTGGTTTTGACAAGTGAAGTTGCCACACGGAGTGATTAAGCAATTACTTAAGTGTACGAACAGTAAAGTGTAAACTGTGAATAATAAAGTGACTGTTGGTTTATTTTATTGTCTGCGTTTAAGAAACTGACTGTGTTTTATTTTCAAATTACACAATCCAGAGATACGTAACAGCCCACTAGACTTAGTATTCGTAACATTACACTGTTGGAAAACAAATGACAAGGAGATGGCGCTTCACAGCTTTTGAGTGTTGCCACCACCACCGCCACCGCCGACTGTCAACCACTTTCATATGCTGACAGAGATACAGAGGGCGCCTTTGGCTTTACAAAACAGATGTGAGGTCAGCGGCGTGGCAACACTGGTTTTTGAAATGGTTCTGTATCCGTTTTTTTTGAATTTCTGTTTGTCGTACATAAAAAAAACAACAAAAAATGCCTAAAGGAAAATGCGTCTTTAACGCAAAACTTTGCTTCAATCTACCAAATTTTTCGTGTTCGCGAACGAAATGCAATACTATTGTCACCGGTGTCTTTGCGCCGTATGCAAAACAAACGCTCAAAAACGAATTAAAACAGTGCAACTATGTATCAATTTACACCGACTCCTCGAACCACGGACACGTTAAACTGTTCCCTATCCTCGTCCGATATTTCTTGCCCAGATTCGGTGTACGTGTCAAAGTGTTGAAGATTTCATCTGAACCTGGTGAAACATCGTTGATAATATCCGACCTTATCAGATCTGTTGCACGTGAATTTGACCTGGAAAAGAAAGTCATCGCTTTCTGTGGCGATAATGCCAAAGTAAACTTTGGCGGAATTACTCGCGGTGGCGAAAACAACGTATACCGCAGATTGGGAGAGTCATTTCCACATTTACTTGGCATCGGCTGTACTGCTCATATCGCACACAACGCATTGAAAAAAGCATGCACTTGCTTACGACGTCGAACATATTGTCGTAAAGAGTAACTCGCATTTTTATCTGTACACCGTTAGAACCGAAGCATTAAAAGCATTTTGCGATGAAGCGGACCTTCAATACCAGAAGCTGTTGGGCTACGCAAAAACAAGATTTCTTGCTCTCGGACCAGCCATCAAGCGCATTTTGCAACTTTTCGATGCACTGAAAATGTAGTTCGTTGCACTACCGAAAGGGGAAAGGATTCTGCAGGAATTCCTTCAGAATCCAGAATCAAAATTCTGGTTACTTTTACACTGTTTAAACTTTCTTGTAATTTCAATTTAGTTTTATCAGTTCTCATCTATTATATTAGGCCGAATTATTTGCGGAAATGGTTTTAAAAATTGAAGGCGATTGAAGTCATGAAATATTTGAACGAGCTTGGGGATGCAATGAAACGCCGTAAAAGGGACGAATTTTTAACACCAGCAGCTGCAGAGGCGAAGCAAAAACTTATTGAATCTGAATGTGATTTAGATTTGATCACTGTCACATGCAACGAATTTTTTAGTAATTTCTTTTTCTATTTTGTCTTCACAATATGGTTGAATACAAGTAAAATTTTATTTTCAGCCGACGCTTGTACTTATATGAATTCTTGGACGGAGCCATTACAGCAGCTGAAGATATTTGAGTGGGCAATGTTGATGAGGACTCCAACATGGGAAGATGTTAAAGTGGTAATGTTAAAATTGGATGGGCTCAACTTGTACGACGCAAAACAAACAGCAGCGAAATTGCACGCACAATATGGATACATTGAAAATTACTGCAGTGATGATAAAATTAAACAGTGGAGAAATGACAATGTCTGCATTCCGGATCGATGGACAGAAATATTCAATCATTTGTATGCTGAAAACTGCGACTACACCGAGATAGCCAGTTTGATTGAGTATATTTTGTGTTTGCCAGGGACGAGTGCTTCAGTTGAGAGAGTGTTTTCTGCCGTCAATAAATCTTGGATGGAAGAAAAGTCCCGACTAAAACTCGACACTCTGAAAGCTATGCTTATGGTGAAATGCAACCTGACATATTCAAGTGTAGAGTTCTACCACTTTTTGAAAACGAAATCTGATTTACTCCGCCGAATTGCTAAAAAGGGGAAATATTCCACCATATGTGATGCCAATGCGTCTGCGATTGAGTTTGAAGACGATGATGAGGACAACGACAACGATGAAGTTGTAGCAATGCTAGTTGATATCGATAAATAAAATATGTTTTGTTTTTCAGAAAATTTTTACATTTTGTATTTCCCGCGAAATCGTCAAACCTAGTGGGTTTATCATTCTTTTCAGCCAAAAAGAGATGGCATGGTTAGGCATGACACATTTTTTATGACCCAAAATTTACGTAGTACTGTAAGTCGCACATCAATGAAACTTGGTACGAACTTTCCACTTAGAAGCACAATTCGACTAGAAGAAAGGTGTGATCATTGGACAAGGGGGCGTGGTACCGCCTCCATTTTAAGATACATAGATTGTTTGTCCTGACTGACTGATTAATTGATTGATTTATCATCGCCCAGCCCAAACCACTGAAGCAACAAACATGAATTTTAGACTGTAGGTACATCTTGAAGAATGAACCTCCGCTAAGACGGGACTTTTTTGAAATTCGGGGTCTACAGGGGCAAACATGTGTTAAGGTGTTGTATGAAGAAACGTGATTTAATAGACATACTGATTTCAAACTTCCTGAAAATACTCTAAATCAAAAATAATTTGACACGTAATTTTTAGAAAATCAAAATTTCACATTTATGGAAATGGGTCTATTGACTTCAAAAATAAAAATTAGACAGGTGTTTCTCATTATTTTCAAAATCGAAATCTAATTGGATCGACGGCGAGTTAAAAGTATGTATGGAGAAACAAATTTTGTTGAGCCTTTTGACTTCAAACTTGGTGAGAGTATTTCAAATGTGAAATAACTGGATACGTGTTTTTCCTTTTTCCGAATGTTAAAATCAGACGGGGTCACGTTTGAAAATCAAAATCTAACGAGGTGAACAATGGGTTAACAGTTTGTATGGAGAAACAAGATTTATTGGACCTTTTGACTTCAAAATTAGCAATAGGGAAATAATCAAACCGTGCTTTTCATTTTTTTGAAAATCGAAATCTACCGTGGTAAACCAAGGGTTATAAACTTGTTTAGAGTAAATGTGAAAACATATGATTTAATAGGCCTTTTGACTCAACATTTTTTTTTAACACTTGAAATCAAAGATATACATGTTTTTTTTTTGTTTTTTAATTAAAATCTGACGGGTCACAAATGGGTTAAGAATTTGTATCGAGGAAAACAAGAGAACTTGCGTGCAAAGCCGCGGGCCCAGCTAGTTTTATATATAATATTCTCGTGTCACAATGTTAGTAACCATATTCCCTTTACATGCATATTCAGTAGGTCTGAGAATCTGCTACTATCTATTTTTCAGGGGGCGTAGCACCACCCATACCAGCCAGATCGTAATAATGGAATATCTTCCAAATTGTATGTTGAAAAACACTGAAATTTTTTTTTACCCAAATACTTTGCTGAACTATTAGTCGCTCAAAATGAAACAGTAATGAAAGAGGGCATTGAATAAGGGGCAGGTATTGAATAAGAGGGCATGGCACCACCCATATAATTTAAATCCGGTTCAAACGCAGTCCGTTTCTTTACTGAAGCTTAGCAGCAAAATTGCTTATTTGTGGGCCTCGATTGCGTTAATCAGTAGCTCCTCCTCTTCCTTTAGTTGGTTTTCTTCGTCAATTTGCATCGCCATAGATTCGCCATCTCGCGTATTTCATTATAAAACAACAACAAATGTCGTGCGAGACAAAGTTCGCTGGGTCAGCTAGTTTGCATTATAAATTTCCTTTTGATGAGTGTTTCGTACAGGGACGATCTCCTGTGCGATTGAGTTGTTCGCACAGGGACGATCGTCTCTGGCCGAAGTGTCTGTCGTGCAGTGAGTAGGGATGACAAGATTAACCGAATGAATAGCGTTAATCGATTGTTTCTTTTTAAAAAGCGATTTAATCGAATCGAATTCCACGTTCCGATTAATCGAATCATTAATCGATTAGTTGCCGATTAATCGCGAAATTGCCTTCGAATCGTTTTAGCATTGCTCCCACACTCAAAACGTTTGAAAATCTTAAAATGCCTGCAAACTTGCCCATGTAACTAGGCTTGCCACCGTCCACAATAGAGGCCGGGTGGCAAGTCTACATGTAACCCTCTAGTTGTTTCTTTAATGCATACCACTGATTACAAAATTAAACCACATCACTAGTTGCGAAAATTTGGCGCGTATATGAAGCGAAACAAGCGTTTCTGCACTTTGGGTAAGTTTTTATTGGTTTTTCGCTAAATTTTCTGCATATTTTTAATCTCGACAGCTTTTCGTCGCTTCTCCACTATATTTTGAATACGGCATCAGATCCCTTTGCGTCACCGGTTGCCTTTTATCAAAGAATATGAAGTAATATAGAACGCGCATCTCATACAAGCAAACGCGTTGTACTTGGGTACTGCTGGTAGTACCCTCTGTTATTGACAGCAGAAATCTCTGTTACTAACAGCAGAAATCTCTGTAACTTCGGCGTAACATGTGAATTGAAGTCGCTTCTGTACTCATTCGTATTCTCGCTGCTGTTGCGCCACTTGATAAACATGACGATGAACGCTGCTTTTGTTGTCGCGGTGAATAGCATTATAATATTGGCAAACAAAAAAAAGTTAGCGGTATACTGTTTTTGAATTTATCTTTCATAAATAATAATTTTTAATAAGAATTTTTTTATTTGCCAACAATTATTTTCAATTTTCGTTCTTTCGAACTTCCTTTTTGCACAGCCCACATGCAGTGTTTTCGTAGAAGAACTAAAATAAGAAAATCTAAAATTTGGACTCTATGGTTACAGCACTCACCATGGAACCATTCAGGTGTAGCATTTTTACAAGATTGTAAAACGTGTGCTTTAATACCAATTTTTTCAGGTTCTGCTTCGAAGATTTTATGAAAAATTAAAATATGTTTTATGCATACATTCATTAGGGAATTGGAAGGAGCAAAAAGATTACCAAAATCAGAAATTGACTGATAATTTTTGTGAAAAATAAAAATTTCACTTGGAGCAGTCAAAACTTCATCCCTTTTTCTCAATTCGTCACCGCATTTTTCACAATTTAATTTAGGAATGATTTTGTACGCTACGTATCCAACAAAATACCTCATGGAAACCATCTCTAAGTTAATATCTTTCGGATTACAAAAGGTGTCACCTACAAAATACGCCTCGTGCATCTCACTACTTAGATCAAGATTTTCCAGGATTTCATTGTCATTATCATCGCCATTAGTCTGCAAAACATCCTCATTAAAAGAAGCGCTTGAAATTAAATTAGTCATTGAATCTTGCGTCTCTTCCAATTGGTAGAGGAGCTAAACTTTATTATTTTAAAGGCTAATAACCTGGCTAAGATATTATTAAGTTCGGCTACAGAGGGATTACAGTTATTACCTCCTTTTTGCCTTAACACAGCAAACGTATTCTCCAACTTGTCCTGGTTAAAGGCCTTTGTCATAATAAAAAACTTGTCCGAATTATCTTTTAAGATTTCATCTACAAGTAGAAGGACCGATTTTAAGGATAGTTTCATGCCATCTAGGAAGAAAACTCGTTTTTGTCATCTACAAATTTCACTTCCTCTAGATAATATAAAAATGTTTGAATAAATGTGTGCGATTCTTTCTTAATCTGAAGAGCAGATCGGTAGCAGTTATCTGCATACAAAGATCCACTATTCATGCAATCAAATATTTGATCAATTTTTGCTATAAAATCAGCTGTGGATAACGCTACCTCTTGTGTGATTTTTTTAAATCCACTTATGTCTGAAATTGTTCTGATAGCAGCTTCAACTGTTTTACTGAACACTTGCGTGGCAAATTTAACACGCATTTTTTCAAATGAATTTGGAAATATGTGTTGTCTAGTCAATTTTGGGCACATTTTGGTTTTACAATTTTCTTCCCTCTCCCAAAGCTCTTGAACTACTTTAAAGCTAACTAAACCATCAGGCGTTTTCAAGTCGCATTTAAGCCAACCATTTCGCAATGACTTGATTAAATGTGGGAAATCGAACATGCAATAAATTTTTTGATTTTGAAATTGAAAGTATGGTTTCCCTATACATACGCCTAAGTCGGAGAAACACTTTCTATTAGAAGACCCCTGATCACAAACCAAAACGTTCACTACTATACCAAAATTGCTTAAAATTTTAAGATTTTCTTTAATTATTTTGCACAACGTATCTGCTGTTAATCCATTCTCTGACACAAAATAGTTTAAAATTGAACACCAACTCGAGAACATGGACTTCAACATAAATACACATACTTGCTTACCAATTTTTTTTGTTCTTTCGAAGCCTGTGCATTCAAATCCGTCAATTAAATCTAGTTTTTGATTGTATCGTAATTCTCTACGTATTGCCATTTCGTCCATTAAAAGAACCATATTATTTTCATTTTTTTTCCTCCAACTCTAAGCACATCTTTTTAATGAATTCAAAAGCCACATTGTTGATACCGGGCTGAAGGAACTTTATTGGAGCCCACCGATTTAAGGTGCTGATATTTGGCAAATTGAAATTTAACTTATCTCTTAGGAAAGAATATGTTGATTGTGAAATATAAAAAATATTTTGCGCTAAATATTTCACTTCGTCAGAATATTCTTTTGGCCGGGTGCTAAGTAAAAGTTTACAAAATGTTTTGGATTCCAAGTTGATATGTTTTAAAGAATCAATTGAATTTTTTAAAGTCTTTGAACAACAATTCTTGGATTTTAAAATAAAGCGCTTTTCTTTTCGCAATTTTTCGTTAATTTTTTTGAATTTTTTTAATAGGTCGCTGTATTTCTTTTGTAATAATGGGTTATTTTGACGTTTTTTTTCGCAATTACTGCATACTATGTCATCATAACGTGGTCGTTTCAATGAAGAATCTGGTTCTAAAAATTCTTCATCCGAAATCTCATGATCTTCGTCTAAGTTTAAGGTTGGAATCGCATCCTTTTTTAGAAACCTTTTTCCTACATAAGTACTGGAGAAATGATTTTCACAAATATACAGTTTTCGGTTATAGTCGTCATAAGATATATTGCATTTTTCGCGCCAAATTTGGCCAAACACGAAATCAGCAGCGGGGAATCTAAATAATCTAAGATTCTCGCATTGTCGTCTCGATTTTTTGCAACTGCGAACACAACATTGAATTCCAGACGTTGAGGAATTTCTATTTGTCTTTATATTTGTAGCCATATTGTAACAAACCGAAACACAAAATAGAATTACAATGTTGGACAATGGCGTTAAAATACTTCTTAAAAAAATTCAAAATTGGTATCAACCACGTCAAAATATAAACAAATAATTTTACTTGGAACTCGCCACGTAAAAATATTTGTGAAAATTTCAAATTGGATTCAACCACGTCAAAAAAAAACCGCTGCAAAAGGTTCAAAATTGTTATCAACCACGTCAAAATATAAACAAATGATTTTACTTGGAACTCGCCACGTAAAAATATTTGTGAAAATTTCAAATTGGATTCAACCACGTCTAAATATTTGCAGGTTTTAAAAATCAATCAAAGCGCAGCATTTGAGCAAACAGCCATACACTAGTGTGCTTACTAAATTTTTCATTTATGTGGTAGACCCAGTGAAAAAAATGTGGTAGATTTGAATGAAATGTGGTAGATTATTTGTTTTGTACATTAATTCTATTTCATTGCACACTTTGTTTCAAAGCTATAAAGACATTCATTTTTTTCGTTATATGGGAAAGTTAAAATATATTAAATACAAATAATAATGCAGTTTTTTTCCTACATGGTCAACATAAAAAATAGCAACAATAACTTTTTTGTGCTAACGGTAAATATTGAGAGAAAAAGAGAAATGTAAAAAATTCCATAGAAACGGTGTTTCATTGCTATAAAGACACTCACTCCACTGTTGATAAATAAAACAACAATCACTTTTTCGGTGCAGTTAGTAATTTATTACTCTACCATTATTTGCAATGAAATCATAAATTCTATTTGGCATAGAATTTGTGTAGTTGTTTAGCATTTCTGGGGTCACTTGTTCCCATGCAGCTAAAATGACCTCTTTCAACTGCTCCACTGTGTCAAATTGTCGAAAATTTGCATACACCTTCCGGACTAGCCAACCCCAGATGTTCTCAATGGGATTGAGATCCGGAGAACAAGCGGGCCAACCCATTGTCTCAATATTTTGACATCTAAGCCACGTTTTGGTTGATCTGCTCGTGTGGATTCTGGCATTATCCTGTTGGAATATGAATGCTTGCTCCTGGTGGTTGCCAATATAAGGAAGCAAACTATGCTCCAACACTTCCTGATATTCCGAGCTATTCATTCTGCAAGTTGGGAACGCCAACGGGACTGTGCCTGAGCTTGAGAAGCCACCCCAAACCATTTGCGATTGGCCACCAAAATTTCTCTTAGAGAAATACCGTGGTTCCATTCGCAAATCTCTCCAATATCCTAAAAACCCATCAGGACTGATGAAAAAAAATTCAACCTTGATGGTCCTGATGGGTTTTTAGGATATTGGAGAGATTTGCGAATGGAACCACGGTATTTCTCTAAGAGAAATTTTGGTGGCCAATCGCAAATGGTTTGGGGTGGCTTCTCAAGCTCAGGCACAGTCCCGTTGGCGTTCCCAACTTGCAGAATGAATAGCTCGGAATATCAGGAAGTGTTGGAGCATAGTTTGCTTCCTTATATTGGCAACCACCAGGAGCAAGCATTCATATTCCAACAGGATAATGCCAGAATCCACACGAGCAGATCAACCAAAACGTGGCTTAGATGTCAAAATATTGAGACAATGGGTTGGCCCGCTTGTTCTCCGCATCTCAATCCCATTGAGAACATCTGGGGTTGGCTAGTCCGGAAGGTGTATGCAAATTTTCGACAATTTGACACAGTGGAGCAGTTGAAAGAGGTCATTTTAGCTGCATGGGAACAAGTGACCCCAGAAATGCTAAACAACTACACAAATTCTATGCCAAATAGAATTTATGATTTCATTACAAATAATGGTAGAGTAATAAATTACTAACTGCACCGAAAAAGTGATTGTTGTTTTATTTATCAACAGTGGAGTGAGTGTCTTTATAGCAATGAAACATCGTTTCTATGGAATTTTTTACATTTCTCTTTTTCTCTCAATATTTACCGTTAGCACAAAAAAGTTATTGTTGCTATTTTTTATGTTGACCATGTAGGAAAAAAACTGCATTATTATTTTTATTTAATATATTTTAATTTTCCCATATAACGAAAAAAATGAATGTCTTTATAGCTTTGAAACAAAGTGTATTTGTACATTAATTGTATTTTAGGTTCTTCTATGCACTTTAACCTGTGCCGCGTTTCGTCCCAATTTTTTTTTTGTATTGCTGGCTATATTTTTTTTTTCTTTTTTGGGAGCTCGGACTCGCAAACAGCAGCAGGCACAACTTCGCGTGGTAAAACTTCGTCCCGTCCAACGGCATTGCCATCGCCATGCGATATTCTAAACGACTAAACGTTACTAAAAAATAAAGGCAAAGATTATTCAACTTTTTTAGAAATTTTTCCATTTTAATTGCACCTGCCGCCAAAACAATTGTCAAACGGTCAACTATTTGTAGTGCACTGCTTTCGAAGTCGCAGTAGCACGGTCACTACCGCATACGTTTTTTTTTTTGCACATTTTCACTTACAATGTTCAATGCAGCCCTAACATAAATTTTACAACATAAAGCTCTAATTTACTTGGAGTAATAGGTTAGTTAATAGAAAAATGTATGTTCCACAAAAATGTGGTAGATTTTAAGCCCTCCGTGGTAGATGTGGTAGAAACTTGATTTTTAAAATAAATGTGGTAGATCTACCACATATGTGGTAGAAGTAAGCACACTGCCATACACCACAAATCTTCGATTGATAGTGACATTACAGCAAAACCAAAAAGCATACACACAATAAACGACAACAACAAAAACATTAGCGAATCCCGAGTCATCTTCGCTGAAACGATGATGACGATGCCTTCGTTCGTTGTTTGTTTTTTGTTTGCGCTTCGGCAAACAAGATCAAGAAACATGCATGCAAAAATGATTGAGCGAACACTACGCTGCAACAACCACCACTTCAATGTACACGAGTGAAGCCGTTGCGAACAATAACATAGCTTTTTGCTGTTGTCCTACGCAAATCTAACAGAAAATGTTATGAACCTAACATTTTCAAATGCCTACGCTTCGCTCTTCCCGCTCGCATCATAGCAACCGAAAACACTTGTGTGCCCACATGCGCGTTCTATATTACTTCATATTCTTTGCTTTTATTCAATTAAGTGTGCATTGTAGGTGAGGTAAATTTGTTACTTGCAAACTGTATAATAATTAAAATATTATTCCTAGATACTTTTTCATTTCATTTCATTCATTTCAAGTCTACAGTAAATGAACTTACAGACTAAGCAAACAACAATGAAAGAACTTAAAAATAGAATAACAATTGGAATAAAACTTAAGAATAGAACAACAATGAGAATAACGTTATTTATAAAAGGAATTCAGACGTGGTTTTAAATCTTGTTTGGGAATCGAAAGATCGAGGTTAAGAGAGCCACAAATCTTGTTGTTTTCATTAGCATTCGCCGTGCTTTCGGTGCGACATCCTGCCTATCCAAGGAAGTACACTGTTCCCGGCGTGCATTCCGTGCCATTGGTCTTATCCAGTGACGTCGCCCGTTCTCATCGCAAGCCGTTGCATCCGTGCCTCACAGGTGAAAAAAATCATTCCATTTTAAGAGTGCGACAGTAATGTTCGTTATTCCTAGTCACTTTGTCGTCACTCGCTGTGCGTTCTGCGCTTTCACCACCACTGCTCCCGGCGTGCTTTCAATGTAATTGACCCCATCAAGTGCCGTCCACCGTTTTCATCGCAAGCCGTTGCATCCTTGCATCATAGGTGAAAAAAATACATACACATAGTAATAATATAATAATTGCACTATGCGCGTATATATACTTTTTAAATCACAGATTCGTTTGAATACACGCGTTTAACAAAATGGCTCCCGTGCGCAGTGAGATCTGGAAACATTTTACTAAAATTGAGAATAGCAGCTACATTTAATGCAGATTATGCGATAAAAAGCTGAAATATTGCAACAATACTACCAACTTGATTCAGCATGTTAAACTAAAACATGCGAAAGATGTTGACGAAATTGTAAGTTCATCTGATACATCTCAGGCCCAGCAATCTAAAAGCAGTGCTAATGACTTATCGAATCCAGTTGAAGACACTTATAATGAAATGCCGGGTACTAGCAGTAGCTTTATGGAAAGCAGCAGCCAACCTCTTATAGCGCAGGCTTTTAGTACCGTACAAAGTTTTTCATCAAGCGGAACACGACAGAAAAAAGTAACACAAAGCCTCGTGGAAATGGTAATCAGGGATAATTTGCCATTTAAGTTTGTGGAAGGTAAGCGATTTCTAAAAATCAATAAATACAAAATCATTAAAAATTATGGTAATTGTAAACTTCATGAAGGTACTGGTTTTCTTCGCTTCATGAAGCAACACTCTCCATTATACAAAGTACCAACAAGGAATACAATAAAATCCCTTATAGACGAAATGTTCGACACAGAAATTGTGAAATTCAAGGCGATTATATCAAACATTTCGCATTTATGCTTAACCACAGATATCTGGACTGATAAATGTATGAACAGCGTGATTGGAGTGACAGTTCACAGCATACATCAAAGTAAACAATTTAGTGGAACCATTGGAGTGTTCAAATTGACAGAAGCCCACACTGCTGCACACATATCTGAGATTCCTCAAAAAGCACTAAACCGATTTTCAATTGATCAAAATAAAATCATGGCTGTTGTCACTGATAATGGGGCAAATATCGTCAAAGCGATACATGACATAATTAATAATAATTTAATAATAATCGATTGGCACGACAGCCCGCTTACGCGAGACTAAGGCCTAGCTTCCCGCAACCACCCGTGTTGTGCGTGTGAATTTTGTACGCGGGTGGAAGGGACCTACAGTTTTATGCCGGTTCCGAACGGCAGGTTGGGAGCTTTTTCATAGGCAATTTTTACTCTCAGAGGTTTGCCATTTCCTGCTGAGAGGACAGCCACCGAAAGAGAAAACGAGTTTCCCGTTACTTTTTTAGGTGTTACTACATGCAGAATTCGATCTTGCGTCGCTCTGCATGCGACTCGTTGGACCGCGCACTCACCAACTGAGCCACGGCGGCTGTGCCATGGCGGATACATGACATATTTGGAAAGAAACGCCACATACCGTGTTTTGCACACACGTTAAACCTTGTTTGTGCAAAACGCTCTCAGTACACCTGAAGTAAAGGGAATTATCTCAAAGTGCAGAAACAAAATCTTGGTTTAAGCGCCATGTCAAAGCTAATGACGATATGCGGAAGTTGCAAGATAGTGCTGGAGTGTGTGAGGGTAAAATGCTCAAATTTGTTTTAGATGTGAGTACAAGATGGAACTCTACATATTATATTGTTACGGATACTACGTCTAGTGGGCTGTTACGTATCACTGGATTGTGCAATTTGAAAATAAAACAACTTTAATTATTCCAGTGCAGCCAATTCAAAACCAACAGTCACTTTATTATTCACAGTTTCACACTTTACTGTTCGTACACTTAAGTATTTGCTTAATTACTCCGTGTGGCAACTTCACTTGTCAAAACCAGACTGACTCGCTGCGCCGCACCCGGCTGCCTTTTATACCTGTCGGGCCATCGCGCGGACCGTTCTCGCGCATTCCAGAGTGGACTAAAGGTTTCCATGATGATCGCGGCCGTCGTTGCCAGATTGGACTAAAAGTTACTATCGCGGCCGTCGTTGCCACATTGAATTATAGCACGGCGCGAAGCGGCAGGGTTGCTTTGCACAGCGACAGACTGTCTTATCGTTACACTGCCCCCCACTTAGACTTGTTCGTCCCGAACAAGTGCCGAGGCTCCGCTGTGATGAGGCGCCAGACGCTCCAAATGGACTACCTTCAGCTTAGCGCCTCTATTGCTGCAACGTTGAATCCGGTATACCACGTCGTTAATCCTAGTCACGACTTCGTACGGTCCTTCCCATGACGCTTGAAGTTTTAGAGACAAACCTTTCCTCCGCTGCGGGTTGTAGAGCATTACCAAATCGCCTTCTTGGAACCCTGCTGAGTTGGCCCGTAGATCGTATTTGGCTTTCGCCTTATCGCTGACCAGTTTGGTGCGGCCCCTTATAAACTGGTGAATTTCCTCCAGTTCCGCCCGCTTATTGACCACGTAGTCCGTCTTAGCGCCTTCCGTTGTGCTGACTACCCCGAACTTCAAGTCAGCAGGTAACCGCAACTCTGTGCCGAACACTGCTCGGGCTGGAGTGAGTGATGTCGTGTCGTGCGGGGCTGACCTATACGCCATCAGGAACAGGGGGATATGCGTGTCCCAATCCTTTTGATTCCTGCCTACCACTTTCCGCAGGTATTCCTCCAGTGTCAAAGGCGTGGTACGAGTTTTCTTTATCCCCAGTAGCTCACACACTTCCTTGAATACCGCAGACTCGAAACTCCGGCCTTGATCTGAGTGTAACTCCAACGGAACTCCGAACCTGGCTACCCAGTTGTTTACCAGCTTTTCCGAGATCGTAGTGGCCTCCTGGTTAGGAATAGGGTACACTTCGGGCCATTTGCTGAAGTAATCCATTACCACCAGCACATATTTGTTGCCTTGAGTGCTAGTTGGGAATGGGCCGGCGACGTCCATAGCAATCCGCTCGAACGGCGCTCCCACGTTGTACTGCTGCATGCGGCCTCGAGATTTTCTTGTCTGCCCTTTCGCGGCTGAACATCGGTCGCAGCTCTTAATCCACTCGGCAACAGACTCCTGACATCCTACCCAGTAGAATCGTCTTTTTATTTTGGCGACGGTTTTGGTGATGCCTAGGTGCCCTCCACTGGAGTCGTTATGGTATGCCTCGATGACCTCGTTGATTCTGCATTTCGGCACTACCATTAGGGAGTTGCTGGTCCGACCATCCGCGCTCTCCCATTCGCGGTACAGGCAGCCTTGCTTCAGCCGCAGACTTTTCCACTGTGCCCAGTAAGCCTTAGCGATCGGGCTTTCACCGGCCATCTCCTGCCAGTCTGGACGTGCGCCTTGCTCTTTGCCTTCGACGATTTTTGCAAGATCCGCATCCTCACGCTGGTCTTTTTGTAGCCTCTCCGCAGACCACTCTTCCTCTGGCATGACGCTGACCAACCGGACGTCCACTATCTGTTCTTTGCTTTCGGCTCGCGAGCATTGCCTGCATTCGACTTTGCACGGACGGCGGGACAAGGCATCGGCATTTCCATGGCTACTGCCCTTGCGATGCTCTATCGTGTAGTCGTAGCTCTGCAGTCGCTCGATCCACCGCGCCAATTGCCCTTCAGGATCTTTAAAGTTCAGGAGCCATCTCAATGCCGCATGATCTGTGCGCAGGCGAAACCTTTGTCCATACAGATATTTGTGGAAGTGTTTTACGCAGTCCAATACCGCCAGCAGTTCTCTCCGTGTCACACAGTAATTGCGTTCCGGTTTCGATAGAACCCTACTGTAGTACGCTATCACTTGTTCCTGGCCGTCTATTATCTGTGATAGCACACCGGCAATACTATTCCCGCTTGCATCTGTATCCAGCACAAACATCTCCCCAGACACGGGGAGGGCCAGAATTGGAGCACTGCACAGTTTTTCCTTCAGACGTGCAAAAGCCTGTTCCTGCTCCTCGTTCCACTCGAAAGCTTGGCTCTTTTTCGTCAGTTTGTGCAGGCTGCTGGCTATGTTCGCGAATCCCTGAACAAATCGGCGGTAGTATGTGCACAGGCCCAGGAAACTGCGGAGTTCGTGTAGATTGCGTGGCCGGGGCCACTCCTTCACTGCCGTGATTTTGCCTTCATCCGTATGTACTCCGCGGGCGGAAACCGTATGACCCAGATACTTGACCTCCTTTTGGAACAGCGAGCACTTCTTTGGGTTGAGTTTAAGCCCAGCTTTTTGTATCCGCTCAAATACCTCCTTTAGCTTTCCCAGGTGGTCTTCGAAGCTTGTACCCATTACGATTATGTCGTCGAAGTACACCAGACACGTCCGCCAATGCAGCCCTTTTAGCACGCGTTCCACTAGCGAACGAAATGCAATGCTATTGTCACCGGTGTCTTTGCGCCGTATGCAAAACAAACGCTCAAAAACGAATTAAAACAGTGCAACTATGTATCAATTTACACCGACTCCTCGAACCACGGACACGTTAAACTGTTCCCTATCCTCGTCCGATATTTCTTGCCCAGATTCGGTGTACGTGTCAAAGTGTTGAAGATTTCATCTGAACTTGGTGAAACATCGTTGATAATATCCGACCTTATCAGATCTGTTGCACGGGAATTTGACCTGGAAAAGAAAGTCATCGCATTCTGTGGCGATAATGCCAAAGTAAACTTTGGCGGAATTACTCGCGGTGGCGAAAACAACGTATACCGCAGATTGCGAGAGTCATTTCCACATTTACTTGGCATCGGCTGTACTGCTCATATCGCACACAACGCATTGAAAAAAGCATGCACTTGCTTACGACGTCGAACATATTGTCGTAAAGAGTAACTCGCATTTTTATCTGTACACCGTTAGAACCGAAGCATTGAAAGCATTTTGCGATGAAGCGGACCTTCAATACCAGAAGCTGTTGGGCTACGCAAAAACAAGATTTCTTGCTCTCGGACCAGCCATCAAGCGCATTTTGCAACTTTTCGATGCACTGAAAATGTAGTTCGTTGCACTACCGAAAGGGGAAAGGATTCTGCAGGAATTCCTTCAGAATCCAGAATCAAAATTCTGGTTACTTTTACACTGTTTAAACTTTCTTGTAATTTCAATTTAGTTTTATCAGTTCTCATCTATTATATTAGGCCGAATTATTTGCGGAAATGGTTTTAAAAATTGAAGGCGATTGAAGTCATGAAATATTTGAACGAGCTTGGGGATGCAATGAAACGCCGTAAAAGGGACGAATTTTTAACACCAGCAGCTGCAGAGGCGAAGCAAAAACTTATTGAATCTGAATGTGATTTAGATTTGATCACTGTCACATGCAACGAATTTTTTAGTAATTTCTTTTTCTATTTTGTCTTCACAATATGGTTGAATACAAGTAAAATTTTATTTTCAGCCGACGCTTGTACTTATATGAATTCTTGGACGGAGCCATTACAGCAGCTGAAGATATTTGAGTGGGCAATGTTGATGAGGACTCCAACATGGGAGGATGTTAAAGTGGTGATGTTAAAATTGGATGGGCTCAACTTGTACGACGCAAAACAAACAGCAGCGAAATTGCACGCACAATATGGATACATTGAAAATTACTGCAGTGATGATAAAATTAAACAGTGGAGAAATGACAATGTCTGCATTCCGGATCGATGGACAGAAATATTCAATCATTTGTATGCTGAAAACTGCGACTACACCGAGATAGCCAGTTTGATTGAGTATATTTTGTGTTTGCCAGGGACGAGTGCTTCAGTTGAGAGAGTGTTTTCTGCCGTCAATAAATCTTGGACGGAAGAAAAGTCCCGACTAAAACTCGACACTCTGAAAGCTATGCTTATGGTGAAATGCAACCTGACATATTCAAGTGTAGAGTTCTACCACTTTTTGAAAACGAAATCTGATTTACTCCGCCGAATTGCTAAAAAGGGGAAATATTCCACCATATGTGATGCCAATGCGTCTGCGATTGAGTTTGAAGACGATGATGAGGACAACGACAACGATGAAGTTGTAGCAATGCTAGTTGATATCGATAAATAAAATATGGTTTGTTTTTCAGAAAATTTTTACATTTTGTATTTCCCGCGAAATCGTCAAACCTAGTGGGTTTATCCTTCTTTTCAGCCAAAAAGAGATGGCATGGTTAGGCATGACACATTTTTTATGACCCAAAATTTACGTAGTACTGTAAGTCGCACATCAATGAAACTTGGTACGAACTTTCCACTTAGAAGCACAATTCGACTAGAAGAAAGGTGTGATCATTGGACAAGGGGGCGTGGTACCGCCTCCATTTTAAGATACATAGATTGTTTGTCCTGACTGACTGATTAATTGATTGATTTATCATCGCCCAGCCCAAACCACTGAAGCAACAAACATGAATTTTAGACTGTAGGTACATCTTGAAGAATGAACCTCCGCTAAGACGGGACTTTTTTGAAATTCGGGGTCTACAGGGGCAAACATGTGTTAAGGTGTTGTATGAAGAAACGTGATTTAATAGACATACTGATTTCAAACTTCCTGAAAATACTCTAAATCAAAAATAATTTGACACGTAATTTTTAGAAAATCAAAATTTCACATTTATGGAAATGGGTCTATTGACTTCAAAAATAAAAATTATACAGGTGTTTCTCATTATTTTCAAAATCGAAATCTAATTGGATCGACGGCGAGTTAAAAGTATGTATGGAGAAACAAATTTTGTTGAGCCTTTTGACTTCAAACTTGGTGAGAGTATTTCAAATGTGAAATAACTCGATACGTGTTTTTCCTTTTTCCGAATGTTAAAATCAGACGGGGTCACGTTTGAAAATCAAAATCTAACGAGGTGAACAATGGGTTAACAGTTTGTATGGAGAAACAAGATTTATTGGACCTTTTGACTTCAAAATTAGCAATAGGGAAATAATCAAACCGTGCTTTTCATTTTTTTGAAAATCGAAATCTACCGTGGTAAACCAAGGGTTATAAACTTGTTTAGAGTAAATGTGAAAACACATGATTTAATAGGCCTTTTGACTCAACATTTTTTTGAAACACTTGAAATCAAAGATATACATGTTTTTTTTTGTTTTTTAATTAAAATCTGACGGGTCACAAATGGGTTAAGAATTTGTATCGAGGAAAACAAGAGAACTTGCGTGCAAAGCCGCAGGGCCCAGCTAGTTTTATATATAAAATTCTCGTGTCACAATGTTAGTAACCATACTCCCTTTACATGCATATTCAGTAGGTCTGAGAATCTGCTACTATCTATTTTTCAGGGGGCGTAGCACCACCCATACGAGCCAGATCGTAATAATGGAATATCTTCCAAATTGTATGTTGAAAAACACTGAAATTTTGTATCACGTCGTCCCATAGATGAGTCATTCTACTGATAAGATTTGATGGGCATTGGACAAGGGGCGTGGCAAATTTTTTGTGACCCAAATACTTTGCTGAACTATTAGTCGCTCAAAATGAAACAGTAATGAAAGAGGGCATTGAATAAGGGGCAGGTATTGAATAAGAGGGCATGGCACCACCCATATAATTTAAATCCGGTTCAAACGCAGTCCGTTTCTTTACTGAAGCTTAGCAGCAAAATTGCTTATTTGTGGGCCTCGAGTGCGTTAATCAGTAGCTCCTCTTCTTCCTTTAGTTGGTTTTCTTCGTCAATTTGCATCGCCATAGATTCGCCATCTCGCGTATTTCATTATAAAATAACAACAAATGTCGTGCGAGACAAAGTTCGCTGGGTCAGCTAGTTTGCATTATAAATTTCCTTTTGATGATTGTTTCGTACAGGGACGATCTCCTGTGCGATTGAGTTGTTCGCACAGGGACGATCGTCTCTGGCCGAAGTGTCTGTCGTGCAGTGAGTAGGGATGACAAGATTAATCGAATGAATAGCGTTAATCGATTGTTTCTTTTTAAAAAGCGATTTAATCGAATCGAATTCCACGTTCCGATTAATCGAATCATTAATCGATTAGTTGCCGATTAATCGCGAAATTGCCTTCGAATCGTTTTAGCATTGCTCCCACACTCAAAACGTTTGAAAATCTTAAAATGCCTGCAAACTTGCCCATGTAACTAGGCTTGCCACCGTCCACAATAGAGGCCGGGTGGCAAGTCTACATGTAACCCTCTAGTTGTTTCTTTAATGCACACCACTGATTACAAAATTAAACCACATCACTAGTTGCGAAAATTTGGCGCGTATATCAAGCGAAACAAGCGTTTCTGCACTTTGGGTAAGTTTTTATTGGTTTTTCGCTAAATTTTCTGCATATTTTTAATCTCGACAGCTTTTCGTCGCTTCTCCACTATATTTTGAATACGGCATCAGATCCCTTTGCGTCACCGGTTGCCTTTTATTCAATTAAGTGTGCATTGTAGGAGAGGTAAATTTGTTACAAACTGTATAATAATTAAAATATTATTCCTAGATACTTTTTCATTTCATTTCATTCATTTCAAGTCTACAGTAAATGAACTTACAGACTAAGCAAACAACAATAAAAGAACTTAAAAATAGAATAACAATTGGAATAAAACTTAAGAATAGAACAACAATGAGAATAACGTTATTTATAAAAGGAATTCAGACGTGATTTTAAATCTTGTTTGGAAATCGAAAGATCGAGGTTAAGAGAGCCACAAATCTTGTTGTTTTCATTAGCATTCGCCGTGCTTTCGGTGTGACATCCTGCCTATCCAAGGAAGTACACTGTTCCCGGCGTGCATTCCGTGCCATTGGTCTTATCCAGTGACGTCGCCCGTTCTCATCGCAAGCCGTTGCATCCGTGCCTCACAGGTGAAAAAAATCATTCCATTTTAAGAGTGCGACAGTAATGTTCGTTATTCCTAGTCACTTTGTCGTCACTCGCTGTGCGTTCTGCGCTTTCACCACCACTGCTCCCGGCGTGCTTTCAATGTAATTGACCCCATCAAGTGCCGTCCACCGTTTTCATCGCAAGCCGTTGCATCCTTGCATCATAGGTGAAAAAAATACATACACATAGTAATAATATAATAATTGCACTATGCGCGTATATATACTTTTTAAATCACAGATTCGTTTGAATACACGCGTTTAACAAAATGGCTCCCGTGCGCAGTGACATCTGGAAACATTTCACTAAAATTGAGAATAGCAGCTACATTTAATGCAAAATTATGCGATAAAAAGCTGAAATATTGCAACAATACTACCAACTTGATTCAGCATGTTAACTTATGACTTATCGAATCCAGTTGAAGACACTTATAATGAAATGCCGGGTACTAGCAGTAGCTTTATGGAAAGCAGCAGCCAACCTCTTATAGCGCAGGCTTTTAGTACCGTACAAAGTTTTTCATCAAGCGGAACACGACAGAAAAAAGTAACACAAAGCCTCGTGGAAATGCTAATCAGGGATAATTTGCCATTTAAGTTTGTGGAAGGTGAGCGATTTCTAAAAATCAATAAATACAAAATCATTAAAAATTATGGTAATTGTAAACTTCATGAAGGTACTGGTTTTCTTCGCTTCATGAAGCAACACTCTCCATTATACAAAGTACCAACAAGGAATACAATAAAATCCCTTATAGACGAAATGTTCGACACAGAAATTGTGAAATTCAAGGCGATTATATCAAACATTTCGCATTTATGCTTAACCACAGATATCTGGACTGATAAATGTATGTACAGCGTGATTGGAGTGACAGTTCACAGCATACATCAAAGTAAACAATTTAGTGGAACCATTGGAGTGTTCAAATTGACAGAAGCCCACACTGCTGCACACATATCTGAGATTCTTCAAAAAGCACTAAACCGATTTTCAATTGATCAAAATAAAATCATGGCTGTTGTCACTGATAATGGGGCAAATATCGTCAAAGCGATACATGACATATTTGGAAAGAAACGCCACATTCCGTGTTTTGCACACACGTTAAACCTTGTTTGTGAAAACGCTCTCAGTACACCTGAAGTAAAGGGAATTATCTCAAAGTGCAGAAACAAAATCTTGGTTTAAGCGCCATGTCAAAGCTAATGACGATATGCGGAAGTTGCAAGATAGTGCTGGAGTGTGTGAGGGTAAAATGCTCAAATTTGTTTTAGATGTGAGTACAAGATGGAACTCTACATATTATATTGTTACGGATACTACGTCTAGTGGGCTGTTACGTATCACTGGATTGTGCAATTTGAAAATGAAACAACTTTAATTATTCCAGTGCAGCCAATTTAAAACCAACAGTCACTTTATTATTCACAGTTTCACACTTTACTGTTCGTACACTTAAGTATTTGCTTAATTACTCCGTGTGGTAACTTCACTTGTCAAAACCAGACTGACTCGCTGCGCCGCACCCGGCTGCCTTTTATACCTGTCGGGCCATCGCGCGGACCGTTCTCGCGCATTCCAGAGTGGACTAAAGGTTTCCATGATGATCGCGGCCGTCGTTGCCAGATTGGACTAAAAGTTACTATCGCGGCCGTCGTTGCCACATTGAATTATAGCACGGCGCGAAGCGGCAGGGTTGCTTTGCACAGCGACAGACTGTCTTATCGTTACACTGCCCCCCACTTAGACTTGTTCGTCCCGAACAAGTGCCGAGGCTCCGCTGTGATGAGGCGCCAGACGCTCCAAATGGACTACCTTCAGCTTAGCGCCTCTATTGCTGCAACGTTGAATCCGGTATACCACGTCGTTAATCCTAGTCACGACTTCGTACGGTCCTTCCCATGACGCTTGAAGTTTTAGAGACAAACCTTTCCTCCGCTGCGGGTTGTAGAGCATTACCAAATCGCCTTCTTGGAACCCTGCTGAGTTGGCCCGTAGATCGTATCTGGCTTTCGCCTTATCGCTGACCAGTTTGGTGCGGCCCCTTATAAACTGGTGAATTTCCTCCAGTTCCGCCCGCTTATTGACCACGTAGTCCGTCTTAGCGCCTCCCGTTGTGCTGACTACCCCCAACTTCAAGTCAGCGGGTAACCGCAACTCTGTACCGAACACTGCTCGGGCTGGAGTAAGTGATGTCGTGTCGTGCGGCGCTGACCTATACGCCATCAGGAACAGGGGGATATGCGTGTCCCAATCCTTTTGATTCCTGCCTACCACTTTCCGCAGGTATTCCTCCAGTGTCAAAGGCGTGGTACGAGTTTTCTTTATCCCCAGTAGCTCACACACTTCCTTGAATACCGCAGACTCGAAACTCCGGCCTTGATCTGAGTGTAACTCCAACGGAACTCCGAACCTGGCTACCCAGTTGTTTACCAGCTTTTCCGAGATCGTAGTGGCCTCCTGGTTAGGAATAGGGTACACTTCGGGCCATTTGCTGAAGTAATCCATTACCACCAGCACATATTTGTTGCCTTGAGTGCTAGTTGGGAATGGGCCGGCGACGTCCATAGCAATCCGTTCAAAGGGCGCTCCCACGTTGTACTGCTGCATGCGGCCTCGAGATTTTCTTGTCGGCCCTTTCGCGGCTGAACATCGGTCGCAGCTCTTAATCCACTCGGCTACAGACTCCTGACATCCTACCCAGTAGAATCGTCTTTTTATTTTGGCGACGGTTTTGGTGATGCCCAGGTGCCCTCAACTGGAGTCGTTATGGTATGCCTCGATGACCTCGTTGATTCTGCATTTCGGCACTACCATTAGGGAGTTGCTGGTCCGACCATCCGCGCTCTCCCATTCGCGGTACAGGCAGCCTTCTTTTAGCCGCAGACTTTTCCACTGTGCGCAGTAACCCTTAGCGATCGGGCTTTCACCGGACATCTCCTGCCAGTCTGGACGTGCGCCTTGCTCCTTGCCTTCGACGATTTTCGCAAGATCCGCATCCTCAGGCTGGTCTTTTTGTAGCCTCTCCGCAGACCACTCTTCCTCTGGCATGACGCTGACCAACCGGACGTCCACTATCTGTTCTTTGCTTTCGGCTCGCGAGCATTGCCTGCATTCGACTTTGCACGGACGGCGGGACAAGGCATCGGCATTTCCATGGCTACTGCCCTTGCGATGCTCTATCGTGTAGTCGTAGCTCTGCAGTCGCTCGATCCACCGCGCCAATTGCCCTTCAGGATCTTTAAAGTTCAGGAGCCATCTCAATGCCGCATGATCTGTGCGCAGGCGAAACCTTTGTCCATACAGATATTTGTGGAAGTGTTTTACGCAGTCCAATACCGCCAGCAGTTCTCTCCGTGTCACACAGTAATTGCGTTCCGGTTTCGATAGAACCCTACTGTAGTACGCTATCACTTGTTCCTGGCCGTCTATTATCTGTGATAGCACACCGGCAATACTATTCCCGCTTGCATCTGTATCCAGCACAAACATCTCCCAGGCACGGGGAAGGCCAGAATTGGAGCACTGCACAGTTTTTCCTTCAGACGTGCAAAAGCCTGTTCCTGCTCCTCGTTCCACTCGAAAGCTTGGCTCTTTTTCGTCAGTTTGTGCAGGCTGCTGGCTATGTTCGCGAATACCTGAACAAATCGGCGGTAGTATGTGCACAGGCCCAGGAAACTGCGGAGTTCGTGTAGATTGCGTGGCCGGGGCCACTCCTTCACTGCCGTGATTTTGCCTTCATCCGTATGTACTCCGCGGGCGGAAACCGTATGACCCAGATACTTGACCTCCTTTTGGAACAGCGAGCACTTCTTTGGGTTGAGTTTAAGCCCAGCTTTTTGTATCCGCTCAAATACCTCCTTTAGCTTTCCCAGGTGGTCTTCGAAGCTTGTACCCATTACGATTATGTCGTCGAAGTACACCAGACACGTCCGCCAATGCAGCCCTTTTAGCACGCGAGTTATGGCAACGGACACCCTAGCCACCAACGAACCGACTCGTTGCACTGAGATGCAACCTAATGGCAACGAGTCGGTACGTGAAGGAATGCACAGAGTCAGCATATTTTAGATATATGACTCTGTGCACTTGCGATGCTGCTGGATGCAAGAAGATCGGTGCAAAACTGCAGCAGCATCGCAAGTCAGTCGAGATTGGCATTCCAACAGAGACGGTTGCTCAAATAATAAATAAATAAAGTCATTGTTATTTAGAAAACAAAAAACAAAACAAACTTTTATTTAATTTCCATAACTCGCGTTCCATTAGCGAACGAAATGCAATGCTATTGTCACCGGTGTCTTTGCGCCGTATGCAAAACAAACGCTCAAAAACGAATTAAAACAGTGCAACTATGTATCAATTTACACCGACTCCTCGAACCACGGACACGTTAAACTGTTTCCTATCCTCGTCCGATATTTCTTGCCCAGATTCGGTGTACGTGTCAAAGTGTTGAAGATTTCATCTGAACTTGGTGAAACATCGTTGATAATATCCGACCTTATCAGATCTGTTGCACGGGAATTTGACCTGGAAAAGAAAGTCATCGCATTCTGTGGCGATAATGCCAAAGTAAACTTTGGCGGAATTACTCGCGGTGGCGAAAACAACGTATACCGCAGATTGCGAGAGTCATTTCCATATTTACTTGGCATCGGCTGTACTGCTCATATCGCACACAACGCATTGAAAAAAGCATGCACTTGCTTACGACGTCGAACATATTGTCGTAAAGAGTAACTCGCATTTTTATCTGTACACCGTTAGAACCGAAGCATTGAAAGCATTTTGCGATGAAGCGGACCTTCAATACCAGAAGCTGTTGGGCTACGCAAAAACAAGATTTCTTGCTCTTGGACCAGCCATCAAGCGCATTTTGCAACTTTTCGATGCACTGAAAATGTAGTTCGTTGCACTACCGAAAGGGGAAAGGATTCTGCAGGAATTCCTTCAGAATCCAGAATCAAAATTCTGGTTACTTTTACACTGTTTAAACTTTCTTGTAATTTCAATTTAGTTTTATCAGTTCTCATCTATTATATTAGGCCGAATTATTTGCGGAAATGGTTTTAAAAATTGAAGGCGATTGAAGTCATGAAATATTTGAACGAGCTTGGGGATGCAATGAAACGCCGTAAAAGGGACGAATTTTTAACACCAGCAGCTGCAGAGGCGAAGCAAAAACTTATTGAATCTGAATGTGATTTAGATTTGATCACTGTCACATGCAACGAATTTTTTAGTAATTTCTTTTTCTATTTTGTCTTCACAATATGGTTGAATACAAGTAAAATTTTATTTTCAGCCGACGCACAGTGTTTCGTCTAGAACAAGCTAGCTGGACAAAAACGACATCTCTATTTTTTGATTTTTCTGTTATATAGTCAATATAAATATTCATACATTAGGATCTATGTGAAAATAACACATCGGCACCTTTTATATAGTGAGAAATATAGCCGAATATATCGGGTAACCGAAAATTTTAATAATTCCTTTGCATAGTTGATCTGAAGTGTTTTATATAAATAAGTTCCTGTCAAAAGTCGGTGGCATTTTTCTTTATTAGGGAATCTGAGCTTAAGGGTGAGTAGTATTTTTACAATATCTTGTATTAGCAATTAAGCTATGTTTAATAGTTGTAACGTGCCATGATTAAGAAGGAAAGCAATTTTTTCCCAAAATTTTTAACTTCAAAGGTGAAAAGTTAAGATGTCTCCTCATGTCACCTCTGCAATTTTTATATATATTCTGCTCATAAGTGCCTACTAAAAGATGAAACAAAAAACCATTGCGAATTTTTTGCACATCTATTTTATTTTATTTTTTATAGATATGTTTACAAGCATAACAAAATTTATGTTTTTTGAAATTTGGTTGGAACACTCAAGTGAAACGAGAAACGAAGAGATAATGGAACACATTTTATCAGTGGTGACACTGATGAATTTTCATTAATTCTCTTGCAATTGCGGGATGATGAAGGTAATATTGTTTGGCAGAATCCTCCACCGTCTTCTACCAGGTTTTGTCATCCTATAATGTTTATTTTTTCCAAAGAATCAAAAGATTTTTGGTTTCTGAAACGAACAAAGTTTTGGAAGAGATAAGCTTTATAGTACAAAGAGCATGCTGGAAGAATTTGAAGTTTCTTTCCAACATAATATGCTTCTAACCATGATTGGGAAAGTTTGTAATGCTTTGATCGAAATGTCTTCTACTCGAAGTAAATCCAAAAATAATGAATGACGAGACACAGGAGCTTGTACCCAACCGAGAAAATCTGGGTTTTGGTTTATCCACACTGCAGGCTTGGATTAGGTGTTTTGAATGTCTGCTTCACATTAGCTACCGTCTTTATATAAAAAGTGCCAGCTTGAGGACGTTGATGCCTACTAGTGTTAATGGACCAATTGGTACCCCTGCTGTATCTAGTTTTCATGGTTCTGTGGCTCATAGTAATGACTAATTGATAAATGATTCATCCGATAACAGTGATGATAATGTCTGAGAGAATTATGAAAACTGTCCGTAGGTAATAAACTGACAAGAACTTTCTGTTGTGCTACGACTAGATGTTAAAAAGTTTAATCTAAAACTGCTTGAACTTTACTTTTAGCGTTTTATTCACATCAATTTGCTCTAGATAACAAGCAGCTTTTGCCTTTGTAATACTATTAATTGCCGGAAATACCTTATGCCCAGTTTGGACCCCACTTCCGAGTCCTTTTGAATGCATGACTAGTCGATTGGCTATCTACATAGTATACTAAAGCTTCTTCACTACTCAAACATCTAGCACTTTGCTTCAAATTTTTTTTCGTTCAGAGATTCTTGAGTTTCACTTTTCGCAGTTTTGATAACACTTGCTGAATTTCTCCAGTGGACAACCGTACAGATATCTACGCAGCATAAATCAACTTATCAGTATATCTAGTATGTTTTAGGTCATCTATTTTTCTCCGTTTAGTCCTCAGACTGGAACTATTAAATTCCTTAATATATATATGCATATATATGTATATGTACATACATTCCTATATGTATATAGTTATCAAAAAACCATATAAAACTAAAAAAATATATGTATCTGAAATAAAAAGCCGCATATAAAACGAAAAATTCTGAAAAATATTTTTGTCCAGCTAGCTTGTTCTACACGAAACACTGTGCGACGCTTGTACTTATATGAATTCTTGGACGGAGCCATTACAGCAGCTGAAGATATTTGAGTGGGCAATGTTGATGAGGACTCCAACATGGGAGGATGTTAAAGTGGTGATGTTAAAATTGGATGGGCTCAACTTGTACGACGCAAAACAAACAGCAGCGAAATTGCACGCACAATATGGATACATTGAAAATTACTGCAGTGATGATAAAATTAAACAGTGGAGAAATGACAATGTCTGCATTCCGGATCGATGGACAGAAATATTCAATCATTTGTATGCTGAAAACTGCGACTACACCGAGATAGCCAGTTTGATTGAGTATATTTTGTGTTTGCCAGGGACGAGTGCTTCAGTTGAGAGAGTGTTTTCTGCCGTCAATAAATCTTGGACGGAAGAAAAGTCCCGACTAAAACTCGACACTCTGAAAGCTATGCTTATGGTGAAATGCAACCTGACATATTCAAGTGTAGAGTTCTACCACTTTTTGAAAACGAAATCTGATTTACTCCGCCGAATTGCTAAAAAGGGGAAATATTCCACCATATGTGATGCCAATGCGTCTGCGATTGAGTTTGAAGACGATGATGAGGACAACGACAACGATGAAGTTGTAGCAATGCTAGTTGATATCGATAAATAAAATATGGTTTGTTTTTCAGAAAATTTTTACATTTTGTATTTCCCGCGAAATCGTCAAACCTAGTGGGTTTATCCTTCTTTTCAGCCAAAAAGAGATGGCATGGTTAGGCATGACACATTTTTTATGACCCAAAATTTACGTAGTACTGTAAGTCGCACATCAATGAAACTTGGTACGAACTTTCCACTTAGAAGCACAATTCGACTAGAAGAAAGGTGTGATCATTGGACAAGGGGGCGTGGTACCGCCTCCATTTTAAGATACATAGATTGTTTGTCCTGACTGACTGATTAATTGATTGATTTATCATCGCCCAGCCCAAACCACTGAAGCAACAAACATGAATTTTAGACTTTAGGTACATCTTGAAGAATGAACCTCCGCTAAGACGGGACTTTTTTGAAATTCGGGGTCTACAGGGGCAAACATGTGTTAAGGTGTTGTATGAAGAAACGTGATTTAATAGACATACTGATTTCAAACTTCCTGAAAATACTCTAAATCAAAAATAATTTGACACGTAATTTTTAGAAAATCAAAATTTCACATTTATGGAAATGGGTCTATTGACTTCAAAAATAAAAATTATACAGGTGTTTCTCATTATTTTCAAAATCGAAATCTAATTGGATCGACGGCGAGTTAAAAGTATGTATGGAGAAACAAATTTTGTTGAGCCTTTTGACTTCAAACTTGGTGAGAGTATTTCAAATGTGAAATAACTCGATACGTGTTTTTCCTTTTTCCGAATGTTAAAATCAGACGGGGTCACGTTTGAAAATCAAAATCTAACGAGGTGAACAATGGGTTAACAGTTTGTATGGAGAAACAAGATTTATTGGACCTTTTGACTTCAAAATTAGCAATAGGGAAATAATCAAACCGTGCTTTTCATTTTTTTGAAAATCGAAATCTACCGTGGTAAACCAAGGGTTATAAACTTGTTTAGAGTAAATGTGAAAACACATGATTTAATAGGCCTTTTGACTCAACATTTTTTTGAAACACTTGAAATCAAAGATATACATGTTTTTTTTTGTTTTTTAATTAAAATCTGACGGGTCACAAATGGGTTAAGAATTTGTATCGAGGAAAACAAGAGAACTTGCGTGCAAAGCCGCAGGGCCCAGCTAGTTTTATATATAAAATTCTCGTGTCACAATGTTAGTAACCATACTCCCTTTACATGCATATTCAGTAGGTCTGAGAATCTGCTACTATCTATTTTTCAGGGGGCGTAGCACCACCCATACGAGCCAGATCGTAATAATGGAATATCTTCCAAATTGTATGTTGAAAAACACTGAAATTTTGTATCACGTCGTCCCATAGATGAGTCATTCTACTGATAAGATTTGATGGGCATTGGACAAGGGGCGTGGCAAATTTTTTGTGACCCAAATACTTTGCTGAACTATTAGTCGCTCAAAATGAAACAGTAATGAAAGAGGGCATTGAATAAGGGGCAGGTATTGAATAAGAGGGCATGGCACCACCCATATAATTTAAATCCGGTTCAAACGCAGTCCGTTTCTTTACTGAAGCTTAGCAGCAAAATTGCTTATTTGTGGGCCTCGAGTGCGTTAATCAGTAGCTCCTCTTCTTCCTTTAGTTGGTTTTCTTCGTCAATTTGCATCGCCATAGATTCGCCATCTCGCGTATTTCATTATAAAATAACAACAAATGTCGTGCGAGACAAAGTTCGCTGGGTCAGCTAGTTTGCATTATAAATTTCCTTTTGATGATTGTTTCGTACAGGGATGATCTCCTGTGCGATTGAGTTGTTCGCACAGGGACGATCGTCTCTGGCCGAAGTGTCTGTCGTGCAGTGAGTAGGGATGACAAGATTAATCGAATGAATAGCGTTAATCGATTGTTTCTTTTTAAAAAGCGATTTAATCGAATCGAATTCCACGTTCCGATTAATCGAATCATTAATCGATTAGTTGCCGATTAATCGCGAAATTGCCTTCGAATCGTTTTAGCATTGCTCCCACACTCAAAACGTTTGAAAATCTTAAAATGCCTGCAAACTTGCCCATGTAACTAGGCTTGCCACCGTCCACAATAGAGGCCGGGTGGCAAGTCTACATGTAACCCTCTAGTTGTTTCTTTAATGCACACCACTGATTACAAAATTAAACCACATCACTAGTTGCGAAAATTTGGCGCGTATATCAAGCGAAACAAGCGTTTCTGCACTTTGGGTAAGTTTTTATTGGTTTTTCGCTAAATTTTCTGCATATTTTTAATCTCGACAGCTTTTCGTCGCTTCTCCACTATATTTTGAATACGGCATCAGATCCCTTTGCGTCACCGGTTGCCTTTTATTCAATTAAGTGTGCATTGTAGGAGAGGTAAATTTGTTACAAACTGTATAATAATTAAAATATTATTCCTAGATACTTTTTCATTTCATTTCATTCATTTCAAGTCTACAGTAAATGAACTTACAGACTAAGCAAACAACAATAAAAGAACTTAAAAATAGAATAACAATTGGAATAAAACTTAAGAATAGAACAACAATGAGAATAACGTTATTTATAAAAGGAATTCAGACGTGATTTTAAATCTTGTTTGGAAATCGAAAGATCGAGGTTAAGAGAGCCACAAATCTTGTTGTTTTCATTAGCATTCGCCGTGCTTTCGGTGTGACATCCTGCCTATCCAAGGAAGTACACTGTTCCCGGCGTGCATTCCGTGCCATTGGTCTTATCCAGTGACGTCGCCCGTTCTCATCGCAAGCCGTTGCATCCGTGCCTCACAGGTGAAAAAAATCATTCCATTTTAAGAGTGCGACAGTAATGTTCGTTATTCCTAGTCACTTTGTCGTCACTCGCTGTGCGTTCTGCGCTTTCACCACCACTGCTCCCGGCGTGCTTTCAATGTAATTGACCCCATCAAGTGCCGTCCACCGTTTTCATCGCAAGCCGTTGCATCCTTGCATCATAGGTGAAAAAAATACATACACATAGTAATAATATAATAATTGCACTATGCGCGTATATATACTTTTTAAATCACAGATTCGTTTGAATACACGCGTTTAACAAAATGGCTCCCGTGCGCAGTGACATCTGGAAACATTTCACTAAAATTGAGAATAGCAGCTACATTTAATGCAAAATTATGCGATAAAAAGCTGAAATATTGCAACAATACTACCAACTTGATTCAGCATGTTAACTTATGACTTATCGAATCCAGTTGAAGACACTTATAATGAAATGCCGGGTACTAGCAGTAGCTTTATGGAAAGCAGCAGCCAACCTCTTATAGCGCAGGCTTTTAGTACCGTACAAAGTTTTTCATCAAGCGGAACACGACAGAAAAAAGTAACACAAAGCCTCGTGGAAATGGTAATCAGGGATAATTTGCCATTTAAGTTTGTGGAAGGTAAGCGATTTCTAAAAATCAATAAATACAAAATCATTAAAAATTATGGTAATTGTAAACTTCATGAAGGTACTGGTTTTCTTCGCTTCATGAAGCAACACTCTCCATTATACAAAGTACCAACAAGGAATACAATAAAATCCCTTATAGACGAAATGTTCGACACAGAAATTGTGAAATTCAAGGCGATTATATCAAACATTTCGCATTTATGCTTAACCACAGATATCTGGACTGATAAATGTATGTACAGCGTGATTGGAGTGACAGTTCACAGCATACATCAAAGTAAACAATTTAGTGGAACCATTGGAGTGTTCAAATTGACAGAAGCCCACACTGCTGCACACATATCTGAGATTCTTCAAAAAGCACTAAACCGATTTTCAATTGATCAAAATAAAATCATGGCTGTTGTCACTGATAATGGGGCAAATATCGTCAAAGCGATACATGACATATTTGGAAAGAAACGCCACATTCCGTGTTTTGCACACACGTTAAACCTTGTTTGTGAAAACGCTCTCAGTACACCTGAAGTAAAGGGAATTATCTCAAAGTGCAGAAACAAAATCTTGGTTTAAGCGCCATGTCAAAGCTAATGACGATATGCGGAAGTTGCAAGATAGTGCTGGAGTGTGTGAGGGTAAAATGCTCAAATTTGTTTTAGATGTGAGTACAAGATGGAACTCTACATATTATATTGTTACGGATACTACGTCTAGTGGGCTGTTACGTATCACTGGATTGTGCAATTTGAAAATGAAACAACTTTAATTATTCCAGTGCAGCCAATTTAAAACCAACAGTCACTTTATTATTCACAGTTTCACACTTTACTGTTCGTACACTTAAGTATTTGCTTAATTACTCCGTGTGGTAACTTCACTTGTCAAAACCAGACTGACTCGCTGCGCCGCACCCGGCTGCCTTTTATACCTGTCGGGCCATCGCGCGGACCGTTCTCGCGCATTCCAGAGTGGACTAAAGGTTTCCATGATGATCGCGGCCGTCGTTGCCAGATTGGACTAAAAGTTACTATCGCGGCCGTCGTTGCCAGATTGGACTAAAAGTTACTATCGCGGCCGTCGTTGCCACATTGAATTATAGCACGGCGCGAAGCGGCAGGGTTGCTTTGCACAGCGACAGACTGTCTTATCGTTACACTGCCCCCCACTTAGACTTGTTCGTCCCGAACAAGTGCCGAGGCTCCGCTGTGATGAGGCGCCAGACGCTCCAAATGGACTACCTTCAGCTTAGCGCCTCTATTGCTGCAACGTTGAATCCGGTATACCACGTCGTTAATCCTAGTCACGACTTCGTACGGTCCTTCCCATGACGCTTGAAGTTTTAGAGACAAACCTTTCCTCCGCTGCGGGTTGTAGAGCATTACCAAATCGCCTTCTTGGAACCCTGCTGAGTTGGCCCGTAGATCGTATCTGGCTTTCGCCTTATCGCTGACCAGTTTGGTGCGGCCCCTTATAAACTGGTGAATTTCCTCCAGTTCCGCCCGCTTATTGACCACGTAGTCCGTCTTAGCGCCTCCCGTTGTGCTGACTACCCCCAACTTCAAGTCAGCGGGTAACCGCAACTCTGTACCGAACACTGCTCGGGCTGGAGTAAGTGATGTCGTGTCGTGCGGCGCTGACCTATACGCCATCAGGAACGGGGGATATGCGTGTCCCAATCCTTTTGATTCCTGCCTACCACTTTCCGCAGGTATTCCTCCAGTGTCAAAGGCGTGGTACGAGTTTTCTTTATCCCCAGTAGCTCACACACTTCCTTGAATACCGCAGACTCGAAACTCCGGCCTTGTTCTGAGTGTAACTCCAACGGAACTCCGAACCTGGCTACCCAGTTGTTTACCAGCTTTTCCGAGATCGTAGTGGCCTCCTGGTTAGGAATAGGGTACACTTCGGGCCATTTGCTGAAGTAATCCATTACCACCAGCACATATTTGTTGCCTTGAGTGCTAGTTGGGAATGGGCCGGCGACGTCCATAGCAATCCGTTCAAAGGGCGCTCCCACGTTGTACTGCTGCATGCGGCCTCGAGATTTTCTTGTCGGCCCTTTCGCGGCTGAACATCGGTCGCAGCTCTTAATCCACTCGGCTACAGACTCCTGACATCCTACCCAGTAGAATCGTCTTTTTATTTTGGCGACGGTTTTGGTGATGCCCAGGTGCCCTCAACTGGAGTCGTTATGGTATGCCTCGATGACCTCGTTGATTCTGCATTTCGGCACTACCATTAGGGAGTTGCTGGTCCGACCATCCGCGCTCTCCCATTCGCGGTACAGGCAGCCTTCTTTTAGCCGCAGACTTTTCCACTGTGCGCAGTAACCCTTAGCGATCGGGCTTTCACCGGCCATCTCCTGCCAGTCTGGACGTGCGCCTTGCTCCTTGCCTTCGACGATTTTCGCAAGATCCGCATCCTCAGGCTGGTCTTTTTGTAGCCTCTCCGCAGACCACTCTTCCTCTGGCATGACGCTGACCAACCGGACGTCCACTATCTGTTCTTTGCTTTCGGCTCGCGAGCATTGCCTGCATTCGACTTTGCACGGACGGCGGGACAAGGCATCGGCATTTCCATGGCTACTGCCCTTGCGATGCTCTATCGTGTAGTCGTAGCTCTGCAGTCGCTCGATCCACCGCGCCAATTGCCCTTCAGGATCTTTAAAGTTCAGGAGCCATCTCAATGCCGCATGATCTGTGCGCAGGCGAAACCTTTGTCCATACAGATATTTGTGGAAGTGTTTTACGCAGTCCAATACCGCCAGCAGTTCTCTCCGTGTCACACAGTAATTGCGTTCCGGTTTCGATAGAACCCTACTGTAGTACGCTATCACTTGTTCCTGGCCGTCTATTATCTGTGATAGCACACCGGCAATACTATTCCCGCTTGCATCTGTATCCAGCACAAACATCTCCCAGGCACGGGGAAGGCCAGAATTGGAGCACTGCACAGTTTTTCCTTCAGACGTGCAAAAGCCTGTTCCTGCTCCTCGTTCCACTCGAAAGCTTGGCTCTTTTTCGTCAGTTTGTGCAGGCTGCTGGCTATGTTCGCGAATACCTGAACAAATCGGCGGTAGTATGTGCACAGGCCCAGGAAACTGCGGAGTTCGTGTAGATTGCGTGGCCGGGGCCACTCCTTCACTGCCGTGATTTTGCCTTCATCCGTATGTACTCCGCGGGCGGAAACCGTATGACCCAGATACTTGACCTCCTTTTGGAACAGCGAGCACTTCTTTGGGTTGAGTTTAAGCCCAGCTTTTTGTATCCGCTCAAATACCTCCTTTAGCTTTCCCAGGTGGTCTTCGAAGCTTGTACCCATTACGATTATGTCGTCGAAGTACACCAGACACGTCCGCCAATGCAGCCCTTTTAGCACGCGAGTTATGGCAACGGACACCCTAGCCACCAACGAACCGACTCGTTGCACTGAGATGCAACCTAATGGCAACGAGTCGGTACGTGAAGGAATGCACAGAGTCAGCATATTTTAGATATATGACTCTGTGCACTTGCGATGCTGCTGGATGCAAGAAGATCGGTGCAAAACTGCAGCAGCATCGCAAGTCAGTCGAGATTGGCATTCCAACAGAGACGGTTGCTCAAATAATAAATAAATAAAGTCATTGTTATTTAGAAAACAAAAAACAAAACCAACTTTTATTTAATTTCCATAACTCGCGTTCCATTAGCGAACGAAATGCAATGCTATTGTCACCGGTGTCTTTGCGCCGTATGCAAAACAAACGCTCAAAAACGAATTAAAACAGTGCAACTATGTATCAATTTACACCGACTCCTCGAACCACGGACACGTTAAACTGTTTCCTATCCTCGTCCGATATTTCTTGCCCAGATTCGGTGTACGTGTCAAAGTGTTGAAGATTTCATCTGAACTTGGTGAAACATCGTTGATAATATCCGACCTTATCAGATCTGTTGCACGGGAATTTGACCTGGAAAAGAAAGTCATCGCATTCTGTGGCGATAATGCCAAAGTAAACTTTGGCGGAATTACTCGCGGTGGCGAAAACAACGTATACCGCAGATTGCGAGAGTCATTTCCATATTTACTTGGCATCGGCTGTACTGCTCATATCGCACACAACGCATTGAAAAAAGCATGCACTTGCTTACGACGTCGAACATATTGTCGTAAAGAGTAACTCGCATTTTTATCTGTACACCGTTAGAACCGAAGCATTGAAAGCATTTTGCGATGAAGCGGACCTTCAATACCAGAAGCTGTTGGGCTACGCAAAAACAAGATTTCTTGCTCTCGGACCAGCCATCAAGCGCATTTTGCAACTTTTCGATGCACTGAAAATGTAGTTCGTTGCACTACCGAAAGGGGAAAGGATTCTGCAGGAATTCCTTCAGAATCCAGAATCAAAATTCTGGTTACTTTTACACTGTTTAAACTTTCTTGTAATTTCAATTTAGTTTTATCAGTTCTCATCTATTATATTAGGCCGAATTATTTGCGGAAATGGTTTTAAAAATTGAAGGCGATTGAAGTCATGAAATATTTGAACGAGCTTGGGGATGCAATGAAACGCCGTAAAAGGGACGAATTTTTAACACCAGCAGCTGCAGAGGCGAAGCAAAAACTTATTGAATCTGAATGTGATTTAGATTTGATCACTGTCACATGCAACGAATTTTTTAGTAATTTCTTTTTCTATTTTGTCTTCACAATATGGTTGAATACAAGTAAAATTTTATTTTCAGCCGACGCTTGTACTTATATGAATTCTTGGACGGAGCCATTACAGCAGCTGAAGATATTTGAGTGGGCAATGTTGATGAGGACTCCAACATGGGAGGATGTTAAAGTGGTGATGTTAAAATTGGATGGGCTCAACTTGTACGACGCAAAACAAACAGCAGCGAAATTGCACGCACAATATGGATACATTGAAAATTACTGCAGTGATGATAAAATTAAACAGTGGAGAAATGACAATGTCTGCATTCCGGATCGATGGACAGAAATATTCAATCATTTGTATGCTGAAAACTGCGACTACACCGAGATAGCCAGTTTGATTGAGTATATTTTGTGTTTGCCAGGGACGAGTGCTTCAGTTGAGAGAGTGTTTTCTGCCGTCAATAAATCTTGGACGGAAGAAAAGTCCCGACTAAAACTCGACACTCTGAAAGCTATGCTTATGGTGAAATGCAACCTGACATATTCAAGTGTAGAGTTCTACCACTTTTTGAAAACGAAATCTGATTTACTCCGCCGAATTGCTAAAAAGGGGAAATATTCCACCATATGTGATGCCAATGCGTCTGCGATTGAGTTTGAAGACGATGATGAGGACAACGACAACGATGAAGTTGTAGCAATGCTAGTTGATATCGATAAATAAAATATGGTTTGTTTTTCAGAAAATTTTTACATTTTGTATTTCCTGCGAAATCGTCAAACCTAGTGGGTTTATCCTTCTTTTCAGCCAAAAAGAGATGGCATGGTTAGGCATGACACATTTTTTATGACCCAAAATTTACGTAGTACTGTAAGTCGCACATCAATGAAACTTGGTACGAACTTTCCACTTAGAAGCACAATTCGACTAGAAGAAAGGTGTGATCATTGGACAAGGGGGCGTGGTACCGCCTCCATTTTAAGATACATAGATTGTTTGTCCTGACTGACTGATTAATTGATTGATTTATCATCGCCCAGCCCAAACCACTGAAGCAACAAACATGAATTTTAGACTGTAGGTACATCTTGAAGAATGAACCTCCGCTAAGACGGGACTTTTTTGAAATTCGGGGTCTACAGGGGCAAACATGTGTTAAGGTGTTGTATGAAGAAACGTGATTTAATAGACATACTGATTTCAAACTTCCTGAAAATACTCTAAATCAAAAATAATTTGACACGTAATTTTTAGAAAATCAACATTTCACATTTATGGAAATGGGTCTATTGACTTCAAAAATAAAAATTAGACAGGTGTTTCTCATTATTTTCAAAATCGAAATCTAATTGGATCGACGGCGAGTTAAAAGTATGTATGGAGAAACAAATTTTGTTGAGCCTTTTGACTTCAAACTTGGTGAGAGTATTTCAAATGTGAAATAACTCGATACGTGTTTTTCCTTTTTCCGAATGTTAAAATCAGACGGGGTCACGTTTGAAAATCAAAATCTAACGAGGTGAACAATGGGTTAACAGTTTGTATGGAGAAACAAGATTTATTGGACCTTTTGACTTCAAAATTAGCAATAGGGAAATAATCAAACCGTGCTTTTCATTTTTTTGAAAATCGAAATCTACCGTGGTAAACCAAGGGTTATAAACTTGTTTAGAGTAAATGTGAAAACACATGATTTAATAGGCCTTTTGACTCAACATTTTTTTGAAACACTTGAAATCAAAGATATACATGTTTTTTTTTGTTTTTTAATTAAAATCTGACGGGTCACAAATGGGTTAAGAATTTGTATCGAGGAAAACAAGAGAACTTGCGTGCAAAGCCGCAGGGCCCAGCTAGTTTTATATATAAAATTCTCGTGTCACAATGTTAGTAACCATACTCCCTTTACATGCATATTCAGTAGGTCTGAGAATCTGCTACTATCTATTTTTCAGGGGGCGTAGCACCACCCATACGAGCCAGATCGTAATAATGGAATATCTTCCAAATTGTATGTTGAAAAACACTGAAATTTTGTATCACGTCGTCCCATAGATGAGTCATTCTACTGATAAGATTTGATGGGCATTGGACAAGGGGCGTGGCAAATTTTTTGTGACCCAAATACTTTGCTGAACTATTAGTCGCTCAAAATGAAACAGTAATGAAAGAGGGCATTGAATAAGGGGCAGGTATTGAATAAGAGGGCATGGCACCACCCATATAATTTAAATCCGGTTCAAACGCAGTCCGTTTCTTTACTGAAGCTTAGCAGCCAAATTTCTTATTTGTGGGCCTCGAGTGCGTTAATCAGTAGCTCCTCTTCTTCCTTTAGTTGGTTTTCTTCGTCAATTTGCATCGCCATAGATTCGCCATCTCGCGTATTTCATTATAAAATAACAACAAATGTCGTGCGAGACAAAGTTCGCTGGGTCAGCTAGTTTGCATTATAAATTTCCTTTTGATGATTGTTTCGTACAGGGACGATCTCCTGTGCGATTGAGTTGTTCGCACAGGGACGATCGTCTCTGGCCGAAGTGTCTGTCGTGCAGTGAGTAGGGATGACAAGATTAATCGAATGAATAGCGTTAATCGATTGTTTCTTTTTAAAAAGCGATTTAATCGAATCGAATTCCACGTTCCGATTAATCGAATCATTAATCGATTAGTTGCCAATTAATCGCGAAATTGCCTTCGAATCGTTTTAGCATTGCTCCCACACTCAAAACGTTTGAAAATCTTAAAATGCCTGCAAACTTGCCCATGTAACTAGGCTTGCCACCGTCCACAATAGAGGCCGGGTGGCAAGTCTACATGTAACCCTCTAGTTGTTTCTTTAATGCACACCACTGATTACAAAATTAAACCACATCACTAATTGCGAAAATTTGGCGCGTATATCAAGCGAAACAAGCGTTTCTGCACTTTGGGTAAGTTTTTATTGGTTTTTCGCTAAATTTTCTGCATATTTTTAATCTCGACAGCTTTTCGTCGCTTCTCCACTATATTTTGAATACGGCATCAGATCCCTTTGCGCCACCGGTTGCCTTTTATTCAATTAAGTGTGCATTGTAGGAGAGGTAAATTTGTTACAAACTGTATAATAATTAAAATATTATTCCTAGATACTTTTTCATTTCATTTCATTCATTTCAAGTCTACAGTAACTTACAGACTAAGCAAACAACAATAAAAGAACTTAAAAATAGAATAACAATTGGAATAAAACTTAAGAATAGAACAACAATGAGAATAACGTTATTTATAAAAGGAATTCAGACGTGATTTTAAATCTTGTTTGGAAATCGAAAGATCGAGGTTAAGAGTGCCACAAATCTTGTTGTTTTCATTAGCATTCGCCGTGCTTTCGGTGCGACATCCTGCCTATCCAAGGAAGTACACTGTTCCCGGCGTGCATTCCGTGCCATTGGTCTTATCCAGTGACGTCGCCCGTTCTCATCGCAAGCCGTTGCATCCGTGCCTCACAGGTGAAAAAAATCATTCCATTTTAAGAGTGCGACAGTAATGTTCGTTATTCCTAGTCACTTTGTCGTCACTCGCTGTGCGTTCTGCGCTTTCACCACCACTGCTCCCGGCGTGCTTTCAATGTAATTGACCCCATCAAGTGCCGTCCACCGTTTTCATCGCAAGCCGTTGCATCCTTGCATCATAGGTGAAAAAAATACATACACATAGTAATAATATAATAATTGCACTATGCGCGTATATATACTTTTTAAATCACAGATTCGTTTGAATACACGCGTTTAACAAAATGGCTCCCGTGCGCAGTGACATCTGGAAACATTTCACTAAAATTGAGAATAGCAGCTACATTTAATGCAAAATTATGCGATAAAAAGCTGAAATATTGCAACAATACTACCAACTTGATTCAGCATGTTAACTTATGACTTATCGAATCCAGTTGAAGACACTTATAATGAAATGCCGGGTACTAGCAGTAGCTTTATGGAAAGCAGCAGCCAACCTCTTATAGCGCAGGCTTTTAGTACCGTACAAAGTTTTTCATCAAGCGGAACACGACAGAAAAAAGTAACACAAAGCCTCGTGGAAATGGTAATCAGGGATAATTTGCCATTTAAGTTTGTGGAAGGTAAGCGATTTCTAAAAATCAATAAATACAAAATCATTAAAAATTATGGTAATTGTAAACTTCATGAAGGTACTGGTTTTCTTCGCTTCATGAAGCAACACTCTCCATTATACAAAGTACCAACAAGGAATACAATAAAATCCCTTATAGACGAAATGTTCGACACAGAAATTGTGAAATTCAAGGCGATTATATCAAACATTTCGCATTTATGCTTAACCACAGATATCTGGACTGATAAATGTATGTACAGCGTGATTGGAGTGACAGTTCACAGCATACATCAAAGTAAACAATTTAGTGGAACCATTGGAGTGTTCAAATTGACAGAAGCCCACACTGCTGCACACATATCTGAGATTCTTCAAAAAGCACTAAACCGATTTTCAATTGATCAAAATAAAATCATGGCTGTTGTCACTGATAATGGGGCAAATATCGTCAAAGCGATACATGACATATTTGGAAAGAAACGCCACATACCGTGTTTTGCACACACGTTAAACCTTGTTTGTGAAAACGCTCTCAGTACACCTGAAGTAAAGGGAATTATCTCAAAGTGCAGAAACAAAATCTTGGTTTAAGCGCCATGTCAAAGCTAATGACGATATGCGGAAGTTGCAAGATAGTGCTGGAGTGTGTGAGGGTAAAATGCTCAAATTTCTTTTAGATGTGAGTACAAGATGGAACTCTACATATTATATTGTTACGGATACTACGTCTAGTGGGCTGTTACGTATCACTGGATTGTGCAATTTGAAAATGAAACAACTTTAATTATTCCAGTGCAGCCAATTTAAAACCAACAGTCACTTTATTATTCACAGTTTCACACTTTACTGTTCGTACACTTAAGTATTTGCTTAATTACTCCGTGTGGCAACTTCACTTGTCAAAACCAGACTGACTCGCTGCGCCGCACCCGGCTGCCTTTTATACCTGTCGGGCCATCGCGCGGACCGTTCTCGCGCATTCCAGAGTGGACTAAAGGTTTCCATGATGATCGCGGCCGTCGTTGCCAGATTGGACTAAAAGTTACTATCGCGGCCGTCGTTGCCACATTGAATTATAGCACGGCGCGAAGCGGCAGGGTTGCTTTGCACAGCGACAGACTGTCTTATCGTTACACTGCCCCCCACTTAGACTTGTTCGTCCCGAACAAGTGCCGAGGCTCCGCTGTGATGAGGCGCCAGACGCTCCAAATGGACTACCTTCAGCTTAGCGCCTCTATTGCTGCAACGTTGAATCCGGTATACCACGTCGTTAATCCTAGTCACGACTTCGTACGGTCCTTCCCATGACGCTTGAAATTTTAGAGACAAACCTTTCCTCCGCTGCGGGTTGTAGAGCATTACCAAATCGCCTTTTTGGAACCCTGCTGAGTTGGCCCGTAGATCGTATCTGGCTTTCGCCTTATCGCTGACCAGTTTGGTGCGGCCCCTTATAAACTGGTGAATTTCCTCCAGTTCCGCCCGCTTGACCACGTAGTCCGTCTTAGCGCCTCCCGTTGTGCTGACTACCCCCAACTTCAAGTCAGCGGGTAACCGCAACTCTGTGCCGAACACTGCTCGGGCTGGAGTAAGTGATGTCGTGTCGTGCGGGGCTGACCTATACGCCATCAGGAACAGGGGGATATGCGTGTCCCAATCCTTTTGATTCCTGCCTACCACTTTCCGCAGGTATTCCTCCAGTGTCAAAGGCGTGGTACGAGTTTTCTTTATCCCCAGTAGCTCACACACTTCCTTGAATACCGCAGACTCGAAATTCCGGCCTTGATCTGAGTGTAACTCCAACGGAACTCCGAACCTGGCTACCCAGTTGTTTACCAGCTTTTCCGAGATCGTAGTGGCCTCCTGGTTAGGAATAGGGTACACTTCGGGCCATTTGCTGAAGTAATCCATTACCACCAGCACATATTTGTTGCCTTGAGTGCTAGTTGGGAATGGGCCGGCGACGTCCATAGCAATCCGTTCAAAGGGCGCTCCCACGTTGTACTGCTGCATGCGGCCTCGAGATTTTCTTGTCGGCCCTTTCGCGGCTGAACATCGGTCGCAGCTCTTAATCCACTCGGCTACAGACTCCTGACATCCTACCCAGTAGAATCGTCTTTTTATTTTGGCGACGGTTTTGGTGATGCCCAGGTGCCCTCAACTGGAGTCGTTATGGTATGCCTCGATGACCTCGTTGATTCTGCATTTCGGCACTACCATTAGGGAGTTGCTGGTCCGACCATCCGCGCTCTCCCATTCGCGGTACAGGCAGCCTTCTTTTAGCCGCAGACTTTTCCACTGTGCGCAGTAACCCTTAGCGATCGGGCTTTCACCGGCCATCTCCTGCCAGTCTGGACGTGCGCCTTGCTCCTTGCCTTCGACGATTTTCGCAAGATCCGCATCCTCAGGCTGGTCTTTTTGTAGCCTCTCCGCAGACCACTCTTCCTCTGGCATGACGCTGACCAACCGGACGTCCACTATCTGTTCTTTGCTTTCGGCTCGCGAGCATTGCCTGCATTCGACTTTGCACGGACGGCGGGACAAGGCATCGGCATTTCCATGGCTACTGCCCTTGCGATGCTCTATCGTGTAGTCGTAGCTCTGCAGTCGCTCGATCCACCGCGCCAATTGCCCTTCAGGATCTTTAAAGTTCAGGAGCCATCTCAATGCCGCATGATCTGTGCGCAGGCGAAACCTTTGTCCATACAGATATTTGTGGAAGTGTTTTACGCAGTCCAATACCGCCAGCAGTTCTCTCCGTGTCACACAGTAATTACGTTCCGGTTTCGATAGAACCCTACTGTAGTACGCTATCACTTGTTCCTGGCCGTCTATTATCTGTGATAGCACACCGGCAATACTATTCCCGCTTGCATCTGTATCCAGCACAAACATCTCCCCAGGCACGGGGAAGGCCAGAATTGGAGCACTGCACAGTTTTTCCTTCAGACGTGCAAAAGCCTGTTCCTGCTCCTCGTTCCACTCGAAAGCTTGGCTCTTTTTCGTCAGTTTGTGCAGGCTGCTGGCTATGTTCGCGAATCCCTGAACAAATCGGCGGTAGTATGTGCACAGGCCCAGGAAACTGCGGAGTTCGTGTAGATTGCGTGGCCGGGGCCACTCCTTCACTGCCGTGATTTTGCCTCCATCCGTATGTACTCCGCGGGCGGAAACCGTATGACCCAGATACTTGACCTCCTTTTGGAACAGCGAGCACTTCTTTGGGTTGAGTTTAAGCCCAGCTTTTTGTATCCGCTCAAATACCTCCTTTAGCTTTCCCAGGTGGTCTTCGAAGCTTGTACCCATTACGATTATGTCGTCGAAGTACACCAGACACGTCCGCCAATGCAGCCCTTTTAGCACGCGAGTTATGGCAACGGACACCCTAGCCACCAACGAACCGACTCGTTGCACTGAGATGCAACCTAATGGCAACGAGTCGGTACGTGAAGGAATGCACAGAGTCAGCATATTTTAAATATATGACTCTGTGCACTTGCGATGCTGCTGGATGCAAGAAGATCGGTGCAAAACTGCAGCAGCATCGCAAGTCAGTCGAGATTGGCATTCCAACAGAGACGGTTGCTCAAATAATAAATAAATAAAGTCATTGTTATTTAGAAAACAAAAAACAAAACCAACTTTTATTTAATTTCCATAACTCGCGTTCCATTAGCGAACGAAATGCAATGCTATTGTCACCGGTGTCTTTGCGCCGTATGCAAAACAAACGCTCAAAAACGAATTAAAACAGTGCAACTATGTATCAATTTACACCGACTCCTCGAACCACGGACACGTTAAACTGTTTCCTATCCTCGTCCGATATTTCTTGCCCAGATTCGGTGTACGTGTCAAAGTGTTGAAGATTTCATCTGAACTTGGTGAAACATCGTTGATAATATCCGACCTTATCAGATCTGTTGCACGGGAATTTGACCTGGAAAAGAAAGTCATCGCATTCTGTGGCGATAATGCCAAAGTAAACTTTGGCGGAATTACTCGCGGTGGCGAAAACAACGTATACCGCAGATTGCGAGAGTCATTTCCATATTTACTTGGCATCGGCTGTACTGCTCATATCGCACACAACGCATTGAAAAAAGCATGCACTTGCTTACGACGTCGAACATATTGTCGTAAAGAGTAACTCGCATTTTTATCTGTACACCGTTAGAACCGAAGCATTGAAAGCATTTTGCGATGAAGCGGACCTTCAATACCAGAAGCTGTTGGGCTACGCAAAAACAAGATTTCTTGCTCTCGGACCAGCCATCAAGCGCATTTTGCAACTTTTCGATGCACTGAAAATGTAGTTCGTTGCACTACCGAAAGGGGAAAGGATTCTGCAGGAATTCCTTCAGAATCCAGAATCAAAATTCTGGTTACTTTTACACTGTTTAAACTTTCTTGTAATTTCAATTTAGTTTTATCAGTTCTCATCTATTATATTAGGCCGAATTATTTGCGGAAATGGTTTTAAAAATTGAAGGCGATTGAAGTCATGAAATATTTGAACGAGCTTGGGGATGCAATGAAACGCCGTAAAAGGGACGAATTTTTAACACCAGCAGCTGCAGAGGCGAAGCAAAAACTTATTGAATCTGAATGTGATTTAGATTTGATCACTGTCACATGCAACGAATTTTTTAGTAATTTCTTTTTCTATTTTGTCTTCACAATATGGTTGAATACAAGTAAAATTTTATTTTCAGCCGACGCTTGTACTTATATGAATTCTTGGACGGAGCCATTACAGCAGCTGAAGATATTTGAGTGGGCAATGTTGATGAGGACTCCAACATGGGAGGATGTTAAAGTGGTGATGTTAAAATTGGATGGGCTCAACTTGTACGACGCAAAACAAACAGCAGCGAAATTGCACGCACAATATGGATACATTGAAAATTACTGCAGTGATGATAAAATTAAACAGTGGAGAAATGACAATGTCTGCATTCCGGATCGATGGACAGAAATATTCAATCATTTGTATGCTGAAAACTGCGACTACACCGAGATAGCCAGTTTGATTGAGTATATTTTGTGTTTGCCAGGGACGAGTGCTTCAGTTGAGAGAGTGTTTTCTGCCGTCAATAAATCTTGGACGGAAGAAAAGTCCCGACTAAAACTCGACACTCTGAAAGCTATGCTTATGGTGAAATGCAACCTGACATATTCAAGTGTAGAGTTCTACCACTTTTTGAAAACGAAATCTGATTTACTCCGCCGAATTGCTAAAAAGGGGAAATATTCCACCATATGTGATGCCAATGCGTCTGCGATTGAGTTTGAAGACGATGATGAGGACAACGACAACGATGAAGTTGTAGCAATGCTAGTTGATATCGATAAATAAAATATGGTTTGTTTTTCAGAAAATTTTTACATTTTGTATTTCCTGCGAAATCGTCAAACCTAGTGGGTTTATCCTTCTTTTCAGCCAAAAAGAGATGGCATGGTTAGGCATGACACATTTTTTATGACCCAAAATTTACGTAGTACTGTAAGTCGCACATCAATGAAACTTGGTACGAACTTTCCACTTAGAAGCACAATTCGACTAGAAGAAAGGTGTGATCATTGGACAAGGGGGCGTGGTACCGCCTCCATTTTAAGATACATAGATTGTTTGTCCTGACTGACTGATTAATTGATTGATTTATCATCGCCCAGCCCAAACCACTGAAGCAACAAACATGAATTTTAGACTGTAGGTACATCTTGAAGAATGAACCTCCGCTAAGACGGGACTTTTTTGAAATTCGGGGTCTACAGGGGCAAACATGTGTTAAGGTGTTGTATGAAGAAACGTGATTTAATAGACATACTGATTTCAAACTTCCTGAAAATACTCTAAATCAAAAATAATTTGACACGTAATTTTTAGAAAATCAAAATTTCACATTTATGGAAATGGGTCTATTGACTTCAAAAATAAAAATTAGACAGGTGTTTCTCATTATTTTCAAAATCGAAATCTAATTGGATCGACGGCGAGTTAAAAGTATGTATGGAGAAACAAATTTTGTTGAGCCTTTTGACTTCAAACTTGGTGAGAGTATTTCAAATGTGAAATAACTCGATACGTGTTTTTCCTTTTTCCGAATGTTAAAATCAGACGGGGTCACGTTTGAAAATCAAAATCTAACGAGGTGAACAATGGGTTAACAGTTTGTATGGAGAAACAAGATTTATTGGACCTTTTGACTTCAAAATTAGCAATAGGGAAATAATCAAACCGTGCTTTTCATTTTTTTGAAAATCGAAATCTACCGTGGTAAACCAAGGGTTATAAACTTGTTTAGAGTAAATGTGAAAACACATGATTTAATAGGCCTTTTGACTCAACATTTTTTTGAAACACTTGAAATCAAAGATATACATGTTTTTTTTTGTTTTTTAATTAAAATCTGACGGGTCACAAATGGGTTAAGAATTTGTATCGAGGAAAACAAGAGAACTTGCGTGCAAAGCCGCAGGGCCCAGCTAGTTTTATATATAAAATTCTCGTGTCACAATGTTAGTAACCATACTCCCTTTACATGCATATTCAGTAGGTCTGAGAATCTGCTACTATCTATTTTTCAGGGGGCGTAGCACCACCCATACGAGCCAGATCGTAATAATGGAATATCTTCCAAATTGTATGTTGAAAAACACTGAAATTTTGTATCACGTCGTCCCATAGATGAGTCATTCTACTGATAAGATTTGATGGGCATTGGACAAGGGGCGTGGCAAATTTTTTGTGACCCAAATACTTTGCTGAACTATTAGTCGCTCAAAATGAAACAGTAATGAAAGAGGGCATTGAATAAGGGGCAGGTATTGAATAAGAGGGCATGGCACCACCCATATAATTTAAATCCGGTTCAAACGCAGTCCGTTTCTTTACTGAAGCTTAGCAGCCAAATTTCTTATTTGTGGGCCTCGAGTGCGTTAATCAGTAGCTCCTCTTCTTCCTTTAGTTGGTTTTCTTCGTCAATTTGCATCGCCATAGATTCGCCATCTCGCGTATTTCATTATAAAATAACAACAAATGTCGTGCGAGACAAAGTTCGCTGGGTCAGCTAGTTTGCATTATAAATTTCCTTTTGATGATTGTTTCGTACAGGGACGATCTCCTGTGCGATTGAGTTGTTCGCACAGGGACGATCGTCTCTGGCCGAAGTGTCTGTCGTGCAGTGAGTAGGGATGACAAGATTAATCGAATGAATAGCGTTAATCGATTGTTTCTTTTTAAAAAGCGATTTAATCGAATCGAATTCCACGTTCCGATTAATCGAATCATTAATCGATTAGTTGCCAATTAATCGCGAAATTGCCTTCGAATCGTTTTAGCATTGCTCCCACACTCAAAACGTTTGAAAATCTTAAAATGCCTGCAAACTTGCCCATGTAACTAGGCTTGCCACCGTCCACAATAGAGGCCGGGTGGCAAGTCTACATGTAACCCTCTAGTTGTTTCTTTAATGCACACCACTGATTACAAAATTAAACCACATCACTAATTGCGAAAATTTGGCGCGTATATCAAGCGAAACAAGCGTTTCTGCACTTTGGGTAAGTTTTTATTGGTTTTTCGCTAAATTTTCTGCATATTTTTAATCTCGACAGCTTTTCGTCGCTTCTCCACTATATTTTGAATACGGCATCAGATCCCTTTGCGTCACCGGTTGCCTTTTATTCAATTAAGTGTGCATTGTAGGAGAGGTAAATTTGTTACAAACTGTATAATAATTAAAATATTATTCCTAGATACTTTTTCATTTCATTTCATTCATTTCAAGTCTACAGTAACTTACAGACTAAGCAAACAACAATAAAAGAACTTAAAAATAGAATAACAATTGGAATAAAACTTAAGAATAGAACAACAATGAGAATAACGTTATTTATAAAAGGAATTCAGACGTGATTTTAAATCTTGTTTGGAAATCGAAAGATCGAGGTTAAGAGTGCCACAAATCTTGTTGTTTTCATTAGCATTCGCCGTGCTTTCGGTGCGACATCCTGCCTATCCAAGGAAGTACACTGTTCCCGGCGTGCATTCCGTGCCATTGGTCTTATCCAGTGACGTCGCCCGTTCTCATCGCAAGCCGTTGCATCCGTGCCTCACAGGTGAAAAAAATCATTCCATTTTAAGAGTGCGACAGTAATGTTCGTTATTCCTAGTCACTTTGTCGTCACTCGCTGTGCGTTCTGCGCTTTCACCACCACTGCTCCCGGCGTGCTTTCAATGTAATTGACCCCATCAAGTGCCGTCCACCGTTTTCATCGCAAGCCGTTGCATCCTTGCATCATAGGTGAAAAAAATACATACACATAGTAATAATATAATAATTGCACTATGCGCGTATATATACTTTTTAAATCACAGATTCGTTTGAATACACGCGTTTAACAAAATGGCTCCCGTGCGCAGTGACATCTGGAAACATTTCACTAAAATTGAGAATAGCAGCTACATTTAATGCAAAATTATGCGATAAAAAGCTGAAATATTGCAACAATACTACCAACTTGATTCAGCATGTTAACTTATGACTTATCGAATCCAGTTGAAGACACTTATAATGAAATGCCGGGTACTAGCAGTAGCTTTATGGAAAGCAGCAGCCAACCTCTTATAGCGCAGGCTTTTAGTACCGTACAAAGTTTTTCATCAAGCGGAACACGACAGAAAAAAGTAACACAAAGCCTCGTGGAAATGGTAATCAGGGATAATTTGCCATTTAAGTTTGTGGAAGGTAAGCGATTTCTAAAAATCAATAAATACAAAATCATTAAAAATTATGGTAATTGTAAACTTCATGAAGGTACTGGTTTTCTTCGCTTCATGAAGCAACACTCTCCATTATACAAAGTACCAACAAGGAATACAATAAAATCCCTTATAGACGAAATGTTCGACACAGAAATTGTGAAATTCAAGGCGATTATATCAAACATTTCGCATTTATGCTTAACCACAGATATCTGGACTGATAAATGTATGTACAGCGTGATTGGAGTGACAGTTCACAGCATACATCAAAGTAAACAATTTAGTGGAACCATTGGAGTGTTCAAATTGACAGAAGCCCACACTGCTGCACACATATCTGAGATTCTTCAAAAAGCACTAAACCGATTTTCAATTGATCAAAATAAAATCATGGCTGTTGTCACTGATAATGGGGCAAATATCGTCAAAGCGATACATGACATATTTGGAAAGAAACGCCACATACCGTGTTTTGCACACACGTTAAACCTTGTTTGTGAAAACGCTCTCAGTACACCTGAAGTAAAGGGAATTATCTCAAAGTGCAGAAACAAAATCTTGGTTTAAGCGCCATGTCAAAGCTAATGACGATATGCGGAAGTTGCAAGATAGTGCTGGAGTGTGTGAGGGTAAAATGCTCAAATTTCTTTTAGATGTGAGTACAAGATGGAACTCTACATATTATATTGTTACGGATACTACGTCTAGTGGGCTGTTACGTATCACTGGATTGTGCAATTTGAAAATGAAACAACTTTAATTATTCCAGTGCAGCCAATTTAAAACCAACAGTCACTTTATTATTCACAGTTTCACACTTTACTGTTCGTACACTTAAGTATTTGCTTAATTACTCCGTGTGGCAACTTCACTTGTCAAAACCAGACTGACTCGCTGCGCCGCACCCGGCTGCCTTTTATACCTGTCGGGCCATCGCGCGGACCGTTCTCGCGCATTCCAGAGTGGACTAAAGGTTTCCATGATGATCGCGGCCGTCGTTGCCAGATTGGACTAAAAGTTACTATCGCGGCCGTCGTTGCCACATTGAATTATAGCACGGCGCGAAGCGGCAGGGTTGCTTTGCACAGCGACAGACTGTCTTATCGTTACACTGCCCCCCACTTAGACTTGTTCGTCCCGAACAAGTGCCGAGGCTCCGCTGTGATGAGGCGCCAGACGCTCCAAATGGACTACCTTCAGCTTAGCGCCTCTATTGCTGCAACGTTGAATCCGGTATACCACGTCGTTAATCCTAGTCACGACTTCGTACGGTCCTTCCCATGACGCTTGAAATTTTAGAGACAAACCTTTCCTCCGCTGCGGGTTGTAGAGCATTACCAAATCGCCTTTTTGGAACCCTGCTGAGTTGGCCCGTAGATCGTATCTGGCTTTCGCCTTATCGCTGACCAGTTTGGTGCGGCCCCTTATAAACTGGTGAATTTCCTCCAGTTCCGCCCGCTTGACCACGTAGTCCGTCTTAGCGCCTCCCGTTGTGCTGACTACCCCCAACTTCAAGTCAGCGGGTAACCGCAACTCTGTGCCGAACACTGCTCGGGCTGGAGTAAGTGATGTCGTGTCGTGCGGGGCTGACCTATACGCCATCAGGAACAGGGGGATATGCGTGTCCCAATCCTTTTGATTCCTGCCTACCACTTTCCGCAGGTATTCCTCCAGTGTCAAAGGCGTGGTACGAGTTTTCTTTATCCCCAGTAGCTCACACACTTCCTTGAATACCGCAGACTCGAAATTCCGGCCTTGATCTGAGTGTAACTCCAACGGAACTCCGAACCTGGCTACCCAGTTGTTTACCAGCTTTTCCGAGATCGTAGTGGCCTCCTGGTTAGGAATAGGGTACACTTCGGGCCATTTGCTGAAGTAATCCATTACCACCAGCACATATTTGTTGCCTTGAGTGCTAGTTGGGAATGGGCCGGCGACGTCCATAGCAATCCGTTCAAAGGGCGCTCCCACGTTGTACTGCTGCATGCGGCCTCGAGATTTTCTTGTCGGCCCTTTCGCGGCTGAACATCGGTCGCAGCTCTTAATCCACTCGGCTACAGACTCCTGACATCCTACCCAGTAGAATCGTCTTTTTATTTTGGCGACGGTTTTGGTGATGCCCAGGTGCCCTCAACTGGAGTCGTTATGGTATGCCTCGATGACCTCGTTGATTCTGCATTTCGGCACTACCATTAGGGAGTTGCTGGTCCGACCATCCGCGCTCTCCCATTCGCGGTACAGGCAGCCTTCTTTTAGCCGCAGACTTTTCCACTGTGCGCAGTAACCCTTAGCGATCGGGCTTTCACCGGCCATCTCCTGCCAGTCTGGACGTGCGCCTTGCTCCTTGCCTTCGACGATTTTCGCAAGATCCGCATCCTCAGGCTGGTCTTTTTGTAGCCTCTCCGCAGACCACTCTTCCTCTGGCATGACGCTGACCAACCGGACGTCCACTATCTGTTCTTTGCTTTCGGCTCGCGAGCATTGCCTGCATTCGACTTTGCACGGACGGCGGGACAAGGCATCGGCATTTCCATGGCTACTGCCCTTGCGATGCTCTATCGTGTAGTCGTAGCTCTGCAGTCGCTCGATCCACCGCGCCAATTGCCCTTCAGGATCTTTAAAGTTCAGGAGCCATCTCAATGCCGCATGATCTGTGCGCAGGCGAAACCTTTGTCCATACAGATATTTGTGGAAGTGTTTTACGCAGTCCAATACCGCCAGCAGTTCTCTCCGTGTCACACAGTAATTACGTTCCGGTTTCGATAGAACCCTACTGTAGTACGCTATCACTTGTTCCTGGCCGTCTATTATCTGTGATAGCACACCGGCAATACTATTCCCGCTTGCATCTGTATCCAGCACAAACATCTCCCCAGGCACGGGGAAGGCCAGAATTGGAGCACTGCACAGTTTTTCCTTCAGACGTGCAAAAGCCTGTTCCTGCTCCTCGTTCCACTCGAAAGCTTGGCTCTTTTTCGTCAGTTTGTGCAGGCTGCTGGCTATGTTCGCGAATCCCTGAACAAATCGGCGGTAGTATGTGCACAGGCCCAGGAAACTGCGGAGTTCGTGTAGATTGCGTGGCCGGGGCCACTCCTTCACTGCCGTGATTTTGCCTCCATCCGTATGTACTCCGCGGGCGGAAACCGTATGACCCAGAGACTTGACCTCCTTTTGGAACAGCGAGCACTTCTTTGGGTTGAGTTTAAGCCCAGCTTTTTGTATCCGCTCAAATACCTCCTTTAGCTTTCCCAGGTGGTCTTCGAAGCTTGTACCCATTACGATTATGTCGTCGAAGTACACCAGACACGTCCGCCAATGCAGCCCTTTTAGCACGCGAGTTATGGCAACGGACACCCTAGCCACCAACGAACCGACTCGTTGCACTGAGATGCAACCTAATGGCAACGAGTCGGTACGTGAAGGAATGCACAGAGTCAGCATATTTTAGATATATGACTCTGTGCACTTGCGATGCTGCTGGATGCAAGAAGATCGGTGCAAAACTGCAGCAGCATCGCAAGTCAGTCGAGATTGGCATTCCAACAGAGACGGTTGCTCAAATAATAAATAAATAAAGTCATTGTTATTTAGAAAACAAAAAACAAAACCAACTTTTATTTAATTTCCATAACTCGCGTTCCATTAGCGAACGAAATGCAATGCTATTGTCACCGGTGTCTTTGCGCCGTATGCAAAACAAACGCTCAAAAACGAATTAAAACAGTGCAACTATGTATCAATTTACACCGACTCCTCGAACCACGGACACGTTAAACTGTTTCCTATCCTCGTCCGATATTTCTTGCCCAGATTCGGTGTACGTGTCAAAGTGTTGAAGATTTCATCTGAACTTGGTGAAACATCGTTGATAATATCCGACCTTATCAGATCTGTTGCACGGGAATTTGACCTGGAAAAGAAAGTCATCGCATTCTGTGGCGATAATGCCAAAGTAAACTTTGGCGGAATTACTCGCGGTGGCGAAAACAACGTATACCGCAGATTGCGAGAGTCATTTCCACATTTACTTGGCATCGGCTGTACTGCTCATATCGCACACAACGCATTGAAAAAAGCATGCACTTGCTTACGACGTCGAACATATTGTCGTAAAGAGTAACTCGCATTTTTATCTGTACACCGTTAGAACCGAAGCATTGAAAGCATTTTGCGATGAAGCGGACCTTCAATACCAGAAGCTGTTGGGCTACGCAAAAACAAGATTTCTTGCTCTCGGACCAGCCATCAAGCGCATTTTGCGACTTTTCGATGCACTGAAAATGTAGTTCGTTGCACTACCGAAAGGGGAAAGGATTCTGCAGGAATTCCTTCAGAATCCAGAATCAAAATTCTGGTTACTTTTACACTGTTTAAACTTTCTTGTAATTTCAATTTAGTTTTATCAGTTCTCATCTATTATATTAGGCCGAATTATTTGCGGAAATGGTTTTAAAAATTGAAGGCGATTGAAGTCATGAAATATTTGAAGGAGCTTGGGGATGCAATGAAACGCCGTAAAAGGGACGAATTTTTAACACCAGCAGCTGCAGAGGCGAAGCAAAAACTTATTGAATCTGAATGTGATTTAGATTTGATCACTGTCACATGCAACGAATTTTTTAGTAATTTCTTTTTCTATTTTGTCTTCACAATATGGTTGAATACAAGTAAAATTTTATTTTCAGCCGACGCTTGTACTTATATGAATTCTTGGACGGAGCCATTACAGCAGCTGAAGATATTTGAGTGGGCAATGTTGATGAGGACTCCAACATGGGAGGATGTTAAAATTGGATGGGCTCAACTTGTACGACGCAAAACAAACAGCAGCGAAATTGCACGCACAATATGGATACATTGAAAATTACTGCAGTGATGATAAAATTAAACAGTGGAGAAATGACAATGTCTGCATTCCGGATCGATGGACAGAAATATTCAATCATTTGTATGCTGAAAACTGCGACTACACCGAGATAGCCAGTTTGATTGAGTATATTTTGTGTTTGCCAGGGACGAGTGCTTCAGTTGAGAGAGTGTTTTCTGCCGTCAATAAATCTTGGACGGAAGAAAAGTCCCGACTAAAACTCGACACTCTGAAAGCTATGCTTATGGTGAAATGCAACCTGACATATTCAAGTGTAGAGTTCTACCACTTTTTGAAAACGAAATCTGATTTACTCCGCCGAATTGCTAAAAAGGGGAAATATTCCACCATATGTGATGCCAATGCGTCTGCGATTGAGTTTGAAGACGATGATGAGGACAACGACAACGATGAAGTTGTAGCAATGCTAGTTGATATCGATAAATAAAATATGGTTTGTTTTTCAGAAAATTTTTACATTTTGTATTTCCTGCGAAATCGTCAAACCTAGTGGGTTTATCCTTCTTTTCAGCCAAAAAGAGATGGCATGGTTAGGCATGACACATTTTTTATGACCCAAAATTTACGTAGTACTGTAAGTCGCACATCAATGAAACTTGGTACGAACTTTCCACTTAGAAGCACAATTCGACTAGAAGAAAGGTGTGATCATTGGACAAGGGGGCGTGGTACCGCCTCCATTTTAAGATACATAGATTGTTTGTCCTGACTGACTGATTAATTGATTGATTTATCATCGCCCAGCCCAAACCACTGAAGCAACAAACATGAATTTTAGACTGTAGGTACATCTTGAAGAATGAACCTCCGCTAAGACGGGACTTTTTTGAAATTCGGGGTCTACAGGGGCAAACATGTGTTAAGGTGTTGTATGAAGAAACGTGATTTAATAGACATACTGATTTCAAACTTCCTGAAAATACTCTAAATCAAAAATAATTTGACACGTAATTTTTAGAAAATCAAAATTTCACATTTATGGAAATGGGTCTATTGACTTCAAAAATAAAAATTAGACAGGTGTTTCTCATTATTTTCAAAATCGAAATCTAATTGGATCGACGGCGAGTTAAAAGTATGTATGGAGAAACAAATTTTGTTGAGCCTTTTGACTTCAAACTTGGTGAGAGTATTTCAAATGTGAAATAACTCGATACGTGTTTTTCCTTTTTCCGAATGTTAAAATCAGACGGGGTCACGTTTGAAAATCAAAATCTAACGAGGTGAACAATGGGTTAACAGTTTGTATGGAGAAACAAGATTTATTGGACCTTTTGACTTCAAAATTAGCAATAGGGAAATAATCAAACCGTGCTTTTCATTTTTTTGAAAATCGAAATCTACCGTGGTAAACCAAGGGTTATAAACTTGTTTAGAGTAAATGTGAAAACACATGATTTAATAGGCCTTTTGACTCAACATTTTTTTGAAACACTTGAAATCAAAGATATACATGTTTTTTTTTGTTTTTTAATTAAAATCTGACGGGTCACAAATGGGTTAAGAATTTGTATCGAGGAAAACAAGAGAACTTGCGTGCAAAGCCGCAGGGCCCAGCTAGTTTTATATATAAAATTCTCGTGTCACAATGTTAGTAACCATACTCCCTTTACATGCATATTCAGTAGGTCTGAGAATCTGCTACTATCTATTTTTCAGGGGGCGTAGCACCACCCATACGAGCCAGATCGTAATAATGGAATATCTTCCAAATTGTATGTTGAAAAACACTGAAATTTTGTATCACGTCGTCCCATAGATGAGTCATTCTACTGATAAGATTTGATGGGCATTGGACAAGGGGCGTGGCAAATTTTTTGTGACCCAAATACTTTGCTGAACTATTAGTCGCTCAAAATGAAACAGTAATGAAAGAGGGCATTGAATAAGGGGCAGGTATTGAATAAGAGGGCATGGCACCACCCATATAATTTAAATCCGGTTCAAACGCAGTCCGTTTCTTTACTGAAGCTTAGCAGCCAAATTTCTTATTTGTGGGCCTCGAGTGCGTTAATCAGTAGCTCCTCTTCTTCCTTTAGTTGGTTTTCTTCGTCAATTTGCATCGCCATAGATTCGCCATCTCGCGTATTTCATTATAAAATAACAACAAATGTCGTGCGAGACAAAGTTCGCTGGGTCAGCTAGTTTGCATTATAAATTTCCTTTTGATGATTGTTTCGTACAGGGACGATCTCCTGTGCGATTGAGTTGTTCGCACAGGGACGATCGTCTCTGGCCGAAGTGTCTGTCGTGCAGTGAGTAGGGATGACAAGATTAATCGAATGAATAGCGTTAATCGATTGTTTCTTTTTAAAAAGCGATTTAATCGAATCGAATTCCACGTTCCGATTAATCGAATCATTAATCGATTAGTTGCCAATTAATCGCGAAATTGCCTTCGAATCGTTTTAGCATTGCTCCCACACTCAAAACGTTTGAAAATCTTAAAATGCCTGCAAACTTGCCCATGTAACTAGGCTTGCCACCGTCCACAATAGAGGCCGGGTGGCAAGTCTACATGTAACCCTCTAGTTGTTTCTTTAATGCACACCACTGATTACAAAATTAAACCACATCACTAATTGCGAAAATTTGGCGCGTATATCAAGCGAAACAAGCGTTTCTGCACTTTGGGTAAGTTTTTATTGGTTTTTCGCTAAATTTTCTGCATATTTTTAATCTCGACAGCTTTTCGTCGCTTCTCCACTATATTTTGAATACGGCATCAGATCCCTTTGCGTCACCGGTTGCCTTTTATTCAATTAAGTGTGCATTGTAGGAGAGGTAAATTTGTTACAAACTGTATAATAATTAAAATATTATTCCTAGATACTTTTTCATTTCATTTCATTCATTTCAAGTCTACAGTAACTTACAGACTAAGCAAACAACAATAAAAGAACTTAAAAATAGAATAACAATTGGAATAAAACTTAAGAATAGAACAACAATGAGAATAACGTTATTTATAAAAGGAATTCAGACGTGATTTTAAATCTTGTTTGGAAATCGAAAGATCGAGGTTAAGAGTGCCACAAATCTTGTTGTTTTCATTAGCATTCGCCGTGCTTTCGGTGCGACATCCTGCCTATCCAAGGAAGTACACTGTTCCCGGCGTGCATTCCGTGCCATTGGTCTTATCCAGTGACGTCGCCCGTTCTCATCGCAAGCCGTTGCATCCGTGCCTCACAGGTGAAAAAAATCATTCCATTTTAAGAGTGCGACAGTAATGTTCGTTATTCCTAGTCACTTTGTCGTCACTCGCTGTGCGTTCTGCGCTTTCACCACCACTGCTCCCGGCGTGCTTTCAATGTAATTGACCCCATCAAGTGCCGTCCACCGTTTTCATCGCAAGCCGTTGCATCCTTGCATCATAGGTGAAAAAAATACATACACATAGTAATAATATAATAATTGCACTATGCGCGTATATATACTTTTTAAATCACAGATTCGTTTGAATACACGCGTTTAACAAAATGGCTCCCGTGCGCAGTGACATCTGGAAACATTTCACTAAAATTGAGAATAGCAGCTACATTTAATGCAAAATTATGCGATAAAAAGCTGAAATATTGCAACAATACTACCAACTTGATTCAGCATGTTAACTTATGACTTATCGAATCCAGTTGAAGACACTTATAATGAAATGCCGGGTACTAGCAGTAGCTTTATGGAAAGCAGCAGCCAACCTCTTATAGCGCAGGCTTTTAGTACCGTACAAAGTTTTTCATCAAGCGGAACACGACAGAAAAAAGTAACACAAAGCCTCGTGGAAATGGTAATCAGGGATAATTTGCCATTTAAGTTTGTGGAAGGTAAGCGATTTCTAAAAATCAATAAATACAAAATCATTAAAAATTATGGTAATTGTAAACTTCATGAAGGTACTGGTTTTCTTCGCTTCATGAAGCAACACTCTCCATTATACAAAGTACCAACAAGGAATACAATAAAATCCCTTATAGACGAAATGTTCGACACAGAAATTGTGAAATTCAAGGCGATTATATCAAACATTTCGCATTTATGCTTAACCACAGATATCTGGACTGATAAATGTATGTACAGCGTGATTGGAGTGACAGTTCACAGCATACATCAAAGTAAACAATTTAGTGGAACCATTGGAGTGTTCAAATTGACAGAAGCCCACACTGCTGCACACATATCTGAGATTCTTCAAAAAGCACTAAACCGATTTTCAATTGATCAAAATAAAATCATGGCTGTTGTCACTGATAATGGGGCAAATATCGTCAAAGCGATACATGACATATTTGGAAAGAAACGCCACATACCGTGTTTTGCACACACGTTAAACCTTGTTTGTGAAAACGCTCTCAGTACACCTGAAGTAAAGGGAATTATCTCAAAGTGCAGAAACAAAATCTTGGTTTAAGCGCCATGTCAAAGCTAATGACGATATGCGGAAGTTGCAAGATAGTGCTGGAGTGTGTGAGGGTAAAATGCTCAAATTTCTTTTAGATGTGAGTACAAGATGGAACTCTACATATTATATTGTTACGGATACTACGTCTAGTGGGCTGTTACGTATCACTGGATTGTGCAATTTGAAAATGAAACAACTTTAATTATTCCAGTGCAGCCAATTTAAAACCAACAGTCACTTTATTATTCACAGTTTCACACTTTACTGTTCGTACACTTAAGTATTTGCTTAATTACTCCGTGTGGCAACTTCACTTGTCAAAACCAGACTGACTCGCTGCGCCGCACCCGGCTGCCTTTTATACCTGTCGGGCCATCGCGCGGACCGTTCTCGCGCATTCCAGAGTGGACTAAAGGTTTCCATGATGATCGCGGCCGTCGTTGCCAGATTGGACTAAAAGTTACTATCGCGGCCGTCGTTGCCACATTGAATTATAGCACGGCGCGAAGCGGCAGGGTTGCTTTGCACAGCGACAGACTGTCTTATCGTTACACTGCCCCCCACTTAGACTTGTTCGTCCCGAACAAGTGCCGAGGCTCCGCTGTGATGAGGCGCCAGACGCTCCAAATGGACTACCTTCAGCTTAGCGCCTCTATTGCTGCAACGTTGAATCCGGTATACCACGTCGTTAATCCTAGTCACGACTTCGTACGGTCCTTCCCATGACGCTTGAAATTTTAGAGACAAACCTTTCCTCCGCTGCGGGTTGTAGAGCATTACCAAATCGCCTTTTTGGAACCCTGCTGAGTTGGCCCGTAGATCGTATCTGGCTTTCGCCTTATCGCTGACCAGTTTGGTGCGGCCCCTTATAAACTGGTGAATTTCCTCCAGTTCCGCCCGCTTGACCACGTAGTCCGTCTTAGCGCCTCCCGTTGTGCTGACTACCCCCAACTTCAAGTCAGCGGGTAACCGCAACTCTGTGCCGAACACTGCTCGGGCTGGAGTAAGTGATGTCGTGTCGTGCGGGGCTGACCTATACGCCATCAGGAACAGGGGGATATGCGTGTCCCAATCCTTTTGATTCCTGCCTACCACTTTCCGCAGGTATTCCTCCAGTGTCAAAGGCGTGGTACGAGTTTTCTTTATCCCCAGTAGCTCACACACTTCCTTGAATACCGCAGACTCGAAATTCCGGCCTTGATCTGAGTGTAACTCCAACGGAACTCCGAACCTGGCTACCCAGTTGTTTACCAGCTTTTCCGAGATCGTAGTGGCCTCCTGGTTAGGAATAGGGTACACTTCGGGCCATTTGCTGAAGTAATCCATTACCACCAGCACATATTTGTTGCCTTGAGTGCTAGTTGGGAATGGGCCGGCGACGTCCATAGCAATCCGTTCAAAGGGCGCTCCCACGTTGTACTGCTGCATGCGGCCTCGAGATTTTCTTGTCGGCCCTTTCGCGGCTGAACATCGGTCGCAGCTCTTAATCCACTCGGCTACAGACTCCTGACATCCTACCCAGTAGAATCGTCTTTTTATTTTGGCGACGGTTTTGGTGATGCCCAGGTGCCCTCAACTGGAGTCGTTATGGTATGCCTCGATGACCTCGTTGATTCTGCATTTCGGCACTACCATTAGGGAGTTGCTGGTCCGACCATCCGCGCTCTCCCATTCGCGGTACAGGCAGCCTTCTTTTAGCCGCAGACTTTTCCACTGTGCGCAGTAACCCTTAGCGATCGGGCTTTCACCGGCCATCTCCTGCCAGTCTGGACGTGCGCCTTGCTCCTTGCCTTCGACGATTTTCGCAAGATCCGCATCCTCAGGCTGGTCTTTTTGTAGCCTCTCCGCAGACCACTCTTCCTCTGGCATGACGCTGACCAACCGGACGTCCACTATCTGTTCTTTGCTTTCGGCTCGCGAGCATTGCCTGCATTCGACTTTGCACGGACGGCGGGACAAGGCATCGGCATTTCCATGGCTACTGCCCTTGCGATGCTCTATCGTGTAGTCGTAGCTCTGCAGTCGCTCGATCCACCGCGCCAATTGCCCTTCAGGATCTTTAAAGTTCAGGAGCCATCTCAATGCCGCATGATCTGTGCGCAGGCGAAACCTTTGTCCATACAGATATTTGTGGAAGTGTTTTACGCAGTCCAATACCGCCAGCAGTTCTCTCCGTGTCACACAGTAATTACGTTCCGGTTTCGATAGAACCCTACTGTAGTACGCTATCACTTGTTCCTGGCCGTCTATTATCTGTGATAGCACACCGGCAATACTATTCCCGCTTGCATCTGTATCCAGCACAAACATCTCCCCAGGCACGGGGAAGGCCAGAATTGGAGCACTGCACAGTTTTTCCTTCAGACGTGCAAAAGCCTGTTCCTGCTCCTCGTTCCACTCGAAAGCTTGGCTCTTTTTCGTCAGTTTGTGCAGGCTGCTGGCTATGTTCGCGAATCCCTGAACAAATCGGCGGTAGTATGTGCACAGGCCCAGGAAACTGCGGAGTTCGTGTAGATTGCGTGGCCGGGGCCACTCCTTCACTGCCGTGATTTTGCCTCCATCCGTATGTACTCCGCGGGCGGAAACCGTATGACCCAGATACTTGACCTCCTTTTGGAACAGCGAGCACTTCTTTGGGTTGAGTTTAAGCCCAGCTTTTTGTATCCGCTCAAATACCTCCTTTAGCTTTCCCAGGTGGTCTTCGAAGCTTGTACCCATTACGATTATGTCGTCGAAGTACACCAGACACGTCCGCCAATGCAGCCCTTTTAGCACGCGAGTTATGGCAACGGACACCCTAGCCACCAACGAACCGACTCGTTGCACTGAGATGCAACCTAATGGCAACGAGTCGGTACGTGAAGGAATGCACAGAGTCAGCATATTTTAGATATATGACTCTGTGCACTTGCGATGCTGCTGGATGCAAGAAGATCGGTGCAAAACTGCAGCAGCATCGCAAGTCAGTCGAGATTGGCATTCCAACAGAGACGGTTGCTCAAATAATAAATAAATAAAGTCATTGTTATTTAGAAAACAAAAAACAAAACCAACTTTTATTTAATTTCCATAACTCGCGTTCCATTAGCGAACGAAATGCAATGCTATTGTCACCGGTGTCTTTGCGCCGTATGCAAAACAAACGCTCAAAAACGAATTAAAACAGTGCAACTATGTATCAATTTACACCGACTCCTCGAACCACGGACACGTTAAACTGTTTCCTATCCTCGTCCGATATTTCTTGCCCAGATTCGGTGTACGTGTCAAAGTGTTGAAGATTTCATCTGAACTTGGTGAAACATCGTTGATAATATCCGACCTTATCAGATCTGTTGCACGGGAATTTGACCTGGAAAAGAAAGTCATCGCATTCTGTGGCGATAATGCCAAAGTAAACTTTGGCGGAATTACTCGCGGTGGCGAAAACAACGTATACCGCAGATTGCGAGAGTCATTTCCACATTTACTTGGCATCGGCTGTACTGCTCATATCGCACACAACGCATTGAAAAAAGCATGCACTTGCTTACGACGTCGAACATATTGTCGTAAAGAGTAACTCGCATTTTTATCTGTACACCGTTAGAACCGAAGCATTGAAAGCATTTTGCGATGAAGCGGACCTTCAATACCAGAAGCTGTTGGGCTACGCAAAAACAAGATTTCTTGCTCTCGGACCAGCCATCAAGCGCATTTTGCGACTTTTCGATGCACTGAAAATGTAGTTCGTTGCACTACCGAAAGGGGAAAGGATTCTGCAGGAATTCCTTCAGAATCCAGAATCAAAATTCTGGTTACTTTTACACTGTTTAAACTTTCTTGTAATTTCAATTTAGTTTTATCAGTTCTCATCTATTATATTAGGCCGAATTATTTGCGGAAATGGTTTTAAAAATTGAAGGCGATTGAAGTCATGAAATATTTGAAGGAGCTTGGGGATGCAATGAAACGCCGTAAAAGGGACGAATTTTTAACACCAGCAGCTGCAGAGGCGAAGCAAAAACTTATTGAATCTGAATGTGATTTAGATTTGATCACTGTCACATGCAACGAATTTTTTAGTAATTTCTTTTTCTATTTTGTCTTCACAATATGGTTGAATACAAGTAAAATTTTATTTTCAGCCGACGCTTGTACTTATATGAATTCTTGGACGGAGCCATTACAGCAGCTGAAGATATTTGAGTGGGCAATGTTGATGAGGACTCCAACATGGGAGGATGTTAAAATTGGATGGGCTCAACTTGTACGACGCAAAACAAACAGCAGCGAAATTGCACGCACAATATGGATACATTGAAAATTACTGCAGTGATGATAAAATTAAACAGTGGAGAAATGACAATGTCTGCATTCCGGATCGATGGACAGAAATATTCAATCATTTGTATGCTGAAAACTGCGACTACACCGAGATAGCCAGTTTGATTGAGTATATTTTGTGTTTGCCAGGGACGAGTGCTTCAGTTGAGAGAGTGTTTTCTGCCGTCAATAAATCTTGGACGGAAGAAAAGTCCCGACTAAAACTCGACACTCTGAAAGCTATGCTTATGGTGAAATGCAACCTGACATATTCAAGTGTAGAGTTCTACCACTTTTTGAAAACGAAATCTGATTTACTCCGCCGAATTGCTAAAAAGGGGAAATATTCCACCATATGTGATGCCAATGCGTCTGCGATTGAGTTTGAAGACGATGATGAGGACAACGACAACGATGAAGTTGTAGCAATGCTAGTTGATATCGATAAATAAAATATGTTTTGTTTTTCAGAAAATTTTTACATTTTGTATTTCCCGCGAAATCGTCAAACCTAGTGGGTTTATCCTTCTTTTCAGCCAAAAAGAGATGGCATGGTTAGGCATGACACATTTTTTATGACCCAAAATTTACGTAGTACTGTAAGTCGCACATCAATGAAACTTGGTACGAACTTTCCACTTAGAAGCACAATTCGACTAGAAGAAAGGTGTGATCATTGGACAAGGGGGCGTGGTACCGCCTCCATTTTAAGATACATAGATTGTTTGTCCTGACTGACTGATTAATTGATTGATTTATCATCGCCCAGCCCAAACCACTGAAGCAACAAACATGAATTTTAGACTGTAGGTACATCTTGAAGAATGAACCTCCGCTAAGACGGGACTTTTTTGAAATTCGGGGTCTACAGGGGCAAACATGTGTTAAGGTGTTGTATGAAGAAACGTGATTTAATAGACATACTGATTTCAAACTTCCTGAAAATACTCTAAATCAAAAATAATTTGACACGTAATTTTTAGAAAATCAAAATTTCACATTTATGGAAATGGGTCTATTGACTTCAAAAATAAAAATTGGACAGGTGTTTCTCATTATTTTCAAAATCGAAATCTAATTGGATCGACGCGAGTTAAAAGTATGTATGGAGAAACAAATTTTGTTGAGCCTTTTGACTTCAAACTTGGTGAGAGTATTTCAAATGTGAAATAACTGGATACGTGTTTTTCCTTTTTCCGAATGTTAAAATCAGACGGGGTCACGTTTGAAAATCAAAATCTAACGAGGTGAACAATGGGTTAACAGTTTGTATGGAGAAACAAGATTTATTGGACCTTTTGACTTCAAAATTAGCAATAGGGAAATAATCAAACCGTGCTTTTCATTTTTTTGAAAATCGAAATCTACCGTGGTAAACCAAGGGTTATAAACTTGTTTAGAGTAAATGTGAAAACACATGATTTAATAGGCCTTTTGACTCAACATTTTTTTGAAACACTTGAAATCAAAGATATACATGTTTTTTTTGTTTTTTAATTAAAATCTGACGGGTCACAAATGGGTTAAGAATTTGTATCGAGGAAAACAAGAGAACTTGCGTGCAAAGCCGCAGGGCCCAGCTAGTTTTATATATAAAATTCTCGTGTCACAATGTTAGTAACCATACTCCCTTTACATGCATATTCAGTAGGTCTGAGAATCTGCTACTATCTATTTTTCAGGGGGCGTAGCACCACCCATACGAGCCAGATCGTAATAATGGAATATCTTCCAAATTGTATGTTGAAAAACACTGAAATTTTGTATCACGTCGTCCCATAGATGAGTCATTCTACTGATAAGATTTGATGGGCATTGGACAAGGGGCGTGGCAAATTTTTTGTGACCCAAATACGTTGCTGAACTATTAGTCGCTCAAAATGAAACAGTAATGAAAGAGGGCATTGAATAAGGGGCAGGTATTGAATAAGAGGGCATGGCACCACCCATATAATTTAAATCCGGTTCAAACGCAGTCCGTTTCTTTACTGAAGCTTAGCAGCAAAATTGCTTATTTGTGGGCCTCGAGTGCGTTAATCAGTAGCTCCTCTTCTTCCTTTAGTTGGTTTTCTTCGTCAATTTGCATCGCCATAGATTCGCCATCTCGCGTATTTCATTATAAAATAACAACAAATGTCGTGCGAGACAAAGTTCGCTGGGTCAGCTAGTTTGCATTATAAATTTCCTTTTGATGATTGTTTCGTACAGGGACGATCTCCTGTGCGATTGAGTTGTTCGCACAGGGACGATCGTCTCTGGCCGAAGTGTCTGTCGTGCAGTGAGTAGGGATGACAAGATTAATCGAATGAATAGCGTTAATCGATTGTTTCTTTTTAAAAAGCGATTTAATCGAATCGAATTCCACGTTCCGATTAATCGAATCATTAATCGATTAGTTGCCGATTAATCGCGAAATTGCCTTCGAATCGTTTTAGCATTGCTCCCACACTCAAAACGTTTGAAAATCTTAAAATGCCTGCAAACTTGCCCATGTAACTAGGCTTGCCACCGTCCACAATAGAGGCCGGGTGGCAAGTCTACATGTAACCCTCTAGTTGTTTCTTTAATGCACACCACTGATTACAAAATTAAACCACATCACTAATTGCGAAAATTTGGCGCGTATATCAAGCGAAACAAGCGTTTCTGCACTTTGGGTAAGTTTTTATTGGTTTTTCGCTAAATTTTCTGCATATTTTTAATCTCGACAGCTTTTCGTCGCTTCTCCACTATATTTTGAATACGGCATCAGATCCCTTTGCGTCACCGGTTGCCTTTTATTCAATTAAGTGTGCATTGTAGGAGAGGTAAATTTGTTACAAACTGTATAATAATTAAAATATTATTCCTAGATACTTTTTCATTTCATTTCATTCATTTCAAGTCTACAGTAACTTACAGACTAAGCAAACAACAATAAAAGAACTTAAAAATAGAATAACAATTGGAATAAAACTTAAGAATAGAACAACAATGAGAATAACGTTATTTATAAAAGGAATTCAGACGTGATTTTAAATCTTGTTTGGAAATCGAAAGATCGAGGTTAAGAGTGCCACAAATCTTGTTGTTTTCATTAGCATTCGCCGTGCTTTCGGTGCGACATCCTGCCTATCCAAGGAAGTACACTGTTCCCGGCGTGCATTCCGTGCCATTGGTCTTATCCAGTGACGTCGCCCGTTCTCATCGCAAGCCGTTGCATCCGTGCCTCACAGGTGAAAAAAATCATTCCATTTTAAGAGTGCGACAGTAATGTTCGTTATTCCTAGTCACTTTGTCGTCACTCGCTGTGCGTTCTGCGCTTTCACCACCACTGCTCCCGGCGTGCTTTCAATGTAATTGACCCCATCAAGTGCCGTCCACCGTTTTCATCGCAAGCCGTTGCATCCTTGCATCATAGGTGAAAAAAATACATACACATAGTAATAATATAATAATTGCACTATGCGCGTATATATACTTTTTAAATCACAGATTCGTTTGAATACACGCGTTTAACAAAATGGCTCCCGTGCGCAGTGAGATCTGGAAACATTTTACTAAAATTGAGAATAGCAGCTACATTTAATGCAAAATTATGCGATAAAAAGCTGAAATATTGCAACAATACTACCAACTTGATTCAGCATGTTAAACTAAAACATGCGAAAGATGTTGACGAAATTGTAAGTTCATCTGATACATCTCAGGCCCAGCAATCTAAAAGCAGTGCTAATGACTTATCGAATCCAGTTGAAGACACTTATAATGAAATGCCGGGTACTAGCAGTAGCTTTATGGAAAGCAGCAGCCAACCTCTTATAGCGCAGGCTTTTAGTACCGTACAAAGTTTTTCATCAAGCGGAACACGACAGAAAAAAGTAACACAAAGCCTCGTGGAAATGGTAATCAGGGATAATTTGCCATTTAAGTTTGTGGAAGGTAAGCGATTTCTAAAAATCAATAAATACAAAATCATTAAAAATTATGGTAATTGTAAACTTTATGAAAGTACTGGTTTTCTTCGCTTCATGAAGCAACACTCTCCATTATACAAAGTACCAACAAGGAATACAATAAAATCCCTTATAGACATGATGATGTTCGACACAGAAATTGTGAAATTCAAGGCGATTATATCAAACATTTCGCATTTATGCTTAACCACAGATATCTGGACTGATAAATGTATGTACAGCGTGATTGGAGTGACAGTTCACAGCATACATCAAAGTAAACAATTTAGTGGAACCATTGGAGTGTTCAAATTGACAGAAGCCCACACTGCTGCACACATATCTGAGATTCTTCAAAAAGCACTAAACCGATTTTCAATTGATCAAAATAAAATCATGGCTGTTGTCACTGATAATGGGGCAAATATCGTCAAAGCGATACATGACATATTTGGAAAGAAACGCCACATACCGTGTTTTGCACACACGTTAAACCTTGTTTGTGAAAACGCTCTCAGTACACCTGAAGTAAAGGGAATTATCTCAAAGTGCAGAAACAAAATCTTGGTTTAAGCGCCATGTCAAAGCTAATGACGATATGCGGAAGTTGCAAGATAGTGCTGGAGTGTGTGAGGGTAAAATGCTCAAATTTCTTTTAGATGTGAGTACAAGATGGAACTCTACATATTATATTGTTACGGATACTACGTCTAGTGGGCTGTTACGTATCACTGGATTGTGCAATTTGAAAATGAAACAACTTTAATTATTCCAGTGCAGCCAATTTAAAACCAACAGTCACTTTATTATTCACAGTTCCACACTTTACTGTTCGTACACTTAAGTATTTGCTTAATTACTCCGTGTGGCAACTTCACTTGTCAAAACCAGACTGACTCGCTGCGCCGCACCCGGCTGCCTTTTATACCTGTCGGGCCATCGCGCGGACCGTTCTCGCGCATTCCAGAGTGGACTAAAGGTTTCCATGATGATCGCGGCCGTCGTTGCCAGATTGGACTAAAAGTTACTATCGCGGCCGTCGTTGCCACATTGAATTATAGCACGGCGCGAAGCGGCAGGGTTGCTTTGCACAGCGCCAGACTGTCTTATCGTTACACTGCCCCCCACTTAGACTTGTTCGTCCCGAACAAGTGCCGAGGCTCCGCTGTGATGAGGCGCCAGACGCTCCAAATGGACTACCTTCAGCTTAGGGCCTCTATTGCTGCAACGTTGAATCCGGTATACCACGTCGTTAATCCTAGTCACGACTTCGTACGGTCCTTCCCATGACGCTTGAAGTTTTAGAGACAAACCTTTCCTCCGCTGCGGGTTGTAGAGCATTACCAAATCGCCTTCTTGGAACCCTGCTGAGTTGGCCCGTAGATCGTATCTGGCTTTCGCCTTATCGCTGACCAGTTTGGTGCGGCCCCTTATAAACTGGTGAATTTCCTCCAGTTCCGCCCGCTTATTGACCACGTAGTCCGTCTTAGCGCCTCCCGTTGTGCTGACTACCCCGAACTTCAAGTCAGCGGGTAACCGCAACTCTGTGCCGAACACTGCTCGGGCTGGAGTAAGTGATGTCGTGTCGTGCGGGGCTGACCTATACGCCATCAGGAACAGGGGGATATGCGTGTCCCAATCCTTTTGATTCCTGCCTACCACTTTCCGCAGGCCGGCAAAAATCCTCCTCCAAACCCTCCACGTGGGTGCCGGCTGGTAATGGCTAAACAGTTCACCTTGGTGATAGCCAGCTAAGGATGTGGGCTTCGCCCCACTGACCCGACTCTTCAATAGTTCGGTCGGTAGGATAGGATGTGGCTCCTTCCATAGGATCGGGGTAAGGGCCGGACCAAGGTGTCATACGACCCGTGCCGATTGTCAGCCTGGCTGGGGGCCCTTTCAAATAGCCCAGTCGCGAACGGAGTATCCGGATACCTGGCGCCCTCCGGATTATTAGCCTTACCTGTGCACTGCGGATCTCTGCACAGGTGGACCACCCCTTCTCCGCCACTCGTGGGACTCAATTATGGACACTTTAACAAAAAACACAAACACAAAACCAAAAACAAACGTACGAACATTGACGGAACCAGAGGCCGGCCCTCTTAAAAAGCCGGGGATGGGTGAAGCAGACAAGCCAGCGCCCACCGCCAAAAAAGGAGCATCCTTGGTTGATCAGAAGATCCCATGCCAAGGCTCTGCCTCCGCAACTAAAGCCACAAACATTAGTGCTACAGCTGACCCCAGCAACGTTGTGGTTGCCAAAGCCGGACCTCCGTCCAGCAACAGCAACAAACATAGCGGAGCTGCGGTAACAGCAAGCACTCGACAAATCAAGGACTCAAAAGTCCGCTATAGAGAACGCCAGAGTGCCAAGCGAGTACTCGAACGGATACAATGTATCCCAGAGAACCGCAGGACTCAAAAAGAAAAAGAGTCCTTTACCTGGGCCACTGCTAGGTTAGCGGAGCTTGACGGGGCACCGACCACTGAGACCGCCTCCAAAAGGCAGCGTTCTACAGAGGAAGAGGCCCCGACTGCCAAGAAGGTGCGCAGCTCGCTCAGAACAGCAGCCACCTACAGCGACATGTTGTAAAGCAGTCTCATTAAGGCGGTCGTTGACCGCTCCGACCCTGACGGAAGTATTACTCCGTCAAACTGGAAACTGGTGGAAGATTTCCTCGCCGACATCTTTCTGGACGTCATGAAGGAGAATCCGGGCCCGGTGCCACAATACCAGATGTGCGGTTGGCATCAAGGCCACGTAAAGCTGGTTGCGTGTGCGGACAAGAGGGCCCTGGATCTCTTCTGCGTGGCTATTTCCAGAACGGGAGAGATCTGGCCGGGTGCTAAACTCGAGGTAGTACCCAGGGAATCGATCCCCAGCAGACCAAGGACTAGAGCCTGGATCCCATTAAAACCCACGGATCCGGCTAAAGTCCTCGAAACCCTCCAATTGTCCAACCCGATGATACCCACGCACAATTGGAAAATTGCCAAGTTGGAGGAGCTCAAAGGGTCTCGTTGTGCCACAATAATTGTGAACAAGGAGTCCCTTGAGCACCTTTCAAAGTCCAATGGTGTCGTGGCCTTCGGTTTTGGGCACATTAAACTGAGGGTATACAGGAAGGACGAGCAGACTGAAACCGGCGAAAGTGGCCCCCCAGGGCTGCTAGCCTCAACAGACTCTGGTGAAGGCGGCCAACAAGGGCTGCCAGCCACGACGGACCCCGGCAAAGGTGGCCCGCATGGGCTGCCAGCCGAGACGACTACCCTGGCAACAGAGGCGACAGATGACCAACCGTCTTCCTCAAAGCCGTTACGTCGCCTATCCCGGGCGGAATCAATCTCCTCGGGATCGGAGATGGCCACGGCTTTCGGGAATTTCTGGAGGGAGTCCGAGCTTCTCGCCGAAACGGACGATGACCTCGACGCTACTGTGGTGGAGGTAGACATGAGCGAAATAGACAATGGTCCGAGTAGTTCAGATAAACCTCCACCACTCTAAAGCAGCTTCGGCTGCACTACTCCTCCGCCTTTCTAAAGGCGGAGACGACATCGCTCTCATCCAAGAACCATGGCTCGTAGCCAACAAGGTTTGTGGATTGAGAGCGACGAACTACAGGCTGGTCCATGCTAACAGCACAGGTAGACCCAGATCCTGTATCCTTGTGAAAAAATCACTAAATGCATATCTGCTCCCTAATTTCAGCGACGACGATCTGGTCTCCATCTCCCTGATGCTTAAGGGGAGATGCCACTGGTTCGCGTCTAGCTATATGGCTCATGACCATCCAGAGCCTCCACCGCCGGATCCAGTCAGGAACCTGGTAACTGAAGCCGCCAAGTCCAATACTGCGCTCGTGATTGGATGCGACGCAAATGCTCACCACTGTATCTGGGGGAGCACAGACATCAACGATAGAGGTGAGTCACTTTTTGATTACATTTCTACCTCAAACCTTCTTGTGTGCAATATAGGGCGCACTCCCACCTTTGTAACCAGAAATAGGGAGGAGGTTCTAGACCTCACCCTTGCCTCGGTGAATATAGCCGACAAGGTTAGGAACTGGAGGGTATCCGATGAACACTCTTTTTCCGACCATAGGTATATAGAGTTCACTCTTGACAGCGACCCCCGGAGGGTTATAGCAGTAAACAACCCCAGGAAAACAAACTGGGAGCTGTTTACCCGCACAGTGGATAGGCACATCAAAACGATTCATATCTCTGAAATAAACACCCAAGCGATGCTAGAATCGGCTGTTAATCAACTTACTCTGGCATTTTCTAAGGCCCAAGACCTCGCCTGCCCTAAGTACATGCCCAGAGGGAAATATAAACCCCCCTGGTGGAACCATGATCTTAGTGAGCTTAGGAAACACTCTAGGACTCTCTTTAACAGAGCAAGGAGGACCAAAACTGAAGAAGACTGGGACCTTTATAAAGAATCCCTCAAGACCTACAAGAAAAGCCTCAGGGAGGCTAAGAGAAGCTCCTGGAGCGACTTTTGCGGCAATATTGAAAGTGTCTCCGAGACTGCAAGACTCAGGAAACTACTCGCCTCTTCCTCCTTTATTCCAAGTGCTTTACAAAACCCCGATGGTTCTTGGACATCATCAGAAAGTGAAGCACTTGAACTTCTTACAAATACCCACTTTCCGATCAGCCAACACGAAAGGCTGTTAGGAACTCAGGCCAGCACCAACTGTGTCGCCTCTATAAACAGTATCGTATCGATTGACAAAATCAAATGGGCAATCGCTGGTTTCCACCCGTTTAAATCGCCAGGACCAGACGGCATTTTCCCAGCACAACTTCAACATGCCGGACCGTTAATTTTAACACTCCTCAACTCAATATTCTCAGCCAGTATCGGTTTAAACTACATACCGGAACACTGGCGCAAAGTACGGGTGGTCTTCATCCCCAAAGCGGGCAAAAGCTCCCACACTAGCCCTAAGGATTATAGACCAATAAGCCTTTCTTCTTTTTTGTTAAAAACACTAGAGAGATTGCTGGATCTTTACTTACGACAAACGATCAGGCAGGATCTCATTTCGAAGGATCAGCATGCCTACATTAAGGGTAAATCTGTAGACACAGCTTTACATACCCTGACTTACACGATCGAAAAATCACTCGAACACAAAGAGTACACCTTAGCAACTTTCCTGGACATAGAGGGGGCTTTCAATAACGTCGAGCTTACAGCCATCACGGGCGCGCTCGCCAGGCTTGGGGTGGAGGGTGGCTTGGTGAACTGGGTGGATAATCTTCTGCAGAGCAGAGTTATCTGCGCTGAACTGGGCGACTCTTCCACCTCGAGAGGGGTGAGCAGGGGCACTCCCCAGGGCGGAGTCCTCTGCCCCCTCCTTTGGGACCTGGTAGTTAATGAACTGCTCCAGTCCCTGGGAGGGGGGTGCGGCAAGGTAACGGCGTATGCAGACGATATAGTTCTCACTATCTCGGGCAAGTTTCCCAACTCCATCAGAGATCTAATGCAAGTACTGCTTAACAAGGTAAACAGCTGGGTTACCAGTCGGGGATTAGGCATCAACCCTGGAAAGACAGACGTTGTCCTATTCACGAGGAAGTACAAACCCCCACCCATACCTCCTCTATCACTTAACAATACAGAAATCCCTTTCAAGAATGAAGCACAATTCCTTGGAATCATTTTTGACAAGAGGTTGAGCTGGAAACCGAACATCCTCAATAGGGTCAAAAAGGCAACGATTGCCTTATACACCTGCAAAAGGGCACTGGGGAAAACCTGGGGCCTAAAACCAAATATGACGCACTGGGTTTACACGGCTGTCGTACGACCCATCTTAACCTACGGGTGCCTGGTTTGGTGGAATGCTTTGGAAAAAACACTGCTCCTCCAACACCTCCGCAAAGTTCAAAGGGCAGCCTGCGTCATCATCACGGGCGCTCTTAGGACAACACCAACTTCAGCTTTAGAAGCCCTGCTTCACCTTATTCCGCTAGATCTGCATTGTAGGAAATTAGCGGCTATAACAAGCTATAGGCTACGGGCTAACGGCCAATGGTCGGAGTCTAACCGGGGTCATGCCAGGATACTTACTCTCTTGAAGGAGTTCGGGGAACTGGATTCTTCACACCCCCAATTGCAATTTAACAAAAAGTTCACAAGCACCATTCCAGACAGGAACAACTGGGAGGAAAGCTCAACATCCTTAATAGGAAACTCACACCAGATATACACCGACGGCTCCAAGTTAAACGGAGCTGTTGGTGGAGGCGTCTTTTCAGACTCACTTAGTATAAATTACTCTTTTAGACTGCCGGACCACTGCAGCGTATTCCAAGCAGAGGTTTCAGCCATTGAAGCTGCCCTGAATTTGATCAAAGAGGGCAGTGTCTCTAGGCGAGATATTAGCATTCTCTCTGACAGCCAAGCGGCTATCAGGGCCCTAGGGTCTCATGTTCTGACTTCCAAAACAGTGATCAGCTGCCGCAAATCTCTTGACGAGATGGCTGAGCAGCTTAAAATCCATCCTTATATGGGTGCCTGGTCACAGAGATATCCCGGGGAACTGCAGGGCAGACGAACTGGCTAGACAAGGAACGACTAGGGAGCTATCCTCAGAACTCGCCGGCTTAGGTATTCCATTGAGTACCTGCAAGCTGGTGATAGAGGAAGCGATGACCAAATCCGCTAACAATGCATGGGCGGCCTCAGAGACAGGCAAGACAGCGCAACAGATCTGGCCAAAGCTGGACTGGAAGCGCACCAAAAGTCTGCTAAACCTCAATAGGGGCACGTTCAGGGTTGTTGTCGGAGTCATCACTGGTCACTGTATCCTTGGTAGCCACGCCATTAGATTAGGGCTGGGCCACCTGGCCAACGACTTCTGCAGAAGCTGCAGAGACATAGAGGAGGAAGAAACAATTCTCCACCTGCTTTGTACTTGTCCTGCTCTTTGTAGGAAACGGAAAAAACATCTAGGGTTTTACCATACAGCCAACCTCGCGGACTTATCGGAGGTTGACGCCAAGAGCCTAATACGCTTCATCACCTGCTCGGGATGGTTTGAGACATCCTAACAACAAATAAAAGGGGTTAGAGATCCTGTGGTATCACAATGGGCCTAGCTTGGCCTAAGTGAGCTCTCATATGAGAGCTGCCACTACCACCTACCTACCTACCTACCACTTTCCGCAGGTATTCCTCCAGTGTCAAAGGCGTGGTACGAGTTTTCTTTATCCCCAGTAGCTCACACACTTCCTTGAATACCGCAGACTCGAAACTCCGGCCTTGATCTGAGTGTAACTCCAACGGAACTCCGAACCTGGCTACCCAGTTGTTTACCAGCTTTTCCGAGATCGTAGTGGCCTCCTGGTTAGGAATAGGGTACACTTCGGGCCATTTGCTGAAGTAATCCATTACCACCAGCACATATTTGTTGCCTTGAGTGCTAGTTGGGAATGGGCCGGCGACGTCCATAGCAATCCGTTCAAAGGGCGCTCCCACGTTGTACTGCTGCATGCGGCCTCGAGATTTTCTTGTCGGCCCTTTCGCGGCTGAACATCGGTCGCAGCTCTTAATCCACTCGGCTACAGACTCCTGACATCCTACCCAGTAGAATCGTCTTTTTATTTTGGCGACGGTTTTGGTGATGCCCAGGTGCCCTCAACTGGAGTCGTTATGGTATGCCTCGATGACCTCGTTGATTCTGCATTTCGGCACTACCATTAGGGAGTTGCTGGTCCGACCATCCGCGCTCTCCCATTCGCGGTACAGGCAGCCTTCTTTTAGCCGCAGACTTTTCCACTGTGCGCAGTAACCCTTAGCGATCGGGCTTTCACCGGCCATCTCCTGCCAGTCTGGACGTGCGCCTTGCTCCTTGCCTTCGACGATTTTCGCAAGATCCGCATCCTCAGGCTGGTCTTTTTGTAGCCTCTCCGCAGACCACTCTTCCTCTGGCATGACGCTGACCAACCGGACGTCCACTATCTGTTCTTTGCTTTCGGCTCGCGAGCATTGCCTGCATTCGACTTTGCACGGACGGCGGGACAAGGCATCGGCATTTCCATGGCTACTGCCCTTGCGATGCTCTATCGTGTAGTCGTAGCTCTGCAGTCGCTCGATCCACCGCGCCAATTGCCCTTCAGGATCTTTAAAGTTCAGGAGCCATCTCAATGCCGCATGATCTGTGCGCAGGCGAAACCTTTGTCCATACAGATATTTGTGGAAGTGTTTTACGCAGTCCAATACCGCCAGCAGTTCTCTCCGTGTCACACAGTAATTGCGTTCCGGTTTCGATAGAACCCTACTGTAGTACGCTATCACTTGTTCCTGGCCGTCTATTATCTGTGATAGCACACCGGCAATACTATTCCCGCTTGCATCTGTATCCAGCACAAACATCTCCCCAGGCACGGGGAAGGCCAGAATTGGAGCACTGCACAGTTTTTCCTTCAGACGTGCAAAAGCCTGTTCCTGCTCCTCGTTCCACTCGAAAGCTTGGCTCTTTTTCGTCAGTTTGTGCAGGCTGCTGGCTATGTTCGCGAATCCCTGAACAAATCGGCGGTAGTATGTGCACAGGCCCAGGAAACTGCGGAGTTCGTGTAGATTGCGTGGCCGGGGCCACTCCTTCACTGCCGTGATTTTGCCTTCATCCGTATGTACTCCGCGGGCGGAAACCGTATGACCCAGATACTTGACCTCCTTTTGGAACAGCGAGCACTTCTTTGGGTTGAGTTTAAGCCCAGCTTTTTGTATCCGCTCAAATACCTCCTTTAGCTTTCCCAGGTGGTCTTCGAAGCTTGTACCCATTACGATTATGTCGTCGAAGTACACCAGACACGTCCGCCAATGCAGCCCTGTTAGCACGCGAGTTATGGCAACGGACACCCTAGCCACCAACGAACCGACTCGTTGCACTGAGATGCAACCTAATGGCAACGAGTCGGTACGTGAAGGAATGCACAGAGTCAGCATATTTTAGATATATGACTCTGTGCACTTTCGATGCTGCTGGATGCAAGAAGATCGGTGCAAAACTGCAGCAGCATCGCAAGTCAGTCGAGATTGGCATTCCAACAGAGACGGTTGCTCAAATAATAAATAAATAAAGTCATTGTTATTTAGAAAACAAAAAACAAAACCAACTTTTATTTAATTTCCATAACTCGCGTTCCATTAGCGAACGAAATGTAATGCTATTGTCACCGGTGTCTTTGCGCCGTATGCAAAACAAACGCTCAAAAACGAATTAAAACAGTGCAACTATGTATCAATTTACACCGACTCCTCGAACCACGGACACGTTAAACTGTTTCCTATCCTCGTCCGATATTTCTTGCCCAGATTCGGTGTACGTGTCAAAGTGTTGAAGATTTCATCTGAACTTGGTGAAACATCGTTGATAATATCCGACCTTATCAGATCTGTTGCACGGGAATTTGACCTGGAAAAGAAAGTCATCGCATTCTGTGGCGATAATGCCAAAGTAAACTTTGGCGGAATTACTCGCGGTGGCGAAAACAACGTATACCGCAGATTGCGAGAGTCATTTCCACATTTACTTGGCATCGGCTGTACTGCTCATATCGCACACAACGCATTGAAAAAAGCATGCACTTGCTTACGACGTCGAACATATTGTCGTAAAGAGTAACTCGCATTTTTATCTGTACACCGTTAGAACCGAAGCATTGAAAGCATTTTGCGATGAAGCGGACCTTCAATACCAGAAGCTGTTGGGCTACGCAAAAACAAGATTTCTTGCTCTCGGACCAGCCATCAAGCGCATTTTGCAACTTTTCGATGCACTGAAAATGTAGTTCGTTGCACTACCGAAAGGGGAAAGGATTCTGCAGGAATTCCTTCAGAATCCAGAATCAAGATTCTGGTTACTTTTACACTGTTTAAACTTTCTTGTAATTTCAATTTAGTTTTATCAGTTCTCATCTATTATATTAGGCCGAATTATTTGCGGAAATGGTTTTAAAAATTGAAGGCGATTGAAGTCATGAAATATTTGAAGGAGCTTGGGGATGCAATGAAACGCCGTAAAAGGGACGAATTTTTAACACCAGCAGCTGCAGAGGCGAAGCAAAAACTTATTGAATCTGAATGTGATTTAGATTTGATCACTGTCACATGCAACGAATTTTTTAGTAATTTCTTTTTCTATTTTGTCTTCACAATATGGTTGAATACAAGTAAAATTTTATTTTCAGCCGACGCTTGTACTTATATGAATTCTTGGACGGAGCCATTACAGCAGCTGAAGATATTTGAGTGGGCAATGTTGATGAGGACTCCAACATGGGAGGATGTTAAAATTGGATGGGCTCAACTTGTACGACGCAAAACAAACAGCAGCGAAATTGCACGCACAATATGGATACATTGAAAATTACTGCAGTGATGATAAAATTAAACAGTGGAGAAATGACAATGTCTGCATTCCGGATCGATGGACAGAAATATTCAATCATTTGTATGCTGAAAACTGCGACTACACCGAGATAGCCAGTTTGATTGAGTATATTTTGTGTTTGCCAGGGAAGAGTGCTTCAGTTGAGAGAGTGTTTTCTGCCGTCAATAAATCTTGGACGGAAGAAAAGTCCCGACTAAAACTCGACACTCTGAAAGCTATGCTTATGGTGAAATGCAACCTGACATATTCAAGTGTAGAGTTCTACCACTTTTTGAAAACGAAATCTGATTTACTCCGCCGAATTGCTAAAAAGGGGAAATATTCCACCATATGTGATGCCAATGCGTCTGCGATTGAGTTTGAAGACGATGATGAGGACAACGACAACGATGAAGTTGTAGCAATGCTAGTTGATATCGATAAATAAAATATGTTTTGTTTTTCAGAAAATTTTTACATTTTGTATTTCCCGCGAAATCGTCAAACCTAGTGGGTTTATCCTTCTTTTCAGCCAAAAAGAGATGGCATGGTTAGGCATGACACATTTTTTATGACCCAAAATTTACGTAGTACTGTAAGTCGCACATCAATGAAACTTGGTACGAACTTTCCACTTAGAAGCACAATTCGACTAGAAGAAAGGTGTGATCATTGGACAAGGGGGCGTGGTACCGCCTCCATTTTAAGATACATAGATTGTTTGTCCTGACTGACTGACTGATTAATTGATTGATTTATCATCGCCCAGCCCAAACCACTGAAGCAACAAACATGAATTTTAGACTGTAGGTACATCTTGAAGAATGAACCTCCGCTAAGACGGGACTTTTTGAAATTCGGGGTCTACAGGGGCAAACATGTGTTAAGGTGTTGTATGAAGAAACGTGATTTAATAGACATACTGATTTCAAACTTCCTGAAAATACTCTAAATCAAAAATAATTTGACACGTAATTTTTAGAAAATCAAAATTTCACATTTATGGAAATGGGTCTATTGACTTCAAAAATAAAAATTAGACAGGTGTTTCTCATTATTTTCAAAATCGAAATCTAATTGGATCGACGGCGAGTTAAAAGTATGTATGGAGAAACAAATTTTGTTGAGCCTTTTGACTTCAAACTTGGTGAGAGTATTTCAAATGTGAAATAACTCGATACGTGTTTTTCCTTTTTCCGAATGTTAAAATCAGACGGGGTCACGTTTGAAAATCAAAATCTAACGAGGTGAACAATGGGTTAACAGTTTGTATGGAGAAACAAGATTTATTGGACCTTTTGACTTCAAAATTAGCAATAGGGAAATAATCAAACCGTGCTTTTCATTTTTTTGAAAATCGAAATCTACCGTGGTAAACCAAGGGTTATAAACTTGTTTAGAGTAAATGTGAAAACACATGATTTAATAGGCCTTTTGACTCAACATTTTTTTGAAACACTTGAAATCAAAGATATACATGTTTTTTTTGTTTTTTAATTAAAATCTGACGGGTCACAAATGGGTTAAGAATTTGTATCGAGGAAAACAAGAGAACTTGCGTGCAAAGCCGCAGGGCCCAGCTAGTTTTATATATAAAATTCTCGTGTCACAATGTTAGTAACCATACTCCCTTTACATGCATATTCAGTAGGTCTGAGAATCTGCTACTATCTATTTTTCAGGGGGCGTAGCACCACCCATACGAGCCAGATCGTAATAATGGAATATCTTCCAAATTGTATGTTGAAAAACACTGAAATTTTGTATCACGTCGTCCCATAGATGAGTCATTCTACTGATAAGATTTGATGGGCATTGGACAAGGGGCGTGGCAAATTTTTTGTGACCCAAATACTTTGCTGAACTATTAGTCGCTCAAAATGAAACAGTAATGAAAGAGGGCATTGAATAAGGGGCAGGTATTGAATAAGAGGGCATGGCACCACCCATATAATTTAAATCCGGTTCAAACGCAGTCCGTTTCTTTACTGAAGCTTAGCAGCAAAATTGCTTATTTGTGGGCCTCGAGTGCGTTAATCAGTAGCTCCTCTTCTTCCTTTAGTTGGTTTTCTTCGTCAATTTGCATCGCCATAGATTCGCCATCTCGCGTATTTCATTATAAAATAACAACAAATGTCGTGCGAGACAAAGTTCGCTGGGTCAGCTAGTTTGCATTATAAATTTCCTTTTGATGATTGTTTCGTACAGGGACGATCTCCTGTGCGATTGAGTTGTTCGCACAGGGACGATCGTCTCTGGCCGAAGTGTCTGTCGTGCAGTGAGTAGGGATGACAAGATTAATCGAATGAATAGCGTTAATCGATTGTTTCTTTTTAAAAAGCGATTTAATCGAATCGAATTCCACGTTCCGATTAATCGAATCATTAATCGATTAGTTGCCGATTAATCGCGAAATTGCCTTCGAATCGTTTTAGCATTGCTCCCACACTCAAAACGTTTGAAAATCTTAAAATGCCTGCAAACTTGCCCATGTAACTAGGCTTGCCACCGTCCACAATAGAGGCCGGGTGGCAAGTCTACATGTAACCCTCTAGTTGTTTCTTTAATGCACACCACTGATTACAAAATTAAACCACATCACTAGTTGCGAAAATTTGGCGCGTATATCAAGCGAAACAAGCGTTTCTGCACTTTGGGTAAGTTTTTATTGGTTTTTCGCTAAATTTTCTGCATATTTTTAATCTCGACAGCTTTTCGTCGCTTCTCCACTATATTTTGAATACGGCATCAGATCCCTTTGCGTCACCGGTTGCCTTTTATTCAATTAAGTGTGCATTGTAGGAGAGGTAAATTTGTTACAAACTGTATAATAATTAAAATATTATTCCTAGATACTTTTTCATTTCATTTCATTCATTTCAAGTCTACAGTAACTTACAGACTAAGCAAACAACAATAAAAGAACTTAAAAATAGAATAACAATTGGAATAAAACTTAAGAATAGAACAACAATGAGAATAACGTTATTTATAAAAGGAATTCAGACGTGATTTTAAATCTTGTTTGGAAATCGAAAGATCGAGGTTAAGAGAGCCACAAATCTTGTTTTCATTAGCATTCGCCGTGCTTTCGGTGCGACATCCTGCCTATCCAAGGAAGTACACTGTTCCCGGCGTGCATTCCGTGCCATTGGTCTTATCCAGTGACGTCGCCCGTTCTCATCGCAAGCCGTTGCATCCGTGCCTCGCAGGTGAAAAAAATCATTCCATTTTAAGAGTGCGACAGTAATGTTCGTTATTCCTAGTCACTTTGTCGTCACTCGCTGTGCGTTCTGCGCTTTCACCACCACTGCTCCCGGCGTGCTTTCAATGTAATTGACCCCATCAAGTGCCGTCCACCGTTTTCATCGCAAGCCGTTGCATCCTTGCATCATAGGTGAAAAAAATACATACACATAGTAATAATATAATAATTGCACTATGCGCGTATATATACTTTTTAAATCACAGATTCGTTTGAATACACGCGTTTAACAAAATGGCTCCCGTGCGCAGTGAGATCTGGAAACATTTTACTAAAATTGAGAATAGCAGCTACATTTAATGCAAAATTATGCGATAAAAAGCTGAAATATTGCAACAATACTACCAACTTGATTCAGCATGTTAAACTAAAACATGCGAAAGTTGTTGACGAAATTGTAAGTTCATCTGATACATCTCAGGCCCAGCAATCTAAAAGCAGTGCTAATGACTTATCGAATCCAGTTGAAGACACTTATAATGAAATGCCGGGTACTAGCAGTAGCTTTATGGAAAGCAGCAGCCAACCTCTTATAGCGCAGGCTTTTAGTACCGTACAAAGTTTTTCATCAAGCGGAACACGACAGAAAAAAGTAACACAAAGCCTCGTGGAAATGGTAATCAGGGATAATTTGCCATTTAAGTTTGTGGAAGGTAAGCGATTTCTAAAAATCAATAAATACAAAATCATTAAAAATTATGGTAATTGTAAACTTCATGAAGGTACTGGTTTTCTTCGCTTCATGAAGCAACACTCTCCATTATACAAAGTACCAACAAGGAATACAATAAAATCCCTTATAGACGAAATGTTCGACACAGAAATTGTGAAATTCAAGGCGATTATATCAAACATTTCGCATTTATGCTTAACCACAGATATCTGGACTGATAAATGTATGTACAGCGTGATTGGAGTGACAGTTCACAGCATACATCAAAGTAAACAATTTAGTGGAACCATTGGAGTGTTCAAATTGACAGAAGCCCACACTGCTGCACACATATCTGAGATTCTTCAAAAAGCACTAAACCGATTTTCAATTGATCAAAATAAAATCATGGCTGTTGTCACTGATAATGGGGCAAATATCGTCAAAGCGATACATGACATATTTGGAAAGAAACGCCACATACCGTGTTTTGCACACACGTTAAACCTTGTTTGTGAAAACGCTCTCAGTACACCTGAAGTAAAGGGAATTATCTCAAAGTGCAGAAACAAAATCTTGGTTTAAGCGCCATGTCAAAGCTAATGACGATATGCGGAAGTTGCAAGATAGTGCTGGAGTGTGTGAGGGTAAAATGCTCAAATTTCTTTTAGATGTGAGTACAAGATGGAACTCTACATATTATATTGTTACGGATACTACGTCTAGTGGGCTGTTACGTATCACTGGATTGTGCAATTTGAAAATGAAACAACTTTAATTATTCCAGTGCAGCCAATTTAAAACCAACAGTCACTTTATTATTCACAGTTTCACACTTTACTGTTCGTACACTTAAGTATTTGCTTAATTACTCCGTGTGGCAACTTCACTTGTCAAAACCAGACTGACTCGCTGCGCCGCACCCGGCTGCCTTTTATACCTGTCGGGCCATCGCGCGGACCGTTCTCGCGCATTCCAGAGTGGACTAAAGGTTTCCATGATGATCGCGGCCGTCGTTGCCAGATTGGACTAAAAGTTACTATCGCGGCCGTCGTTGCCACATTGAATTATAGCACGGCGCGAAGCGGCAGGGTTGCTTTGCACAGCGACAGACTGTCTTATCGTTACACTGCCCCCCACTTAGACTTGTTCGTCCCGAACAAGTGCCGAGGCTCCGCTGTGATGAGGCGCCAGACGCTCCAAATGGACTACCTTCAGCTTAGCGCCTCTATTGCTGCAACGTTGAATCCGGTATACCACGTCGTTAATCCTAGTCACGACTTCGTACGGTCCTTCCCATGACGCTTGAAATTTTAGAGACAAACCTTTCCTCCGCTGCGGGTTGTAGAGCATTACCAAATCGCCTTTTTGGAACCCTGCTGAGTTGGCCCGTAGATCGTATCTGGCTTTCGCCTTATCGCTGACCAGTTTGGTGCGGCCCCTTATAAACTGGTGAATTTCCTCCAGTTCCGCCCGCTTGACCACGTAGTCCGTCTTAGCGCCTCCCGTTGTGCTGACTACCCCCAACTTCAAGTCAGCGGGTAACCGCAACTCTGTGCCGAACACTGCTCGGGCTGGAGTAAGTGATGTCGTGTCGTGCGGGGCTGACCTATACGCCATCAGGAACAGGGGGATATGCGTGTCCCAATCCTTTTGATTCCTGCCTACCACTTTCCGCAGGTATTCCTCCAGTGTCAAAGGCGTGGTACGAGTTTTCTTTATCCCCAGTAGCTCACACACTTCCTTGAATACCGCAGACTCGAAATTCCGGCCTTGATCTGAGTGTAACTCCAACGGAACTCCGAACCTGGCTACCCAGTTGTTTACCAGCTTTTCCGAGATCGTAGTGGCCTCCTGGTTAGGAATAGGGTACACTTCGGGCCATTTGCTGAAGTAATCCATTACCACCAGCACATATTTGTTGCCTTGAGTGCTAGTTGGGAATGGGCCGGCGACGTCCATAGCAATCCGTTCAAAGGGCGCTCCCACGTTGTACTGCTGCATGCGGCCTCGAGATTTTCTTGTCGGCCCTTTCGCGGCTGAACATCGGTCGCAGCTCTTAATCCACTCGGCTACAGACTCCTGACATCCTACCCAGTAGAATCGTCTTTTTATTTTGGCGACGGTTTTGGTGATGCCCAGGTGCCCTCAACTGGAGTCGTTATGGTATGCCTCGATGACCTCGTTGATTCTGCATTTCGGCACTACCATTAGGGAGTTGCTGGTCCGACCATCCGCGCTCTCCCATTCGCGGTACAGGCAGCCTTCTTTTAGCCGCAGACTTTTCCACTGTGCGCAGTAACCCTTAGCGATCGGGCTTTCACCGGCCATCTCCTGCCAGTCTGGACGTGCGCCTTGCTCTTTGCCTTCGACGATTTTCGCAAGATCCGCATCCTCAGGCTGGTCTTTTTGTAGCCTCTCCGCAGACCACTCTTCCTCTGGCATGACGCTGACCAACCGGACGTCCACTATCTGTTCTTTGCTTTCGGCTCGCGAGCATTGCCTGCATTCGACTTTGCACGGACGGCGGGACAAGGCATCGGCATTTCCATGGCTACTGCCCTTGCGATGCTCTATCGTGTAGTCGTAGCTCTGCAGTCGCTCGATCCACCGCGCCAATTGCCCTTCAGGATCTTTAAAGTTCAGGAGCCATCTCAATGCCGCATGATCTGTGCGCAGGCGAAACCTTTGTCCATACAGATATTTGTGGAAGTGTTTTACGCAGTCCAATACCGCCAGCAGTTCTCTCCGTGTCACACAGTAATTGCGTTCCGGTTTCGATAGAACCCTACTGTAGTACGCTATCACTTGTTCCTGGCCGTCAGCACAAACATCTCCCCAGGCACGGGGAAGGCCAGAATTGGAGCACTGCACAGTGTTTCCTTCAGACGTGCAAAAGCCTGTTCCTGCTCCTCGTTCCACTCGAAAGCTTGGCTCTTTTTCGTCAGTTTGTGCAGGCTGCTGGCTATGTTCGCGAATCCCTGAACAAATCGGCGGTAGTATGTGCACAGGCCCAGGAAACTGCGGAGTTCGTGTAGATTGCGTGGCCGGGGCCACTCCTTCACTGCCGTGATTTTGCCTTCATCCGTATGTACTCCGCGGGCGGAAACCGTATGACCCAGATACTTGACCTCCTTTTGGAACAGCGAGCACTTCTTTGGGTTGAGTTTAAGCCCAGCTTTTTGTATCCGCTCAAATACCTCCTTTAGCTTTCCCAGGTGGTCTTCGAAGCTTGTACCCATTACGATTATGTCGTCGAAGTACACCAGACACGTCCGCCAATGCAGCCCTTTTAGCACGCGAGTTATGGCAACGGACACCCTAGCCACCAACGAACCGACTCGTTGCACTGAGATGCAACCTAATGGCAACGAGTCGGTACGTGAAGGAATGCACAGAGTCAGCATATTTTAGATATATGACTCTGTGCACTTGCGATGCTGCTGGATGCAAGAAGATCGGTGCAAAACTGCAGCAGCATCGCAAGTCAGTCGAGATTGGCATTCCAACAGAGACGGTTGCTCAAATAATAAATAAATAAAGTCATTGTTATTTAGAAAACAAAAAACAAAACCAACTTTTATTTAATTTCCATAACTGGCGCAGTCGCGGAACGAGCTAACGCATTAATGAACTTAATTTCGCATTCTTGAAGTTATACAAAACGAAAAAAAAAAAGAAGCGAAAAAAATAATACAATTTTATATAATGTATCGGGTGTAGCCGTATGTGAAAACTGTATTCTCGTACTCGTACTATGAAACGGAAAGACTTTGTTGAAATTCATTGATATTCCTGAAAAAAAAAACATTGTATTAAAAACAAAAAGCCTGAGCATATAAACGACGGAAACAACAATCAACGCAACACTTGTTCAATTTCAATACTGCTGCAATGCTTTTTGCATTATTAAATTATACAAAATAAATACATTACAACTGTGATCAATACGGAGAGAAAGTGTGGTAAAGCAAAAAGAATCGCCAAATAGGAAAGAATCACGACGAGTGGAAGTGCGAGCAGAAACCTAGTGGAGGGCAGAAAAATTGGAAGCTGAAGAAGCAGGACAGGAGCAGACGACAGTGCAGTAAAACGAGGGCGACGACGATCCAGACGACGAAGATCACGACAGCAAACAGCGAGGGGAAGCCAAACGCCGAGAAAAACGTAAATACTGGCAAACAATTTATACGGTAAATAATAAAAAACTAAATAAATAGATTAAATAAGTTTGTAACGATAAAAGAAATACAATAAATAAATAATAAAGTGAGCTAATAATTAAGTGGGTTAGATTAAAATTAAAATAAAGAAAGATGCCTCAAAATAGTACAACCGAAATGGAACGTTGCCTGGTAGCAATAACGCAACTACTCCAACAAAACGCTACACAGCAGACGAGAAGCCTTAGGCAAACAGTAGAAAAAGACATCAAATACTTACAACCATTCGAAGGCAACGCAAGAAAACTACCAGCGTTCTTAGAAACAGTTGACAGAATACTGACCGACTACGTAGGACAACGACAACTAGTTTTCAAAATAATTTATGACTTAAAAATCTTAGGATCGGCCAAAAATCTTTTGGCAGTAAACCCTCCTGAAAATTGGGAGACATGTAAAGTTAAATTAAAACAGCACTTCAGGCCAACAAAAGACCAAATGACCCTGACGAACGACATAATGAACCTAAGAGTGGGAAGCATCAGCGAGCTAAGTAGGAAAACAAAAGAAATTATCGATAACATTACCGAATATAGCGCTCTAAGCGAACAAGGTGAGGTAATGAAAGAAATATTTTCGGGTATGCTTATCCAAAGGATAAAGCAAATAGCAGCTGGGACCTTCGCCTATATGGTTCGAAATATAGCGACATGGACAGACATGAGCAACGCAATATACAGTTTCATAGGGCTGGATGAAGGGAATTTAAATCCTATGCTTTTAACAAGAGCCAGAAACCAAAATAATTACAGAACCCACAACAATTCAGAACGAAACAACTATAGGAGACAAAACGCTAACGAGCAAAATAACGATCGTTCCCAAGGTAATTCAGGACAACGCAACTGTAACAATTATCATTCACAAAATAATTCGGGACGATACCCCCACAGAAATACAAACTTTTCAGGGCAAAATACTTATCACCCAAATAAACCCCAAAGACAACCAGATTATCGGCCTGGAAATTCAGGGCAATATTACAATCAAAACAATGCATCAAATCAATGTCGTAATAATACCGGTTATGGTAATTCCGGTAGACAAAATATACAGAACGGCACTCACCAAACAAGACGCTCAAATGGCCCAGTACCCATGGAGGTCGATGCTATGAGCAGAACAGAAGAAGCAAATAACAACGAGGAATTTTTTACGAATTAGCCTCGGAAAATCAAAATAAAATTTTAATCTCGCTCACTATTTTTGATAAGAAATGGCGTGTACTAGTAGATCCGGGCTCTACTATAAGTATAATGAAAAAAGCAAGCTTTCAAAAGTATAATTTACCGGTTCTAGAAATAAATAACACAATAATCAGTACACTGAATGGGGAAATAAGAGCGCCAAATGAAAAAGTTAAGACACCTTGCCCGTTAGAATTCCAATATCCCCAAAATGCCAGAATGCGATGGCTAAAACTAGACTTCGAAAAACCATATGACCTTCTATTAGGAAACGACTTTATTTTAAAAAATATAAAAATAATTGACATTGAAAATAAGGAAATGGAACTACACAATGGTGTTAGGATTCCATTTCATACAAAAACAGTAGAAGAACAGATTTACTCATTAGAGACATGTAAAATTCAAAATATTCAACTCGATCATCTCAAATCAGATGAAAGACAAGGGGTTGAAAAATTGTTGAAAAAATACGAAAAACTAATATATAAAGAAGGGGACCTACTAACAAATACGCAAACAGTGGTTCATGAAATAAAAACTACTACAGATCAGCAAATTAACTCAAGATTATATAGGCTACCACAAAAACATGAAGAAGAAGCTACGAAACAAATTCAAGAACTAGAAAGTCAAGGCATAATAAGAAAAAGTAGGAGCAAGTATAGCTCACCTATTATAATAGTGCCAAAGAAAACCGATAATTCAGGAAATAAAAAATTTCGCTTGGTGGTCAACTACAGGAGACTTAACCAAATTACTGTTGACGATAAATACCCGTTGCCGAACATAGATGGAATCTTAGACAAGCTAGGAAAAGCACAGTACTTTAGCACCCTAGACTTGGCTAAAGGTTACCATCAAATTCTCATGGCAAAAAGGGATATCGAAAAAACAGCATTTGTTACTCCGGCAGGTCTATACGAGTATGTTAGAATGCCTTTCGGGTTAAAAAATGCCCCAGCCACTTTTCAGAGATTCATGAATGAGATTCTAAGAGAATATATAAATAAAATCTGTGTCGTATACTTAGACGACATATTAATTTTTTCGACATCATTACAAGAACACATGATTTCGCTGCAAAAAATCTTCGATAGACTACAAGAACATAACTTAAAACTTCAAGTGGATAAATGTAGCTTTCTAAAAAAAGAAACTGAGTTCCTAGGCCATATATTGACCAAGGAGGGCATTAAGCCCAATCCAAACAAAATTGTGACCATTCAAGAATTAGCAATTCCAAAAACTGAGAAACAACTAAAAGGATTTTTGGGAGCAACAGGATATTACAGAAAGTTCATAAAGGACTATTCGAGGATCGCTTATCCAATGATAAAGTATCTAAAAAAGGGCTGTAAGATAAATATAAATGATCCCCAATATGTTGCAAGTTTCGAAAATTTAAAATCTTTGATTGCCTCCCATCCAATTTTGAAATTCCCAGAATATGACAAAGAGTTCACAATTACAACTGACGCTAGTGACTAGGCAATTGGAGCTGTGTTATCTCAGCAAGGTCATCCAGTATGCTATATATCCAGAACACTTAACGATCATGAACAAAAATACGCCACTACGGACAAAGAATTTCTCTCAATTATATATGCAGTCACCTATTTTAGGCCCTATATACATGGGAACAAATTTAAAATCATCACGGACCATTGTCCAATTATGTAAGGGAGAGGGCTGGGTTGTGAACCAGGCTGGGGTGTGAACCATTGCCGTTTTTTCTTTCCCTAATTGGCATATCGCCAATCTTTCAAGTGCCATTTTGTCTTATGATATGACTCTGCTTTTGTGGTTACACCGAAGTACAAACACGTATTGCTTGTGGCAGCAATCGACTTTGAAAGACATCGTGTTTGAAAATCGACTGCGAAAACTTGTTGCCTTTTTTTTAAAGTGCTATATTAGTGACTGAGCTTATTGCAAAAAGTCTGTGTAATACATGTTTATTTAGTGTTTTGATTCTATTTTACGATGCAATATTTGTTTATGTCGAATTATGATTGGAAGTGTCGTTTATTTTAAAGTTTCCAAAATGGCGTCGTGGTTGGGCTGTGAACCACTGATGTGGCTGGGTTATGAACCACCTGTTTTTCGTACTACATTTGTTCTAACACTGTCAAATATGGACGGATATATAAAAATAAAGTCATTTTATATAATTTCACTCGATTTCGTTGTGTTCACTTGAAGTGAGCCAATACGAGAACACGTTCGTATTTCACATGCAAACATTCCGACACAGATTAGGATGAAAATTTAAAAAATTGAGCAGTTTCATTCATTGCGATTTTTTGGCCTAAGAGGCGTTATTATAACTTTTTTTCACCTCTTGAAGCTTCCTGATTAAATAAATTCTCAATGTACTTAAAAATTATGGGTGTTTTCTTCGTATTTTCCGACTTTAATAGGGATTTTCCAGATGGTTCACAACCCAGCCACTTTTTTGAAAAAGCGAAAAATCACGTTCTTAGAAAATTGGACGTAGAGAGTTAAATTTCAATCAAAACGGTAATCTGCCTTCATAACAAAGTTGCGTTATATATTCCCCTTTCCAACGGTATCTTCGATTTTGCGATATCTTTATTCTGTGAAAAGTTAGAGCCAAAAAACAAAACCCCTGTTCACAACCCAGCCCTCTCCCTTACTTAAATAACAAATACAAAGGGAAGGATTTCTCCCAACGCCATCAAAGGTGGCTTTTAAAATTGCAGGAGTATAATTATGAAATCGAATATCTGCGTGGAAAAAATAACGTAATAGCAGATTTCCTAAGCCGCATCGAGAATTCGCCGAAAATAAACGAAAATAACGATAAAGAATCGAACTTGAACATGTCCGATACAATTCACTCTGCGAGGAAGAATTATTAGAACACTTTGCTATAAAAGAAGAAATAGTAAACAAGTATAAACTTCAAATCATACTAACCTACAGTCCCCAAGCTGAAATTCAAACTATACATAATAGAAAAATAATACAAATTAATCCAATGGAAAATGAAAATAATATCAAAGCAATTTTACAAAGGCACATTAAAGGAGGCAAAGTTGGAATTTTCTCAGAAACCACCGAATCAGACTATCACAAAATTCAACTTTTACTAATATCTATGTTTTCTTGCAATAGTAAACTACAATTTATAAAGTGTACGAAGAGAGCATCGGACATACTACAAGAAGAAGAGTTACATAAACAAATCTCACTCTATCACAATAACGAATCGCTGCATAGTGGAATAAATGAGACCTACAATACACTTAAAGATAAAATATTTTATCCAAAACTAAAAGAGCACATACAACTGATAATTAGTAACTGCCAAAAATGCCAACAGATTAAATATGATAGGAAACCAATCAGACCAAAATTTCAGCTAACCGAAACACCCACCGACAAAAATGAAGTAATTCACATCGACATTTTTCATTTTAAGAAACAGTCGTTTGTCACAGTGATTGACAAGCTAACAAAATTTGCAGTCGGGTACAACATAACAGATAGAAACTGGAGAACAAAGAAATCTATAATAATAGAACATTTCGCAAAATTCGGGAAACCAAAAAAAAAATAATCATGGACAACGAATTCAGAGCCGAGCAGTTGATACAGTTCTTAAATACAGAAGGAGTAGAAGTATACCTAACCACACCAAACAGTCACACAGGCAACGCAGACGTTTAGAGGCTACACTCAACCCTGTTAGAAAAACTAACAGGAATTGAGGATCCAACCCTCTCAACAGAAATGAGGATACAGATCGTTATAGGTAACTATAATGATCGCTATCACTCAACCATAAAATGTTCACCTAAAATCGCAAAAGACAGTATCGATCCAACCATCTTAAAAGACAGGATAGACCGGACAAAACAACATATAATAAGCCAAAGAAATAGAAACAGGGAAGACTACGAAGAACAAAGATCAACGGGGCCAATAAAAAACTATAAGAGAGTACGGCATAAAGACCAACCTTATTTCCGAATTAACCCCCTACAAAACTACATGGACGTTTGGCAAACATAAAGAGGCCATTTAAATTCGATAGAGTTGAGAAGTTAAATAATGAAGAGGAAGATGATAGGATTAGTATAATAGCACATAATGGGGATACATAATAAAAAAAAAATAAAAAAAAATAAAAAAAAAACCATTTTGTTTGTCCCTCCAACTAACAGTCCAACGTCAACATACTTTCAGGCCATGTGGATAATAATGTTTTTGGTGACCGCAATGAAACTGGTCACAGCGTTCTTGCAAGTATCGCCGATAGCTGAAGAGGCAGGGTACACCATGATCCAACTCAACGAAGTAGAAATTGTCAACGAAGTAAATACAATATTGCATATCATACACCCAAAAGAGTTAACAGCTTTAGTCGAAGAAATTCAGGAGAATATAAGACAGACAGAAATAGGTAACAAAGGGTTTCTTTTTAATGAAATTAAAATAATCAAAGCAAAAATTAAATCCATTACACCCAAGCAAGAGGGAAGAAAGAAAAGAGGTTTGATTAATTTGGGAGGCACGATGTACAAATGGCTTTTCGGGGTTATGGATGATGAAGACCGACAGGACATAATTAGTCACTTAGAAGTAATAGAGAAAAACACTCACAACGCCATAACAAACGTAAATAAACAAATCGTCATAAACAAGCACTTTAATAATTCTATTAACCTAATGAAAACCATAATAGAAAAGGACAGGGATACAATTTTAAGAGGACTGAAATACAGAAGGAAGATAAAGAATTAGCAAAATTAGTTTTATACAATGACCAAATGAACAAACTAAGGCATATTGAAAAAAAAATTGACGAAATTCAAGATAACATAGCTGCCGCTAAAAATAATTTAGTACATCCGGGAATGTTAACAAAAGAAGAAATAGATGGTTTCGAAATAGATTTTTATAAATTAAAATTGGCCAAAGTAGGAGTCGTGACATTTAAGAATGAAGCAATAATATTCGCAATACAAATCCCAAAAAGTTTTTTAAAAAAATATGTAAAATTAATTACACCACTGCCAAATAAGGAAAATTTGCAAATAGATCAAGAAGATGAATTAATTGTAACAATAAATAAGGAACATTTCGAATATAAAGAAAATACTGTATTAAAAAAATTAAAGCTAAGTAAGAATTGTATCTTTTCTAACGATTGTGAATTTAAGTACAATAATAAAACAGCAATTCAAGAAATAGGTGATGACACCTTATTAATAAGGAATGCCCATAATGAAAGTCTCATACAGAATTGCGATGAAAGGCACTTCATACTGCAAAATAATTATATTATAAACTTCGCAAATTGTAAAATACAAATTAAACAAGAAAACTTTAGTAACAACAAAACAGAATTTATTGACAAACTTGTACATCCTGTGAAAATGCTTAACCAATCTTATGAATCAAAAGTAAGTTTTGATAATATTGTATTAAATAATTTTGAAAACCTAAAAGAAATCACAGAATTAAGGTATCATAAAAATGTTTCCTATGGTATAAATATTACCCTACTAATAATAGTGTTGATAGCAATAGTTATAGTTGTAATAGTATTAAGAAAAAAATCTGTAAAAATCAAAATCCTAAATAAAAGAACTCAGGAGAGTTCTCAGAGTGGCCCTAGGGGAGTTATGGCAACGGACATCCTAGCCACCAACGAACCGACTCGTTGCACTGAGATGCAACCTAATGGCAACGAGTCGGTACGTGAAGGAATGCACAGAGTCAGCATATTTTAGATATATGACTCTGTGCACTTGCGATGCTGCTGGATGCAAGAAGATCGGTGCAAAACTGCAGCAGCATCGCAAGTCAGTCGAGATTGGCATTCCAACAGAGACGGTTGCTCAAATAATAAATAAATAAAGTCATTGTTATTTAGAAAACAAAAAACAAAACCAACTTTTATTTAATTTCCATAACTCGCGTTCCATTAGCGAACGAAATGCAATGCTATTGTCACCGGTGTCTTTGCGCCGTATGCAAAACAAACGCTCAAAAACGAATTAAAACAGTGCAACTATGTATCAATTTACACCGACTCCTCGAACCACGGACACGTTAAACTGTTCCCTATCCTCGTCCAATATTTCTTGACCAGATTCGGTGTACGTGTCAAAGTGTTGAAGATTTCATCTGAACCTGGTGAAACATCGTTGATAATATCCGACCTTATCAGATCTGTTGCACGGGAATTTGACCTGGAAAAGAAAGTCATCGCATTCTGTGGCGATAATGCCAAAGTAAACTTTGGCGGAATTACTCGCGGTGGCGAAAACAACGTATACCGCAGATTGCGAGAGTCATTTCCACATTTACTTGGCATCGACTGTACTGCTCATATCGCACACAACGCATTAAAAAAAGCATGCACTTGCTTACGACGTCGAACACATTGTCGTAAAGAGTAACTCGCATTTTTATCTGTACACCGTTAGAACCGAAGCATTGAAAGCATTTTGCGATGAAGCGGACCTTCAATACCAGAAGCTGTTGGGCTACGCAAAAACAAGATTTCTTGCTCTCGGACCAGCCATCAAGCGCATTTTGCAACTTTTCGATGCACTGAAAATGTAGTTCGTTGCACTACCGAAAGGGGAAAGGATTCTGCAGGAATTCCTTCAGAATCCAGAATCAAAATTCTGGTTACTTTTACACTGTTTAAACTTTCTTGTAATTTCAATTTAGTTTTATCAGTTCTCATCTATTATATTAGGCCGAATTATTTGCGGAAATGGTTTTAAAAATTGAAGGCGATTGAAGTCATGAAATATTTGAAGGAGCTTGGGGATGCAATGAAACGCCGTAAAAGGGACGAATTTTTAACACCAGCAGCTGCAGAGGCGAAGCAAAAACTTATTGAATCTGAATGTGATTTAGATTTGATCACTGTCACATGCAACGAATTTTTTAGTAATTTCTTTTTCTATTTTGTCTTCACAATATGGTTGAATACAAGTAAAATTTTATTTTCAGCCGACGCTTGTACTTATATGAATTCTTGGACGGAGCCATTACAGCAGCTGAAGATATTTGAGTGGGCAATGTTGATGAGGACTCCAACATGGGAGGATGTTAAAGTGGTGATGTTAAAATTGGATGGGCTCAACTTGTACGACGCAAAACAAACAGCAGCGAAATTGCACGCACAATATGGATACATTGAAAATTACTGCAGTGATGATAAAATTAAACAGTGGAGAAATGACAATGTCTGCATTCCGGATCGATGGACAGAAATATTCAATCATTTGTATGCTGAAAACTGCGACTACACCGAGATAGCCAGTTTGATTGAGTATATTTTGTGTTTGCCAGGGACGAGTGCTTCAGTTGAGAGAGTGTTTTCTGCCGTCAATAAATCTTGGACGGAAGAAAAGTCCCGACTAAAACTCGACACTCTGAAAGCTATGCTTATGGTGAAATGCAACCTGACATATTCAAGTGTAGAGTTCTACCACTTTTTGAAAACGAAATCTGATTTACTCCGCCGAATTGCTAAAAAGGGGAAATATTCCACCATATATGATGCCAATGCGTCTGCGATTGAGTTTGAAGACGATAATGAGGACAACGACAACGATGAAGTTGTAGCAATGCTAGTTGATATCGATAAATAAAATATGTTTTGTTTTTCAGAAAATTTTTACATTTTGTATTTCCCGCGAAATCGTCAAACCTAGTGGGTTTATCCTTCTTTTCAGCCAAAAAGAGATGGCATGGTTAGGCATGACACATTTTTTATGACCCAAAATTTACGTAGTACTGTAAGTCGCACATCAATGAAACTTGGTACGAACTTTCCACTTAGAAGCACAATTCGACTAGAAGAAAGGTGTGATCATTGGACAAGGGGGCGTGGTACCGCCTCCATTTTAAGATACATAGATTGTTTGTCCTGACTGACTGACTGATTAATTGATTGATTTATCATCGCCCAGCCCAAACCACTGAAGCAACAAACATGAATTTTAGACTGTAGGTACATCTTGAAGAATGAACCTCCGCTAAGACGGGACTTTTTTGAAATTCGGGGTCTACAGGGGCAAACATGTGTTAAGGTGTTGTATGAAGAAACGTGATTTAATAGACATACTGATTTCAAACTTCCTGAAAATACTCTAAATCCAAAATAATTTGACACGTAATTTTTAGAAAATCAAAATTTCACATTTATGGAAATGGGTCTATTGACTTCAAAAATAAAAATTAGACAGGTGTTTCTCATTATTTTCAAAATCGAAATCTAATTGGATCGACGGCGAGTTAAAAGTATGTATGGAGCAAGAAATTTTGTTGAGCCTTTTGACTTCAAACTTGGTGAGAGTATTTCAAATGTGAAATAACTCGATACGTGTTTTTCCTTTTTCCGAATGTTAAAATCAGACGGAGTCACGTTTGAAAATCAAAATCTAACGAGGTGAACAATGGGTTAACAGTTTGTATGGAGAAACAAGATTTATTGGACCTTTTGACTTCAAAATTAGCAATAGGGAAATAATCAAACCGTGCTTTTCAGTTTTTTGAAAATCGAAATCAACCGTGGTAAACCAAGGGTTATAAACTTGTTTAGAGTAAATGTGAAAACACATGATTTAACACTAGGATGAGCGACTAGTTTGTAGGCGCTAAGTGGAGCAACTGGGCCTGGCGAGGCCCGTAAGCGTAATCAGCTATTCCTACGATTTTCGCCCAGTTAGGCGTGGCATAGACAGCTGATACTTGGCACACGTACTCTATGATAGTATAGCTATATGTCGATGTCATTATTTGGGGGGATTTCTTAAGAGGGTGGGGGGTTGAGGTGTCCTAAAAAGTAAAACTGCTATTTGTATATGGCACAACATTTAATTAATTATTTTATTCATTAAATTCAAATCAACAAAAAAAGATACAGTTTATCTGCAGCACAGCTATGGCATAAAAATAGTTTATTTACACAGCCGTGTTCAAGGCCCATGAAATTTTTACATGTTTTCGTAAATATATGAAAAATGTACCTAAAATGTACGTAAGCCGTTAAACAAAAATTATTCAAACACGAGCAGCCATGTTTGGTGACTCTATTACAATTAATATGTGCAGTGGCGCACGCAAGGGGGATTATAAAACCCTTTATTTTATCTGTTTGTTACAAAAACTGTGGCTGGAAAATGTTCTTTCAAATAATGTGGCAAATGGCAATTGTAGAAACTGTCCGTCCCAATAAACGGTTTGTCCCAGAGGAGTTCAAAAAGTCGACGAATCGTAAACTGGAGGAAACATTGTTTGGCTATTACAACGAGCAAGTTTAATTGTGCTCATATGTGCCAAAAAAAATAAGGCAGTAATTTTGCTGTCAACACAGCATTATGTATCCAAAGTTGACAATGCCAATAAAAGAAGCCTTATCAAATTTTGGATTACAACGAAAATAAAGCAGGTGTCGATACTATGGACCAGATGCTCAGTAGCTACTCGCAAGCGTGGCACAAACCGTTGGCCACTTTCCATGTTTTATAACATATTAGATATTGCTGGCCTGGCATCCTTTATTGTTCACGATTCGTTCAAACAATCACCCAAAACGGATAAACGTCGTGAATATCTAACGCTTTTAACAACTCAGTTGGTCACTCCTCACATGGTATATAGGGCAATGAACAGTCACGTTAGCCGCTGGCCTAATATCAGTGCAGCTATGGCGAAATTTAATGTTTTTGTAAGTAATTATTAAAAAGAAACTATTATGCATTGTTAATTCTGTCTTTATTATTACAGACACAAGCTGACTACCCAGCCCCAAGCACATCCGCACGACCAGACAAAAAACAACGAAAGGACTGTGCATGGTGTAAGCCTCAACATGACAAAAAACGGCGCAAAACCTTATTCTCGTGTAACTAATGTACAAACTTCATGTGCCTTGAACACGGCTCTGTAAAACAACTATGTTTGTGACATGGCTGTGCTGCAGAATAAACTGTCTCTATTTATGTTGATTTCAATGTAATCAATAAATTAATTAATTAAATGTTGTGCCATATACAAATAGCAGTTTTACTTTTTAGGGCACCTCAACCCCCACCCTCTTAAGAAATCCCCCAAATAATTACATCGACACATAGCTATACTATCATAGAGTACGTGTGCCAAGTATCAGCTGTATATGCCACGCCTAACTGGGCGAAAATCGTAGGAATAGCTGATTACGCTTACGGGCCTCGCCAGGCCCAGTTGCTCCACTTAGCGCCTACATACATAAAGTGGTCATGTTTGTTCTACAAAATTTATGCAAATAACCTTTTGTTAGTTCCGTTTCGTTTAGGAAACATAAGCGATAGTTGGCATAAAATATTTCAGCGATCAGAGCTAAAGAAACAATTTGGCGACTACTCAAAGTCAAAATGGGCCTGGAAAAGCCCAGTTGCACATCCTAGTGTTAATAGGCCTTTTGACTCAACATTTTTTTGAAACACTTGAAATCAAAGATATACATGTTTTTTTTGTTTTTTAATTAAAACGACTTACAACTTCTGACTTACCATCTAGACATTTTTAATGAAATATGTACTGTAAACTGTCTGTATGTATTGTAAACTGAGATTTAACTTACTGTTATACGCTAGTGTTTTGTTAAATTCGTAAATGTATGTATATTCTGATATTGATCTAAGTACATAAATTATTTCCAAATAATGTTAGAATATTACGAGATGCCTTTTATTAGGCAGGTGTAATAAAAAATGGAAGTTAAAAAAAAAAAAAAAAAAAAAAATTAAAATCTGACGGGTCACAAATGGGTTAAGAATTTGTATCGAGGAAAACAAGAGAACTTGCGTGCAAAGCCGCAGGGCCCAGCTAGTTTTATATATAAAATTCTCGTGTCACAATGTTAGTAACCATACTCCCTTTACATGCATATTCAGTAGGTCTGAGAATCTGCTACTATCTATTTTTCAGGGGGCGTAGCACCACCCATACGAGCCAGATCGTAATAATGGAATATCTTCCAAATTGTATGTTGAAAAACAATTTGAAATTTTGTATCACGTCGTCCCATAGATGAGTCATTCTACTGATAAGATTTGATGGGCATTGGACAAGGGGCGTGGCAAATTTTTTGTGACCCAAATACTTTGCTGAACTATTAGTCGCTCAAAATGAAACAGTAATGAAAGAGGGCATTGAATAAGGGGCAGGTATTGAATAAGAGGGCATGGCACCACCCATATAATTTAAATCCGGTTCAAACGCAGTCCGTTTCTTTACTGAAGCTTAGCAGCAAAATTGCTTATTTGTGGGCCTCGATTGCGTTAATCAGTAGCTCCTCTTCTTCCTTTAGTTGGTTTTCTTCGTCAATTTGCATCGCCATAGATTCGCCATCTCGCGTATTTCATTATAAAATAACAACAAATGTCGTGCGAGACAAAGTTCGCTGGGTCAGCTAGTTTGCATTATAAATTTCCTTTTGATGATTGTTTCGTACAGGGACGATCTCCTGTGCGATTGAGTTGTTCGCACAGGGACGATCGTCTCTGGCCGAAGTGTCTGTCGTGCAGTGAGTAGGGATGACAAGATTAATCGAATGAATAGCGTTAATCGATTGTTTCTTTTTAAAAAGCGATTTAATCGAATCGAATTCCACGTTCCGATTAATCGAATCATTAATCGATTAGTTGCCGATTAATCGCGAAATTGCCTTCGAATCGTTTTAGCATTGCTCCCACACTCAAAACGTTTGAAAATCTTAAAATGCCTGCAAACTTGCCCATGTAACTAGGCTTGCCACCGTCCACAATAGAGGCCGGGTGGCAAGTCTACATGTAACCCTCTAGTTGTTTCTTTAATGCACACCACTGATTACAAAATTAAACCACATCACTAATTGCGAAAATTTGGCGCGTATATCAAGCGAAACAAGCGTTTCTGCACTTTGGGTAAGTTTTTATTGGTTTTTCGCTAAATTTTCTGCATATTTTTAATCTCGACAGCTTTTCGTCGCTTCTCCACTATATTTTGAATACGGCATCAGATCCCTTTGCGTCACCGGTTGCCTTTTATTCAATTAAGTGTGCATTGTAGGAGAGGTAAATTTTTTACAAACTGTATAATAATTAAAATATTATTCCTAGATACTTTTTCATTTCATTTCATTCATTTCAAGTCTACAGTAACTTACAGACTAAGCAAACAACAATAAAAGAACTTAAAAATAGAATAACAATTGGAATAAAACTTAAGAATAGAACAACAATGAGAATAACGTTATTTATAAAAGGAATTCAGACGTGATTTTAAATCTTGTTTGGAAATCGAAAGATCGAGGTTAAGAGAGCCACAAATCTTGTTGTTTTCATTAGCATTCGCCGTGCTTTCGGTGCGACATCCTGCCTATCCAAGGAAGTACACTGTTCCCGGCGTGCATTCCGTGCCATTGGTCTTATCCAGTGACGTCGCCCGTTCTCATCGCAAGCCGTTGCATCCGTGCCTCACAGGTGAAAAAAATCATTCCATTTTAAGAGTGCGACAGTAATGTTCGTTATTCCTAGTCACTTTGTCGTCACTCGCTGTGCGTTCTGCGCTTTCACCACCACTGCTCCCGGCGTGCTTTCAATGTAATTGACCCCATCAAGTGCCGTCCACCGTTTTCATCGCAAGCCGTTGCATCCTTGCATCATAGGTGAAAAAAATACATACACATAGTAATAATATAATAATTGCACTATGCGCGTATATATACTTTTTAAATCACAGATTCGTTTGAATACACGCGTTTAACAAAATGGCTCCCGTGCGCAGTGACATCTGGAAACATTTCACTAAAATTGAGAATAGCAGCTACATTTAATGCAAAATTATGCGATAAAAAGCTGAAATATTGCAACAATACTACCAACTTGATTCAGCATGTTAACTTATGACTTATCGAATCCAGTTGAAGACACTTATAATGAAATGCCGGGTACTAGCAGTAGCTTTATGGAAAGCAGCAGCCAACCTCTTATAGCGCAGGCTTTTAGTACCGTACAAAGTTTTTCATCAAGCGGAACACGACAGAAAAAAGTAACACAAAGCCTCGTGGAAATGGTAATCAGGGATAATTTGCCATTTAAGTTTGTGGAAGGTAAGCGATTTCTAAAAATCAATAAATACAAAATCATTAAAAATTATGGTAATTGTAAACTTCATGAAGGTACTGGTTTTCTTCGCTTCATGAAGCAACACTCTCCATTATACAAGGTACCAACAAGGAATACAATAAAATCCCTTATAGACGAAATGTTCGACACAGAAATTGTGAAATTCAAGGCGATTATATCAAACATTTCGCATTTATGCTTAACCACAGATATCTGGACTGATAAATGTATGTACAGCGTGATTGGAGTGACAGTTCACAGCATACATCAAAGTAAACAATTTAGTGGAACCATTGGAGTGTTCAAATTGACAGAAGCCCACACTGCTGCACACATATCTGAGATTCTTCAAAAAGCACTAAACCGATTTTCAATTGATCAAAATAAAATCATGGCTGTTGTCACTGATAATGGGGCAAATATCGTCAAAGCGATACATGACATATTTGGAAAGAAACGCCACATTCCGTGTTTTGCACACACGTTAAACCTTGTTTGTGAAAACGCTCTCAGTACACCTGAAGTAAAGGGAATTATCTCAAAGTGCAGAAACAAAATCTTGGTTTAAGCGCCATGTCAAAGCTAATGCCGATATGCGGAAGTTGCAAGATAGTGCTGGAGTGTGTGAGGGTAAAATGCTCAAATTTGTTTTAGATGTGAGTACAAGATGGAACTCTACATATTATATTGTTACGGATACTACGTCTAGTGGGCTGTTACGTATCACTGGATTGTGCAATTTGAAAATGAAACAACTTTAATTATTCCAGTGCAGCCAATTCAAAACCAACAGTCACTTTATTATTCACAGTTTCACACTTTACTGTTCGTACACTTAAGTATTTGCTTAATTACTCCGTGTGGCAACTTCACTTGTCAAAACCAGACTGACTCGCTGCGCCGCACCCGGCTGCCTTTTATACCTGTCGGGCCATCGCGCGGACCGTTCTCGCGCATTCCAGAGTGGACTAAAGGTTTCCATGATGATCGCGGCCGTCGTTGCCAGATTGGACTAAAAGTTACTATCGCGGCCGTCGTTGCCACATTGAATTATAGCACGGCGCGAAGTGGCAGGGTTGCTTTGCACAGCGACATACTGTCTTATCGTTACACTGCCCCCCCACTTAGACTTGTTCGTCCCGAACAAGTGCCGAGGCTCCGCTGTGTTGAGGCGCCAGACGCTCCAAATGGACTACCTTCAGCTTAGCGCCTCTATTGCTGCAACGTTGAATCCGGTATACCACGTCGTTAATCCTAGTCACGACTTCGTACGGTCCTTCCCATGACGCTTGAAGTTTTAGAGACAAACCTTTCCTCCGCTGCGGGTTGTAGAGCATTACCAAGCATTACTTCTTGGAACCCTGCTGAGTTGGCCCGTAGATCGTATCTGGCTTTCGCCTTATCGCTGACCAGTTTGGTGCGGCCCCTTATAAACTGGTGAATTTCCTCCAGTTCCGCCCGCTTATTGACCACGTAGTCCGTCTTAGCGCCTTCCGTTGTGCTGACTACCCCGAACTTCAAGTCAGCGGGTAACCGCAACTCTGTGCCGAACACTGCTCGGGCTGGAGTGAGTGATGTCGTGTCGTGCGGGGCTGACCTATACGCCATCAGGAACAGGGGATATGCGTGTCCCAATCCTTTTGATTCCTGCCTACCACTTTCCGCAGGTATTCCTCCAGTGTCAAAGGCGTGGTACGAGTTTTCTTTATCCCCAGTAGCTCACACACTTCCTTGAATACCGCAGACTCGAAACTCCGGCCTTGATCTGAGTGTAACTCCAACGGAACTCCGAACCTGGCTACCCAGTTGTTTACCAGCTTTTCCGAGATCGTAGTGGCCTCCTGGTTAGGAATAGGGTACACTTCGGGCCATTTGCTGAAGTAATCCATTACCACCAGCACATATTTGTTGCCTTGAGTGCTAGTTGGGAATGGGCCGGCGACGTCCATAGCAATCCGCTCAAAGGGCGCTCCCACGTTGTACTGCTGCATGCGGCCTCGAGATTTTCTTGTCGGCCCTTTCGCGGCTGAACATCGGTCGCAGCTCTTAATCCACTCGGCTACAGACTCCTGACATCCTACCCAGTAGAATCGTCTTTTTATTTTGGCGACGGTTTTGGTGATGCCCAGGTGCCCTCAACTGGAGTCGTTATGGTATGCCTCGATGACCTCGTTGATTCTGCATTTCGGCACTACCATTAGGGAGTTGCTGGTCCGACCATCCGCGCTCTCCCATTCGCGGTAAAGGCAGCCTTCTTTTAGCCGCAGACTTTTCCACTGTGCGCAGTAACCCTTAGCGATCGGGCTTTCACCGGCCATCTCCTGCCAGTCTGGACGTGCGCCTTGCTCCTTGCCTTCGACGATTTTCGCAAGATCCGCATCCTCACGCTGGTCTTTTTGTAGCCTCTCCGCAGACCACTCTTCCTCTGGCATGACGCTGACCAACCGGACGTCCACTATCTGTTCTTTGCTTTCGGCTCGCGAGCATTGCCTGCATTCGACTTTGCACGGACGGCGGGACAAGGCATCGGCATTTCCATGGCTACTGCCCTTATGATGCTCTATCGTGTAGTCGTAGCTCTGCAGTCGCTCGATCCACCGCGCCAATTGCCCTTCAGGATCTTTAAAGTTCAGGAGCCATCTCAATGCCGCATGATCTGTGCGCAGGCGAAACCTTTGTCCATACAGATATTTGTGGAAGTGTTTTACGCAGTCCAATACCGCCAGCAGTTCTCTCCGTGTCACACAGTAATTGCGTTCCGGTTTCGATAGAACCCTACTGTAGTACGCTATCACTTGTTCCTGGCCGTCTATTATCTGTGATAGCACACCGGCAATACTATTCCCGCTTGCATCTGTATCCAGCACAAACATCTCCCCAGGCACGGGGAAGGCCAGAATTGGAGCACTGCACAGTTTTTCCTTCAGACGTGCAAAAGCCTGTTCCTGCTCCTCGTTCCACTCGAAAGCTTGGCTCTTTTTCGTCAGTTTGTGCAGGCTGCTGGCTATGTTCGCGAATCCCTGAACAAATCGGCGGTAGTATGTGCACAGGCCCAGGAAACTGCGGAGTTCGTGTAGATTGCGTGGCCGGGGCCACTCCTTCACTGCCGTGATTTTGCCTTCATCCGTATGTACTCCGCGGGCGGAAACCGTATGACCCAGATACTTGACCTCCTTTTGGAACAGCGAGCACTTCTTTGGGTTGAGTTTAAGCCCAGCTTTTTGTATCCGCTCAAATACCTCCTTTCGCTTTCCCAGGTGGTCTTCGAAGCTTGTACCCATTACGATTATGTCGTCGAAGTACACCAGACACGTCCGCCAATGCAGCCCTTTTAGCACGCGTTCCATTAGCGAACGAAATGCAATGCTATTGTCACCGGTGTCTTTGCGCCGTATGCAAAACAAACGCTCAAAAACGAATTAAAACAGTGCAACTATGTATCAATTTACACCGACTCCTCGAACCACGGACACGTTAAACTGTTCCCTATCCTCGTCCGATATTTCTTGCCCAGATTCGGTGTACGTGTCAAAGTGTTGAAGATTTCATCCGAACTTGGTGAAACATCGTTGATAATATCCGACCTTATCAGATCTGTTGCACGGGAATTTGACCTGGAAAAGAAAGTCATCGCATTCTGTGGCGATAATGCCAAAGTAAACTTTGGCGGAATTACTCGCGGTGGCGAAAACAACGTATACCGCAGATTGCGAGAGTCATTTCCACATTTACTTGGCATCGGCTGTACTGCTCATATCGCACACAACGCATTGAAAAAAGCATGCACTTGCTTACGACGTCGAACATATTGTCGTAAAGAGTAACTCGCATTTTTATCTGTACACCGTTAGAACCGAAGCATTGAAAGCATTTTGCGATGAAGCGGACCTTCAATACCAGAAGCTGTTGGGCTACGCAAAAACAAGATTTCTTGCTCTCGGACCAGCCATCAAGCGCATTTTGCAACTTTTCGATGCACTGAAAATGTAGTTCGTTGCACTACCGAAAGGGGAAAGGATTCTGCAGGAATTCCTTCAGAATCCAGAATCAAAATTCTGGTTACTTTTACACTGTTTAAACTTTCTTGTAATTTCAATTTAGTTTTATCAGTTCTCATCTATTATATTAGGCCGAATTATTTGCGGAAATGGTTTTAAAAATTGAAGGCGATTGAAGTCATGAAATATTTGAACGAGCTTGGGGATGCAATGAAACGCCGTAAAAGGGACGAATTTTTAACACCAGCAGCTGCAGAGGCGAAGCAAAAACTTATTGAATCTGAATGTGATTTAGATTTGATCACTGTCACATGCAACGAATTTTTTAGTAATTTCTTTTTCTATTTTGTCTTCACAATATGGTTGAATACAAGTAAAATTTTATTTTCAGCCGACGCTTGTACTTATATGAATTCTTGGACGGAGCCATTACAGCAGCTGAAGATATTTGAGTGGGCAATGTTGATGAGGACTCCAACATGGGAGGATGTTAAAGTGGTGATGTTAAAATTGGATGGGCTCAACTTGTACGACGCAAAACAAACAGCAGCGAAATTGCACGCACAATATGGATACATTGAAAATTACTGCAGTGATGATAAAATTAAACAGTGGAGAAATGACAATGTCTGCATTCCGGATCGATGGACAGAAATATTCAATCATTTGTATGCTGAAAACTGCGACTACACCGAGATAGCCAGTTTGATTGAGTATATTTTGTGTTTGCCAGGGACGAGTGCTTCAGTTGAGAGAGTGTTTTCTGCCGTCAATAAATCTTGGACGGAAGAAAAGTCCCGACTAAAACTCGACACTCTGAAAGCTATGCTTATGGTGAAATGCAACCTGACATATTCAAGTGTAGAGTTCTACCACTTTTTGAAAACGAAATCTGATTTACTCCGCCGAATTGCTAAAAAGGGGAAATATTCCACCATATGTGATGCCAATGCGTCTGCGATTGAGTTTGAAGACGATGATGAGGACAACGACAACGATGAAGTTGTAGCAATGCTAGTTGATATCGATAAATAAAATATGTTTTGTTTTTCAGAAAATTTTTACATTTTGTATTTCCCGCGAAATCGTCAAACCTAGTGGGTTTATCCTTCTTTTCAGCCAAAAAGAGATGGCATGGTTAGGCATGACACATTTTTTATGACCCAAAATTTACGTAGTACTGTAAGTCGCACATCAATGAAACTTGGTACGAACTTTCCACTTAGAAGCACAATTCGACTAGAAGAAAGGTGTGATCATTGGACAAGGGGGCGTGGTACCGCCTCCATTTTAAGATACATAGATTGTTTGTCCTGACTGACTGACTGATTAATTGATTGATTTATCATCGCCCAGCCCAAACCACTGAAGCAACAAACATGAATTTTAGACTGTAGGTACATCTTGAAGAATGAACCTCCGCTAAGACGGGACTTTTTTGAAATTCGGGGTCTACAGGGGCAAACATGTGTTAAGGTGTTGTATGAAGAAACGTGATTTAATAGACATACTGATTTCAAACTTCCTGAAAATACTCTAAATCCAAAATAATTTGACACGTAATTTTTAGAAAATCAAAATTTCACATTTATGGAAATGGGTCTATTGACTTCAAAAATAAAAATTAGACAGGTGTTTCTCATTATTTTCAAAATCGAAATCTAATTGGATCGACGGCGAGTTAAAAGTATGTATGGAGCAAGAAATTTTGTTGAGCCTTTTGACTTCAAACTTGGTGAGAGTATTTCAAATGTGAAATAACTCGATACGTGTTTTTCCTTTTTCCGAATGTTAAAATCAGACGGAGTCACGTTTGAAAATCAAAATCTAACGAGGTGAACAATGGGTTAACAGTTTGTATGGAGAAACAAGATTTATTGGACCTTTTGACTTCAAAATTAGCAATAGGGAAATAATCAAACCGTGCTTTTCAGTTTTTTGAAAATCGAAATCAACCGTGGTAAACCAAGGGTTATAAACTTGTTTAGAGTAAATGTGAAAACACATGATTTAATAGGCCTTTTGACTCAACATTTTTTTGAAACACTTGAAATCAAAGATATACATGTTTTTTTTGTTTTTTAATTAAAACGACTTACAACTTCTGACTTACCATCTAGACATTTTTAATGAAATATGTACTGTAAACTGTCTGTATGTATTGTAAACTGAGATTTAACTTACTGTTATACGCTAGTGTTTTGTTAAATTCGTAAATGTATGTATATTCTGATATTGATCTAAGTACATAAATTATTTCCAAATAATGTTAGAATATTACGAGATGCCTTTTATTAGGCAGGTGTAATAAAAAATGGAAGTTAAAAAAAAAAAAAAAAAAAAAAAATTAAAATCTGACGGGTCACAAATGGGTTAAGAATTTGTATCGAGGAAAACAAGAGAACTTGCGTGCAAAGCCGCAGGGCCCAGCTAGTTTTATATATAAAATTCTCGTGTCACAATGTTAGTAACCATACTCCCTTTACATGCATATTCAGTAGGTCTGAGAATCTGCTACTATCTATTTTTCAGGGGGCGTAGCACCACCCATACGAGCCAGATCGTAATAATGGAATATCTTCCAAATTGTATGTTGAAAAACAATTTGAAATTTTGTATCACGTCGTCCCATAGATGAGTCATTCTACTGATAAGATTTGATGGGCATTGGACAAGGGGCGTGGCAAATTTTTTGTGACCCAAATACTTTGCTGAACTATTAGTCGCTCAAAATGAAACAGTAATGAAAGAGGGCATTGAATAAGGGGCAGGTATTGAATAAGAGGGCATGGCACCACCCATATAATTTAAATCCGGTTCAAACGCAGTCCGTTTCTTTACTGAAGCTTAGCAGCAAAATTGCTTATTTGTGGGCCTCGATTGCGTTAATCAGTAGCTCCTCTTCTTCCTTTAGTTGGTTTTCTTCGTCAATTTGCATCGCCATAGATTCGCCATCTCGCGTATTTCATTATAAAATAACAACAAATGTCGTGCGAGACAAAGTTCGCTGGGTCAGCTAGTTTGCATTATAAATTTCCTTTTGATGATTGTTTCGTACAGGGACGATCTCCTGTGCGATTGAGTTGTTCGCACAGGGACGATCGTCTCTGGCCGAAGTGTCTGTCGTGCAGTGAGTAGGGATGACAAGATTAATCGAATGAATAGCGTTAATCGATTGTTTCTTTTTAAAAAGCGATTTAATCGAATCGAATTCCACGTTCCGATTAATCGAATCATTAATCGATTAGTTGCCGATTAATCGCGAAATTGCCTTCGAATCGTTTTAGCATTGCTCCCACACTCAAAACGTTTGAAAATCTTAAAATGCCTGCAAACTTGCCCATGTAACTAGGCTTGCCACCGTCCACAATAGAGGCCGGGTGGCAAGTCTACATGTAACCCTCTAGTTGTTTCTTTAATGCACACCACTGATTACAAAATTAAACCACATCACTAATTGCGAAAATTTGGCGCGTATATCAAGCGAAACAAGCGTTTCTGCACTTTGGGTAAGTTTTTATTGGTTTTTCGCTAAATTTTCTGCATATTTTTAATCTCGACAGCTTTTCGTCGCTTCTCCACTATATTTTGAATACGGCATCAGATCCCTTTGCGTCACCGGTTGCCTTTTATTCAATTAAGTGTGCATTGTAGGAGAGGTAAATTTGTTACAAACTGTATAATAATTAAAATATTATTCCTAGATACTTTTTCATTTCATTTCATTCATTTCAAGTCTACAGTAACTTACAGACTAAGCAAACAACAATAAAAGAACTTAAAAATAGAATAACAATTGGAATAAAACTTAAGAATAGAACAACAATGAGAATAACGTTATTTATAAAAGGAATTCAGACGTGATTTTAAATCTTGTTTGGAAATCGAAAGATCGAGGTTAAGAGAGCCACAAATCTTGTTGTTTTCATTAGCATTCGCCGTGCTTTCGGTGCGACATCCTGCCTATCCAAGGAAGTACACTGTTCCCGGCGTGCATTCCGTGCCATTGGTCTTATCCAGTGACGTCGCCCGTTCTCATCGCAAGCCGTTGCATCCGTGCCTCACAGGTGAAAAAAATCATTCCATTTTAAGAGTGCGACAGTAATGTTCGTTATTCCTAGTCACTTTGTCGTCACTCGCTGTGCGTTCTGCGCTTTCACCACCACTGCTCCCGGCGTGCTTTCAATGTAATTGACCCCATCAAGTGCCGTCCACCGTTTTCATCGCAAGCCGTTGCATCCTTGCATCATAGGTGAAAAAAATACATACACATAGTAATAATATAATAATTGCACTATGCGCGTATATATACTTTTTAAATCACAGATTCGTTTGAATACACGCGTTTAACAAAATGGCTCCCGTGCGCAGTGACATCTGGAAACATTTCACTAAAATTGAGAATAGCAGCTACATTTAATGCAAAATTATGCGATAAAAAGCTGAAATATTGCAACAATACTACCAACTTGATTCAGCATGTTAACTTATGACTTATCGAATCCAGTTGAAGACACTTATAATGAAATGCCGGGTACTAGCAGTAGCTTTATGGAAAGCAGCAGCCAACCTCTTATAGCGCAGGCTTTTAGTACCGTACAAAGTTTTTCATCAAGCGGAACACGACAGAAAAAAGTAACACAAAGCCTCGTGGAAATGGTAATCAGGGATAATTTGCCATTTAAGTTTGTGGAAGGTAAGCGATTTCTAAAAATCAATAAATACAAAATCATTAAAAATTATGGTAATTGTAAACTTCATGAAGGTACTGGTTTTCTTCGCTTCATGAAGCAACACTCTCCATTATACAAGGTACCAACAAGGAATACAATAAAATCCCTTATAGACGAAATGTTCGACACAGAAATTGTGAAATTCAAGGCGATTATATCAAACATTTCGCATTTATGCTTAACCACAGATATCTGGACTGATAAATGTATGTACAGCGTGATTGGAGTGACAGTTCACAGCATACATCAAAGTAAACAATTTAGTGGAACCATTGGAGTGTTCAAATTGACAGAAGCCCACACTGCTGCACACATATCTGAGATTCTTCAAAAAGCACTAAACCGATTTTCAATTGATCAAAATAAAATCATGGCTGTTGTCACTGATAATGGGGCAAATATCGTCAAAGCGATACATGACATATTTGGAAAGAAACGCCACATTCCGTGTTTTGCACACACGTTAAACCTTGTTTGTGAAAACGCTCTCAGTACACCTGAAGTAAAGGGAATTATCTCAAAGTGCAGAAACAAAATCTTGGTTTAAGCGCCATGTCAAAGCTAATGCCGATATGCGGAAGTTGCAAGATAGTGCTGGAGTGTGTGAGGGTAAAATGCTCAAATTTGTTTTAGATGTGAGTACAAGATGGAACTCTACATATTATATTGTTACGGATACTACGTCTAGTGGGCTGTTACGTATCACTGGATTGTGCAATTTGAAAATGAAACAACTTTAATTATTCCAGTGCAGCCAATTCAAAACCAACAGTCACTTTATTATTCACAGTTTCACACTTTACTGTTCGTACACTTAAGTATTTGCTTAATTACTCCGTGTGGCAACTTCACTTGTCAAAACCAGACTGACTCGCTGCGCCGCACCCGGCTGCCTTTTATACCTGTCGGGCCATCGCGCGGACCGTTCTCGCGCATTCCAGAGTGGACTAAAGGTTTCCATGATGATCGCGGCCGTCGTTGCCAGATTGGACTAAAAGTTACTATCGCGGCCGTCGTTGCCACATTGAATTATAGCACGGCGCGAAGTGGCAGGGTTGCTTTGCACAGCGACATACTGTCTTATCGTTACACTGCCCCCCACTTAGACTTGTTCGTCCCGAACAAGTGCCGAGGCTCCGCTGTGTTGAGGCGCCAGACGCTCCAAATGGACTACCTTCAGCTTAGCGCCTCTATTGCTGCAACGTTGAATCCGGTATACCACGTCGTTAATCCTAGTCACGACTTCGTACGGTCCTTCCCATGACGCTTGAAGTTTTAGAGACAAACCTTTCCTCCGCTGCGGGTTGTAGAGCATTACCAAGCATTACTTCTTGGAACCCTGCTGAGTTGGCCCGTAGATCGTATCTGGCTTTCGCCTTATCGCTGACCAGTTTGGTGCGGCCCCTTATAAACTGGTGAATTTCCTCCAGTTCCGCCCGCTTATTGACCACGTAGTCCGTCTTAGCGCCTTCCGTTGTGCTGACTACCCCGAACTTCAAGTCAGCGGGTAACCGCAACTCTGTGCCGAACACTGCTCGGGCTGGAGTGAGTGATGTCGTGTCGTGCGGGGCTGACCTATACGCCATCAGGAACAGGGGATATGCGTGTCCCAATCCTTTTGATTCCTGCCTACCACTTTCCGCAGGTATTCCTCCAGTGTCAAAGGCGTGGTACGAGTTTTCTTTATCCCCAGTAGCTCACACACTTCCTTGAATACCGCAGACTCGAAACTCCGGCCTTGATCTGAGTGTAACTCCAACGGAACTCCGAACCTGGCTACCCAGTTGTTTACCAGCTTTTCCGAGATCGTAGTGGCCTCCTGGTTAGGAATAGGGTACACTTCGGGCCATTTGCTGAAGTAATCCATTACCACCAGCACATATTTGTTGCCTTGAGTGCTAGTTGGGAATGGGCCGGCGACGTCCATAGCAATCCGCTCAAAGGGCGCTCCCACGTTGTACTGCTGCATGCGGCCTCGAGATTTTCTTGTCGGCCCTTTCGCGGCTGAACATCGGTCGCAGCTCTTAATCCACTCGGCTACAGACTCCTGACATCCTACCCAGTAGAATCGTCTTTTTATTTTGGCGACGGTTTTGGTGATGCCCAGGTGCCCTCAACTGGAGTCGTTATGGTATGCCTCGATGACCTCGTTGATTCTGCATTTCGGCACTACCATTAGGGAGTTGCTGGTCCGACCATCCGCGCTCTCCCATTCGCGGTAAAGGCAGCCTTCTTTTAGCCGCAGACTTTTCCACTGTGCGCAGTAACCCTTAGCGATCGGGCTTTCACCGGCCATCTCCTGCCAGTCTGGACGTGCGCCTTGCTCCTTGCCTTCGACGATTTTCGCAAGATCCGCATCCTCACGCTGGTCTTTTTGTAGCCTCTCCGCAGACCACTCTTCCTCTGGCATGACGCTGACCAACCGGACGTCCACTATCTGTTCTTTGCTTTCGGCTCGCGAGCATTGCCTGCATTCGACTTTGCACGGACGGCGGGACAAGGCATCGGCATTTCCATGGCTACTGCCCTTATGATGCTCTATCGTGTAGTCGTAGCTCTGCAGTCGCTCGATCCACCGCGCCAATTGCCCTTCAGGATCTTTAAAGTTCAGGAGCCATCTCAATGCCGCATGATCTGTGCGCAGGCGAAACCTTTGTCCATACAGATATTTGTGGAAGTGTTTTACGCAGTCCAATACCGCCAGCAGTTCTCTCCGTGTCACACAGTAATTGCGTTCCGGTTTCGATAGAACCCTACTGTAGTACGCTATCACTTGTTCCTGGCCGTCTATTATCTGTGATAGCACACCGGCAATACTATTCCCGCTTGCATCTGTATCCAGCACAAACATCTCCCCAGGCACGGGGAAGGCCAGAATTGGAGCACTGCACAGTTTTTCCTTCAGACGTGCAAAAGCCTGTTCCTGCTCCTCGTTCCACTCGAAAGCTTGGCTCTTTTTCGTCAGTTTGTGCAGGCTGCTGGCTATGTTCGCGAATCCCTGAACAAATCGGCGGTAGTATGTGCACAGGCCCAGGAAACTGCGGAGTTCGTGTAGATTGCGTGGCCGGGGCCACTCCTTCACTGCCGTGATTTTGCCTTCATCCGTATGTACTCCGCGGGCGGAAACCGTATGACCCAGATACTTGACCTCCTTTTGGAACAGCGAGCACTTCTTTGGGTTGAGTTTAAGCCCAGCTTTTTGTATCCGCTCAAATACCTCCTTTAGCTTTCCCAGGTGGTCTTCGAAGCTTGTACCCATTACGATTATGTCGTCGAAGTACACCAGACACGTCCGCCAATGCAGCCCTTTTAGCACGCGTTCCATTAGCGAACGAAATGCAATGCTATTGTCACCGGTGTCTTTGCGCCGTATGCAAAACAAACGCTCAAAAACGAATTAAAACAGTGCAACTATGTATCAATTTACACCGACTCCTCGAACCACGGACACGTTAAACTGTTCCCTATCCTCGTCCGATATTTCTTGCCCAGATTCGGTGTACGTGTCAAAGTGTTGAAGATTTCATCCGAACTTGGTGAAACATCGTTGATAATATCCGACCTTATCAGATCTGTTGCACGGGAATTTGACCTGGAAAAGAAAGTCATCGCATTCTGTGGCGATAATGCCAAAGTAAACTTTGGCGGAATTACTCGCGGTGGCGAAAACAACGTATACCGCAGATTGCGAGAGTCATTTCCACATTTACTTGGCATCGGCTGTACTGCTCATATCGCACACAACGCATTGAAAAAAGCATGCACTTGCTTACGACGTCGAACATATTGTCGTAAAGAGTAACTCGCATTTTTATCTGTACACCGTTAGAACCGAAGCATTGAAAGCATTTTGCGATGAAGCGGACCTTCAATACCAGAAGCTGTTGGGCTACGCAAAAACAAGATTTCTTGCTCTCGGACCAGCCATCAAGCGCATTTTGCAACTTTTCGATGCACTGAAAATGTAGTTCGTTGCACTACCGAAAGGGGAAAGGATTCTGCAGGAATTCCTTCAGAATCCAGAATCAAAATTCTGGTTACTTTTACACTGTTTAAACTTTCTTGTAATTTCAATTTAGTTTTATCAGTTCTCATCTATTATATTAGGCCGAATTATTTGCGGAAATGGTTTTAAAAATTGAAGGCGATTGAAGTCATGAAATATTTGAACGAGCTTGGGGATGCAATGAAACGCCGTAAAAGGGACGAATTTTTAACACCAGCAGCTGCAGAGGCGAAGCAAAAACTTATTGAATCTGAATGTGATTTAGATTTGATCACTGTCACATGCAACGAATTTTTTAGTAATTTCTTTTTCTATTTTGCCTTCACAATATGGTTGAATACAAGTAAAATTTTATTTTCAGCCGACGCTTGTACTTATATGAATTCTTGGACGGAGCCATTACAGCAGCTGAAGATATTTGAGTGGGCAATGTTGATGAGGACTCCAACATGGGAGGATGTTAAAGTGGTGATGTTAAAATTGGATGGGCTCAACTTGTACGACGCAAAACAAACAGCAGCGAAATTGCACGCACAATATGGATACATTGAAAATTACTGCAGTGATGATAAAATTAAACAGTGGAGAAATGACAATGTCTGCATTCCGGATCGATGGACAGAAATATTCAATCATTTGTATGCTGAAAACTGCGACTACACCGAGATAGCCAGTTTGATTGAGTATATTTTGTGTTTGCCAGGGACGAGTGCTTCAGTTGAGAGAGTGTTTTCTGCCGTCAATAAATCTTGGACGGAAGAAAAGTCCCGACTAAAACTCGACACTCTGAAAGCTATGCTTATGGTGAAATGCAACCTGACATATTCAAGTGTAGAGTTCTACCACTTTTTGAAAACGAAATCTGATTTACTCCGCCGAATTGCTAAAAAGGGGAAATATTCCACCATATGTGATGCCAATGCGTCTGCGATTGAGTTTGAAGACGATGATGAGGACAACGACAACGATGAAGTTGTAGCAATGCTAGTTGATATCGATAAATAAAATATGTTTTGTTTTTCAGAAAATTTTTACATTTTGTATTTCCCGCGAAATCGTCAAACCTAGTGGGTTTATCCTTCTTTTCAGCCAAAAAGAGATGGCATGGTTAGGCATGACACATTTTTTATGACCCAAAATTTACGTAGTACTGTAAGTCGCACATCAATGAAACTTGGTACGAACTTTCCACTTAGAAGCACAATTCGACTAGAAGAAAGGTGTGATCATTGGACAAGGGGGCGTGGTACCGCCTCCATTTTAAGATACATAGATTGTTTGTCCTGACTGACTGACTGATTAATTGATTGATTTATCATCGCCCAGCCCAAACCACTGAAGCAACAAACATGAATTTTAGACTGTAGGTACATCTTGAAGAATGAACCTCCGCTAAGACGGGACTTTTTTGAAATTCGGGGTCTACAGGGGCAAACATGTGTTAAGGTGTTGTATGAAGAAACGTGATTTAATAGACATACTGATTTCAAACTTCCTGAAAATACTCTAAATCCAAAATAATTTGACACGTAATTTTTAGAAAATCAAAATTTCACATTTATGGAAATGGGTCTATTGACTTCAAAAATAAAAATTAGACAGGTGTTTCTCATTATTTTCAAAATCGAAATCTAATTGGATCGACGGCGAGTTAAAAGTATGTATGGAGCAAGAAATTTTGTTGAGCCTTTTGACTTCAAACTTGGTGAGAGTATTTCAAATGTGAAATAACTCGATACGTGTTTTTCCTTTTTCCGAATGTTAAAATCAGACGGAGTCACGTTTGAAAATCAAAATCTAACGAGGTGAACAATGGGTTAACAGTTTGTATGGAGAAACAAGATTTATTGGACCTTTTGACTTCAAAATTAGCAATAGGGAAATAATCAAACCGTGCTTTTCATTTTTTTGAAAATCGAAATCTACCGTGGTAAACCAAGGGTTATAAACTTGTTTAGAGTAAATGTGAAAACACATGATTTAATAGGCCTTTTGACTCAACATTTTTTTGAAACACTTGAAATCAAAGATATACATGTTTTTTTTGTTTTTTAATTAAAATCTGACGGGTCACAAATGGGTTAAGAATTTGTATCGAGGAAAACAAGAGAACTTGCGTGCAAAGCCGCAGGGCCCAGCTAGTTTTATATATAAAATTCTCGTGTCACAATGTTAGTAACCATACTCCCTTTACATGCATATTCAGTAGGTCTGAGAATCTGCTACTATCTATTTTTCAGGGGGCGCAGCACCACCCATACGAGCCAGATCGTAATAATGGAATATCTTCCAAATTGTATGTTGAAAAACAATTTGAAATTTTGTATCACGTCGTCCCATAGATGAGTCATTCTACTGATAAGATTTGATGGGCATTGGACAAGGGGCGTGGCAAATTTTTTGTGACCCAAATACTTTGCTGAACTATTAGTCGCTCAAAATGAAACAGTAATGAAAGAGGGCATTGAATAAGGGGCAGGTATTGAATAAGAGGGCATGGCACCACCCATATAATTTAAATCCGGTTCAAACGCAGTCCGTTTCTTTACTGAAGCTTAGCAGCAAAATTGCTTATTTGTGGGCCTCGATTGCGTTAATCAGTAGCTCCTCCTCTTCCTTTAGTTGGTTTTCTTCGTCAATTTGCATCGCCATAGATTCGCCATCTCGCGTATTTCATTATAAAATAACAACAAATGTCGTGCGAGACAAAGTTCGCTGGGTCAGCTAGTTTGCATTATAAATTTCCTTTTGATGATTGTTTCGTACAGGGACGATCTCCTGTGCGATTGAGTTGTTCGCACAGGGACGATCGTCTCTGGCCGAAGTGTCTGTCGTGCAGTGAGTAGGGATGACAAGATTAATCGAATGAATAGCGTTAATCGATTGTTTCTTTTTAAAAAGCGATTTAATCGAATCGAATTCCACGTTCCGATTAATCGAATCATTAATCGATTAGTTGCCGATTAATCGCGAAATTGCCTTCGAATCGTTTTAGCATTGCTCCCACACTCAAAACGTTTGAAAATCTTAAAATGCCTGCAAACTTGCCCATGTAACTAGGCTTGCCACCGTCCACAATAGAGGCCGGGTGGCAAGTCTACATGTAACCCTCTAGTTGTTTCTTTAATGCACACCACTGATTACAAAATTAAACCACATCACTAATTGCGAAAATTTGGCGCGTATATCAAGCGAAACAAGCGTTTCTGCACTTTGGGTAAGTTTTTATTGGTTTTTCGCTAAATTTTCTGCATATTTTTAATCTCGACAGCTTTTCGTCGCTTCTCGACTATCTTTTGAATACGGCATCAGATCCCTTTGCGTCACCGGTTGCCTTTTATTCAATTAAGTGTGCATTGTAGGAGAGTTAAATTTGTTACAAACTGTATAATAATTAAAATATTATTCCTAGATACTTTTTCATTTCATTTCATTCATTTCAAGTCTACAGTAAATGAACTTACAGACTAAGCAAACAACAATAAAAGAACTTAAAAATAGAATAACAATTGGAATAAAACTTAAGAATAGAACAACAATGAGAATAACGTTATTTATAAAAGGAATTCAGACGTGATTTTAAATCTTGTTTGGAAATCGAAAGATCGAGGTTAAGAGAGCCACAAATCTTGTTGTTTTCATTAGCATTCGCCGTGCTTTCGGTGCGACATCCTGCCTATCCAAGGAAGTACACTGTTCCCGGCGTGCATTCCGTGCCATTGGTCTTATCCAGTGACGTCGCCCGTTCTCATCGCAAGCCGTTGCATCCGTGCCTCACAGGTGAAAAAAATCATTCCATTTTAAGAGTGCGACAGTAATGTTCGTTATTCCTAGTCACTTTGTCGTCACTCGCTGTGCGTTCTGCGCTTTCACCACCACTGCTCCCGGCGTGCTTTCAATGTAATTGACCCCATCAAGTGCCGTCCACCGTTTTCATCGCAAGCCGTTGCATCCTTGCATCATAGGTGAAAAAAATACATACACATAGTAATAATATAATAATTGCACTATGCGCGTATATATACTTTTTAAATCACAGATTCGTTTGAATACACGCGTTTAACAAAATGGCTCCCGTGCGCAGTGAGATCTGGAAACATTTTACTAGCTTTATGGAAAGCAGCAGCCAACCTCTTATAGCGCAGGCTTTTAGTACCCTACAAAGTTTTTCATCAAACGGAACACGACAGAAAAAAAAAACACAAAACCTCGTGGAAATGGTAATCAGGGATAATTTGCCATTTAAGTTTGTGGAAGGTAAGCGATTTCTAAAAATCAATAAATACAAAATCATTAAAAATTATGGTAATTGTAAACTTCATGAAGGTACTGGTTTTCTTCGCTTCATGAAGCAACACTCTCCATTATACAAAGTACCAACAAGGAATACAATAAAATCCCTTATAGACGAAATGTTCGACACAGAAATTGTGAAATTCAAGGCGATTATATCAAACATTTCGCATTTATGCTTAACCACAGATATCTGGACTGATAAATGTATGAACAGCGTGATTGGAGTGACAGTTCACAGCATACATCAAAGTAAACAATTTAGTGGAACCATTGGAGTGTTCAAATTGACAGAAGCCCACACTGCTGCACACATATCTGAGATTCTTCAAAAAGCACTAAACCGATTTTCAATTGATCAAAATAAAATCATGGCTGTTGTCACTGATAATGGGGCAAATATCGTCAAAGCGATACATGACATATTTGGAAAGAAACGCCACATACCGTGTTTTGCACACACGTTAAACCTTGTTTGTGAAAACGCTCTCAGTACACCTGAAGTAAAGGGAATTATCTCAAAGTGCAGAAACAAAATCTTGGTTTAAGCGCCATGTCAAAGCTAATGCCGATATGCGGAAGTTGCAAGATAGTGCTGGAGTGTGTGAGGGTAAAATGCTCAACTTTGTTTTAGATGTGAGTACAAGATGGAACTCTACATATTATATTGTTACGGATACTACGTCTAGTGGGCAGTTACGTATCACTGGATTGTGCAATTTGAAAATGAAACAACTTTAATTATTCCAGTGCAGCCAATTCAAAACCAACAGTCACTTTATTATTCACAGTTTCACACTTTACTGTTCGTACACTTAAGTATTTGCTTAATTACTCCGTGTGGCAACTTCACTTGTCAAAACCAGACTGACTCGCTGCGCCGCACCCGGCTGCCTTTTATACCTGTCGGGCCATCGCGCGGACCGTTCTCGCGCATTCCAGAGTGGACTAAAGGTTTCCATGATGATCGCGGCCGTCGTTGCCAGATTGGACTAAAAGTTACTATCGCGGCCGTCGTTGCCACATTGAATTATAGCACGGCGCGAAGCGGCAGGGTTGCTTTGCACAGCGACAGACTGTCTTATCGTTACACTGCCCCCCACTTAGACTTGTTCGTCCCGAACAAGTGCCGAGGCTCCGCTGTGATGAGGCGCCAGACGCTCCAAATGGACTACCTTCAGCTTAGCGCCTCTATTGCTGCAACGTTGAATCCGGTATACCACGTCGTTAATCCTAGTCACGACTTCGTACGGTCCTTCCCATGACGCTTGAAGTTTTAGAGACAAACCTTTCCTCCGCTGCGGGTTGTAGAGCATTACCAAATCGCCTTCTTGGAACCCTGCTGAGTTGGCCCGTAGATCGTATCTGGCTTTCGCCTTATCGCTGACCAGTTTGGTGCGGCCCCTTATAAACTGGTGAATTTCCTCCAGTTCCGCCCGCTTATTGATCACGTAGTCCGTCTTAGCGCCTCCCGTTGTGCTGACTACCCCGAACTTCAAGTCAGCGGGTAACCGCAACTCTGTGCCGAACACTGCTCGGGCTGGAGTGAGTGATGTCGTGTCGTGCGGGGCTGACCTATACGCCACCAGGAACATTGGGATATGCGTGTCCCCATCCTTTTGATTCCTGCCTACCACTTTCCGCAGGTATTCCTCCAGTGTCCGGTTAAAGCGTTCCACCATGCCGTCGGACTGTGGGTGCAAAGGAGTGGTACGCGTTTTCTTTATCCCCAGCAGCTCACACACTTCCTTGAATACCGCAGATTCGAAATTCCGGCCTTGATCTGAGTGCAACTCCAACGGAACTCCGAACCTAGCTACCCAGTTGTTTACCAGCCTTTCCGAGATCGTAGTGGCCTCCTGGTTAGGAATAGGGTACACTTCGCGCCATTTGCTGAAGTAATCCATTACCACCAGCACATATTTGTTGCCTTGAGTACTAGTTGGGAATGGGCCGGCGACGTCCATAGCAATCCGCTCGAAGGGCGCTCCCACGTTGTACTGCTGCATGCGGCCTCGAGATTTTCTTGTCGGCCCTTTCGCGGCTGAACATCGGTCGCAGCTCTTAATCCACTCGGCAACAGACTCTTGATATCCTACCCAGTAGAATCGTCTTTTTATTTTGGCGACGGTTTTGGTGATGCCTAGGTGCCCTCAACTGGAGTCGTCGTTATGGTATGCCTCGATGACCTCGTTGATTCTGCATTTCGGCACTACCATTAGGGGGTTGCTGGTCCGACCATCCGCGCTCTCCCATTCGCGGTACAGGCAGCCTTCCTTCAGCCGCAGACTTTTCCACTGTGCGCAGTAAGCCTTAGCGATCGGGCTTTCACCGGCCATCTCCTGCCAGTCTGGACGTGCGCCTTGCTCCTTGCCTTCGACGATTTTCGCAAGATCCGCATCCTCACGCTGGTCTTTTTGTAGCCTCTCCGCAGACCACTCTTCCTCTGGCATGACGCTGACCAACCGGACGTTCATTATCTGTTCTTTGCTTTCGGCTCGCGAGCATTGCCTGCATTCGACTTTGCACGGACGGCGGGACAAGGCATCGGCATTTCCATGGCTACTGTCCTTGCGATGCTCTATCGTGTAGTCGTAGCTCTGCAGTCGCTCGATCCACCGCGCCAATTGCCCTTCAGGATCTTTAAGGTTCAGGAGCCATCTCAATGCCGCATGATCTGTGCGTAGGCGAAACCTTTGTCCATACAGATATTTGTGGAAGTGTTTTACGCCAGCAGTTCTCTCCGTGTCACACAGTAATTGCGTTCCGGTTTCGATAGAACCCTACTGTAGTACGCTATCACTTGTTCCTGGCCGTCTATTATCTGTGATAGCACACCGCCAATACTATTCCCGCTTGAATTGGAGCACTGCACAGTTTTTCCTTCAGACGTGCAAAAGCCTGTTCCTGCTCCTCGTTCCACTCGAAAGCTTGGCTCTTTTTCGTCAGTTTGTGCAAGCTGCTGGCTATGTTCGCGAATCCCGGAACAAATCGGCGGTAGTATGTGCACAGGCCCAGGAAACTGCGGAGTTCGTGTAGATTGCGTGGCCGGGGCCACTCCTTCACCGCCGTGATCTTGCCTTCGTCCGTATGTACTCCGCGAGCGGAAACCGTGTGACCCAGATATTTGACCTCTTTTTGAAACAGCGAGCACTTCTTTGGGTTGAGTTTAAGCCCGGCTTCTCGTATCCGCCCGAATACCTCCTTTAGCTTTCCCAGATGGTCGTCGAAGTTTTTACCCATCACGATTATGTCGTCGAGGTACACCAGACACGTCCGCCAATGCAGCCCTTTTAGCACGCGTTCCATTAGCCGCTTGAATGTTGCTGGTGCGTTGCAGAGTCCAAACGGCATGACGGTGAACTGCCACAAACCATCGCCAACACTGAAAGCCGTTTTCTCCTTGTCCTTTTCTGCAAGCTCTACCTGCCAATAGCCGCTGCGTAAGTCGAGTGTGGAGAACCACTGCGTGCCTGACAGTGTGTCCAGGGTGTCATCGATCCGAGGTAGTGGATAACCGTCCTTCTTGGTCACATCATTGAGCTTCCGATAGTCCAGACAAAACCGGGTACCGCCTTCTTTTTTCTTGACTAGCACGACCGGCGAGCACCAGGGGCCCGAAGAAGGCTCTATGACCTTGTCGTTCCGCATGTTCTCGATCAAATTTGTGACCTCCTCCCTCTTGGCCAGAGGAACTCGTCTTGGCGGTTGGCGAATCGGTTTTGCACTTCCGGTGTCGATGTTGTGCTTCACTATGGCTGTTCTTCCGCCTGCTTCTGCCGCAAATATTGACCCATAGTGCTGCAGGAGTGACCTCGCCTTCTGTTTCTGCTTGGTCGTCAACTCGCTGCTCCACTGGTTCTCCTGCGGTATGGCGTCCATGTTAAAACCGCTCTTCTTATTACCTCCAGGCGGGCTAGTCTCGCAATTGACCACTGCTACAGCTTCCTTACACTCGCCAATTACCTCATCTTTCACGACATATCTGGGTGCATTCAGGGGGTTCAGTATTCTGACTGGTATTCTGCCATTTTTAGGTTCGACTAATGTACGTCCGATGATGATGTTGTCGTGTCCTTGTTTCGGTGCTTCTACTACCCACAGCCGACTCGTCCCATCGTCCTCGTCCACCTTTGCCCACACAATCGCCTCAGAATTCGCTGGTATCCTCCTGTGTTGACACGATACAACCTTCCTTACCGCCACGCTTCGCTCATAGCCGGTGTGCAGCGGGAATTCAACGTTGGCATATCTCAGCACATTTTCCTTCAGGTCCAGCGTAAAACCGTGCCTAATCATGAAATCCACGCCGATAATCACGTCGTCCATTATATCCGCGACGATGAACTCATGTTCCAGGCTGCTGGTGCCGATAGCAATCGTTTTTGTAACTTTACCTCTTACCGGCGCGCGCTCGTCAGTCGCAGTCCGCAGCTGTATGCCATGCAGCGGTTCCCAGTTCTTTAGCAGCTTCCTTTTTATGATCGAATATGACGCTCCAGTATCCAGTGTCAACACGAACAACTTTCCATCTATCCTTCCTTCAATTGTCAAGCTGCTGGGTTGCCGTTTCAGCTGTGAGACAAGGACGGTGGGGCGGCAGATTGTGGGATCAGCTCACGCCCCTTTGGGCTGACCCGTTTTAGTTTAACGACTCGCCGTCCTCAGCCCTGCGATTGTTAGCTGGGCCTCGATTGTCAGTATTCCTCGCTTCAGGCGATTGCGATCGGGAACGGGAACGCCTCTTCCGTTGGCGGCAGTCTCGTGATATGTGGCCCTGCTTGCCACATACCCAGCAGACAACTTTAGAGGAGACCACTCGTGGCCTGCCCGGTATCTCAGAGCTTATGGCCTGGATCGGAATGTCGTTGTCCGCCTGAATCTGGCGTATCCTTGCAGGTGCATACCGAGTGCTCCCAATCCATGCCGCTTCATATGTCATCGCGCTGGTCACCGTCTCCTTAAATGTCGGCTTGCCCATCATCAACGCACTGCGACGCGTTTCTGGATCATGAAGACCTTCAATAAACGACTCAATCTTCATCCTCTCGAGATCATCAGCACCAAATTTTGGGTAGCACAACTGTACGAGCCGCTCAATGTCTGCTGCATATGTCTGCAGCGCCTCGTTGGCTCTTTGCTTGCGGTTCTTCAGCTCACAGTAGTATAGCGCATGGTTGTGCTCGTTGCTATACTTCGCTGCCAACGCTCTCATGATGGCACCGTAATCACTTCTTAAACATTCTGGAACTGATTTGATCACCTCGGCCGCAGGACCTTTCAGCGCCAGTGCCAACCTCCGACCTTTCCTGATATCTGTCCACTGATTTTCCAAAGCAGCCAAGTCGAATTGCAATTTAAATGTATCGAACGGCGCAGCACCATCATAAGTAGACACTTCTGTTCTGCCAGCAAAACCGTCCTGAACCGGTGGCAAACATTCTCGTGGCTGTACCTCTCGAAGTCGTTCGTCTATCTGTCTGTGCATCGAATCTTCCAGACTGTCAACTCGTTTGTTCAAGGACTCATCCAGGTTGTCAACTCGTTTGTCCCAATTGTCCAGGCGCGTCTCAAGATGCTCAACTTTCCCGTTCAGCCTATTGGAGATTTCCTCTACCTTCTGCTCTATGCGCGCAGAATTTTCCTCGACTTTTGCCGAAATTTCGAGATTCGTAGTTTCCAGCTTCGCTGGCATCTCTTGATTCGCAGTTTCCATTTTCGCTGCCATCTGCGCCGACATTTCACGATTTTCACGATTGGAAGTCTCGAACATGCCTTTTATTGCAATCATTAGCTGGTTCATGTCTAATGCTTGTAATGGTCCAGCCGGTGCAGCCGTACTTTGGATCGACGCAGCACCCGCAGGCGATTCCTCCACTTTGGCCGACGCCTCCTGCTCCTGCGTTCCGAACTCGTGTCGCCCAATCGATGCCTCGTGATTCACACGCCTCTCGCAAGCGCAGCTGCAACTCCACTTTTCCGCCAGCAGTCGGCAAATTCCAGGCAGCCAGCTCCTTCTTCAGCTGGTCTACCTTCAGCAGCTCGAGTTTAACCATGTCCGTGCTTTTATAATTTTATTTATTTAGTTATTTTCAATTTTCCACAATCCCACTTCTGACACCAAATGTTACGGATACTACGTCTAGTGGGCTGTTACGTATCACTGGATTGTGCAATTTGAAAATGAAACAACTTTAATCATTCCAATGCAGCCAATTCAAAACCAACAGTCACTTTATTATACACAGTTTCACACTTTACTGTTCATACACTTAAGTATTTGCTTAATTACTCCGTGTGGCAACTTCACTTGTCAAAACCAGACTGACTCGCTGCGCCGCACCCGGCTGCCTTTTATACCTGTCAGGCCATCGCGCGGACCGTTCTCGCGCATTCCAGAGTGGACTAAAGGTTTCCATGATGATCGCGGCCGTCGTTGCCAGATTGGACTAAAAGTTACTATCGCGGCCGTCGTTGCCACATTGAATTATAGCACGGCGCGAAGCGGCAGGGTTGCTTTGCACAGCGACAGACTGTCTTATCGTTACACTGCCCCCCACTTAGACTTGTTCGTCCCGAACAAGTGCCGAGGCTCCGCTGTGATGAGGCGCCAGACGCTCCAAATGGACTACCTTCAGCTTAGCGCCTCTATTGCTGCAACGTTGAATCCGGTATACCACGTCGTTAATCCTAGTCACGACTTCGTACGGTCCTTCCCATGACGATTGAAGTTTTAGAGACAAACCTTTCCTCCGCTGCGGGTCGTAGAGCATTACCAAATCGCCTTCTTGGAACCCTGCTGAGTTGGCCCGTAGATCGTATCTGGCTTTCGCCTTATCGCTGACCAGTTTGGTGCGGCCCCTTATAAACTGGTGAATTTCCTCCAGTTCCGCCCGCTTATTGACCACGTAGTCCGTCTTAGCGCCTCCCGTTGTGCCGACTACCCCGAACTTCAAGTCAGCGGGTAACCGCAACTCTGTGCCGAACACTGCTCGGGCTAGAGTGAGTGATGTCGTGTCGTGCGGGGCTGACCTATACGCCATCAGGAACAGGGGGATATGCGTGTCCCAATCCTTTTGATTCCTGCCTACCACTTTCCGCAGGTATTCCTCCAGTGTCAAAGGCGTGGTACGAGTTTTCTTTATCCCCAGTAGCTCACACACTTCCTTGAATACCGCAGACTCGAAACTCCGGCCTTGATCTGAGTGTAACTCCAACGGAACTCCGAACCTGGCTACCCAGTTGTTTACCAGCTTTTCCGAGATCGTAGTGGCCTCCTGGTTAGGAATAGGGTACACTTCGGGCCATTTGCTGAAGTAATCCATTACCACCAGCACATATTTGTTGCCTTGAGTGCTAGTTGGGAATGGGCCGGCGACGTCCATAGCAATCCGCTCGAAGAGCGCTCCCACGTTGTACTGCTGCATGCGGCCTCGAGATTTTCTTGTCGGCCCTTTCGCGGCTGAACATCGGTCGCAGCTCTTAATCCACTCGGCTACAGACTCCTGACATCCTACCCAGTAGAATCGTCTTTTTATTTTGGCGACGGTTTTGGTGATGCCCAGGTGCCCTCCACTGGAGTCGTTATGGTATGCCTCAATGACCTCGTCGATTCTGCATTTCGGCACTACCATTAGGGAGTTGCTGGTCCGACCATCCGCGCTCTCCCATTCGCGGTACAGGCAGCCTTCTTTTAGCCGCAGACTTTTCCACTGTGCGCAGTAACCCTTAGCGATCGGGCTTTCACCGGCCATCTCCTGCCAGTCTGGACGTGCGCCTTGCTCCTTGCCTTCGACGATTTTCGCAAGATCCGCATCCTCAGGCTGGTCTTTTTGTAGCCTCTCCGCAGACCACTCTTCCTCTGGCATGACGCTGACCAACCGGACGTCCACTATCTGTTCTTTGCTTTCGGCTCGCGAGCATTGCCTGCATTCGACTTTGCACGGATGGCGGGACAAGGCATCGGCATTTCCATGGCTACTGCCCTTGCGATGCTCTATCGTGTAGTCGTAGCTCTGCAGTCGCTCGATCCACCGCGCCAATTGCCCTTCAGGATCTTTAAAGTTCAGGAGCCATCTCAATGCCGCATGATCTGTGCGCAGGCGAAACCTTTGTCCATACAGATATTTGTGGAAGTGTTTTACGCAGTCCAATACCGCCAGCAGTTCTCTCCGTGTCACACAGTAATTGCGTTCCGGTTTCGATAGAACCCTACTGTAGTACGCTATCACTTGTTCCTGGCCGTCTATTATCTGTGATAGCACACCGCCAATACTATTCCCGCTTGCATCTGTATCCAGCACAAACATCTCCCCAGGCACGGGGAAGGCCAGAATTGGAGCACTGCACAGTTTTTCCTTCAGACGTGCAAAAGCCTGTTCCTGCTCCTCGCTCCACTCGAAAGCTTGGCTCTTTTTCGTCAGTTTGTGCAAGCTGCTGGCTATGTTCGCGAATCCCGGAACAAATCGGCGGTAGTATGTACACAGGCCCAGGAAACTGCGGAGTTCGTGTAGATTGCGTGGTCGGGGCCACTCCTTCACCGCCGTGATTTTGCCTTCATCCGTATGCACTCCGCGGGCGGAAACCGTATGGCCCAGATACTTGACCTCCTTTTGGAACAGCGAGCACTTCTTTGGGTTGAGTTTAAGCCCGGCTTTTTGTATCCGCTCAAATACCTCCTTCAGCTTTCCCAGGTGGTCGTCGAAGCTTGTACCCATTACGATTATGTCGTCGAGGTACACCAGACACGTCCGCCAATGCAGCCCTTTTAGCACGCGTTCCATTAGCCGCTCGAATGTTGCTGGTGCGTTGCAGAGTCCAAACGGCATGACGGTGAACTGCCACAAACCATCGCCAACACTGAAAGCCGTTTTCTCCTTGTCCTTGTCTGCAAGCTCTACCTGCCAATAGCCGCTGCGTAAGTCGAGCGTGGAGAACCACTGCGTGCCTGACAGTGTATCCAGGGTGTCATCGATCCGAGGTAGTGGATAACTGTCCTTCTTGGTCACATCATTGAGCTTCCGATAGTCCACACAAAATCGGGTACTGCCATCTTTTTTCTTGACTAGCACGACCGGCGAGCACCAGGGGCCCGAAGAAGGCTCTATGACCTTGTCTTTCCGCATGTTCTCGATCAAATTTGTGACCTCCTCCCTTTTGGCCAGAGGAACTCGTCTTGGCGGTTGGTGAATCGGTTTTGCACTTCCGGTGTCGATGTTGTGTTTCACTATGGCTGTTCTTCCGCCTGCTTCCGCCGCAAATATTGACCCATAGTGCTGCAGGAAAGACCTCGCCTTCTGTTTCTGCTTGGCCGTCAACTCGCTGATCCACTGGTTCTCCTGCGGTATGGCGTCCATGTTAAAACCGCTCTTCTTATTACCTCCAGGCGGGCTACTCTCGCAATTGACCACTGCTACAGCTTCCTTACACTCGCCAATTACCTCATCTTTCCCGACATATCTGGGTGCATTCAGGGGGTTCAGTATTCTGACTGGTATTCTGCCATTTTTAGGTTCCACTAATGTACGTCCGATGATGATGTTGTCGTGTCCTTGTTTCGGTGCTTCTACTACCCACAGCCGACTCGTCCAATCGTCCTCGTCCACCTTTGCCCACACAATCGCCTCAGAATTTGCTGGTATCCTCCTGTGTTGACACGATACAACCTTCCTTACCGCCACGCTTCGCTCATAGCCGGTGTGCAGCGGGAATTCAACGTTGGCATATCTCAGCACATTTTCCTTCAGGTCCAACGTAAAACCGTGCCTAATCATGAAATCCACGCCGATAATCACGTCGTCCATTATATCCGCGACGATGAACTCATGTTCCAGGCTGCTGGTGCCGATAGCAATCGTTTTTGTAACTTTACCTCTTACCGGCGCGCGCTCGCCAGTCGCAGTCCGCAGCTGTATGCCATGCAGCGGTTCCCAGTTCTTCAGCAGCTTCCTTTTTATGATCGAATATGACGCTCCAGTATCCAGTGTCAACACGAACAACTTTCCATCTATCCTTCCTTCAATTGTCAAGCTGCTGGGTTCTCGTTTCAGCTGTGAGACAAGGACGGTGGGGCGGCAGATTGTGGGGATCAGCTCACGCCCCTTTGGGCTGACCCGTTTTAGTTTAACGACTCGCCGTCCTCAGCCCTGCGATTGTTAGCTGGGCCTCGGCGGTCTTCTGCCTACCTTATGGCCACCGCTAGCGGTTGGATGTCCGACGGTAAACGGTGGCTAAGGGCTGGCAGAATGTGCCTAGACCTCCTCGTGGTGGCCGCTGGAAACAGCCACCCGGGTGTGGTCATGTCTCCTCCCGGGTGGCTGGCTAACTAGTCACGCTTTCCCCTCCATTTCCCCCACCTACTATTATCCTCTCGTACCAACATCCTTACCCCCCCCCTAATCCAGGGTGTCATGTGATCCGTGCCCATTGGATGGTTTGCAGCCAGGGGTATCCGGCTGTATTCTAACGGAACCTATCCGATACCGGTCCGCCTCGGATAGTATGAAGGACTTACCATGATACGGGGCTCTGTCATGGCTGACTTTTCCCTTTCCCCTATATTGCCATAGGCCACCGAAACGCCTCGTCGGAGTAGGTGGCCGAAGAACCAGATGATGATGAGCACCTTAAAACTCGCCTCGGATGGAAAGGACGAAGGACAGACCGACGTCAATACTCAGCGTGACGCTGAAAACCAGGCCAAGGGCGGTTGGAGAGACCAACCGTCTCAAGGTCACATGGACAGTGATTGTTCACAATCAAGCCTGACCACGGTGTCCACTTTGGTAGCCGAAGGGGCCATTTCGGGCGGATTACTATCGCTGGTAGAAGCTACCGAAGCCGTCTCACTTAAGAGAAAGCGGTTGACGACTTCTCAAAAGAAGAGACTTCGGAAGCTGATGGCGGGTGGTAAGCCGTACGAGGTTGCTCTGAAGGTGGTCCTAGAGGACAACACAGAAGCAAAGACGGACGGCAGCAGTAGCAAAAAGGAAGCGGCACAACCCGCTCCCAAAAGGATGAAGATAGGTCCATCCTACGCCGAAGCTGCTGCTGCAATCAAAGTAGGTATTCTTCCAGAAGAATATCCGACCATCCATCTCGATCTGGAGGGGCAGAAGGATGTCGAGAAGACCATCAAGGAGGAACTGCATAAGCTCCCCGTTGATGGTCCTCAAATCCGATTTCTAGGCTGCTCCTTCAAACCGGGATGGATCACCGTGAACTGTGCCGATGAGGCGTCGAAGAACTGGCTCAAGGAGGTGATGCCAAAGATTCAACCAGGAAACAAAAAGCTGAAGCTGGTAGAGGGAATTGATATTCCCAAACCCAACATTGCCTCGGCTTTCTTTCCTGGTTGCTCCCTCCCGGCCGATGAAATACTTCGAATGCTTCGAATGCAGAACCGCTCATTACCCACGGGCAACTGGAAAGTAATGAACGGAACTGTTACGGCACAGGGATCGGCACTAACGCTGGCCATTGATGATGTGTCGGCCCGCTTGCTTGCTGCGCTGAACGACCTCCCTTTCTTTGAGCTGGGAAGGATTCAGTTCCGGGTGCGGCGTGAGCAAGGGACAAAACCATCAGTGACCAGTGATGGTGGGACGACGACAAACAGGACTCCCCAGACTAGAGTGGATGACGAAAGACCGTCCACAAGCCGACAAGCAGCCCTAGTGGTACGGACAGACCGGACCGCGAAAAGGACTGAAACCCGAACCCGGCGACAAAACGCCAACACCGACAACAATGAGACCTGTAAAGAATGCCTCAACTAAACCCGTCCGGAAGACTCAATTGTCTGGAAAGGATAATCCGTCCAGGCAACTGAGCCTTTTGGATAAGTCTGCAAAAACCCCGAGCAGCAATGAATGGGTGCAGACAAGGGGTAGAGGGGGCAAGCGAGCAGGTACTCATACCAAAGGCCCCCATGAATAATATGGAGATTGTCCAGATCTATCTCCATAGGGCACAGGCAGCGTCAGCTGTCTTGGCTAGGACCATCAACACCTACGGTCCTAGCATAGCTTTGGTGCAGGAACCGTGGACCAGCACCAACAATGAGATCCTGGGCCTCTCACAGTCAGGTAATGTACTGTGGTGTCAATCTACTGATAGGCCTAGAACGTGTATTGTGTTTAATGGCATTTCTTTCTTCCCGTTGACAGATTTTGTTACGCCAGATGTGTGCGCGGCCAAGATCAATTGCAACTCCAGGGAATTGATCATAGCGTCAGCATACTTCCCTGGAGATGTGCCCGAATGTCCCACGACGATAGCAGAACAGCTTGTTGCTTATGCTAGGGACAATCGTCTGGAGCTGGTCCTAGGGTGTGACGCGAACGCCCATCACACTATCTGGGGAAGCACGGACACCAACGTTAGAGGTGAGTCATTATTCGATTATATACTCTCACTAGACTTAAGTATATGCAATGTCGGAGGTAGTCCGACGTTCATAACTAGAACTAGGGAAGAGGTGCGAGACCTTACCCTAACTACTTCTCTATCGAAATCACTTGTCAGCAACTGGCGAGTATCCGAAGAGCCCTCATGTTCTGACCATAGACATATAAGGTTTAGGTTAGGTGACAAGTCACTGACTACCGTGTCCTTTAGGCCAAAAAGGCAGACCGACTGGGACAGCTATTGTCACCAGTTAAGGCACGACATCACTACACAACTTGAAAACAGAGTTGACACAATAGATAGGCTGGAAAGGGCATCCAGGAAACTCCAGGAAGTCGTAGTGAACGCCTATGAAGAAAACTGTCCCTTAAAAACTAAAACTTTTAAAAGACAGACACCTTGGTGGAGCAGTCATCTTAGCTTGCTAAGGAAGGGAGTACGGAAACTATTCAATAGGGCCAAGCGGAATAACGACTGGCAAACCTACTCCGATGCTCTCACCAAATACAATAAAGAGATTAAGAAAGCCAGGAGGGAATCTTAGACGCTTCTGCGAGGACGTGAACGACGCGAACTCAGGATGTAGGCTGCAAAAGATTCTGTCAACCGATAAACCATGTCCGATTGGATCCTTGTCTAACGAACAGGGTGAACTCACAAATAGTGCGCAGGATACATTAGCCCTGCTCACTAAAGTCCATTTTCCGGGATCAGAAATAATAGACGACCCCGACCATAATAACTATAGCGGCTGGCAGTCACACTGCCCCAGTAGGGATGATTGGAGATTGGCCAATCTCATCTGCAAACGTTCGATTGTAGAATGGGCGATAGGAACGTTCTCCCCGTACAAGGCGGCGGGAAAGGATAAAATCTTCCCGGCGCTGTTACAAAGAGGACCAGACAGTCTGTTGCCCATTCTTTCGAAAATATACACATGCAGTTTGGCGCTTGGCTACGTTCCGGAGGTGTGGAGAACAGTGAATGTTGTCTACCTTCCTAAAGCCGGAAAGTCAAACAAAAAGGATCCAAAGTCCTTCAGGCCTATAAGCTTGATGTCATGTGTACTTAAGGGTATGGAGAAGGTAATAGAGAGATACCTCAGAGACGAAGTCCTTATCCGAAATCCTCTAAGTGCACACCAACATGCTTACCGAAAAGGCAGGTCTACGGAAACAGCCCTATCTGCCCTGGTCAGCAAAATCGAAAAATCCCTTGACGAGAAAGAAATCTGTTTAGTAGGTTTCCTAGACATAGAGGGGGCTTTCAACAACACCACCTATGAAGCTATAGGATCTGCTTTAGAGGTATTTCAAGTGCCGACTGCACTTATAAGGTGGATCTCCACGATGCTCAAAAGCAGACTAATACAGTCCGACTTAAATGGCATCAAGATCCTAGCCAGAACGGTCCGGGGCTGTCCCCAGGGGGGCGTACTATCTCCTCTACTCTGGTCCATGGTCATTAACGGATTAATCCGCATCCTCTCGGATCGAGGCTATGACGTTATTGCCTATGCTGATGACCTGGTTATTGCGGTTAGAGGCAAAGACGGGCAGACCGTCTCTGATCTACTACAGGGTGCAATAAAAATTGTAGAGAACTGGTGCGCCCAGCAGAATCTATCGGTAAACCCTGATAAGACAATCTTCGTACCGTTCACACTCAAAAGGAAATATGACCTGAGACCGATAAAGGTTTTTGGCAAAGATGTAGGCTTCGTAAAAGAAGCCAAATACCTTGGGGTAACTCTAGACAGTAAATTGAACTGGAAACCTCACATGAATCGTACTATTCAGAAGGCGGGCAACGCTCTCTGGACTTGTAAACGAATCTGTGGCAAAAACTGGGGGATATGGCTTCAAAAAATCTACACCCTAGTCATCCTCCCCATTATCACCTATGGGGCGATAGTATGGTGGAAAAAAGCCACAGAGAAAACGACTGCGAACAGACTGGAACGGTTGCAAAGAGTAATTAACTCCTGAATCACTGGCTGCCTTCGCACGACGCCAACAGCTGCCCTCAATGTACTATTGGGAGTTTTGCCGTTGGACCTAACCGTACAAATGAATGCGGTCATTAGTATACATAGACTGATGCATAGTGGATTCATACCACAGGATCTACATGCAAGCGGTCACCGCTCCATTGTTAAAGAACGGAGGCGAGACGGAAGCTTTTGGTTGCCTCTTGACTCAATGCCTCCGCGACACATCTTTGACAGGAAATATAAGACACATATTCCTAACAGAATAGACTGGGACAATTCAAAAATCAGTCTTACCTGTGATGACATTATCTGGTACACTGATGGATCCAAGACTGGAGAAGGCACAGGATCTGGGATATATAGTTCCAGTACCCAAATGTCAGTCAGCCTTGGTAGTTTGGCAACCGTCTTCCAAGCGGAAGTCTGTGCTATCAATCAGTGTGCCAGAGAAATTCTGAACCTTCACCCTCATCGGAAAAGGATTATCATAATGTCAGACAGCCAGGCCGCAATAAGAGCCTTGCACGCGTCGACATTTACCTCTAAGTTGGTATGGGAGACAGCTAATCTTCTCCAACAACTATCAACAGGAAATCGAGTAATAGTACACTGGATTCCAGCACATTGCGGCTATGACGGTAATGAGGATGCAGACAGATTGGCAAGGGAGGGAGCTGGAAAGCGACCATTTGGACCCGAACCGATCTTAGGTGTCAGCAAATCTCATTACAAAGGTTGTATTAAGCAAGAATACTTGATCAAAGCAAATGCAAGATGGTCAAAATCAATTGGTATGGAATGTACCAAAGCCTTTTTCCCGCGATACTCAAGCAGAAATGCAAAGTTTCTCCTACGCTTGAGCAGACCGGAACTAAAACTCATGACAGGAGTAATCAGCGGACACTGTCTGCTAAACAAACATAAGACCCGTCTGAAATTAACAGACAGTGAAATATGTAGATTTTGCATGGAGGATTACGAGACTTCCATACACCTGATAACTGAATGCCCGGCCTTAGTCCATGCAAGAAAGCAGGCACTAGGCAAGGAAATATTACAGACTACTCATCTGTCTGAAATTGATCTCGCAAGAATTAAAATGTTCTTTGAGAAAATAGGAGGAAATAGTCTCTCCCAGTACTGAACTCGGGCAAGGCACAATAGTTCAAAATGAACGCAGTGCCATAGACAGCCAATGTCTAGCCCCAATCAATCTTAATCTTAGCTGGGCCTCGATTGTCAGTATTCCTCGCTCCAGGCGATTGCGATCGGGAACGGGAACGCCTCTTCCGTTGGCGGCAGTCTCGTGATATGTGGCCCTGCTTGCCACATACCCAGCAGACAACTTTAGAGGAGACCACTCGTGGCCTACCCGGTATCTCAGAGCTTATGGCCTGGATCGGAATGTCGTTGTCCGCCTGAATCTGGCGTATCCTTTCAGGTGCATACCGAGTGCTCCCAATCCATGCCGCTTCATATGTCATCGCGCTGGTCACCGTCTCCTTAAATGTCGGCTTGCCCATCATCAACGCACTGCGACGCGTTTCTGGATCATGAAGACCTTCAATAAACGACTCAATCTTCATCCTCTCGAGATCATCAGCACCAAATTGGGTAGCACAACTGTACGAGCCGCTCAATGTCTGCTGCATATGTCTGCAGCGCCTCGTTGGCTCTTTGCTTGCGGTTCTTCAGCTCACAGTAGTATAGCGCATGGTTGTGCTCGTTGCTATACTTCGCTGCCAACGCTCTCATGATGGCACCGTAATCACTTCTTAAACATTCTGGAACTGATTTGATCACCTCGGCCGCAGGACCTTTCAGCGCCAGTGCCAACCTCCGACCTTTCCTGATATCTGTCCACTGATTTTCCAAAGCAGCCAAGTCGAATTGCAATTTAAATGTATCGAACGGCGCAGCACCATCATAAGTAGACACTTCTGTTCTGCCAGCAAAACCGTCCTGAACCGGTGGCAAACATTCTCGTGGCTGTACCTCTCGAAGTCGTTCGTCTATCTGTCTGTGCATCGAATCTTCCAGACTGTCAACTCGTTTGTTCAAGGACTCATCCAGGTTGTCAACTCGTTTGTCCCAATTGTCCATGCGCGTCTCAAGATGCTCAACTTTCCCGTTCAGCCTATTGGAGATTTCCTCTACCTTCTGCTCTATGCGCGCAGAATTTTCCTCGACTTTTGCCGAAATTTCGAGATTCGTAGTTTCCAGCTTCGCTGCAATCTCTTGATTCGCAGTTTCCATTTTCGCTGCCATCTGCGCCGACATTTCACGATTTTCATGATTGGAAGTCTCGAACATGCCTTTTATTGCAATCATTAGCTGGTTCATGTCTAATGCTTGTAATGGTCCAGCCGGTGCAGCCGTACTTTGGATCGACGCAGCACCCGCAGGCGATTCCTCCACTTTGGCCGACACCTCCTGCTCCTGCGTTCCGAACACGTGTGCAGCCCAATCGATGCCTCGTGATTCACACGCCTCTCGCAAGCGCAGCTGCAACTCCACTTTTCCGCCAGCAGTCGGCAAATTCCAGGCAGCCAGCTCCTTCTTCAGCTGGTCTACCTTCAGCAGCTCGAGTTTAACCATGTCCGTGCTTTTATAATTTTATTTATTTAGTTATTTTCAATTTTCCACAATCCCACTTCTGACACCAAATGTTACGGATACTACGTCTAGTGGGCTGTTACGTATCACTGGATTGTGCAATTTGAAAATGAAACAACTTTAATTATTCCAATGCAGCCAATTCAAAACCAACAGTCACTTTATTATTCACAGTTTCACACTTTACTGTTCATACACTTAAGTATTTGCTTAATTACTCCGAGTGGCAACTTCACTTGTCAAAACCAGACTGACTCGCTGCGCCGCACCTGGCTGCCTTTTATACCTGTCAGGCCATCGCGCGGACCGTTCTCGCGCATTCCTTTGCACAGCGACAGACTGTCTTATCGTTACACTGCCCCCCACTTAGACTTGTTCGTTCCGAACAAGTGCCGAGGCTCCGCTGTGATGAGGCGCCAGACGCTCCAAATGGACTACCTTCAGCTTAGCGCCTCTATTGCTGCAACGTTGAATCCGGTATACCACGTCGTTAATCCTAGTCACGACTTCGTACGGTCCTTCCCATGACGCTTGAAGTTTTAGAGACAAACCTTTCCTCCGCTGCGGGTCGTAGAGCATTACCAAATCGCCTTCTTGGAACCCTGCTGAGTTGGCCCGTAGATCGTATCTGGCTTTCGCCTTATCGCTGACCAGTTTGGTGCGGCCCCTTATAAACTGGTGAATTTCCTCCAGTTCCGCCCGCTTATTGACCACGTAGTCCGTCTTAGCGCCTCCCGTTGTGCCGACTACCCCGAACTTCAAGTCAGCGGGTAACCGCAACTCTGTGCCGAACACTGCTCCGGCTGGAGTGAGTGATGTCGTGTCGTGCGGGGCTGACCTATACGCCATCAGGAACAGGGGGATATGCGTGTCCCAATCCTTTTGATTCCTGCCTACCACTTTCCGCAGGTATTCCTCCAGTGTCAAAGGCGTGGTACGAGTTTTGTTTATCCCCAGTAGCTCACACACTTCCTTGAATACCGCAGACTCGAAATTCCGGCCTTGATCTGAGTGTAACTCCAACGGAACTCCGAACCTGGCTACCCAGTTGTTTACCAGCTTTTCCGAGATCGTAGTGGCCTCCTGGTTAGGAATAGGGTACACTTCGGGCCATTTGCTGAAGTAATCCATTACCACCAGCACATATTTGTTGCCTTGAGTGCTAGTTGGGAATGGGCCGGCGACGTTCATAGCAATCCGCTCGAAGGGCGCTCCCACGTTGTACTGCTGCATGCGGCCTCGAGATTTTCTTGTCGGCCCTTTCGCGGCTGAACATCGGTCGCAGCTCTTAATCCACTCGGCTACAGACTCCTGACATCCTACCCAGTAGAATCGTCTTTTTATTTTGGCGACGGTTTTGGTGATGCCCAGGTGCCCTCCACTGGAGTCGTTATGGTATGCCTCAATGACCTCGTCGATTCTGCATTTCGGCACTACCATTAGGGAGTTGCTGGTCCGACCATCCGCGCTCTCCCATTCGCGGTACAGGCAGCCTTCTTTTAGCCGCAGACTTTTCCACTGTGCGCAGTAAGCCTTAGCGATCGGGCTTTCACCGGCCATCTCCTGCCAGTCTGGACGTGCGCCTTGCTCCTTGCCTTCGACGATTTTCGCAAGATCCGCATCCTCACGCTGGTCTTTTTGTAGCCTCTCCGCAGACCACTCTTCCTCTGGCATGACGCTGACCAACCGGACGTCCACTATCTGTTCTTTGCTTTCGGCTCGCGAGCATTGCCTGCATTCGACTTTGCACGGACGGCGGGACAAGGCATCGGCATTTCCATGGCTACTGCCCTTGCGATGCTCTATCGTGTAGTCGTAGCTCTGCAGTCGCTCGATCCACCGCGCCAATTGCCCTTCAGGATCTTTAAAGTTCAGGAGCCATCTCAATGCCGCATGATCTGTGCGCAGGCGAAACCTTTGTCCATACAGATATTTGTGGAAGTGTTTTACGCAGTCCAATACCGCCAGCAGTTCTCTCCGTGTCACACAGTAATTGCGTTCCGGTTTCGATAGAACCCTACTGTAGTACGCTATCACTTGTTCCTGGCCGTCTATTATCTGTGATAGCACACCGCCAATACTATTCCCGCTTGCATCTGTATCCAGCACAAACATCTCCCCAGACACGGGGAAGGCCAGAATTGGAGCACTGCACAGTTTTGCCTTCAGACGTGCAAAAGCCTGTTCCTGCTCCTCGTTCCACTCGAAAGCTTGGCTCTTTTTCGTCAGTTTGTGCAGGCTGCTGGCTATGTTCGCGAATCCCGGAACAAATCGGCGGTAGTATGTGCACAGGCCCAGGAAACTGCGGAGTTCGTGTAGATTGCGTGGCCGGGGCCACTCCTTCACTGCCGTGATTTTGCCTTCATCCGTATGTACTCCGCGGGCGGAAACCGTATGACCCAGATACTTGACCTCCTTTTGGAACAGCGAGCACTTCTTTGGGTTGAGTTTAAGCCCAGCTTTTCGTATTCGCTCAAATACCTCCTTTAGCTTTCCCAGGTGGTCGTCGAAGCTTGTACCCATTACGATTATGTCGTCGAGGTACACCAGACACGTCCGCCAATGCAGCCCTTTTAGCACGCGTTCCATTAGCCGCTCGAATGTTGCTGGTGCGTTGCAGAGTCCAAACGGCATGACGGTGAACTGCCACAAACCATCGCCAACACTGAAAGCCGTTTTCTCCTTGTCCTTGTCTGCAAGCTCTACCTGCCAATAGCCGCTGCGTAAGTCGAGCGTGGAGAACCACTGTGTGCCTGACAGTGTGTCATCGATCCGAGGTAGTGGATAACTGTCCTTCTTGGTCACATCATTGAGCTTCCGATAGTCCACACAAAACCGGGTACTGCCATCTTTTTCTTGACTAGCACGACCGGCGAGCACCAGGGGCCCGAAGAAGGCTCTATGACCTTGTCTTTCCGCATGTTCTCGATCAAATTTGTGACCTCCTCCCTTTTGGCCAGAGGAACTCGTCTTGGCGGTTGGCGAATCGGTTTTGCACTTCCGGTGTCGATGTTGTGTTTCACTATGGCTGTTCTTCCGCCTGCTTCCGCCGCAAATATTGACCCATAGTGCTGCAGGAAAGACCTCGCCTTCTGTTTCTGCTTGGCCGTCAACTCGCTGCTCCACTGGTTCTCCTGCGGTATGGCGTCCATGTTAAAACCGCTCTTCTTATTACCTCCAGGCGGGCTACTCTCGCAATTGACCACTGCTACAGCTTCCTTACACTCGCCAATTACCTCATCTTTCCCGACATATCTGGGTGCATTCAGGGGGTTCAGTATTCTGACTGGTATTCTGCCATTTTTAGGTTCCACTAATGTACGTCCGATGATGATGTTGTCGTGTCCTTGTTTCGGTGCTTCTACTACCCACAGCCGACTCGTCCAATCGTCCTCGTCCACCTTTGCCCACACAATCGCCTCAGAATTTGCTGGTATCCTCCTGTGTTGACACGATACAACTTTCCTTACCGCCACGCTTCGCTCATAGCCGGTGTGCAGCGGGAATTCAACGTTGGCATATCTCAGCACATTTTCCTTCAGGTCCAACGTAAAACCGTGCCTAATCATGAAATCCACGCCGATAATCACGTCGTCCATTATATCCGCGACGATGAACTCATGTTCCAGGCTGCTGGTGCCGATAGCAATCGTTTTTGTAACTTTACCTCTTACCGGCGCGCGCTCGCCAGTCGCAGTCCGCAGCTGTATGCCATGCAGCGGTTCCCAGTTCTTCAGCAGCTTCCTTTTTATGATCGAATATGACGCTCCAGTATCCAGTGTCAACACGAACAACTTTCCATCTATCCTTCCTTCAATTGTCAAGCTGCTGGGTTCTCGTTTCAGCTGTGAGACAAGGACGGTGGGGCGGCAGATTGTGGGGATCAGCTCACGCCCCTTTGGGCTGACCCGTTTTAGTTTAACGACTCGCCGTCCTCAGCCCTGCGATTGTTAGCTGGGCCTCGATTGTCAGTATTCCTCGCTCCAGGCGAATGCGATCGGGAACGGGAACGCCTCTTCCGTTGGCGGCAGTCTCGTGATATGTGGCCCTGCTTGCCACATACCCAGCAGACAACTTTAGAGGAGACCACTCGTGGCCTACCCGGTATCTCAGAGCTTATGGCCTGGATCGGAATGTCGTTGTCCGCCTGAATCTGGCGTATCCTTTCAGGTGCATACCGAGTGCTCCCAATCCATGCCGCTTCATATGTCATCGCGCTGGTCACCGTCTCCTTAAATGTCGGCTTGCCCATCATCAACGCACTGCGACGCGTTTCTGGATCATGAAGACCTTCAATAAACGACTCAATCTTCATCCTCTCGAGATCATCAGCACCAAATTTTGGGTAGCACAACTGTACGAGCCGCTCAATGTCTGCTGCATATGTCTGCAGCGCCTCGTTGGCTCTTTGCTTGCGGTTCTTCAGCTCACAGTAGTATAGCGCATGGTTGTGCTCGTTGCTATACTTCGCTGCCAACGCTCTCATGATGGCACCGTAATCACTTCTTAAACATTCTGGAACTGATTTGATCACCTCGGCCGCAGGACCTTTCAGCGCCAGTGCCAACCTCCGAACTTTCCTGATATCTGTCCACTGATTTTCCAAAGCAGCCAAGTCGAATTGCAATTTAAATGTATCGAACGGCGCAGCACCATCATAAGTAGACACTTCTGTTCTGCCAGCAAAACCGTCCTGAACCGGTGGCAAACATTCTCGTGGCTGTACCTCTCGAAGTCGTTCGTTTATCTGTCTGTGCATCGAATCTTCCAGACTGTCAACTCGTTTGTTCAAGGACTCATCCAGGTTGTCAACTCGTTTGTCCCAATTGTCCATGCGCGTCTCAAGATGCTCAACTTTCCCGTTCAGCCTATTGGAGATTTCCTCTACCTTCTGCCCTATGCGCGCAGAATTTTCCTCGACTTTTGCCGAAATTTCGAGATTCGTAGTTTCCAGCTTCGCTGCCATCTCTTGATTCGCAGTTTCCATTTTCGCTGCCATCTGCGACGACATTTCACGATTTTCACGATTGGAAGTCTCGAACATGCCTTTTATTGCAATCATTAGCTGGTTCATGTCTAATGCTTGTAATGGTCCAGCCGGTGCAGCCGTACTTTGGATCGACGCAGCACCCGCAGGCGATTCCTCCACTTTGGCCGACGCCTCCTGCTCCTGCGTTCCGAACTCGTGTGCGCCCAATCGATGCCTCGTGATTCACACGCCTCTCGCAAGCGCAGCTGCAACTCCACTTTTCCGCCAGCAGTCGGCAAATTCCAGGCAGCCAGCTCCTTCTTCAGCTGGTCTACCTTCAGCAGCTCGAGTTTAACCATGTCCGTGCTTTTATAATTTTATTTATTTAGTTATTTTCAATTTTCCACAATCCCACTTCTGACACCAAATGTTACGGATACTACGTCTAGTGGGCTGTTACGTATCACTGGATTGTGCAATTTGAAAATGAAACAACTTTAATTATTCCAATGCAGCCAATTAAAACCAACAGTCACTTTATTATTCACAGTTTCACACTTTACTGTTCATACACTTAAGTATTTGCTTAATTACTCCGTGTGGCAACTTCACTTGTCAAAACCAGACTGACTCGCTGCGCCGCACCCGGCTGCCTTTTATACCTGTCAGGCCATCGCGCGGACCGTTCTCGCGCATTCCAGAGTGGACTAAAGGTTTCCATAATGATCGCGGCCGTCGTTGCCAAATTGGACTAAAAGTTACTATCGCTGCCGTCGTTGCCACATTGAATTATAGCACGGCGCGAAGCGGCAGGGTTGCTTTGCACAGCGACGGACTGTCTTATCGTTACACTGGCCCCCACTTAGACTTGTTCGTCCCGAACAAGTGCCGAGGCTCCGCTGTGATGAGGCGCCAGACGCTCCAAATGGACTACCTTCAGCTTAGCGCCTCTATTGCTGCAACGTTGAATCCGGTATACCACGTCGTTAATCCTAGTCACGACTTCGTACGGTCCTTCCCATGACGCTTGAAGTTTTAGAGACAACCCTTTCCTCCGCTGCGGGTTGTAGAGCATTACCAAATCGCCTTCTTGGAACCCTGCTGAGTTGGCCCGTAGATCGTATTTGGCTTTCGCCTTATCGCTGACCAGTTTGGTGCGGCCCCTTATAAACTGGTGAATTTCCTCCAGTTCCGCCCGCTTATTGATCACGTAGTCCGTCTTAGCGCCTCCCGTTGTGCTGACTACCCCGAACTTCAAGTCAGCGGGTAACCGCAACTCTGTGCCGAACACTGCTCGGGCTGGAGTGAGTGATGTCGTGTCGTGCGGGGCTGACCTATACGCCATCAGGAACAGGGGGATATGCGTGTCCCAATCCTTTTGATTCCTGCCTACCACCAGTGTCCGGTTAAAGCGTTCCACCATGCCGTCGGACTGTGGGTGCAAAGGAGTGGTACGCGTTTTCTTTATCCCCAGCAGCTCACACACTTCCTTGAATACCGCAGATTCGAAATTCCGGCCTTGATCTGAGTGCAACTCCAACTTAACTCCGAACCTAGCTACCCAGTTGTTTACCAGCCTTTCCGAGATCGTAGTGGCCTCCTGGTTAGGAATAGGGTACACTTCGGGCCATTTACTGAAGTAATCCATTACCACCAGCACATATTTGTTGCCTTGAGTACTAGTTGGGAATGGGCCGGCGACGTCCATAGCAATCCGCTCGAAGGGCGCTCCCACGTTGTACTGCTGCATGCGGCCTCGAGATTTTCTTGTCGGCCCTTTCGCGGCTGAACATCGGTCGCAGCTCTTAATCCACTCGGCAACAGACTCCTGACATCCTACCCAGTAGAATCGTCTTTTTATTTTGGCGACGGTTTTGGTGATGCCTAGGTGCCCTCCACTGGAGTCGTTATGGTATGCCTCGATGACCTCGTCGATTCTGCATTTCGGCACTACCATTAGGGTGTTGCTGGTCCGACCATCCGCGCTCTCCCATTCGCGGTACAGGCAGCCTTCCTTCAGCCGCAGACTTTTCCACTGTGCCCAGTAAGCCTTAGCGATCGGGCTTTCACCGGCCATCTCCTGCCAGTCTGGACGTGCGCCTTGCTCCTTGCCTTCGACGATTTTCGCAAGATCCGCATCCTCACGCTGGTCTTTTTGTAGCCTCTCCGCAGACCACTCTTCCTCTGGCATGACGCTGACCAACCGGACGTCCATTATCTGTTCTTTGCTTTCGGCTCGCGAGCATTGCCTGCATTCGACTTTGCACGGACGGCGGGACAAGGCATCGGCATTTCCATTTATGCCCGGCTTCTCGTATCCGCCCGAATACCTCCTTTAGCTTTCCCAGATGGTCGTCGAAGTTTTTACCCATCACGATTTTGTCGTCGAGGTACACCAGACACGTCCGCCAATGCAGCCCTTTTAGCACGCGTTCCATTAGCCGCTCGAATGTTGCTGGTGCGTTGCAGAGTCCAAACGGCATGACGGTGAACTGCCACAAACCATCGCCAACACTGCAAGCCGTTTTCTCCTTGTCCTTGTCTGCAAGCTCTGCCTGCCAATAGCCGCTGCGTAAGTCGAGTGTGGAGAACCACTGCGTGCCTGACAGTGTGTCCAGGGTGTCATCGATCCGAGGTAGTGGATAACTGTCCTTCTTGGTCACATCATTGAGCTTCCGATAGTCCACACAAAACCGGGTACCGCCATCTTTTTTCTTGACTAGCACGACCGGCGAGGACCAGGGGCCCGAAGAAGGCTCTATGACCTTGTCTTTCCGCATGTTCTCGATCAAATTTGTGACCTCCTCCCTCTTGGCCAGAGGAACTCGTCTTGGCGGTTGGCGAATCGGTTTTGCACTTCCGGTGTCGATGTTGTGCTTCACTATGGCTGTTCTTCCACCTGCTTCTGCCGCAAATATTGACCCATAGTGCTGCAGGAGTGACCTCGCCTTCTGTTTCTGCTTCGCCGTCAACTCGCTGCTCCACTGGTTCTCCTGCGGTATGGCGTCCATGTTAAAACCGCTCTTCTTATTACCTCCGGCGGGCTACTCTCGCAATTGACCATTGCTACAGCTTCCTTACACTCGCCAATTACCTCATCTTTCCCGACATATCTGGGTGCATTCAGGGGGTTCAGTATTCTGACTGGTATTCTGCCATTTTTAGGTTCCACTAATGTACGTCCGATGATGATGTTGTCGTGTCCTTGTTTCGGTGCTTCTACTACCCACAGCCGACTCGTCCCATCGTCCTCGTCCACCTTTGCCCACACAATCGCCTCAGAATTCGCTGGTATCCTCCTGTGTTGACACGATACAACCTTCCTTACCGCCACGCTTCGCTCATAGCCGGTGTGCAGCGGGAATTCAACGTTGGCATATCTCAGCACATTTTCCTTCAGGTCCAGCGTAAAACCGTGCCTAATCATGAAATCCACGCCGATAATCACGTCGTCCATTATATCCGCGACGATGAACTCATGTTCCAGGCGGCTGGTGCCGATAGCAATCGTTTTTGTAACTTTACCTCTTACCGGCGCGCGCTCGTCAGTCGCAGTCCGCAGCTGTATGCCATGCAGCGGTTCCCAGTTCTTTAGCAGCTCCCTTTTTATGATCGAATATGACGCTCCAGTATCCAGTGTCAACACGAACAACTTTCCATCTATCCTTCCTTCAATTGTCAAGCTGCTGGGTTGTCGTTTCAGCTGTGAGACAAGGACGGTGGGGCGGCAGATTGTGGGATCAGCTCACGCCCCTTTGGGCTGACCCGTTTTAGTTTAACGACTCGCCGTCCTCAGCCCTGCGATTGTTAGCTGGGCCTCGATTGTCAGTATTCCTCGCTTCAGGCGATTGCGATCGGGAACGGGAACGCCTCTTCCGTTGGCGGCAGTCTCGTGATATGTGGCCCTGCTTGCCACATACCCAGCAGACAACTTTAGAGGAGACCACTCGTGGCCTGCCCGGTATCTCAGAGCTTATGGCCTGGATCGGAATGTCGTTGTCCGCCTGAATCTGGCGTATCCTTTCAGGTGCATACCGAGTGCTCCCAATCCATGCCGCTTCATATGTCATCGCGCTGGTCACCGTCTCCTTAAATGTCGGCTTGCCCATCATCAACGCACTGTGACGCGTTTCTGGATCATGAAGGCCTTCAATATACGACTCAATCTTCATCCTCTCGAGATCATCAGCACCAAATTTTGGGTAGCACAACTGTACGAGCCGCTCAATGTCTGCTGCATATGTCTGCAGCGCCTCGTTGGCTCTTTGCTTGCGGTTCTTCAGCTCACAGTAGTATAGCGCATGGTTGTGCTCGTTGCTATACTTCGCTGCCAACGCTCTCATGATGGCACCGTAATCACTTCTTAAACATTCTGGAACTGATTTGATCACCTCGGCCGCAGGACCTTTCAGCGCCAGTGCCAACCTCCGACCTTTCCTGATATCTGTCCACTGATTTTCCAAAGCAGCCAAGTCGAATTGCAATTTAAATGTATCGAACGGCGCAGCATCATCATAAGTAGATACTTCTGTTCTGCTAGCAAAACCGTCCTGAACCGGTGGCAAACATTCTCGTGGCTGTACCTCTCGAAGTCGTTCGTTTATCTGTCTGTGCATCGAATCTTCCAGACTGTCAACTCGTTTGTTCAAGGACTCATCCAGGTTGTCAACTCGTTTGTCCCAATTGTCCATGCGCGTCTCAAGATGCTCAACTTTCCCGTTCAGCCTATTGGAGATTTCCTCTACCTTCTGCTCTATGCGCGCAGAATTTTCCTCGACATTTGCCGAAATTTCGAGATTCGTAGTTTCCAGCTTCGCTGGCATCTCTTGATTCGCAGTTTTCATTTTCGCTGCCATCTGCGCCGACATTTCACGATTTTCACGATTGGAAGTCTCGAACATGCCTTTTATTGCAATCATTAGCTGGTTCATGTCTAATGCTTGTAATGGTCCAGCCGGTGCAGCCGTACTTTGGATCGACGCAGCACCCGCAGGCGATTCCTCCACTTTGGCCGACGCCTCCTGCTCCTGCGTTCCGAACTCGTGTGCAGCCCAATCGATGCCTCGTGATCCACACGCCTCTCGCAAGCGCAGCTGAAACTCCACTTTTCCGCCAGCAGTCGGCAAATTCCAGGCAGCCAGCTCCTTCTTCAGCTGGTCTACCTTCAGCAGCTCGAGTTTAACCATGTCCGTGCTTTTATAATTTTATTTATTTAGTTATTTTCAATTTTCCACAATCCCACTTCTGACACCAAATGTTACGGATACTACGTCTAGTGGGCTGTTACGTATCACTGGATTGTGCAATTTGAAAATGAAACAACTTTAATTATTCCAATGCAGCCAATTCAAAACCAACAGTCACTTTATTATTCACAGTTTCACACTTTACTGTTCGTACACTTAAGTATTTGCTTAATTACTCCGTGTGGCAACTTCACTTGTCAAAACCACACTGACTCGCTGCGCCGCACCCGGCTGCCTTTTATACCTGTCGGGCCATCGCGCGGACCGTTCTCGCGCATTCCAGAGTGGACTAAAGGTTTCCATGATGATCGCGGCCGTCGTTGCCAGATTGGACTAAAAGTTACTATCGCGGCCGTCGTTGCCACATTGAATTATAGCACGGCGCGAAGCGGCAGGGTTGCTTTGCACAGCGACAGACTGTCTTATCGTTACAATATGATTGAGCGTTTTATCAAGTTAATTTCTTACGTAAGTCAAATTTTATTCAATTTTCCGGATTCTCCGCCGATGATTACATCAAAAGAAAAAGAAGAGTTGCTTGAAATAGTTACTTTATTAAGGCCATTAGAGGCTATGACTGTTCAGATAAGTGGAGAACACTATCCGACTCTAAGCAAAATCGTCCCAATAGTACATTGCGGCCGCGAGCAGCTTTCGAAAATTATTTGCATATGTTCGACGGCGCAAAAATTAAAAGAAGCTTTATTGAAGCAGTTTGACCGGCGCTTTGGAACAATTGAACATTGTTTTCTTGTAGCAGCGTAAACTATACTCGACCCACGGTTTTAAAAAATACACTTTGCAGATCCCACAGCTGTCGCTTCAACATTGCGGTTTTTGAGGCATGAAATGGCTGACGCAGACGAAAACGAAAGTGGAAGCGAAACATCAAAGGAATCATTGGGAAATGATTTCGGTTTGTGGGCCCTTCATAAATTATTAGTCCACAACAAAAGACGAAGGAGGAATGATGATGAGACATTTCCTCAAGACGAGCTGAGCTTTTACTTGAATTGCCAAGTTTTAGACTTAAAACGGAACGTTCTTGAGGCATGGGAAGAAATGAAAGCGGTTTATCCAAAACTGTACCAGCTTTCCCAAAAATATTCGCACTTGATTGGTACGTCACGCACGTCACGTCTCGTACTTGATTGGTACGTCCTCGCGGAACGTCTGTTTTCTAACGCCGGTTCAATTGCTACAGAAAGCCGAAGCAGACTAACTACCCAAAAGCTTTCGAAATTACTTTTTTTGCAAACTAATTTAAGCCAAAATTGTAAGTGAATTATTTTAAATATGTCGAAAGCTTTCGAAATTACTTTTTTGCAAACTAATTTACGCTTAAATTGTCAGTGAATTATTTTAAATATGTATCAAAATAAATTTAAAAAAATGCAAACGAGCCCTTTATTTGATCATAAAAAAGAAAAACAAAAAATAATCGAAAATGGCGATTAATCGATTAAATTCTTGTAATTAATTGCAATTATTTTATTGGCCATGCAATTAATCATTTGATACATTAATCGATTAGTAAATTTTTTTTGCCATCCCAAGCAGTGAGCGTGAAGCGGACAAGACGTCCATTTTTTGGTGCAAGATTAATTTATAGGGGCAAGATGTGCGTGTGCTTGTAGTGCGGAAAATAAATTGGGTTTTTTGAGCTGATGGCTTTTTCCCAAGGAGTGCGCGTTTTATTTAAACCAGTTTACATTTCGCAGTTTCCACCGCCGATCGAAGATGGTGGGAACATTGTGGTACGTGTCGAGCCAGATGTAAGCGGCCTATGGAGCGCCCATTTTTTATTTTCGATTCCTTTGTGCGCGAAAAATCGGATGAGCAGGCGAAAGAAACGGGACATTTCCAGCGAGCAGCGTTCTGCGAAGAGCTCTCGCGTGGAAAGTGTGCTAGAAGGAGCGAGTCGCTGATTGTTGCGCAATTCGTTTCTCTTCCATTCGATCAGCGAACGCAGAAGCGAAAACATCGTTCTTCGGGAGTGAGCAATTGTGTCGAAAAGTTGGTGAATTTGAAAAAAAAAAGAGGAAAAAAAGAAGCAGCAGCAATCGGTGAGCTACAGTCCACTAGGAGCGTGGTGCGGGTAATCGGATTTAGAGCAAATGTGTTATTATTGTGGTGAACGGAAAATCGTTTGAGCTTCAGTTGAGTGCTTGTTTGGTGCATGCGTTTTGGTTCGAGTAAGCATATTGTTGTGCAAGGAAATTTCGTTTGTGTGCCTTCTTGGCGCACGCGTTTGGTGCGAGCAGGTTTATTGTTGTTATTGTGCTCGGAAATTTCGTTTGTGTGCCTGCTTGGCGCACGCGTTTGGTGCGAACGAGTTGGTCGTTGCTGTTGTGCTCGGAAATTTCGTTTGTGTGCTAGTTATAGAATTAATTTCAATTGATTCGCTCGTTGTAAATTAAACGAGGAGTTCTGTATTATAGGAAGTTCTTTATTCAATTCCAACTTAAAACTAAATATTGCAACGCACAGAGTTCACAATGAAACCTCGGTTTGTTGCGATATGCATATTGTGTGTTTAAATATATGTAGGGGAATAGGTTCTGTTGTGGGCACCTTTTTGTTTTTGGCTCATAACTTTTTACCAAGTTCTTCTTAATCGGACATATGGACATCTATGGAAAGCTAGAAACCTTAGCTAACAAGTAATGACAAAAGTAAATCGATTCCGTCAAATGGAAAAGTTTGTTTTTAAATTTTGTAAAGTAGTCATTTTTAACAAAAATTGTTTTTTGGTTCGGTTGTGGGCACCCTTGGAAAATCTGCTGGACACGGGGAAATATTAAGAAAAACCAACACGAATATAGAAAAACATTAAGTTTTAATTATTTGTAGCACAATGCACGCATGTGAAGTAGCTGGTACGCATGTCGGCACACTTTAGATGGACGGGCATTTCAAAATGTAAGTGACCAAGTCATTCTCCTGGGCTGTCAAGAAGACCTAAAGTAAAATGAAATTCAACCTAATTAATCAACACTCTTCAAGTGCTGTGACGTGAAGAAGGTGGACTGGTGTTAACCTGATTCGATAACGTCCACGAAAAGAAGAAAAAGAAGAAAACACCACCGTCGACAGCTTTGATGTCTCCGAAATTTTCTTCCACCTTCTTTTTGTAGCGTTGGAGAGTGGTTTGGGAAATCGCATACGCTGTGGCAGTCGGTTTTGTGGTTAGCTTATCTGCAGAACAATGTTAAATTACATCTAGCACATTAAAAATGATATCGGAGGATTTTTTTATTTACCCTCGGAAGATATAGCTAAAACAACAAAAAAATGCGTTAAAAGACCATTTTCGATGAAATAACTTACCAAAACTTACCAAATCACTAAAAGACGGGTGTCCACAACCGAACTAATTGCAGTGCCCACAACCGAATTTGGCAGCCATTTTGAGAAGTAGTGAAAAATGTGTTCGGGGTAAACATATTGGTTGTAATCAATATTGGATCACAAAGTATAATAAATTTACTAAATAAAAATGCATTTTACTCGCCTTCTCGATGGATTCACTTCGATTTATGACACCATTTAAAATGTTTAAAAAAATGTTTGTCTTATTTTTTAAGCACAGAAAGATATATATGTTCCCAGCACAAAGCAGGCGTGTCTGTTCGACTCAGTATTCGGCACAAAAAGATCGTGGTTCCATAATGAACAAATGGCCTTAGTCAAAAAAACCCAGTCTGCTTTCTATCAAAAGATACGAAGGGGTGCCCACAACCGAACTATGCCCACAACCGAACCTTTTACCCTATATTGTATGTATATGATAAGGCAGGAAGCCACTTAGGATTTGTTTGCGTTTGTGATACTGTATGTTGCGATAAGGGTTTATGGATACTCAAGTGGAAGAAAACGACTCGAGAGTTATCGGCTGTTGGGATTTGTTTACATATGGGATTTTATAGGTTGTGATAAGGATTGAAGGAACAGATCGATTGTGTTTGAGGAGTCAGGTTTCTGAGTTATGGTTAAAAGATAGCCGTTGGTGGGTTATCGTTACTTGCTTGCTTGGCGCACGCGTTGTTGCGAACGAGTTGGTCGTTGCTGTTGTGCTCGGAAATTTCGTTTGTGTGCTTGCTTGGCGCACGCGATGGTGCGACCGAGTTTATTGTTGTTGTTGTGCTCGGAAGTTTCGTTTGTATGCCAGTCAGGTGCTTACGTGTCGCATGTGGTTTGGTGCGAGTGAAAGTTCATTGTTGTTGTTGTACACGAAAATTTCGTTTGTGTGCCTGCTTGGCGCACGCGTTGGTGCGAGCGAGTTTATTGTTGTTGTACATGCAGGTTTCGTTTGTATGCCAGTCAGGTGCTTGCGTGGCGCATGTGGTTTGGTTCGAGTGAAAGCTCATTGTTGTTGTTGTACACGAAAATTTCGTTTGTGTGCCTCCTTGGCGCATGCTTTGGTGCGAGCGAATTTATTGTTGTTGTTGTATACGAAAATTTCGTTTGTGTGCCTGCTTGGCGTATGCGTTGGTGCTTGCGAGCTTATTCCCTGTCAGACAGAGACAAATTTTAACCTTAAACTAATACATGGACAAAAATTTCTTGGATCATTTCTCCAAGAGCAAAAGAGACGCTTGGACATTTTGCATGACCCCTATGTTAGAATGAAATAAATAATAATTATCACAACACATTTTCAATGTGGCCAACCCTTCTTGTGTAAAAAATTGGAGTACTTTTGGTGAAAGTAAAATAGGAAAATTTGCTCGAAAGCCACTAAAATTTGCCAGAAAAATTATAAATATTAACAGGATCCAAAATTTGAAAAGTTAGGGGCTTCTTCATAGCCAAGATTGCTTGCTGAGGACAGCCGCCGAAAGAAAAGTTGCTTTTTCTATATTCGGTGTTAAGCAGCAACTGGATTCGAATGCGAGGTCCGAATTTTGCTACTACTACTTTTCTAGTCAACTAGTCTAGCTAGTCTACTTTTGTATTGTGCAACATGAAACCTTTCATTTTAATAAAAATTTTACCCTTTTTGCCCATAAGTTTCCACAAAATCAACACTGCAGGAGAAATTCAGGTAGACAATCAATTGGCAACACTGAATACGACCCGTATGACCGAATGAAACGGCAATATGCAAATATTTAAATATTTAATTCAAAACGCGAGTTTTAAAATGAAACAGCAATAATCATAGTATCAGGTGCTCGTCGCGTTTGAATTTGCACATTCATAGACAAAATTGTGAAAAATTCATAAAAAGTGAAATCAGTGAAAAATAAACTCTGTGAAATTTGAAAGGAAAAAACGGAAAACAGATAAGTACCAATTTTTTTACAATATTTATTTAACTTGCTAACTTAACCGACTTTATTTTAGTGACGAGGCTCTCCTTCGGTTTATCTTGGATTGAAGGTGCAGCAAGCAGGCATTGGAGAAACTTCGTTCAATGGATGAAATTTTGTTTGGTAAGCATAACTTACACTAGTTTCCAAATTCGTTAACATCGTTTGACTGTTATTCCTTTTTTAAATACTTTTTTTATATGTTTTTAGATGTTTTCAAGGCACCTGGGCGGTCGGCATTCGAAAAAGCCATCAACAAATTTGTGGAACGGTCGAGCAACCGGTGAAGCAAAGGAAATTCAACTGAAAACAACAACTCTCTTCAGCTTACAAATTATATTTATGTATGTTATCCGTTTGCCGTTATGTAATGTTTTGTTTATTGTTATTAAAAAAATGAAACCGAAACCATAACAAGTTATTACTCAGTTACTATTGGGGTAGGCATAACCGTTACCACATTAGGTATATTACCAGTTAAATAACCGGTACTGGTCACGAATGAGTGAGCGACACAGATATATAATTTGCTTTTCTATAAGCTATATGAGTGGAAACGAGATGGAAGCTCACACGTATACAAGACTTTCGGTTACTTTTTTCCCACCGCTCTTAAGAAACTATATAGGGGAGGTAACCGAAAGCGCAGTGAATACAAACGGTTATATATACGGTTATATAACCAGTTGCTGTCTGACAGGGTTGTTGTTGTTGTACAAGAAAGTTTCGTTTGTGTGATAGTCGGGTGCTTGCTTGGCGCATGCGTTTGGTGCGAGCGGGCTTATTTTTGCTGTTGTGCAAGAAAGTTTCGTTTGTGTGCCAGTCGGGTGCTTGCTTCACGCATGCGTTTTGGTGCGAGTGGGCTTATTGGTGTTGTTGTGCAGGGAGATTTCGTTTATTGTGTGCTATTTAATGTTTGTTTGGTGCATGCGTTTGGTCGGTGCAAGTGGTCACATAGTGGTTGTTGTGGTGCAACGAAAAATTTGGTAAACATGTGTCTGCACGGCGTATGGTTTCGGTAGTGCAAGTGTGTGCGCAAGGGACGCGCGTAACTGCGGTCCCGGTATTGCTGAGCTGGTGGTGCGAGTGTGTGCGCAAGGGACGCGCGTAACTGCGATCCCGGTATTGCTGAGCTGGTGGTGCGAGTGTATGCGCAAGGGACGCGCGTAATTGCGGTCCCGTTATTGCTGAGCTGGTGGTGCGATGGTACCGTTATTCTTGGAATCAAAGTGTGCTAGATTGATATGCATATCTGAGCTAGAGCTGCAAGAATAAGAAAATGAAAAGAGAGCTAGAGCAGCAAGAATAAGAAAATGAAAAGAGAGCTAGAAAAGAGAGAGCAAGAACGCTTGCAAGCAGTGGGCTAGTCAGAGTGCTAGGAATTCCAAGAATGAATTCGGAACAGAAAACTGTACTTAGCGACAGGTTGAAGCCTGTTGTTATGACACAGTGTGCGTTGCGTGTAAGAAATTACCTTGCAGGGGCAAGAACAGTTGATAATTTTGGACTTTGCTCCAATCCTTGGTGCTTGTTTTCTATCTCATTGCAGTGAAATGGCAGCACGCAATAAATTGGAGGCGTTGGCGGCGATGATCAGGCGCACACTGTGCTTCGTAAAGGGGCCAGAGCTTGAGGACGTCACGCTGGAGCAAGCGAAGGTACGCCGTACCAATTTAGAAGTAGTTTGGGCGAAATATAACGACGCCTACGAGAAGGTGGTTGGGGCGACGGCCATGGATCAGATGGGCCAGCTGGAGCAAGTCACGCTGGTGCGGGTTGAGGAAGAGTATTTTGAGGCGCACGCTTTGTTCAACGCCAAAATCAATCAATTCGAGCCAAGACAGGTGCAAGTACAAAATGAGCCAGAGATCAGGGTGCAGGTGCAGATGCCGGTGCAGCAGAACGACATAAAGAACACGTGGGGCGAGTTCGATGGGGCACCAACCAAATGGCCAGGGTTTCGCGACCGGTTCAAGACTGCGGTGCATGAAACTGCGGGCGTGGACCCGGCGTACAAATTCTTGTATTTAGCGAGCTCGCTGGTGGGGCATGCTAAGCCCACGTTTGGGCAATGGCAATTTTCTGCGGAGAATTACATGCAGGCATGGGAGCGTCTGAACCAAATGCACGATCAGAGCTACCTGATCGGGCGCGAGCATTTGCGCAATTTTATAAGGCTCCCAGAGCTGAGGGGTCAGCCGAGGGCCAACGATTTGCGGCGCATGTCAAATGTAACGCATGAGGTGCGACGGCAGATGCAGGCGAAGGGGCTACCGGTGGAGCACTGGGACTTAGATAGCGAGACAGCCAGGCAATGGGAGCTAGCCCGGGAGAGTGACGCCCCGTCAGTGGATCAAATGCTGTCTTTTATTGACAGGCAGGCGATCGCGCTGGCCAACACAGCGGATAATCGCAGGCGCATGGAGTCTGTGGTTGTGGTGCCAGAGAGAGCTAGACCGCCAAAGGCTACAGGTGCTGGTGCTGGCGCTAGAATGGCGCAAGGGAGGGCTTCGATATTGCGAAGGCCAGATCCGCGGACAGCGACTTGTGAGGTGTGAGTTTACGGCTTTGTCATTAAAGGCGCGCAAAGACTATATTACCAGGCGCAATTTGTGCCCGAATTGTTTCAAGAAGGGTCATGGGGCGGACAATTGTTATCAGGGCGATTGTTGGAAGTGCCCAGGTAGGCCAAAGCACAACAGTGTGCTGTGTCCAAACCGCGAGCCACCGAAGCAGGGAAACAGCGTGCAAGCCAGGATTGAGGGCAAGAATCTGCCAAAGCAGAAACGCAAAGTAGACCGACGCCAGAAGGGGGCCAGAATGATTGACGGGGAGCGAGGGCAAGGTGTGCCAGTAAATTTAAGCGAACCAGACGAAAAACGATCGAAGCTTGAGCAAGAAATAAATGTTAAATGGTTTGAACAGTATTTAGCTGGTGCTAATATTAATTCAAATCCGACTATGACGTTGTTACCGACGGCCATGGTTGGAATTGTAGACGATGGGTGCAGGTATGGGCCGGTGCGTGCATTGCAGGGTACGGGAGCACAGGTCAATTTGATGACGTTCGCATTGCAGTGAAAATATCGTGTATTCACGCAACCTATAGCGCAGCCATCTTGGTCAGCATTGACGGTGAGCCAATGCAAGTGGGCAAGAAGGCTAACATAAAAATAAAGCCATGGTTTGCAGCGGCATGTGAGCTAGAGGCAGAGCTGTGGGTTCTGCCAAAAGAGAGCCAGTGGGGGCCAGTATTACTATCCGGTAGTATACGGATGATACCGGGAGGAGAGGAAGAAAGAGAGGTGCCTTTTTAGATGCAAGAAAGGCGCGAGCGCGAGGAAATCGAGGAGTGCAGGAGCAGGAATGACGCCCGAAAATTCTTCCAAAAAGTTAAGCTTCTCCCGGAAGGATTTAAGCCCGGGGCATCTTCTTGCAGAGACGAAAAAGGGGATCTGGTTACGGATGCGCAGGGTGTGCTGAGGTTGTGGAAGGAGCACTTCACCAAGCTGCTCGCAGGCGACGAAGGGAACAATACCGCCAGTGGTGAAGATATCCAGATGGCACCAATCGACGACGACGGTGTGGATGTGCCACCGCCCAGCCATGACGAGGTCCGGGTTGCTATCCAGCGACTCAAGAACAATAAAGCTGCAGGGCCGGATGGGCTACCAGCTGAATTGTTCAAGGCCGGCGGCGGTGAGCTGATTGGGTGCATGCATCAGCTCATTTGCAAAATATGGCTGGAGGAACGAATGCCCAACGATTGGAACCTCAGTGCCCTTTGTCCTGTGCTGAAGAAAGGCGACCCAACAATATGCGCCAACTACAGGGGTATCAGCCTACTTCCCATTGCATACAAGGTCCTGACGAGCGTACTATGTGAAAATTAAAGCCACTCGCCAAGGCGCTGATTGGACCTTATCAGTGCGGCTTTAGACTTGGTAAGTCCACCATCGACCAGATATTCACTTTACGCCAAATCCTGGAGAAGACCCATGAGAATCAAATCGATACACACCATCTCTTCATCGATTACAAGGCAGCATTCGATAGCCCGATAAGGGATCGCTATATGCCGCATTGTCTGAACTTGGTATCCCTGCAAAGCTCGTTAGACTTTGCAGAGCGACGTTGAGCAATACGCGCAGCTCCGTCAAGGTTGGAAGTGACCTCTCCGACCCCTTTGATACCGTTCGAGGTTTCAGACAGGGTGATCCTTTGTCCTGCGACCTCTTTAACTTCACCATGGAGAGTGTTCTGCGCAAGGCCGGTGTACATCGCAATGGCACAATTTTCAACAAAAGTGTCCAGCTCCTTGCCTACGCTGATGACATTGATGTCATCGGACGTAACAAGCGAGATGTCACCGCTGCCTTTGCGGCTATCGAAAGAGAATCTGCCAAAATGGGTCGGGTGGTAAATGAGGGCAAGACGAAGTATATGCTGTCTACATGCAGGGACTCGCAGCGGCTAGGGGCTCACGTCGAGGCCGACAGGTATACTTTTGAAGTTGTCAAGAAGTTGACACCGCCATCAACAGCAGCAATGATGTCAGCCTGGAGATAAAGCGAAGGATAACTCTTGCCAACAGGTGCTACTACGGTCTCGGTAGGCAATTCAGAAATAGAGACCTCTCTCGACCGACAAAACTTGCACTCTATAGGACGCTTATCTTGCCCGTGCTCCTCTATGGCGCTGAAGCATGGACAATGACACGAAACGACATAGGGGCCCTTGGAGTGTTCGAGAGGAAGGTACTTCGCAAAATCTTCGGCCCTGTTCGTGTTGGTGACGACTATCGCATACGAACCAATAATGAGCTGTATGAGCTGTAACATATAAGGATATGGACGTACCTCAGCGAATAAACATCGAGCGGCTACGCTGGCTCGGTCATGTCTGCCGCATGGACGACGAAGCTCCGGCGAAAAAGGTGTTCGATGCGATGGTTGGAAGTCGACGGCGAAGAGGGAGGCCGTGTCTCCGGTGGAAGGACCAAGTTGAAGAGGCCCTGTCATCTCTTGGTGTTACCAACTGGAGAAGGCGCGCGCGAAGCAGAGGCGCCTTGAGAGAAGTTTTGCGGCAGGCCGTAACCCGATAACGGGTTGTTATGGCCAGTTAAGTAAGTAAGTATACGGATGATGGCGCAAAATGGTTTGCCAGATCCGCTTGCAGATCCGGATTACTGGCAACCGAAAAGTGTGCATGTGTTACTAGGTGCAAGTTTTGTGGCAAGGATTGTCATCAGTATTATGCCGAATAAATTGAACAACATGACGTTAATGGAAACGGTGCTAGGTATGGTCATTTTTGGAGAGCATGCGCAGAAAGTCAACGAGCAAACAGGTGAGCTAGTGTCTATGATTGAGTGCGAGAATAATGAGGAGCTTGACAATTTGTTTAACCCTTTCCTTCCCATGGTAGCCATATGGCTACCAAATTCAAATTTGGAATTTCGATGTATAATTTTCGATTTTTCCCCCTTCTATGAATTGTATCGCTTAAAAGAAACATTGTTCTGAGCTTTTTCAGCAAAATATGTAGTTTGTTTTTTTGGGAACATTGAAAATTGTTAACATTTGTGCAACGGTTCCCGCTCGACAGGGCAGCAGAATTAAATGGCAAAAATGTAATATTGCTCTATGTTTAACAAAGGACACCAAATAACTCTAAAATTCTAACAAATAACTCTAAAAACTTGTAAATAAGGGAAATTTTGTTTTCATATAAAATATGTTTTAATTTTGCTTCATAAAAGCCCAGTGTAGTCTAGTGTAGTATGGCTACGTCCTCCTCGCACCTGACACTGGAAAGTCGAAACCATTTTAAATATGATGCAAAATACTTTTAAATAGTTCTCTCGTTTCAAATAACCAACTTCCAATTTGTTTCTATGGCTATTTCATAATTCGGGAAGGAAAGGGTTAAGAAGTTTTGGGAGCTTGACCAAATCAAAGAGCATGTAATGAGAACGCTAGTTAGTGAGCGTGCTAGACAAGGTGCATAAGTTTACTATATACCACATCATTGTGTTACCAAGAAGTTTCGCGTGGTATTCGATGCTAGTTGTACTAATATAGGCGTATCGTTAAATGAGGTGCAGTTGCTAGGCGGAAAGTTGCAAAGGGATTTGAATGAAATAATTATGCGTTTTAGAAGGCATAAAGTCGCTTTCTCTTCCGATATCAAAATGATGTTCCGGCAGGTGCGGATTGCTAGACATCAATGGGATTTGCAAAGAATATTTTGGCGCGAGAATAGGGAAACCCCATTGAGAGAATACTGGCTGACTGTGGTCACCTATGGCATGACGTCATCAGCACATAATTCAGTGCGAGCAGTTATACAGTGTGCAAGAGATGCAGAGGAGAAATATCCTGAAGCTGCGAATGCAATCATAAATGACATGTACATGGATGACTGCGTATCTGGTGCTGGCAGCGAGCAAGATGCCATTACGTTGGCAAAACAAATGGCTCTGATTTTGATTGGGGCAGTGTTTGAGCTTCGTAAATGGAAGTCGAACAGTAGGTGGTTCATGAAGGAAATGCATTCAAATGAAAAGGAAGAGATGGTGCAGTTCGATGAAGAAGCTAAGGTGCTTGGGCTAGTATGGTTAGTGGCGCAAGACAAGTACACATTCATTGTGAAAACACCAGTTATAAGGGAGCCAGTTACAAAGCGTCTGGTTGCAAGTCGGGTGCTGCAGCTGTTTGACCCAAATGGATATATTTCCCCAGTAACAGTCGTGGGCAAGATTATTATACAGGACTTATGGCGCTTGAAAGTGGCATGGGACGAAAAATTGAAAAAGGAGCTAGAAGATAAATTTATAGATTATTGGGACCAGATTAAGGAGCTAGAAAACTTTAAGATCCCAAGACGGATTGGTGCAAGAAATAATGCAAGGTTAGAGGTGCATGGGTTTGCTGACGCCGCTGAGAAGGCATATGGTGCTGTTATCTATGTGAGGATAGAACGTGAAAATGGGGCAATAGCATGTTATTTGCTAGTATCCAAGACAAAAGTGGCGCCAGTTAACAAAATTGACGATACCGAGACTAGAATTGTCAGCGTGCGAGTTGTTAGCTAGATTAGTAAGGAGTGCTAGACAGTCAATGGAATGGAGCGATGTTAGCTATACATTGTGGACATATTCGTTTGTGGTGTTGTATTGGCTAGGCAAGCAGCCAAGAGATTTGAAGACCTTTGTTGGTAATCGTGTTGCAGCGATACAACAAAGCGTTGGGGCAGGTAGATGGAAGCATGTGAACACAGCAGATAACCCAGCAGATTTGGCGAGTAGGGGTTTGAAAGCAAGTGAACTGGTGGATAACAAATTGTGGCTGCAAGGTCCGGCCTGGTTATCTAAACCAAAGGAGCAGTGGCCAGCTGATAAGTTTGAGCAAGCAAAGGAGCAGTGGCCAGCTGACAAGTTTGAGCAAGTGAAGGAGCAATATTCGATAGAGGCGGAGCTAGAAATCAAAGTAAATGTAGTGAAAGTGTGCGAGGGGCCATTGAGTATTTTTGTGCCAAAAATGGGGGGAGGCGGTGTGGTCGCCCCACTCACACAGTATGAGGGCAAGTTGGAGAGAATATTAAATATTTTGGTATATTGCAAGCGCTTTATAGATGCCTTAAGGGTGAGATATTTGAAAAGAGAAAGAGCTAGAAGATCGCGAGTTGGTCGTAGGCCAAGGAGCAAGAATGCGAGAATACCACTTCCAAGTAATGAGGAAAGATCGTTTGCGAATATTTGATAAAAGAATCACAGGAGCAAGACTTTTATAAAGAGCTAGCTATGATACGGAAAGAAAATCGGTTGCCAGAACGAAGTAAGCTAGAGCCATTACGTCCGATCCTGGACAAAAATGGATTGATAAGAGTCGGGGGCAGGTTAATAAATGTAGAAAAAGAATATGAAATGAGGCATCAGGTTATCATTGCGAAGGGTTCAAGGTTAGCGCATTTGATAATGGATTATGCGCATAGACAAACCAAACATGGAGCAGTGCAAGTTATGACCCAGTATATTCGGCAGAAATATTGGATTCCTCGTATAAGGGATGAGCTCAGAAGATTCTTACACAAATGTGTGGTGTGCGTGCGTTACAACTACAAGCTGGAGCAACAATTGATGGCGAATTTACCAGCCGATCGAGTGCAAGTGGGCAAGCCTGTTTTACATTCTGGGTTAGACTATGCGGGGCCATTCAATGTCCATTTCAGGGTGCGAGATGATTACGTAGCGAAAAGCAAATGCTGGATCGCGATATTTGTGTGTCTGAAGACCCGAGCTATTCATATTGATATGGTGCTAGATCTAACTACTCAGTGATTCATTGCATGCTATGAGAGATTTATCGGAAGACGTGGAAGATGTGAGCGCATGTACAGTGACAACGCGACGACGTTTGTTGGTGCAGATAGGATGATCAAGAGAGCAATTCACTATTGGAGGAAGCAAGAGGTGCTAGAGCATTTGAGTATGAAAGGCACAGAATGGCACTTTATGATTCCAGCTGCCCCAAATCAAGGTGGAATTTACGAAGCAGCTGTGAAGTCCATGAAGTATCATTTATCATTTGACGAGAGTCGTGGGCCAGAGAACGCTGGCACAGGGCCAGCTTTCGACGTTATTGGTGCAAGTAGAAGCGATTCTGAATTCGCGGCCGTTGTATTCGATATCAGACGATCCGACGGATGTGCAAGCATTGACACCGGGGCATTTTCTTGTTGGAGAGCCGCTGGTATTGCCACCTCCCTTTGCATTGGATAAGCAACCAAACACGGAGGGCATTAAGCTTTGGAAAGAGCGCCAGACTATGTTAAAGCAATTTTGGGCTAGATGGCAAGTTGATTATTTGAATAGTTTGCAGGAGCGCAAGAAATGGTGCAGAGAGAGAGAGAATTTGAGAGTGGGCCAGCTAGTTCTCATTAAGGCAGAGAACTTTCCGCCAGCGCAGTGGGCGCTAGGCAGAGTGTGCAAGTTAATTCTGAGCAAGGACAATCTTGTACGATCCGTGGAGATTGAGACCCAGATAAGCAGATTGACCAGACCCGTGCAGAAACTATGCATATTGCCGGTGGAGCCTGCCAATGTGGAGCCGAAATAACTAGAGTGCTAAGATTAGAATTAAGTTGATTGTATTGTTTTTGATTGTTGGTGCAAGCTGATTGTATTTAATGAAAACCGTTGGTTTTCGCTGGCACTGTTTCGTACAGGGACGATCTCCTGTGCGATTGAGTTGTTCGCACAGGGACGATCGTCTCTGGCCGAAGTGTCTGTCGTGCAGTGAGCGTGAAGCGGACAAGACGACCATTTTTTGGTGCAAGATTAATTTATAGGGGCAAGATGTGCGTGTGCTTGTAGTGCGGAAAATAAATTGGGTTTTTTGAGCTGATGGCTTTTTCCCAAGGAGTGCGCGTTTTATTTAAACCAGTTTACATTTCGCAGTTTCCACCGCCGATCGAAGATGGTGGGAACAATGATCGTGCTGAAATGTGAGGTGAGCTGTTAATTGTTCGCGAATTTGCCGGTATCACCGCCTTTGACAAACAATATTATTTTATATGAAAAACTATCCCAGAACAAGGAGTTATGTGCGTTTTCGATTCTAACTGAATATTTAAATGGTTGGCCATCATAAAATCATATTCGCAGTTGCTTTTGTTGATACTTTTGTGGCATTATTCTGCCGTCACTTTCTATGTAATTCTTGTGCGCCATTAAGAAAAAATCGTGGTGAACCTATATCAGCTGTTTCTTTTTTTTGAAAATTTCCGCGATTGGAAGTTGGACCATAGATTTAATTTTCTTGCTGAAATCTATTCGAAAGAATATTACATGTTATTTTGCACACCTACAGGAAAATACAAGAAGGTTTGCATCATTAATGTTTGTTCGTGGCCTTTGATATTGCTCCATTTTTGCATTCTTCCGACGGTGTTTCTCATACATATGTTGTGCTGCCAATAAGTAAAAGCCATCGTGAGTAAATATCAACTTATTTGTTTATTCGTCATCAACCTGCTCGTTGCTCGAGGTAAATTAGAAATAGCTCAACTTTATAACAATGAAGACTGATATTATATAAGTTAAATATTGTTATTGCAAATATTGTTATGGCAAAAATCCTCTTTCTAAACATCAGATAAGTCCACATATTGTTTTATTCTATGACTGAATCAATTTCTAGCGTTTTCTACCTATAAACTGTCTCTCATGTGAAGAATCACAAATGGTTTTTTATTCAGTTCTTAGGTAAAAGATAATATTTGGCATGAGAACACGTCTTTTTCTACAAAGAACATTCATCGGATCCAATATGACTGCGAACATAACATGCGCAAGTTTAAAAATAAGACAACACCGCAAAACGCAATTCCGTTTGCAATAAATTTCTTAAATAAACATAATTTTTATGTTTTTGTGCAAACAAGAACTTTCTTCAAATAATCTACTAAAGAGAATATTAATCAGAAGCATTTTGATACCTTATATTTCCTGATTTAAATAAATTTTTGTGCTTGACTAATTTTGTGCTATAACCAAAAAACTTATAAAATCAGTTTCACCATGCAATTTTTCGGGCTTTAAGAAAAAAAGTTGTATGTTCTATTGACTTTTCGAGAACATACGACATTAGCTTTCTCAGACAACGTTATCTGCGCAGTATCTTTCGTGGTGGGAAGCATATTGCCGGCCCGGTCCTGATGTGACAACGATTGGTCTTGATATTGACAGGTCGGTATGAGTGCTTCCAATTCATTTTATAGGAGTATAGACCAAGGTTTATAGAATAGAAGGTTACGCATTCCGGTTGTCAAAAAAAACGAGTGTGCTTATGACCACACGACTGAAGTGAAACTTCTTTCGCTCCATCTGTATGTATATACAATACATACATATATGTACATATACATATATTAATTTTCTACAAATATTTAAACTTATTTTATGTTCTCATTGGTAAATCAATATTTTTGCATAGATCTTTTATTTTCGTAAAGAAAAGAAAGTGTGCGCGCGCACTGCTCTCTCTTGCTCCTACACTGTGATACAGACAATAGGCCTGCAGTGTGCTATGAGAGGAAGAGAGAAAGAAAATGTGCGCGCGCACTGCTGTCTCTTGCTTATATCCCCCACTCAACTCCCGTTCGCCTCGCCCGATCACACTTTTCGTAACGCTTACGTCACGCGTTCGCCAGCTTGGCGAGTAAGCTGTCAAGCGTGCGTAAACCACTCAACTCCCGTTCGCCTCGCCCGATCACACTTTTCGTAACGCGTTCGCCAGCTTACTCCCCATGCCAAGCGTGCGTAAACCACTCAACTTCCGTTCGCCTCGCCCGATCACACTTTTCGTAACGCTTGCGTCACGCGTTGTCCAGCTTACTCCCCATGCCAAGCGTGCGTAAAGAAGTTTCACTTCAAAAATTACAGCGCCTCGCGAGACGTAGGCATAGGTTGGCTCTGATTGGCTGAAAATATTTTTGAGCAAAAAAAATTTCAAAATTGTAAACAAATCCGGAAAAATAAGTTGCCAGATTTTATATTTATACCCCTTAAATATTAAATCCAAATACTTTTCTGGATTTGTGCTCCATCAAACTCTTCTTGAAGTCTTCGGTCTTGAAGTGAGATGGGCAAATGAAGTGTGATGAGCAAGTTCGCACATTTTTAGAATTAAAATTATTTTCGCGGCCACAGAAGGCCAACCAATTGCCATGTATGTTCCGTTGCTTTGGGAAGCAATTAAGTCGATTTTCCGTTGTAGTTCATGCATTCTTGCCGAGTACTTATTTTTTGATTTAAAAATATTTTGAAAGTGTTTGGAGAAAACAGCAAAGCATTTAGTTTTTACGGGATTTAACACGTTCACGCCGGGGCGGATTTTCATTGTCTTTGCTGTGAGGCGGCGCTGAAATGAATGCTGTGCTTCATCTGGCTTTCATTAAAAGTTTTTAATGAAAATACGTTAAATTTTCATTATTTTCATTTTCAACGTCTAATAGCACAATCGAATGCATACCACCGGCGGTACGCGTCGACCGATGAGACAATCTAGTGCGGGCCACCGGCGGTACACGCCACCCGATGTGACAATCTAGTGCGGGCCACCGGTGGCCCGCGCCGGCGTGAACGTGTTAAAATGTATAGTTGTCAATAAGTGGCACCTCGATTGTGGCCCCCGCCTACGTCTGGGAATGCGCAACCTTTAATCCAGAGGTGCCCATGCAGCAGTCTGTCGCTGTGCAAAGCAACCCTGCCGCTACGTGCCGTGCCATAATCCAATCTGGCAACGACGGCCGCGATAGAACTTTTAGTCCAATCTGGCAACGACGGCCGCGATAATAACTTTTAGTCCACTCCGGAATGTGCGAGAACGATCTGCGCGATGGCCTGACAGGTATAAAAGGCAGCCAGATGCGGCGCAGCGAATCAGTCTGGTTTTGACTAGTGAAGTTGCCACGCGGAGTAATTAACAGTAATTAACGAACAGTAAAGTGTAAAAGTGTGAATAATAAAGTGACTGTTGGTTTATTTTATTGTTTGCGTTTAAGAAACTGACTGTGTTTTATTTTCAAATTACACAATCCAGAGATACGTAACAGCCCACTAGACTCAGTATTCGTAACAATATTGTTACGAAATTCCACAGTTCGTTATCGACGGTTGGTTTTGATTGTATTTGAAAATAAAACAACTTCAATTATCAAATACTTAAGTGTACGAACAGTAAAGTGTAAAAGTGTGAATAATAAAGTGACTGTTGGTTTATTTTATTGTTTGCGTTTAAGAAACTGACTGTGTTTTATTTTCAAATTACACAATCCAGAGATACGTAACAGCCCACTAGACTTAGTATTCGTAACAATATTGTTACGAAATTCCACAGTTCGTTATCGACGGTTGGTTTTGATTGTATTTGAAAATAAAACAACTTCAATTATTCAGCGCAAACTCAGTCAGAACTGACAATCCTTTATTTACAAAATTTACACTTCGCTTGTATCTACACTTGTTACCACTTTGCTTGCTTAACACAGACTCTCCCATTGCGCTGCACACTGCTGCTTTTATACCAGTTTTCTTATCGCGCCGAAGTTTCTTGCAACTTCCAATTGGAATGCGCTCTACCATTCTCGCACAGCCCATTTCTTCGAGAACCATCCTTGCCATATCGGACGATACCAAGCGAATTATACCAAATTTGCCGTACTTCAAAGTGCATGCCTAAAAGTATGCTTCGAAAACATTCGTGCAGAGAAAAGTACAGTACGACACGGAGTTTCTCACCGTATCACTGCCCATCACTTAGACTTGTTCGTCCCGAACAAGCGCCGAGGCTCCGCCGGAGTAAGACGCCAGGCGCTCCAAATGGACTACCTTCAGCCTGGCGTTTCCGCTGCAGCAGCGTTGAACTCTGTACACCACGTCATTAATCCTGGTCACGACCTTGTACGGTCCTTCCCATGACGTTTGAAGCTTTGGAGACAAACGTTTCCTGCGCTGCGGGTTGTAAAGCATTACAAGATCGCCTTCTTGGAACCCCGCTGTGTTAGCTCGTAGATCATATCTGGCTTTCATCTTATCGCTGACCGGTTGGATACGGTCCCTTATAAACTGGTGGATTTCTTCCAGCTCCGATTGCTTATTAACTGCGTAATCAGTCTTAGCGCCTTCTGTCGTGCTGACCACTCCGAACTTCAAGTCAGCATGCAACCTCGTTCCACCATGCCGTCGGACTGGGGATGCAAAGGACAGGTGCGCGTTTTCCTTATTCCTAGTAGCTCACACACTTCCTTTAATACCAGAGACTCGAAATTCCGGCCTTGATCCGAGTGCAACTCCAGTGGAACTCCAAATCTGGCCACCCAGTTGTTTACCAGCATTTCCGCGACCGTGGAGGCCTCCTGGTTAGGAATAGGATACACTTCGGGCCATTTGCTGAAATAGTCCATTACCACCAGCACATATTTGTTGCCTTGAGTGCTAAGTGGGAATGGCCCGGCGACGTCCATGGCGATTCGCTCAATGGGCGCTCCCATGTTGTACTGCTGCATGCGGCCCCGAGATCTTCTTGTTGGCCCTTTCGTAGCCGAACATCGATCACAGCTCTTAATCCAATCGGCGACAGACTCCTGGCATCCTACCCAGTAGAATCGTCTTTTTATTTTGGCGACAGTTTTTGTGATGCCTAGGTGCCCTCCGCTGGAGTCGTTATGGTATGCCTCGATCACCTCGTTGATCCTGCATTTCGGGACTAGAATTAGGGAATTGCTGGTCCGGCCATCCTCACTCTCCCACTCGCGGTATAGGCAACCATCAGACAGCCGCAGACTTTGCCACTGCGCCCAGTAAGCCTTCGCGATCGGGCTCTCACCGGCCATCTCCTGCCAGTCTGGACGAGCGCCTTGCTCCTTGCCTTCAATGATTTTTTTAAGATCCGTATCCTCGCGCTGGTCCTTTTGTATCCTCTCCGCAGACCACTCCTCCTCTGGCATGACGCTGACCAATCGCACGTCCACTATCTGCTCTTTGCTTTCGGCTCGCGAACAATGCCTGCATTCGGTTTTGCACGGACGGCGTGACAAGGCATCGGCATTTCCATGGCTGCTACCCTTGCGATGCTCTACCGTGTAGTCGTAGCGCTGCAGTCGCTCGATCCACCGCGCCAACTGGCCTTCCGGATCTTTAAAGTTCAGCAGCCATTTCAACGCCGCATGATCTGTGCGCAGGCGACACTTTTGCCCATACAGGTATTTATGGAAGTGTTTCACGCATTCCAATAGCACACCACCAATACTATGCCCACTTGCATCTGTATCCAGCACAAACATCTCTCCAGGCACGGGGAAGGCCAGAATTGGAGCAGTGCACAATTTTTCCTTCAGTCGTGCAAAAGCCTGCTCCTGCTCTTCGCCCCACGCGAAGACTTGATTCTTTTTCGTCAGTTTGTGCAAGCTGCCAGCTATGTTCGCAAATCCAGGAACGAATCTTCGGAAGTATGTGCACAGGCCCAGGAAACTGCGGAGTTCGTGTAGATTGCGTGGTCGGGGCCACTCCTTCACCGCCGTGATCTTGCCTTCGTCCGTATGTACTCCGCGAGCGGAAACCGTGTGACCCAGATACTTGACCTCCTTTTGGAACAGCGAGCACTTCTTTGGGTTGAGTTTAAGCCCGGCTTCTCGTATCCGCTCGAATACCTCCTTTAGCTTTCCCAGGTGATCGTCGAAGTTTTTACCCATCACGATTATGTCGTCGAGGTACACCAGACACGTCCGCCAATGCAGCCCTTTTAGCACACGTTCCATTAGCCGCTCGAATGTCGCTGGTGCGTTGCAGAGTCCAAACGGCATGACGGTGAACTGCCGCAAACCGTCGCCAACACTAAAAGCCGTTTTCTCCTTGTCCTTGTCTGCAAGCTCCACCTGCCAATAGCCGCTGCGTAAGTCGAGTGTGCCTGACAGTGTGTCCAGGGTGTCATCGATCCGAGGTAGTGTCCTTTTTAGTCACGTCATTGAGCTTTCGATAGTTCACACAAAATCGGGTACTGCTATCCTTTTTCTTGACTAGCACAACCGGCGAACACCGAGGGCCTGACGACGGCTCTATGACCTTTTCTTTACCCATGTTTTCGATTAAAGTTGCGACCTCCTCCCTCTTGGCCAGAGGAACTCGTCTTGGCGGTTGGCGGATTGGTTTCGCACTTCCGGTGTCGATGTTGTGTTTCACTATGGCTGTTCTTCCGCCTGCTTCCGTTGCAAATATTGACCCATAGTGCTGTAGGAGTGACCGCGCGTTCTGTTTCTGCTCGTCTTTCAATTCGCTGCTCCACTGGTTCTGCGGTATGGCGTCCATGTTAGAACCGCTTTTCTTACTTCCTCCGGGTGGACTGCTTTCGCAATTGACAACTGCTTCAGCCTCTCTACACTCGCCAATGACCGCACCTTTTCCGACATATCTGGGTGTGTTCAGTGGGTTGAGTATCCTGACTGGTATTTTGCCATATTTGGGTTCCACTAATGTACGTCCGATAATTATGTTGTCGTATCCTTGTTTTGGCGCTTCTACAACCCACAGCCGACTTGTCCCATCGTCCTCGTCCACCTTTGCCCACACAATCGCCTCGGAATTCGCTGGTATCTTCTGGTGTTGACACGATACAACCTTCCTTACCGCCACGCTTCGCTCATAGCCGGTGTGCAGGGGGAATTCAACGTTGGCATACCTCAGCACATTTTCTTTCAGGTCCAGCGTAAAACCGTGCCTAATCATGAAATCGACGCCGATAATCACGTCGTCCATTATATCCGCGACGATGAATTCATGCTCCAGGCTGCTGGTGCCGATAGCAATTGTTTTTGTTACTTTTCCTCTTACCGGCGCACGCTCGCCAGTCGCAGTCCGCAGCTGTATGCCATGCAGCGGTTCCCAGTTCTTCAGCAGCTTCCTTTTTATGATCGAATATGACGCTCCAGTATCCAGTGTCAACACGAACAACTTTCCATCTATCTTTCCTTCCATCGTCAAGCTGCTGGGTTGCCGTTTCAGCTGTGAGACAAGGACGGTGGGGCAGCAGGTTGTGGGGATCAGCTCACGCCCTTTTGGGCTGACCCGTTTTAGTTTAACGACTCCTCGTCCTCAGCCCTGCGCTTGTTGGCTGAGCCTCGATCGTCAGTATCCCTCGCTTCAGGCGATTGCGATCGAGAACGGGAACGCCTCTTTCGTTGGCGGCAGTCTCGTGATATGTGACCCTGCTTGCCACATGTCCAGCAAACAACTTTAGAGGAGACAACCCGTGGCCTGCCCGGTGTCTCAGAGCTTATGGCCTGGATCGAAATGTCGCTGTCCGGCTGGATTTGGCGTATCCTTGCAGGTGCATACCGAGTGCCTCCAATCCATGTCGCCTCATATGTCATCGCGCTGGTCACCGTTTCCTTGAATGTCGGCTTGTCCATCATCAACGCACTGCGACGTGTCTCCGGATCATGAAGACCTTCAATGAAAGACTCAATCTTCATCCTCTCGAGATCATCAGCGCCGAATTTCGGGTAGCACAACTGCACGAGCCGCTCAATGTCTGCTGCATATGTCTGCAGCGCCTCGCTGGCTCTTTGCCTGCGGTTCTTCAGCTCACAGTAGTATAGCGTATGGTTGTGCTCGTTGCTGTACTTCGCTGCCAACGCTCTCATGACGGCCTCATAATCACTTCTCGAACATTCCGGAACTGATTTTATTACCTCAGCCGCAGGACCTTTCAGCGCTAGTGCCAATCTCCGACCCTTCCTGATATCGGTCCACTGATTTTCCAAAGCAGCTAAGTCGAATAGCAGTTTGAATGTATCGAACGGCGTAGCACAATCATAAGTAGGCACTTCTGTTCGGGTGGCGAAACTTTCCGAAACCGGCGGCAAACATTCTCGTGGCTGTACCTCTCTAAGCCGCTCGTCGATTTTTCTGTTTACCGAAACCTCCAGACTGTCAACTCGTTTGTCTAAATGTGCTACTCGCGTCTCCAGGTGCTCAACTTTCACATTAATCCTGTTCGAAATCTCTTCCACTTTCTGCTCCAAGCGCGCAGAATTTTTCTGAAGCTTGGTTTCCATTCGCTCTGCTACTCTTCGGTTCGTAGTTTCGATTTTTGCTGAAATTTCCTGATTCGCAGTTTCCATTTTCGTTGCCATTTGCGCCGACATTTCGCGATTTTCACGACTGACATTCTCAATTTTCGCAGAAGTTTCCTGAAACATGCCTCTCATTGCAATCATAAGCTGACTCATGTCCATTGCTTGTGGTGGCGCAGCCGCTGCAGCCGTACTTTGCATCGACGCAGCACCCGCAGGCGATTCCTCCACTTTGGCCGACGCCTTTTGTTCCAGCGTTCCGAACTCGTGTGCAGCCCAATCGATGCCTCGTGATTCACATGCCTCTCGCAAGTGCAGCTGCAACTACACCTTACCGCCAGCAGTCGGCAAATTCCAGGCAGCCAGCTCCTTCTTCAGCTGGTCCACCTTCAGCAGCTCGAGTTTAACCATGTCTGCGTTTTAATAATTTTATCTTCAGTAACACAATCCGAACTTCTGACACCAAATGTTACGAAATTCCACAGTTCGTTATCGACGGTTTGTTTTGATTCAGGGACCCAAAATAACAGTTATGCGTTTTTAAAAATTCGAAAACGTTGCCCATTTTTAAGAGATATTTATAAATTTTGGACAATAACTATTATGAGGGAAGAAATACTTTTTTCCCCATTTCGTAACTATTATTTGTGACAAATATTTTTTTCTGTTGCCTAATAACTATTATCAGCAAGAAATATTTTTGCCATTGCTCGGTATCGTTTATTTTTTGAAAAATAGATTTTCCGTCATTGCATAACTGTTATGAGAGAAAAATATTTTTTACGTTTCTCGGTAACGTTTATTTTTGGAAACATATTTTTTACGTTGCTCGGTAACGTTTATATTTGGAAAAACATTTTTTTCGTTGCTCGGTAACGTTTATTTTTGAAAATATATTTTTTCCGTTACCAGTAACTATTATGAATGGGAAATATTTCTTCTACGTTTTCAAATTGCACTATTAGCCAGTGCAATTTCATCAGAAGACGCTTTTTTGATAGCACTGCTGGTTTTCGAGATATTCAGGAAAATCAAGTGGCGTTATAATTATGAAACGGACCTTATGTAATATTCAAATTCGGCATAAATTCGTGTTGCGTACCTGATCTATCATTTTGACTCTCATTTGTTTTGCTTTCTTTCTTGTTACCTTTCCGTGTTTTACGCTCATTAATACTACACTCAATATTTTTGCTTTCATATGTACGAGGGCGGGTCAATAAGTCCGTGACTTTTTTATTTCCCGCCTCTTAATTGAAATCGCAACACTGCTCCCGTCAACAGTCAGCTGTCAGTTGACTCTTGTCAAAAATTGAACAAGCTGCGACATTTAGTTTGTTTTTGACAGCCCTTAATCAGACTACCGCGTTGACTGAGAAGAAAATGGAAAAAAGTGAATTTCGTGTGCACGGGTGCACACATGTGCAGTTTCCATGGCAAAAATCCATGAATTGGGCTACGAATTTCTCCATCCCGCCTATTCACCCGGTCTAACCCCAAGTGACTATTTCTTGTTCCCAAACTTGAAGAAATGGCTCGGCGGAAAGAGATTTGCCTCCAATGACGAAGTCATCTCACAAACAAATGCCTATTTTGAAGACCTCGACAAATCATATTTTTCGGAAGGGATAAAAAAACTGGAGAAACGTTGGGCTAAGTGTATAGATCTCAAAGGAGACTACGTTGAAAAATAAAATAACTTATCTAAAAATCTGTGTTTCATCCAAAAAGTCACGGACTTATTGACCCACCCTCGTATTACACTCAATTTTATTACTTCTTTCCGTTTTATACTCATTTCTGCACTCAATATCTTCGCTTTCAAATGTATCACACTCAATATTCTTACTTCTCCTCGTTTTACACTCATTTATATTACACTCATTTTCTTTGCTTATATTGGTACTACATTCAATTTTCTCACTTCTTTTCGTTTGACTCAGAGGTTGCCAGTTTTCTTTAAATCATAGAAGGGCACGCTGCTACTCGCGAGTAGCAGCGACACCTACTCGCGTATACGAATCAGCGTTGCCGTTTTGGTTATTTTTAACCAAACTTTGTAAATTTGTTTGCTGTTTTGAATTTTTGGTAATTTGGTAGCACACTCTTCGATTTGGTAGTTTTGTTTTGCTTAGTTCACCTTGTATGTATGTTTTATGCATATTTTGCTCTCTCTTTGGCATAAAAAAATGACAATAACAGTGATGCCAATACTTATTAGATTGTAAATTTGATTATTATTAAACATGACGTAAACTGTAATAATCGAAAGTGGCACCTTTAAGTGACACCTTGCTTACACTGCCTCATAGCTCTGCAAAGCGAAAATGTTCTGAACTTTTTCTTATTAAAACTAAACTTAGAAATAAGCTAGAAGTTGATACAATCAACAATATAATGCTCTCTCTCTTTTTTGTTTTATAAATAAATAATTAAACGCATATTTATAAAAAATTGGTAGTTTTGGTAATTTTTTTTTCGAAATTTGGTAATTTGTTTCCTTTTGGCTGAATACAACGAATACAAAGCAGCGAAGTTCCGAGCGCAGCTTCAGTGCAGTGATGTTAACTGTAGGGAAAATTCCCTACATGTAGGGAATTTTAGCGAAAATTGTGTGCGTAGGGAACAAAAGGACAGATTTTTTAAATTCACTAAATGTAGGGAATTTTCAAACAACCCTGGTTATGGAAAATGTTGAAGTCAAATTAGTCAAACTAAAAATTTTAACGATCAAATGTTGTTTCCCAATTTGTCAAAGTTGGCCAAATATGTTTCGGCACTACCACATTCTAATGCAGACTTTGAAAGAATATTTTCTAACAAAAAAGGAACACATCAAGCCATGACAATTTGACTTCAATTTTTATAATTCGCTCTTACTTAGAAGACGAAGATGTCACCTGTGTAAATTTTCAATGTAAAGAACAGCACTTTAAGAAAATTGCATACACTGAGTAGTATGACCATAAATAATTAGTCTTAGTGTAATTTTTGTACTGATTTTTTTTAATGTGATGAAATGGTATCTCAGTGCAAAGCACAATTTTTTTATGTTGTTATGTTTCCATGTTTTAAATCGTATCTCAGTACAAAGCACAACTTTGTTTTGTTGTTTTCATGTTGCTAATGAATTAAAAGAAGAATTAATAAATGTTATGGTTTTTACTTTTGCGACTTTTATTCACAAAAAATTAAAAAAACCTTAAATATTACAAAATTCTTTGAAAATAAGTGTAGGGAGTTTCGTAGGGAAAGTTGCTGGACAGCGTAGGGAAAAGTAGGGATTTTTTTCAAGTCGCGTTGGGAATTTAAAAAAAAAAAGTTAACATCACTCCTTCAGTGTCGTTTCAGACTTCATCCGAGTAACATTACGCTCGTTTGTTGAGCGGTTGCTTGCATTTTTGCACACTGAGTAATTTTTTTGTTTTTTCTTTACAAAATGTATGAAATCGAAACACCATAAACTCTTATCACACAAACATTTTGAAAACTTGCTACATATAAAATGTTGCGAAGATAATTTTTTCAAATCAATGCATTGACACTAATTAATTGAGACCCAAATTTTGTTCAGTGTTTTCTACGCATACATTGCCAAAATGCTTGGTTGTGTTAGTGCCCATCATTGCTTTAAATACATTCAAACTTATTTCACTTGGTTTATCTACGTAATCATTTTCAGAAATATTGTTCATTGTATTTGTGGAAAAATTCACTAACTTTTCATTTTCGTCCAATCTGACTAGCTTATACCACAGAACAAACAATATACAGAATGCGCATCTGGTGTAAGGAAAATTTTCTTTGCGGGTTCCAGCGGTATGACCCGTTTGTAGATGCGGGGGAAGCAGTAAAAGGGACGAGAACGCACAGAGCGCGAGAGCGTAAGCTGCGAATCTGCGACCGCGCACCACACACTGTGGTTGTTGTTGTTGGGCAACAAAGCGATGTGCCGCTTGCATGTTAGTGGTGGCTCGTGCTCGCTCTCCGCTTGCTTTTTTACAAACAAGAACAAGAAGTGGACAGGCAAAGTTTGCATAGAAAAATTGATTAAGCAATCGCCAAAGCACATAAGGTGGTAGCACTACGGGAAAAACCAAAATTCAATGGATTTTATAAGTTCTTTTTGTCTGCTTGTAAAATAGAAGTTGTAAAAAGTACAAATGGCTACAATGAACATAAATATATGTGTTAAATATTGAAACAACCAAGACGCATTAAGAAAGTGATAATAAGTGGAAAACTATTGCTACAATGTTGTGCTAATTATCAAAGAAAAGTTTAATCAGTTCTGGTGCTGCAAATACCTATTGAATTTGCCTTGGCGATCGTTTTACCAAATCAACCACCATTTCAATGTGCAAGAGTAAAGCCAAGCTGGCTTGCTGCGGAAAGCAATAACATTGCGTGTTGTTGTCGAAATGAGAATAAAGCCCAAAACCATCGAATCTATGCGTATACAATACATCAATTCGCGCTTACTCTCTCGGTTCCCTTTACATTTTCCTCACCTTTGTTGCTTCCCGCCCGCGTCTGAAATGAAATCGCAAAATTATTTCAGATGCGCCTTCTGTAACTGTTTATTCTGTGCTTACTTATTCTTACAAGTATGCAAAAAATCTCTTCCCAAAATTGCTTCATAGCCCATCGTTCCATCAGCAACTATGACAAAATGTATTTCAAATTGTTTATTATTTATAAAAATTGAACACAAAAATGTTCCGTACGCTTCTAATTTTGTTTTGTTCAGACCAAAGTAAATGCAATTAATATTTTACATTAAATTTGAGTCAATTTTCCCACAAATGACAGACCTTCGTACTATGCTGATTGCACTACCAGAGTCTATGAGGCATTCTAGGGAAAAAATAATATTGTTACGAATACTAGGTCTAGTGGGCTGTTACGTATCACTGGATTGTGCAATTTGAAAATGAAACAACTTTAATTATGCCAACGCAGCCAATTCAAAACCAACAGTCACTTTATTATTCACAGTTTTACACTTTACTTTTCGTACACTTAAGTATTTGCTTAATTACTCCGTGTGGCAACTTCACTTGCCAAACCAGACTCACTCGCTGCGCCGCATCCGGCTGCCTTTTATACCTGTCAGCCCATCGCGCAGATCATTCCCGCACATTCCGGAGTGGACTAAAAGTTTCCATCATTGCCAGGTTGGACTAAAAGTTATTATCGCGGCCGTCGTTGCCAGATTGGACTAAAAGTTACTATCGCGGCCGTCGTTGCCAGATTGGATTATAGCACGGCGCGAAGCGGCAGGGTTGCTTTGCACAGCGACAGACTGTCTTATCGCTACACTGCCCACCACTTAGACTTGTTCGTCCCGAACAAGTGCCGAGGCTCCGCTGTGATGAGGCGCCAGACGCTCCAAATGGAGCGTCTGGCACCTTCAGCTTAGCGCCTCTATTGCCGCAACGTTGAATCCGGTATACCACGTCGTTAATCCTAGTCGCGACTTCGTACGGTCCTTCCCATGACGCTTGAAGTTTCGGAGACAAACCTTTCCTCCGCTGCGGGTTGTAGAGCATTACCAAATCGCCTTCTTGGAACCCTGCTGAGTTGACCCGTAGATCGTATCTGGTTTTCGCCTTATCGCTGACCAGTTTGGTGCGGCCCCTTATAAACTGGTGAATTTCCTCCAGTCTTAGCGCCTCCCGTTGTGCCGACTACCCCGAACTTCAAGTCAGCGGGTAACCGCAACTCTGTGCCAAACACTGCTCGGGCTGGAGTGAGTGATGTCGTGTCGTGCGGGGCTGACCTATACGCCATCAGGAACAGGGGGATATGCGTGTCCCAATCCTTTTGATTCCTGCCTACCACCAGTGTCCGGTTAAAGCGTTCCACCATGCCGTCGGACTGTGGGTGCAAAGGAGTGGTACGCGTTTTCTTTATCCCCAGCAGCCCACACACTTCCTTGAATACCGCAGACTCGAAATTCCGGCCTTGATCTGAGTGCAACTCCAACGGAACTCCGAACCGGGCTACCCAGTTGTTTACCAGCTTTTCCGAGATCGTAGTGGCCTCCTGGTTAGGAATAGTGTAGTGGTACCACATGGTCACTCACACCGACACTATCCGTCTGATCGTGCAATTACGCATTCCGTTATGCACTGGTGTCAGGTTACGCGCGCCGCAATCGTCGCCGCAGTTGTAAACAACGCAAGTCAGCACTTGTGACGGCGACCAAGCGAGTTCAACGCCACCTACCGCAGCACACTGTTCCTAACGGAAATGTGCAAGATCCACTATTTTGGCCCTTGCCCACGGATTGGCCAGTTAAACTGTGCTCTGGAATAATGGGCGGAGTACTGGAAATGCTACGCGATTATAACAGTTATATTTTCCTTTATAAGCCGTAGTTTTACGAAATAAAGTTAGCTTTTTTAGAATTGTCACTTGATGCATTTCTATTTCGAAGACACTGAGGCTCTCACTTAGCCATGCTCCTTTGAGGCGAGGTCCGCCAATAGACCAACTTACACTACACTTACACTTGCACTTAGTGTCCCCAGTTGAGGCAAAGAAGTAACTTTTACCCTACATGGCGATCCTGCACAACACGGATACACAGATTATCTGACTAGAAAACACAGACCAGATCGTCTGTCTTCCAAAATCAGACCGAACCGAAGTCTGACTCCAACGAAGAACCCAACAAGATCCTGCAAAAATAGAACTAATGTCCGATCACGATGAGTTCGACTCCATTTTGAGCAGATTGGTTAGCGTAACACAACAACATTTGTACGACCCCCGAGAAGACAAAGACGAGGAGTACCAACCCACATCCCACCTCGCAATGATGAAAACGCAAGCACCAATGACAATGGCACCGATCACCTTCTTATGGACCATCACAATGGCCCGTTCCAAACAGTTTTCCCATAGATTGACAGACAGCAAAACGCTACGCAAACAGCTAACTACCAAAGTAACGCACCAGATGAAACCCCATCGCAACCGCCCAGACGCAAGGATTCTGTGTAAAATTCGTCACCACAGTAGACCAACTAAGCTGCTCACTTGCAAGCTACCACCACAGCGCCGAGTGCAGGAAATCACACAAGACTTGAAGAACATTTTACCGAATGATGGACAGTTGACGCGCCAAATCCAAGAAAATTGCACCTAAATCATCAACATTTTCCTATACATTTACAATTACTTTCATAATTTTACAATACAAAAAAAAACATGTACACAAGAATACGTAACAACAATATTATAACAACACTTATAACATAAAACCCAACAAACACACCCGAAAACATTCGCAACTTGTTATTACATTACATTACACATTAAGAACAAACAAAAAAAATAAATCCCTCAAGATATCCTCAAACAAAACCAACGACCCCAGAAGATTCACTGCATTATGCAATTACTAAACTCATCCAGACTTCGCGAAAATTACTAAATGCTTCAATTCCCTACAAAAGAAAACAGCTAAATTCAACTGGAGTAAAGAGTGCAAAGAAGCCTCCGCAAAACTGAAACAATTATTGATAAAGCCACCAATTCTACAATACCCAAATTTTGACAAACCATTCCTAGTAACAACGGATGCATCAGATTTCGCATTAGGAGCTGTACTCTCGCAAGGCGAAGTAGGCGAAGATCTACCAATTGCATACGCCAGCAAATCTTTACAAAAGCATGACCTAAACAAACCTGTAATTGAAAAAGAACTATTGGCCATACATTGGGCGATTAACTTCTTTAAACCATACCTGTACGGACGAAGATTCACAGTAATAACAGACCATAGTTAGTATCCTTATTCACACACAAAAACCCGTCATCCAAAATGACACGAATAAGACTCGATCTATCGGATTATGACTTTGACATAATATACAAACAAGGCAAAATGAACACCAACGCTGACGCATTATCAAGAATCAAAATCGACTCAGAGTATCTAAAATCAATGATTCCTCTTACAGAAGATAAATCTGTTAAACGAACACTAGCAATCACACGGGGCATGTCCGAAAAAGGACTAGAAGATACATCTAAGGAGAACTGCACAACACAGAAGCCTGATCAACTTCATATGTGGCAATGCACGTCCATAGCAGATATCAAAAATATTAAGAAATTACACTTTAATTTTGAGGCCAATTTAATTCCAACTAAGCCATTAGCCCAGGCAATGGTCGAAATAGTTGATGAAAATGTAACAGTACGATGCAGCGATAACCCTACGAAACTAGTTTCGACTATGGAGAAGCTCATATGTACCATGAGAAAATACAATATTAAAGAATTAGCACTGTCGACAAGTGATGAAATATTTAAAAAGACGCGCACAAAGGAATTGAAGAATATTTATGAAAAAGCATTCAAGAAATGCATACGGCCAAATTTGAACATATTAATATACACCCCACCCCAGAGAATAAAAGAGGACATCATAAAATTCAAACTAATAAACTAAAGAATTCCACAATTCCACACATGGAGGACACCTTGGTGTAAGGAAAACAGTTTTGAAACTCAAACAGCGATATACATGGAAAAACATGAACAAAATGGTAAAACATACATAAATAACTGCCATAAATGTGCCAAAAACAAACAAACAAAACACACCAAAGAACAAATTACAATAACGACCACACCAAGTGACAGTTTCCAAATTGTATCCATTGACACTGTCGGACCACTCCGCATGTCCAACAGCTATCGATACATTCTGACGATGCAATGCGAACTAACTAAATACGTCATAGCGCACCCAATGAGCACCAAAGACGCGACTACCACAGCAAAAACATTAGTGGAACAATTGATTTTGAAATACGGACAGTTTAAAATTCTTAAATCAGACAGAGGAACCGAGTTCACAAATGAGTTAATGAGCAACATATGCTCCCTCTTACAAATAGAACAAGTATTTTCAACACCTTACCACCATCAAACAATAGGTTCACTAGAAAGAAACCATAGGGTACTCAATGAATTCTTACTAAATTATGCCAATGATGATGAATGGGATAAATGGATACCGTACTACACATTTGCATATAACACGACACCTAACATCGACACAGAATACACACCATTCGAACTCATTTTCGGCAAATTACCGTCGTTGCCCACTGACACACTCAAGCACACACAACCGATTTACGATTACGACAATTATGCAAACGAACTCAAGATCAGATTACATGACGCAATACAAAAAGCTAAGACAAGCACAATTCAAACAAAGACTAAACGTAAACATAAACAAGACCAGCAATACAACAACCCTTTGCGCTTGGAAGTCAATGAATTGGTATTATTGAAAGTGGAAAACAGAAAAAAGAACATAAGTCCATACAGCGGACCATACAGAATTTTAGAACGAAAGGGAGTAAACTCCGTAATCGATTACAACGGAAAAGAAAAAGAAGTCCACCACGACTCACTAAAACCGTACACCATAAATACCTAGACAATTAAACCAAATATAAAGTAATAATTAATTGATTGGCACGACAGCCCGCTTACGCGAGACTAAGGCCTAGCTTCCCGCAACCACCCGTGTTGTGCGTGTGAATTTTGTACGCCGGTGGAAGGGACCTACAGTTTTATGCTGGTTCCGAACGGCAGGTTGGGAGCTTTTTCATAGGCAATTTTTAATCTCAGAGGTTTGCCATTTCCAGCTGAGAGGACAGCCACCGAAAGAGAAAACGAGTTTCCCGTTATTTTTTAGGTGTTACTACATGCAGTATTCGATCTTGCGTCGCTCTGCATGCGACTCGTTGGACCGCGCACTAACCAACTGAGCCACGGCGGCTGCAAATATAAAGTAAGGTACTATAATCTAGACATACGTCAATTACAATGTAAGAATGATAATCGCTAAGCATAACAACTACACATGTAATCATAGCAATTACTCCTACAACCTAAGAACTATCATTAGAAAACTATTATATAAATACTAAGTAATCATACAAATACAACTTATACAAGAAACTACTATAAGAAAACTACCAATTATATAATTACTATCACCTATATTATTATCTATACACATATTTAAATTAATGTAAAGCATTTCCAAAACCCCCCCAACCAACACTATCTTACAAATTATTCCGGGTAATAATTTTTCGCTTAAGGGCAATGGTGTAGTGGTACCACATGGTCACTCACACCGACACTATCCATCTGATCGTGCAATTACGCATTCCGTTATGCACTGGTGTCAGGTTACGCGCGCCGCAATCGTCGCCGCAGTTGTAAACAAAGCAAGTCAGCACTTGTGACGGCGACCAAGCGAGTTCAACGCCACCTACCGCAGCACACTGTTCCTAACGGAAATGTGCAAGATCAGCTATTTTGGCCCTTGCCCACGGATTGGCCAGTTAAACTGTGCTCTGGAATAATGGGCGGAGTACTGGAAATGCTACGCGATTATAACAGTTATATTTTCCTTTATAAGCCGTAGTTTTACGAAATAAAGTTAGCTTCTTTAGAATTGTCACTTGATGCGTTTCTATTTCGAAGACACTGAGGCTCTCACTTAGCCATGCTCCTTTGAGGCGAGGTCCGCCAATAGACCAACTTACACTACACTTACACTTGCACTTAGTGTGCCCAGTTGAGGCAAAGAAGTAACTTGTACCCTACAATAGGGTACACTGCGGGCCCTTTGCTGAAGTAATCCATTACAACCAGCACATATTTGTTGCCTTGACTGCTAGTTGGGAATGTGCCGGCGACGTCCATAGCAATCCGCTCAAAGGGCGCTCCCACGTTGTACTGCTGCATGCGGCCTCGAGATTTTCTTGTCGGCCCTTTCGCGGCTGAACATCGGTCGCAGCTCTTAATCCACTCGGCTACAGACTCCTGACATCCTACCCAGTAGAATCGTCTTTTTATTTTGGCGACGGTTTTGGTGATGCCCAGGTGCCCTCAACTGGAGTCGTTATGGTATGCCTCGATGACCTCGTTGATTCTGCATTTCGGCACTACCATTAGGGAGTTGCTGGTCCGACCATCCGCGCTCTCCCATTCGCGGTAAAGGCAGCCTTCTTTTAGCCGCAGACTTTTCCACTGTGCGCAGTAACCCTTAGCGATCGGGCTTTCACCGGCCATCTCCTGCCAGTCTGGACGTGCGCCTTGCTCCTTGCCTTCGACGATTTTCGCAAGATCCGCATCCTCACGCTGGTCTTTTTGTAGCCTCTCCGCAGACCACTCTTCCTCTGGCATGACGCTGACCAACCGGGCGTCCAATATCTGTTCTCTGCTTTCGGCTCGCGAGCACGGCCTGCATTCGACTTTGCACGGACGGCGTGACAAGGCATCGGCATTTCCATGGCTACTGCCCTTGCGATGCTCTATCGTGTAGTCGTAGCTCTGCAGTCGCTCGATCCACCGCGCCAATTGTCCTTCAGGATCCTTAAAGTTCAGGAGCCATCTCAATGCCGCATGATCTGTGCGCAGGCGAAACCTTTGTCCATACAGATATTTGTGGAAGTGTTTTACGCAGTCCAATACCGCCAGCAGTTCTCTCCGTGTCACACAATAGTTGCGTTCCGGTTTCGATAGAACCCTACTGTAGTACGCTATCACTTGTTCCTGGCCGTCTATTATCTGTGATAGTACACCGCCAATACTATTCCCGCTTGCATCTGTATCCAGCACAAACATCTCCCCAGGCACGGGGAAGGCCAGAATTGGAGCACTGCACAGTTTTTCCTTCAGACGTGCAAAACCCTGTTCCTGCTCCTCGTTCCACTCGAAAGCTTGGCTCTGTTTCGTCAGTTTGTGCAAGCTGCTGGCTATGTTCGCAAATCCCGGAACAAATCGGCGGTAGTATGTGCACAGGCCCAGGAAACTGCGGAGTTCGTGTAGATTGCGTGGTCGGGGCCACTCCTTCACCGCCGTGATCTTGCCTTCGTCCGTATGTACTCCGCGAGCGGAAACCGTGTGACCCAGATATTTGACCTCAGCGAGCACTTCTTTGGGTTGAGTTTAAGCCCGGCTTTCTGTATTCGCTCAAATACCTCCTTCAGCTTTTCCAGGTGGTCGTCGAAGCTTTTGCCCATCACGATTATGTCGTCGAGGTATACCAGACACGTCCGCCAATGCAGTCGGAAAATTCCAGGCAGCCAGCTCCTTCTTCAGCTGGTCTACCTGCAGCAGCTCGAGTTTAACCATGTCCGTGCTTTTATAATTTTATTTTTTTTTTTACTTTCAATTTTCCACAATCCCACTTCTGACACCAAATGTTACGAATACTACGTCTAGTGGGCTGTCACGTATCACTGGATTGTGCAATTTGAAAATGAAACAACTTTAATTATTCCAACGCAGCCAATTCAAAACCAACAGTCACTTTATTATTCACAGTTTTACACTTCACTGTTCGTACACTTAAGTATTTGCTTAATTACTCCGTGTGGCAACTTCACTTGTTAAAACCAGACTCACTCGCTGCGCCGCATCCGGCTGCCTTTTATACCTGTCAGGCCATCGCGCAGATCGTTCCCGCACATTCCGGATTGGACTAAAAGTTACTATCGCGGCCGTCGTTGCCAGATTGGATTATAGCACGGCGCGAAGCGGCAGGGTTGCTTTGCACAGCGACAGACTGTCTTATCGCTACAATATGTTTACTACCCTAAACCACAAATTAGAAAAATCTTACATATTCATCCTCGACCAACTGGATCTACTTCTTCCGGTCTGGACACTCTGCAGCCCGATGAGCCATGCTGCCACACGCATAGCATGCGCCCCTCTGTCGCTTCGGCTTCCTGCAGTCGCTGGGGAAGTGGCCACGGGAATTGCAGTTATAACATCGGACTCCTGGTGTGACCGCGGTACTCGCCTTGCCGTGCTTCTGCTGGATTTTGGCGAACGATTGCAGCAACTGCGCTCTATTTGTGTAGCATTGCAGGTGCGCCTGTGTCCGCAGCTGATCGTCCACAATTCCGTCCACCACGTACTCCACAAACTCCTCCTCCTCCAACTGTAGTGAGTTGGCCAGCAACTTCTCTCCGTAGTATTGGGTGAAGGTCTCCCCGTACGCCCATTTCCGTGCCACCACCATCTTGCTCTCCTTCACTTCCAAAGCCTCCTGCATCTCGTCCAATAGTTGCCCGACAGCCTCACCGACGAAATTCTGCCTGGAGCTTAGCCACGTCTGCGCTTTCCCCTTCAGCTTGCTGAACAACAAGACTCGTCGCGCTCTCTCCTCAATGTTGTACGCCTCGCAGACGTTTTTGAATTGCGCCACCCATATGCTTGCGCTCGTTTTGCCCTCGGACAAGAGGCTTACCAAGACATTTAGGAGCAAGCCCGCTGTGTTGTCGATTGGTGGCGTCGCTGCGCCCTGGGTCAGAATTACAGGGCTATTCTGGCAAATACTTTTGAAACACTTTCAAAAAATTATTGAAAGATAGTTTGAAAGACTGAATGAAAAATTTTGGCTATTACAACGAAAAAATCTTTCGGAAAAAGCTCTAAAATTCAACACTCGAGTTTAAAAGCTGTTTGGTGTCTGTTTGGTTTTGTCTTTTGTGTGTTTTGTTTACATTCGGCGAACAGCATTTCCAGCCAACTCTTTTTCTGTGAAATTTGAAGCATTTTTGCAATGATGAAAGAAAATTATTTTTCCAATTTTATGATTTTCTTTTAATTACAGATGTGTTTATCAGGATTATTTTGCAGTTACGTATTTCTTTTTAGAAAAGACAAGAACTGTTGCAAAAAGATGATTTAAAATTAATTGTTTTCATTTTTATGTGATGTTAATGATGTTATCAGATTTAACCTTAATGTAATGAACAGCATACGAAGATGTACCATATAACAAACACTTTCGGCCGATTTATACTATGTACTTTTGCTGTTAATTGGTGTATTTTTACGTTTCCTTTCATCCTTCATCAAAATCTCACATTTGTAAACCAAGTGCTCTATTCGATGCTGGCAATACTGTTGGCAAATGAACCGTCCGTCGTGAAATGAAAAATTCAAAAAAAATTTCAAAAATTTCAATCAATGGCTGAAGAAATCAAGCTGAAGTAAAAATTAAAAAAGTAATTGCATTCTTTTATAAAATATGTCCATATATATTATATATATACGTATAACGTTTCTTTTCATACCACAAACACAACGCACGTACTTTTTGCAAGCTGAAAGACGACCCCAAAAGCACATCTTTCAAACTGTCTTTCATGTTACGGAAAAAAGCTTTCAAGATAGTTGCTAGAATAGCAAATTGTCTTTCGAAAGATTTTTGTACTTCGAAAGACTGAGGTGAGTTGAAAGATAGTTGCCAGAATAGCCCTGTTAATGTTGCCATCTTTACAGGGCTATTCTGGCAAAGTCTGTTGAAACACTTTCAAAAGATTATTGAAAGATAGTTTGAAAGACTGAATGAAAGATTTTAGCTATTCCAACGAAAAAATCTTTTGGAAAAAGCTCTAAAATTCAACACTCGAGTTGAAAAGCTGTTTTCGGCGAACAGCATTGCCAGCCATCTCTTTTTCTGTGAAATTTGAATCATTTTTGCAATGATGAAAGAAAATTATTTTTCCAATTTTCGTTTTGATTTTCTTTTAATTACAGATGTGTTTATCAGGATTATTTTGCAGTTACGTATTTCTTTTTAGAAAAGACAAAAACTGGTGTGAAAATATGAATTAAAATTAATTGTTTTATTTTTTATGTGATGTTATCAGATTTAACCTTAACGCAATGAACAGCATATGAAGATGTACCATATAACAAACACTTTCGGCCGATTTATATTATGTAATTTTGCTGTTAATTGGTGTAGTTTTACGTTTTCTTTCATCCTTCATCAAAATCTCACATTTGTAAACCAAGTGCTCTATTCGATGCTGGCAATACTGTTGGCAAATGAACCGTCCGTCGTGAAATGAAAAATTCGAACAAAATTTCAAAAATTTCAATTAATATCTGAAGAAATCAAGCTGAAATGCGACGCCGCCTGGAGTTCTTCATCACCAATACGCTTATGAACAATTCTTCCATCGTATATCGTTTCTTTTCACTACACAAACACAACGCACGTACTTTTTTCAAGCTGAAAGACGACCCCAAAAGCACATCTTTCAAACTGTCTTTCATGTTACGGAAAAAAGCTTTCAAGATAGTTGCTAGAATAGCAAGTTGTCTTTCGAAAGATTTTTGTACTTCGAAAGATTGAGGTGAGTTGAAAGATAATTGCCAGAATAGCCCTGTTAAATTAATTTCTGCGAGACGTCGCAGGAATACATTTTCCTTCTCCAAACGTTCCTTCTCACGCCGCAACAGCTCTGCCTCGCGCTCGAAATATGCCGCGTCCACCTGATCGCCGTTCTTAACACACGAGCTGCGCGCTTCATGTGAATCGGGGGTAACTTGATCACCGGCTCGCCGCTCGCCTCCTTCGTCGACCACAGCTGGACACGCGCCACGCTGCTCCGGCGGCACCTCGTTGAGTCTGAGGGCAAGCGCACTTTTGGTGCCGTTTGTGGCCAAATTCAGCTGGCGCAGCCATGCGCGCAGCTGCGCACTGGTGTACTCTGTCACCGAGCCCGTATCCATTTTGTTGTTTTCTTTTTGTTTTTGTAATTTTCTTACGATCTTTTTACGGTCTTTTTACTTTATAAAAGAATTTTATTTTTTTTGTATTTGTTCAATTAATTAACTTTAATTTAATTATTAACTTATGTCCACTATGTACTTGGTCCGGCTTATCCCACTTCTGAGATTGTAATCGACGCGTCCGCTTACTTCGACCGATGTCTTTATTCTGAATTTTATGACTAGGTATCGGATTTATATGCAAAACCTACGCAAAAAATGCAAAAATATCCAAAATATGCAAACATATGCAAATATGCAGTGCATATGTTAACTCATTCTTAATATTTTTCAATAAAAATAGTTTCTGTTTTGGTCCCGTTCAAATCGGAAGCTCAAAATAAATATGCACTTGCATATAATTCCGATCCCTACTTATGACTGTACCAAATATGCTTATAAGCTAGAAATATGATGCGACAATAAGGGGAAACAGAATCAGTGCTGCCGAACGTACTACTATAGTAGTATTTTACTACTATTTCGTCATTTGTACTACTGTACTACCCACAGGCCGATTATACTACTATTTTCTGAAATATAAGTGTTCAAGCAAAAACAAAAATTACGAAATAAAAGTTATGTTTTGCTTGATGTTAAAAAACAATTCGCCGAACACATAAAATGGTCCTTTCGCTTCCACTTTGGGTCTTTTTTGGGAAAATTTTTGTATAAAAACTTTTAGTTGAGTGGCAAACGTAATTCTAAGTAAGGCTATTAGAAAAGAATATATTGTAACGATAAGACAGTCTGTCGCTGTGCAAAGCAACCCTGCCGCTTCGCGCCGTGCTATAATCCAATCTGGCAACGAGTTGCTATTCTAGCAACTATCTTGAAAGCTTTTTTCCGTAACATGAAAGACAGTTTGAAAGATGTGCTTTTGGGGTCGTCTTTCAGCTTGCAAAAAGTACGTGCGTTGTGTTTGTGTTATGAAAAGAAACGGTATACGTATATAATATAATATATATGGACATATTTTATAAAAGAATGCAATTACTTTTTTAATTTTTACTTCAGCTTGATTTCTTCAGCCATTGATTGAAATTTTTGAAACTGCGTTTGAATTTTTCATTTCACGACGGACGGTTCATTTGCCAACAGTATTGCCAGTATCGAACAGAGCACTTGGTTTACAAATGTGAGATTTTTATGAAGGATGAAAGAAAACGTAAAAATACACCAATTAACAGCAAAAGTACATAATATAAATTGACCGAAAGTGTTTGTCTTCATGTGCTGTTCATTGCCTTAAGGTTAAATCTGACAACATCATTAACATCACATAAAAAATAAATCAATTAATTTGAATTCATATTTTTATACCAGTTCTTGTCTTTTCTAAAAAGAAATACGTAACTGCAAAATAATCCTGATAAACACATCTGTAATTAAAAAGAAAATCATAACGAAAGTTGTAAAATAATTTTCTTTCATCATTGCAAAAATGCTTCAAATTTCACAGAAAAAGAGTAAGCTGGCAATGCTGTTCGCCGAAAACAGCTTTTAAACTCGAGTGTTGAATTTTAGAGCTTTTTCCAAAAGATTTTTTCGTTGTAATAGCCAAAATCTTTCATTCAGTCTTTCAAACTATCTTTCAATAATCTTTTGAAAGTGTTTTAACAGTCTTTGCCAGAATAGCCCTGTTAGTCCAACCTGGCAATGATGGAAACTTTTAGTCCACTCCGGAATGTGCGGGAACGATCTGCGCGATGGCCTGACAGGTATAAAAGGCAGCCGGATGCGGCGCAGTGAGTGAGTCTGGTTTTAACAAGTGAAGTTGCCACACGGAGTAATTAAGCAAATACCTAAGTGAACGAACAGTAAAGTGTAAACGGTGAATAATAAAGTGACTGTTGGCTTTAATTGGTTTTAATTGGCTGCGTTCGAATAAACAAAGTTGTTTCATTTTCAAATTGCACAATCCAGTGATACGTAACAGCCCACTAGACCTAGTATTCGTAACATTTGGTGTCAGAAGAGGGATTGTGGAAAATTGAAAGTAAAAAAATAAAATTATAAAAGCACAGACATGGTTAAACTCGAGCTGCTGAAGGTAGACCAGCTAAAGAAGGAGCTGGCTGCATGGAATTTGCCGACTGCTGGCGGAAAGGTGGAGTTGCAGTTGCGCTTGCGAGAAGCATGTGAGGCACGAGGCGTCGATTGGACTGTGCACGAGTTCGGAGCGCAAGAACTAGAGGCGTCGGCCAAGGTGGAGGAATCGCCTGCTGCTGCCGCGTCGCTGCAAAGTACGGCTGCAGCGGCTGCGCCACTACAAGCATTGGACATGAGCCAACTAATGGTTGCACTTAAAGGCATGTTCGAGACTTCCAACCGTGAAATGGCAGCGAAACTGGAATCTTCGAATCAGGAGATGGCAGCGAAACTGGAATCTTCGATTCAGGAGATGGCAGCGAAGCTGGAAACTTCGAATCAGGAGATGGCAGCGCAGCTGGAAACTACGAATCTCGAAATTTCGGCAAAAGTTCAGACTGCAAATCGAGCAATGTCAGCGAAGCTGGAAACTACAAATCGAGAAATGGCAGCGAAAATGGAAACGGCGACCCAGGAAATATCGGCGCAAGTGGCGGAGCGAATGGAAGTCAAGCTTCAGGAAAATTCTGCGCGCTTGGAGCAGAAAGTGGAGGAAATCTCAGACAGGATTAATGGGAAAGTCGAGCACCTGGAGACGCGGGTAGAGCACTTGGATAAACGAGTCGACGACCTAGATGATTCCCTGAACAAACGAGTTGGCGACCTGGATGATTCCCTGAACAAACGTGTTGACGATCTTGATGATTCCCTGAACAAACGAGTTGATAGTCTGGAAGTTTCGATGAACAGAAAAATGGACGAGCGGCTTAGGGAGGTACAGCCGCGAGAATGGTTGCCGCCGGTTCCGGAAAGTGTTGCCACCCGAGCAGAAGTGCCTACTTATGATGGGACTACGCCGTTCGATACCTTCAAGCTACAATTCGACCTGGCTGCTTTGGAAAATCAGTGGACCGATGTAAGAAAAGGTCGGAGATTGGCGCTGGCTCTTAAAGGTGCTGCGGCTGAGGTAATAAAATCAGTTCCAGAATGTTTACGAAGTGAGTACGAGACCGTCATAAGGGCGCTGGCAGCCAAATACAGCGACGAGCACAACAGAACGCTGTACTACTGTGAGCTGAAGAACCGCAGGCAAAGATCCAACGAGGCGCTGCAGACATATGCAGCAGACATTAAGCGGCTCGTACAGCTGTGCTACCCGTCCTTCGGCGCTGATGATCTCGAAAGGATGAAGATAGAGGCGTTTATTGGAGGTCTTCATGATCCAGAAACGCGTCGCAGTGCGTTGATGATGGGCAAGCCGACATTTAAGGAGACGGTGACCAGCGCGATGACATATGAAGCGGCATGGATTGGGAGCACTCGGTATGCACCTGCAAGGATACGCCAGATCCAGCCAGACAACGACATTACGATCCAGGCCATAAGCTCTGAGCCACCGGACAGGCCACGGGTGGTCCCCTCTAAAGTTGTTTGCTGGGTATGTGGTAAGCAGGGCCACATATCACGAGACTGCCGCCAACGAAAGAGGCGTTCCCGGTCTCGATCGCAATCGCCTGAAGCGAGGAATGCTGACAATCGAGGCTCAGCCAACAAGCGCAAGGCTGAGGAAGAGGAGCCGTTAAACTAAAACGGGTAAGCCCAAAGGGGCGTGAGCTGATCCCCACAATCTGTCGCCCCACCATCCTTGTCTCACAGCTGAAACGACAGCCCAGCAGCTTGACAATTGAAGGAAGGATAGATGGAAAGTTGTTCGTGTTGACACTGGATACTGGAGCGTCATGTTCGATCATAAAAAGGAAGCTGCTGAAGAACTGGGAACCGCTGCATGGCATACAGCTGCGGACTGCGACTGGCGAGCGCGCGCCGGTAAGAGGGAAAGTTACAAAAACGATTGCTATCGGCACCAGCAGCCTGGAACATGAGTTCATCGTCACAGATATAATGGACGACGTGATTATCGGCGTGGATTTCATGATTAGGCACGGCTTTACGCTGGACCTGAAGGAAAATGTGCTGAGATATGCCAACGTTGAATTCCCGCTGCACACCGGCTATGAGCGAAGCGTGGCGGTAAGGAAGGTTGTATCGTGTCAACACAAGAGGATACCAGCGAATTCTGAGGCGATTGTGTGGGTAAAGGTGGACGAGGACGATGGGACGAGTCGGCTGTGGGTAGTAGAAGCACCGAAACAAGGACACGACAACATCATCATCGGACGTACATTAGTGGAACCTGAAAATGGCAGAATACCAGTCAGAATACTGAACCCCCTGAATGCAACCAGACATGTCGGGAAAGATGAGGTAATTGGCGAGTGTAAGGAAGCTGTAGCAGTGGTCAATTGCGAGAGTAGCCCGCCTGGAGGTAATAAGAAGAGCGGTTTTAACATGGACGCCATACCGCAGGAGAACCAGTGGAGCAGCGAGTTGACGGCCAAGCAGAAACAGAAGGCGAGGTCACTCCTGCAGCACTATGGGTCAATATTTTCGGCGGAAGCAGGCGGAAGAACAGCCATAGTGAAGCACAACATCGACACCGGAAGTGCAAAACCGATTCGCCAACCGCCAAGACGAGTTCCTTTGGCCAAGAGGGAGGAGGTCACAAATTTGATCGAGAACATACGGAACGACAAGGTCATAGAGCCTTCTTCGGGCCCCTGGTGCTCGCCGGTCGTGCTAGTCAAGAAAAAAGATGGCAGTACCCGGTTTTGTGTGGACTATCGGAAGCTCAATGATGTGACCAAGAAGGACAGTTATCCACTACCTCGGATCGACGACACCCTGGACACACTATCAGGCACGCAGTGGTTCTCCACACTCGATTTACGCAGCGGCTATTGGCAGGTCGAGCTTGCAGACAAGGACAAGGAGAAAACGGCTTTTAGTGTTGGCGACGGTTTGTGGCAGTTCACCGTCATGCCGTTTGGACTCTGCAACGCACCCGCAACATTCGAGCGCCTAATGGAACGTGTGCTGAAAGGGCTGCATTGGCGGACGTGTCTGGTATACCTCGACGACATAATCGTGATGGGCAAAAGCTTCGACGACCACCTGGAAAAGCTGAAGGAGGTATTTGAGCGAATACAGAAAGCCGGGCTTAAACTCAACCCAAAGAAGTGCTCGCTGAGGTCAAATATCTGGGTCACACGGTTTCCGCTCGCGGAGTACATACGGACGAAGGCAAGATCACGGCGGTGAAGGAGTGGCCCCGACCACGCAATCTACACGAACTCCGCAGTTTCCTGGGCCTGTGCACATACTACCGCCGATTTGTTCCGGGATTTGCGAACATAGCCAGCAGCTTGCACAAACTGACGAAACAGAGCCAAGCTTTCGAGTGGAACGAGGAGCAGGAACAGGGTTTTGCACGTCTGAAGGAAAAACTGTGCAGTGCTCCAATTCTGGCCTTCTCCGTGCCTGGGGAGATGTTTGTGCTGGATACAGATGCAAGCGGGAATAGTATTGGCGGTGTACTATCACAGATAATAGACGGCCAGGAACAAGTGATAGCGTACTACAGTAGGGTTCTATCGAAACCGGAACGCAACTATTGTGTGACACGGAGAGAACTGCTGGCGGTATTGGACTGCGTAAAACACTTCCACAAATATCTGTATGGACAAAGGTTTCGCCTGCGCACAGATCATGCGGCATTGAGATGGCTCATGAACTTTAAGGATCCTGAAGGACAATTGGCGCGGTGGATCGAGCGACTGCAGAGCTACGACTACACGATAGAGCATCGCACGGGCAGTAGCCATGGAAATGCCGATGCCTTGTCACGCCGTCCGTGCCAAGTCGAATGCAGGCAGTGCTCGCGAGCCGAGGGCAAAGAGCCGATAGTGGACGTCCGGTTGATAAGCGTTATGCCAGAGGAAGAGTGGTCTGCGGAGAGGCTATGAAAAGACCAGCGTGAGGATGCGGATCTTGCAAAAATCGTTGGAAGCAAGGCGCACGTCCAGACTGGCAGGAGATGGCCGGTGAAAGCCCGATCGCTAAGGCTTACTGGGCACAGTGGAAAAGTCTGCGGCTGAAGGAAGGATGCCTGTACCGCGAATGGGAGAGCGCGGATGGTCGGACCAGCAACTCCCTAATGGTAGTGCCGAAATGCAGAATCGACGAGGTCATTGAGGCATACCATAACGACTCCAGTTGAGGGCACCTGGGCATCACCAAAACCGTCGCCAAAATAAAAAGACGATTCTACTGGGTAGGATGTCAGGAGTCTGTAGCCGAGTGGATTAAGAGCTGCGACCGATGTTCAGCCGCGAAAGGGCCGACAAGAAAATCTCGAGGCCGCTTGCAGCAGTACAACGTGGGAGCGCCCTTCGAGCGGATTGCTATGGACGTCGCCGGCCCATTCCCAACTAGCACTCAAGGCAACAAATATGTGCTGGTGGTAATGGATTACTTCAGCAAATGGCCCGAAGTGTACCCTATTCCTAACCAGGAGGCCACTACGATCTCGGAAAAGCTGGTAAACAACTGGGTAGCCATGTTCGGAGTTCCGTTGGAGTTACACTCAGATCAAGTGTGTGAGCTACTGGGGATAAAGAAAACTCGTACCACGCCTTTGACACTGGAGGAATACCTGCGGAAAGTGGTAGGCAGGAATTAAAAGGATTGGGACACGCATATCCCCCTGTTCCTGATGGCGTATAGGTCAGCCCCGCACGACACGACATCACACACTCCAGCCCGAGCAGTGTTCGGCACAGAGTTGCGGTTACCCGCTGACTTGAAGTTCGGCGTAGTCAGCACGACGGGAGGCGCTAAGACGGACTACGCGGTCAAAAAGCGGGCGGAACTGGAGGAAATTCACCAGTTTATAAGGAGCCGCACCAAACTGGTCAGCGATAAGGCGAAAGCCAAATACGATCTACGGGCCAACTCAGCAGGGTTCCAAGAAGGCGATTTGGTAATGCTCTACAACCCGCAGCGGAGGAAAGGTTTGTCTCCGAAACTTCAAGCGTCATGGGAAGGACCGTACGAAGTCGTGACTAGGATTAACGACCTGGTATACCGGATTCAACGTTACAGCAATAGAGGCGCTAAGCTGAAGGTAGTCCATTTGGAGCGTCTGGCGCCTCATAACAGCGGAGCCTCGGCACTTGTTCGGGACGAACAAGTCTAAGTGGTGGGCAGTGTAACGATAAGACAGTCTGTCGCTGTGCACAGCAACCCTGCCGCTTCGCGCCGTGCTATAATCCAATCTGGCAACGACGTCCGCGATAGTAACTTTTAGTCCAATCTGGCAACGGTTATTATCGCGGCCGGCTGCCTTTTATACCTGACAGGTATAAAAGGCAGCCGGATGCGGCGCAGCGAGTCAGTCTGGTTTTGATAAGTGAAGTTGCCACACGGAGTAATTAAGCAAATACCTAAGTGAACGAACAGTAAAGTGTAAACGGTGTATAATAAAGTGACTGTTGGTTTTGAATTGGCTGCGTTCGAATAAACAAAGTTGTTTCATTTTCAAATTGCACAATCCAGTGATACGTAACAGCCCACTAGACCTAGTATTCGTAACAATATAAACATGTTACCGAACTGAACATTGCCGAAGGACGAAATTTAAACTAACGATGCCGTTCTTAACAATAACAAGAATATAATAATAAATAATGTACGACATTGACTTTAAAAGTCGTCTTTGCCGTTTTTTATTTCTAACCAAATATCCTTGGTTTGTAAGCAACTCTATCACATGTGTGTCAAGGTGAAAATTACATCTTTTTAACCGCGTTGCCAAATGCTGTTCGTACATTACTTCACAGGACTGTAATTATATGATATAAGCTTTTGATAAAGTGTTTAACTTTGAAAACAGCGCAACGGATGCGATACCCAAAATGAACATCATGAAATAATGGAGTAATATTTTTGTGTTTAAATACAAAATAACTCAATAAATTTGCATATTCTTGTAGGAATCTTTTAAAATTTGATAAACACAATAAAGTGGTTGTTGGGACGTCGACAACTCAGAAAAAATAAAACTGAGTTGAAACGTGTAATTCGCAATCATTGGAATATGCTGATAAAAGTGTATAAAATCTTCCGATTTCTCTTTGGATTGGTATTTTTATTCAACCAGTGCAAATTAGGGCCAAATCCCGCTGGATTATTAATCATACAAATTAATTTTTAAATTTAAAGTATGCTGAAAAATGTTCCATTTTTAAGAAAATATAAATAAAAAATATTGTTATGAATAAAATATTGTCAGTGAGTGAGTGTGAAGCGCAGCGGACGTGTTATATCTCGCCCTCTGTGAAAAGTGACTGGTTTTGCTAATTACTTGGACTGGTGTCAAGCCATATACCTGAGATAGTGACTCTTATTAATACTCAGTCGTGATCATAATAATGCCTTGTTTTTGTGGCCAAAGGGTTGACCGTGGCCAACAGAAGATTCAGTGCGCTATATGCAATGAATTTTTTCATTTAGACTGCGTTGGCATATTGCCAGCTGATCAAGAGTTTTTGCAAACAACAAATAAACAGTTCCACTGCAAGTCGTGTGTGGCTGCCCGCCGAAGTTCTATTCGGTCGCCTCCTCCACCCGTCAGTTCTGTGGGTAAAGCAATAACTCAAAGCAATAACAACTCGTCTAACGCTCAATGCTCTCAACAAGTGAAAAAATCGACTCAAACTTTAAACAAACATCAACATCCGCAAACGAAACCGGTTTCTCCTCAACAGCAAAGTGCAACTACGAAGGAGAGTGATAACAAGCAACAAGTTACATTATTTACTATATTTAATGAAATCGTCGCTCTCAGGTCTGAAAATGCTCGTGCGCTTACTTTAATCAGCTCTCTGCAAGAAGACAAGAAGCTCTTAATATATAAAACTGAACTCCTGCAGTCACAATTACGCTCCTTGCAGTCTATGTTGTCAAATGCTGATGTTGTTTCCGAAATTGCCTCTTTGTCCGCTGAGGTCAAAGACCTGCGCGGTGTGGTCTTAAAGCCTTTGTTGGTGTTTTGCCTACTATCGCTGCTGCTGGTCCTGCCGTTAATGCTGCTACTGCTGTCAATGCTGCTACTGCAGTCAATGCAGTTGCAATAACTAACGCTGCTGCTGTTTCGCCCATTGTGGCCTCTGCCGCCCCGCCCCCCCACGTGGTGGTGCCTATAAACCCATCATTGAGGACTCGCCTGCTACAGTTGATGCCCTTCCTGCTGATACTGCCGTCAACGCTGCTGTTGTTGTCTCGAGACCACCTAGCTCCTATGCTGCCGCCGCTGCTGCTGCTAAGCGCACTCTTCCAACTCGTTCCGATGTCCCTAATGTGTCTCAACCCGAAGATGCCGCTCCTGTACGCCCTCTCGCATCTTCCCAGTCGCCGCCTCCTCAGCTTAGCTTGGATTGGACGAAACTACTTGTAGTTGGCTCTAACGCCAGCTCAGGACTTGATGTGGCTGTCCGGATGAAGTGGCTTCATTTATCGTCATTCGCACCTTCAGTTACCGCCGATAGCATCATGGATTATGTTGCGAATCAGGCTAATGTGGAAAAGAAATTCCTCTCATGCTACAAACTGGTAAAGAAGGAGGTCTCAGTTGAGTCTCTTAAGAGAGTTAATTTTAAATTGGGTATCGCAGAACCACTTTACGGGAAACTGTTGTCTCCTGATCTATGGCCCGCCAACGTTAATGTGCGCCCATTTGAGTTTTTTCCAAGGGCCGGGGAGCAACAGCTAATCCCGTAGATAATTTACCCATTGTCAACAGAAGCAGTTTCACTGTTTACTACCACAATGTGGGCGGTCTGCGTACTAAAACCAACGAATTGTTCCAGTCGGCTGCTTCGCATGACTTTGACGTCATAATACTCGTCGAGACCTGGTTGACATCCGATTTCTTATCGTCTGAAATTTTTGACAGATACTACGAAGTTTATCGCAGAGATCGAGTCTTACATTCCGGAGTTACGAGAGGTGGCGGCGTAATAGTCGCTGTATCATCGTTGTTTGCTAGTCGCCAGATAAAACTATTACATACCGACAATTGTATCGAACAGATCTGTGTTGCTGTTAGTACAGGGCAGGCTGAAGAGAGCAATGTTAATGAGATATGTTTCATTGTTAGTTATGTGCCTCCTGGCAGTGCTTACGATGTCTATAAGCTTCATACTGAAAATATTAGCTATGTATGTAATACCAAAGAAAATAAACATACAGAACGCGCATGTCATACAAGCAAAAATTTTGTATGGCGGGTTCTAACATTGGAACCCGCGCTCTGCTCGCACAGATCACGTATGTGGTGAGAGCGTTGCTTTACAAGCGAGAACGTAGTTTTATGTGTTGCGCTCTTTGGTTGCGCTCACTGCAGCGAGTGTGCGTTAGTACATTGTTGTGGCGTGAAATGATTGCAAGGTGAAGACGAACGCTGTTGTTGTTGTTGTTGCGCTGGCGAAAAGCTGAAATTCTAAAACGATTTCTGATTTCTGGCTGGCTTTTGTTCTTCTTCTACAAGCCTGAACGGCGTCGCATATTGCTCCTGAACTTATTGCAGACAGTAGTGTGCGCAAAATCATAGAAAAGAAAATAAAATATGGTTGGCGTGACGACTTATGTGGTCGCTACAAACAAAGTTCCTGAAGAATTTATCAAAAAAGTAGACCTAATATTTGATTGCATGAATAGGGCAATCGGATAATTGCTTTAGATCGGCTTTACAATTGAATAATGAGTCGTACAAATTTATAAAGATTTTTTAATTATTTGAAAGATGTTAAATGTATGGATGATTCAAGTTGTATTTTTAGAACTAAAATCTGTTTTTTAATCACTGATAAAATTAAGCAATAACCCACATAAATGTTTTATAACAAACACGTTTTTTAACCAAGATAAATTAGAAAATACCTTTGCAATTTTGGGACAAAATTCAAGTAGTACTCGGTCAAGTCTAACAACTAATTTCGAAGATACACAGGATTCTATGAATCAAAACCTACTACATGCCGAGACAGACGAAACTGTCTTTTTATTATTTTATTTCAGCAGTAATTACAACAATTATCACAACAAATTATTTTGTAGATAAAAACTTCGACAATCGAGTAAAAATTAACATAGATAATAATTGTGGCATATGTTTCCAAAAACTAAGAAATGATAACCTTTTCACTGCGCTAAGTGAAACATTTTCCATAAAAATTATCAATCGGTTACAGACATTTGCTACCTATTTGCTCCTTCGGATTTCCTGGTGAATGCTGTGACAGTAAATAAAAAAAAGGAAGTTCCAAACGATGCAAAACATAAACAATTAAAAAACAACAAAAGAAGAGCTGTTTACATTTTTCTCGAGCTGTGTACACATAAAAACTACAACAACAACAAACAATGGCGTCGTTGAAACGACGATCATTGCGCTGGCTGGTGTTGCTGTGAGAAATTTGCACAAAAAATTATTGAGTGACCAAAACAACCACCAACGCCTCAAATTACACAGGAGAAGCGGTACTTTCACTTCATGTGTGTTTGTTGTAGCGCGTGCTTCAGTTCGCACAGTCAATGAGCGTAAACTGAAGCGCTTGCTCTCCTGCTGGCACCACTCTTTCCGTTTTGTGGCTTCCCCCCGCTTTATGAAGCTCGCAAACAAAAATTTGAATTTTTGACCTCAGATGCGCCTTCTATACACTTCATATTCTTTGGTAATACCCTTCAATCTTATCAATCTCCTTGTGTTATGGGAGACTTCAACTTAAGTTCTATTCAGTGGGTATTCAGCACGGAAGATCAGTTTTTAATACCTTTTAATATTAAAGGCGATCATGAATCTTTGCTTTGTGACACACTATATTCGTTCGGCCTATTCCAATTAAACGATGTCGTAAATGATCTCAATAGAATCTTAGACCTAATTTTCGTAAGTAATGATCTCGTCGTTCATGTTAATAAGCACGATGTGCCTTTAACTCGTGAATCGGTTCATCATAAATCAATTGCTGTACATTTTTCTTTTCTTGATTTCAGTGGTAATTCTTATGAATCGGAATGCTTCTTTAACTTCTCTGACGCGAACTACGGCGCTCTTAACCAATTTTTTGACTTGATAAGTTGGGACAGAATATTTCATTCCATGGACCTCTCAGACATGTATTTAACTTTTAAGAAGGCTGTGGATGAAGGTCTACAACGTTTCGTACCAAAACGTGTAAAGAGAAGGTCTTTTAATCTTCCCTGGTTTAACGAAAAAGCAATTCAACTAAAGAATTTGCGCAACAAGGCACATCAAAAGTACAAAAGCACACGCTCTTATGCTGACGAATTGGTTTTCAGTCGCCGTAGAAGAGAGTTTGAGTGCTTAACCAAGTTCCTATATAGGAAGTACATTAATTCTCTTGAAGCGGATATAAAAGCTAATCCGAAATCATTCTGGGTTTTTTATAACTCCAAGCGAAAAATCAATGGAATCCCGATAACAATTGAGTTCAAAGGATCAGTCGCCACTTCGCCCCAAAATACTTGCGAGCTATTCGCGCACTTTTTCGGGTCAGTGGATATGATCTATTACCCCCTATTTTCCTAAAAAACTGTGCAAGCTCGCTCCTCATACCTCTCACGTTAATTTTTAATGCATCACTTCACTCCGGCTGCGTACTCGACGAGTGGATGACTGCATTTATTTCTCCAACCTATAAGTCTGGACTCAGAAATTCAGTCGAAAACTACAGACCGATCGCAAAGATTTCCATTATCCCAAAACTATTGGATAAAATGGTTAATGAAACGCTATTACATGCTTTCAAGAATCATATCGTGACTCAACAACATGGGTTTTTCCCGGGTAGGTCCACCTGCACAAACCTGGCTATATTTACAAATTTCGTTACCAATAAAGTTGAAAATGGGGTTCAAGTTGACGCTCTGTACACTGACTTCGTAAAGGCCTTCGATAGCTTGAATCATAGTCTGCTCCTTTTTAAGTTAGAAAAGCTTGGCATTCATGCTAGCGCCTTAAAATGGCTGGATTCCTACTTAACAAATAGAAAACTAATCGTAAAGGTTGGCCAGAGTTATTCTAAACCAATTGCTGTTACATCGGGGGTTCCCCAGGGAAGTCATCTTGGCCCCCTGCTTTTCTCCATTTTCATCAATGATATCGTACTTGTCTTAAAATCTTGTCAGTGTTTAATGTACGCTGACGACTTAAAACTTTACCTCGCTATTCGGAATCGTGGTGATTGTCTCGCAATGCAACAGGACATACACTTCTTGATATCCTGGTGTGACCGAAATGGTTTGCGGCTGAATTTCGCAAAATGCAGTACGATTTCCTTCTCACGGAATAACAGCCCATTAATCCATGACTACACATACAACGATGTTGACGCTATTTTCCGCAAGACCGTTGTGAAGGATTTAGGAGTTTACCTTGACTCTAAGCTCAAGTTCGATTTCCACAGGGAATATGTGGTATCCTCAGCCAACTCTAAACTTGGTTTTTTAAAACGCAATTCCAAAGACTTCCTTGACCCGCTCACTTTGAAAAGTCTGTTTACGTGTCTGGTTAGATCAGTGTTGGAATATGCGTGCATTATATGGGACCCAAATTTTGAAGCTGACTCTAAAAGACTGGAAAGGGTCCAAAGGCGTTTCACTAAGTTCGCTCTTCGACGTCTGTACCCATCCATGCCGCCTTATGAACTCAGATGTAGAATTCTAAATCTGCAGGACCTCACGAGTAGGAGAAAGATCTATGGGATCCTGTTCATCAAGGATATATACGATAGCAAGATAGACTCGCCAGAGCTACTGACGCTTTTACCTTTTTATGTGCCGGGTCGGTGCTTAAGAGAAAGATATATTTTTTATGATACGGTCCATAGAACAAAATATGGTGAGAATGAACCGATTCACAAATTTACATCTTTGTGTAACACTATTTGCAATAATGTCGATTTTGACTTAAGTCGAGAGCTTTTAAAGAAAAAACTGTGCGAATTGTTATATTACATTTATGTTGTTATTTGACTTAAGTTGTAAGTTATTTGTAGTCTGTGAGGGCTAAGCCCGGTAGACGAATAAATAAATAAATAAATACTAGGTCTAGTGGGCTGTTACGTATCACTGGATTGTGCAATTTGAAAATCAAACAACTTTAACTATCCAAACGCAGTCAATAAGAATCAACAATCACTTTATTTCACACTTTTCCACTTCACTGTCTTTACACTAAATTATTTGCTTAATTACTCCGTGTGGCACCTTCATTAGTCAAAATCAGACTGACTCGCTGCGCCGCATCCGCCCGCCGTTTATACCTGTCCGGCCATCATGCAGATCGCACATTCCGGAGTGGACTAAAGGTTTCCATGATGATCGCGACCATCATTGCCAGGTTGGACTAAAAGTTTCCATCATTGCCAGGTTGGACTAAAAGTGTCCATCATTGCCAGGTTGGCCTAAATGTTCCCCTTTTTATCGCGGTCGTCGTTGCCAGATTGAATTATAGCACGGCGCGAAGCGACAGGGTTGCTTTGCACAGCGACAGACTATCTTATCGTTACAATATTGTTCGTTGTGTTTCGTTTTTTTGCTGTTGATTCGTTTCTCTTGTTTGTTTGCTTGAAAGGCTAAAAGTAATATTCGAACGATATTTGATATTAATAAAAAATTTTAATAACACATAACACATATTTTAAAACCCGACTACCAAAAAACCTTTAAAAACAAATTGCAGTATATTTTTCTTTACTTTTTTTATAAAAATATCTTCGAAATGGGGTTTTTAGAGTATATCCGTAGACAAATACAGTAAACATACATATACCATATCATACCATACATATAACATACTCGATAAAAGCAACCCTCGATTTGCGCAACTCCTCGATTATCGCAACCACCGAATTTTATACATTATAGACTCAGTAAAAGCAACTGCTGCCGAAAAAAACTCAATAATCGCAACTTTTTCTTCGTCTTATTTTCTTTTTGTTGAGTAGAGTGTCAGTTGATGTCCCGTTTCTCCCTCTAGTTTCTTTAAATCAGTAAACTAAATTGTTATCAAACTGTTTTGTTAATTAAAACCTTTTTAATAAATGTTTGGAGTTCTTGTTTGTGTTTGCTTTTTTTAAACACAATGAATGTGATTAGATTAAGTTCTTTTTGTTTGTAATACAACAAAATATGAATAAAATAATAATGAATTCTAATGAAACCCTTATAAAATGTTGTGAAATTTGCAAATTTTCATACAAAAATTTTGACTCGATAATTGCAACAAACTCGGTAGTTGCAACTGCCCCTGTCATTAATCGGTTGCTTTTACCGAGTCGCTACTGTAGTTATAAATTGGGTTGAATTAGGCGAGAACTTGTACGTATTATAGATATGCAAATATTAAGCTACTATCACAGAATAAACAGTATACAGAAGGCGCATCTGAAATAATTTTGCGATTTGATTTCAGACGCGGGCGGGAAGCAACATAGGTGAGGAAAATGTAAAGGGAACCGAGAGAGTAAGCGCGAATTGATGTACACGCATTTGTGCTTTATTCTCATTTCGACAAAAACACGCAATGTTATTGCTTTCCGCAGCAAGCCAGCTTGGGTTTACTCGTGCACATTGAAATGGTGGTTGATTTGGCAAAGCGATCGCCAAGCAGTGTGCTTAATTTTTCATTTATATGGTAGACTCAGTAAAAAAATGTGGTAGATTTGAATGAAATGTGGTCGATTTTTTTTATTGTACATTAATTGCATTTTATTGCATTTGTACATTGTATTTCATTCTATTTGTACATTAATTGTATTTTACGTTCTTCTATGCTATTTAACCTGTGTCGCGTTTCGTCCCATTGTTTTTTGTATTGTTGACTATTTTTTTTTTTCTGTTTTGGGAGCTCGGACTTGCAAATTTCAGCAGCAGGTACAACTTCGCGTGGTAAAACTTCGTCCCGTCCAAGCGCATTGCCATCGCCATGCGTTATTCTAAAATACTAAACGTTACTAAAAAATAAAGGAAAAATTAACTTCAACTTCAACTTTTTTAGATATTTTTTCCATTTTAATTGCACCTGCCGCCAAAACAATTGTCAAACTGTCAACTATTTGTAGTGCACTGCTTTCGAAGTGATGAGAGTGCTACCACATAAGTTTTTGTTTTGCACATTTTCCCTTATAATGTTTAATGCAGCTCTAACATAAATTTTACACCATAAAGCTCTATTTTACTTGGAGTAATAGGATGGTTAATAGAAAAATTTATGTTCCACAAAAATGTGGTAGATTTTAAGCCCTCCGTGGTAGATGTGGTAGAAACTTGGTTTTAAAAATAATTGTGGTAGATCTACCACATATGTGGTAGAAGTAAGCACACTGTCGCCAAGGCAAATTTAATAGGTAGTTGCAGCTCCAGAACTTGTTAAACTTTTTTCTTTGATAATTATAATTGGCACGACATTGTAGCAATAATTTTCCACTTATTATCACTTTCTTAATGCGCCTTGGTTGTTCCAATATTTTTACACATACATATATTTATTTTTATTGTAGCCATTTTTACTTTATACAACTTCCATTTTACAAGCAGACCAAAAGAACTAATAAAATCCATTGAATTTTGGTTTTTGCCGTAGTGCTACCACCTTATTTATGCGCCTTGGTGATCGCTCAATCAATTTTTCTATGCAAACTTTATCTGCCCACTTCTTGTTCTTGTTTGTAAAAAAGCAAGCGGAGAGCAAGCACGAGCCACCACAAACATGTAAGCGGCAGATCACTTTGTTGCCCAACAACAATAACCGCAGTGTGTGGTGCGTCACTGTTTCATACACCGCTCTCACAGCTTCTCAGTTTACGTTCTCGCGCTCCGTGCGTTCTCGTCCCCTTTACTGCTTTCCTCCGCATCTACAAACGGGTCCTACCGCTGGAACCCGCAAAGAAAATTTTCTTTACACCAGATGCGCATTCTGTATATTGTTTGTTCTGTGCTACTATATTGTTGAAATGATCTTGCCAGTTCTTGCCCTATTTGACCAAATTTTAGCATTATTTAATTCCACTATTATATAAAGTACATTTTGAATAAGATTAAGTATATTATCAAAGCTTTATAAATTTTTTCCGTAGAAGTCCATCGAACAAGAAGTATTATTAAATATGTGTTCAAAAACAATTATCGCTTAGGACTTAAGCGATTATTGTTTTGCCACCAAACAAATTACTATTAGTATATAATAAAAACATATAAAAGTTTGTTTATATGCATTTTTGTAACTGAATTACATTGTTTCTTTCACTTTTTTATAAATCAAATTGTTAATGTGTTTTGAAACTTAGTATTTGATTTGGGTAGTTGATGAATCCTTGCGATTTTTTACACTGTGAAGAAAATGTGCATGTGTACTACCAAAGAAAATAAACATACAGAATGCGCATGTCATACAAACAAAAATTTTGTATGGCGGGTTCTAATATTGGAACCCGCGCTCTACGCGCACAGATCACGTATGTGGTGAGAGCGTTGCTTTACAAGCGAGCACGTAGTTTTATGTGTTGCGCTCTTTGGTTGGGAAGGAAGGGAGCGGATATACAAGGTAAAGTCTTGCGTTCAACTTGGCGAACGCCAGAACGATCCTTGTCCCTGTCCAAGCTGATGCACAGCCTCCGCGCGGCCCTTCTGGATAGCTATTTGGCACCCGCTGAATAGTGAACTAATGTGTGCAGCGAGTCCAATCCCCAGGACTTAAAATTCGGGTTGTGCGCAGGGTTTGGTGCCCGCCACGGAAAATCAAATACCAATGAAAGCTAGCAAACAAGCCTCGGAAGGAGCCCACAATGTTGACGACCACAGCAAACGATTTAAGGACCACGATTTGAGGATATGCACCTGGAATGTCCGGACCCTCTATAGGGAAGGTGCCTCTATCCAACTGGCGGAAGCCCTCACAAAGTGTAAGGCTGACATCACCGCCATCCAGGAAATGCGATGCACAGGACAAGGTTGCTCCAAGCGAGCAGACTGCGACATCTACTACAGCTGCCATGCGGAGAAGCGCGAATTTGGCTGCGGATTTGTGGTCAGTAAGAGACTTCGCCACCACGTCTCTCGGTTCACTCCGTTGAACGAACGACTGGCTTCGATCCGCATCAAGGCTAAGAAGACGGAAGAGAAGGACGATGCGGCCAAGGATGCCTTTTATGCGAAGCTCGAGGATGTATACGACGGGTGCCCGGCCCATGACGTCAAAATCGTCCTCGGGGACTTCAATGCAAAGGTCGGGCGAGAAGGTATATTTGGTCCCACTGTCGGGCAGTTCAGCCTCCATGCGACCTCTAAAAACAACGGTCTGAGGCTGATCGATTTCACCGCGGCACGAAACATGGTAGTTAGTAGCACCAGATTCCAGCACCTCGATATCCACAAGGCGACCTGGTTATCCCCCGATCAATCAACCCGCAACCAGATTGATCACATTGTGATTGATGGAAGGCATGCTTCTAGCATTCTAGATGTGCGCACTTTCCGAGGTCCCAACATCGACTCGGACCATTACTTTGTTGCAGCTAAGGTGCGCATGCGTCTTTGCGCAGCGAAGACCGCACAACCTAGTTTGCGACGAAAGCTGGACATCAGTAAGCTGCGATCACAAGGGGTAGCCGAAGCCTACTCCGCTCAACTCTCCCACCAGCTCGGTCGCTCCCCCTCTCCACCTGATGACATCGGCGGATTATGGGCTCACTTATCCCACTCTATGCGCGCCGCCGCAGAAAATGTCCTTGGTTTTCGACGCCCTCCACCAAAAAACCAATGGTACGATGAAGAGTGTCGCGCAGCCACTGCAGCGAAGAATGCTGCCTACAAGAAGACCCTGTAGTCGACTGCCACGCGAGCGGTGACAGAAGGAGGAGAGGAAGAAAGAGAGGTGCCTTTTTAGACGCAAGAAACCGGAGCAAGAAAGGCGCGAGCGTGAGGAAATCAAGGAGTGCAGGTGCAGGAATGACGCCCGAAAATTCTTCCAAAAAGTTAAGCGTCTCACGGAAGGATTTAAGCCTGGGGCATCTTCGTGCACACTGTCGCCAAGGCAAATTCAATAGCAGCTCCAGAACTTGTTAAACTTTTTTCTTTGATAATTATAATTGGCACGACATTGTAGCAATAATTTTCCACTTATTATCACTTTCTTAATGCGCCTTGGTTGTTCCAATATTTTTACACATACATATTGTAACGATGAGACAGTCTGTCGCTGTGCAAAGCAACCCTGCCGCTACGTACCGTGCTATAACCCAATCTGGCAACGACGGCCGCGATAGTAACTTTTAGTCCAATCTGGCAGCGACGGCCGCGATAATAACTTTTAGTCCAACCTGGCAATGATGGAAACTTTTAGTCCACTCCGGAATGTGCGGGAACGATCTGCGCGATGGCCTGGCAGGTATAAAAGGCAGCCGGATGCGGCGCAGCGAGTCAGTCTGGTTTTGACAAGTAAAGTTGCCACACGGAGTAATTAAGCAAATACCTAAGTGAACGAACAGTAAAGTGTAAACGGTGAATAATAAAGTGACTGTTCGTTTTTAATAGGCTGCGTTCGAATAACAAAGTTGTTTCATTTTCAAATTGCACAATCCAGTGATACGTAACAGCCCACTAGACCTAGTATTCGTAACATTTGGTGTCAGAAGAGGGATTGTGGAAAATTGAAAGTAAAAAAATAAAATTATAAAAGCACAGACATGGTTAAACTCGAGCTGCTGAAGGTAGACCAGCTGAAGAAGGAGCTGGCTACCTGGAATTTGACGACTGCTGGCGGAAAGGTGGAGTTGCAGTTGCGCTTGCGAGAAGCATGTGAGGCACGAGGCGTAGATTGGACTGTGCACGAGTTCGGAGCGCAAGAACTAGAGGCGTCGGCCAAGGTGGAGGAATCGCCTGCTGCTGCCGCGTCGCTGCAAAGTACGGCTGCAGCGGCTGCGCCACTACAAGCATTGGACATGAGCCAGCTAATGGTTGCACTTAAAGGCATGTTCGAGACTTCCAACCGTGAAATGGCAGCGAAACTGGAATCTTCGAATCAGGAGATGGCAGCGAAACTGGAATCTTCGAATCAGGAGGTGGCAGCGAAGCTGGAAACTTCGAATCAGGAGATGGCAGCGAAGCTGGAAACTACGAATCTCGAAATTTCGGCAAAAGTCGAGACTGCAAATCGAGCAATATCAGCGAAGCTGGAAACTACAAATCGAGAAATGGCAGCGAAAATGGAAACGGCGACACAGGAAATATCGGCGCAAGTGGCTGAGCGAATGGAAGTCAAGCTTCAGGAAAATTCTGCGCGCTTGGAGCAGAAAGTGGAGGAAATCTCGGACAGGATTAATGGGAAAGTCGAGCACCTGGAGACGCGGGTAGAGCACTTGGATAAACGAGTCGACGACCTAGATGATTCCCTGAACAAACGAGTTGGCGACTTGGATGATTCCCTGAACAAACGTGTTGACGATCTTGATGATTCCCTAAACAAACGAGTTGATAGTCTGGAAGTTTCGATGAACAGAAAAATGGACGAGCGGCTTAGGGAGGTACAGCCGCGAGAATGGTTGCCGCCGGTTCCGGAAAGTGTTGCCACCCGAGAAGAAGTGCCTACTTATGATGGGACTACGCCGTTCGATACCTTCAAGCTACAATTCGACCTGGCTTCTCTGGAAAATCAGTGGACCGATGTAAGAAAAGGTCGGAGATTGGCGCTGGCTCTTAAAGGTGCTGCGGCTGAGGTAATAAAATCAGTTCCAGAATGTTTACGAAGTGAGTACGATACCGTCATAAGGGCGCTGGCAGCCAAATACAGCGACGAGCACAACAGAACGCTGTACTACTGTGAGCTGAAGAACCGCAGGCAAAGATCCAACGAGGCGCTGCAGACATATGCAGCAGACATTGAGCGGCTCGTACAGCTGTGCTACCCGTCCTTCGGCGCTGATGATCTCGAAAGGATGAAGATTGAGTCGTTTATTGGAGGTCTTCATGATCCGGAAACATGTCGCAGTGCGTTGATGATGGGCAAGCCGACATTTAAGGAGACGGTGACCAGCGCGATGACATATGAGGCGACATGGATTGGGAGCACTCGGTATGCACCTGCGAGGATACGCCAGATCCAGCCGGACAACGACATTACGATCCAGGCCATAAGCTCTGAGCCACCGGACAGGCCACGGGTGGTCCCCTCTAAAGTTGTTTGCTGGGTATGTGGTAAGCAGGGCCACATATCACGAGACTGCCGCCAACGAAAGAGGCGTTCCCGGTCTCGATCACAATCGCCTGAAGCGAGGAATGCTGACAATCGAGGCTCAGCCAACAAGCGCAGGGCTGAGGACGAGGAGCCGTTAAACTAAAACGGGTCAGCCCAAAGGGGCGTGAGCTGATCCCCACAATCTGCCGCCCCACCATCCTTGTCTCACAGCTGAAACGACAACCCAGCAGCTTGACAATTGAAGGAAGGATAGATGGAAAGTTGTTCGTGTTGACACTGGATACTGGAGCGTCATATTCGATCATAAAAAGGAAGCTGCTGAAGAACTGGGAACCGCTGCATGGCATACAGCTGCGGACTGCGACTGGCGAACGCGCGCCGGTGAGAGGGAAAGTTACAAAAACGATTGCTATTGGCACCAGCAGCCTGGAACATGAGTTCATCGTCGCAGATATAATGGACGACGTGAATATCGGCGTGGATTTCATGATTAGGCACGGCTTTACGCTGGACCTGAAGGAAAATGTGCTGAGATATGCCAACGTTGAATTCCCGCTGCACACCGGCTATGAGCGAAGCGTGGCGGTAAGGAAGGTTGTATCGTGTCAACACAGGAGGATACCAGCGAATTCTGAGGCGATTGTGTGGGTAAAGGTGGACGAGGACGATGGGACGAGTCGGCTGTGGGTAGTAGAAGCACCGAAACAAGGACACGACAACATCATCATCGGACGTACATTAGTGGAACCTCAAAAATGGCAGAATACCAGTCAGAATACTGAACCCCCTGAATGCAACCAGACATGTCGGGAAAGATGAGGTAATTGGCGAGTGTAAGGAAGCTGTAGCAGTGGTCAATTGCGAGAGTAGCCCGCCTGGAGGTAATAAGAAGAGCGGTTTTAACATGGACGCCATACCGCAGGAGAACCAGTGGAGCAGCGAGTTGACGGCCAAGCAGAAACAGAAGGCGAGGTCACTCCTGCAGCACTATGGGTCAATATTTTCGGCGGAAGCAGGCGGAAGAACAGCCATAGTGAAGCACAACATCGACACCGGAAGTGCAAAACCGATTCGCCAACCGCCAAGACGAGTCCCTCTGGCCAAGAGGGAGGAGGTCACAAATTTGATCGAGAACATACGGAAAGACAAGGTCATAGAGCCTTCTTCGGGCCCCTGGTGCTCGCCGGTCGTGCTAGTCAAGAAAAAAGATGGCAGTACCCGATTTTGTGTGGACTATCGGAAGCTCAATGATGTGACCAAGAAGGACAGTTATCCACTACCTCGGATCGATGACACCCTGGACACACTATCAGGCACGCAGTGGTTCTCCACACTCGACTTACGCAGCGGCTATTGGCAGGTAGAGCTTGCAGACAAGGACAAGGAGAAAACGGCTTTTAGTGTTGGCGACGGTTTGTGGCAGTTCACCGTCATGCCGTTTGGACTCTGCAACGCACCCGCTACATTCGAGCGGCTAATGGAACGTGTGCTGAAAGGGCTGCATTGGCGGACGTGTCTGGTATACCTCGACGACATAATCGTGATGGGCAAAAGCTTCGACGACCACCTGGAAAAGCTGAAGGAGGTATTTGAGCGAATACAGAAAGCCGGGCTTAAACTCAACCCAAAGAAGTGCTCGCTGTTTCAAAAAGAGGTCAAATATCTGGGTCACACGGTTTCCGCTCGCGGAGTACATACGGACGAAGGCAAGATCACGGCGGTGAAGGAGTGGCCCCGACCACGCAATCTACACGAACTCCGCAGTTTCCTGGGCCTGTGCACATACTACCGCCGATTTGTTCCGGGATTTGCGAACATAGCCAGCAGCTTGCACAAACTGACGAAAAAGAGCCAAGCTTTCGAGTGGAACGAGGAGCAGGAACAGGGTTTTGCACGTCTGAAGGAAAAACTGTGCAGTGCTCCAATTCTGGCCTTCTCCGTGCCTGGGGAGATGTTTGTGCTGGATACAGATGCAAGCGGGAATAGTATTGGCGGTGTGCTATCACAGATAATAGACCGCCAGGAACAAGTGATAGCGTACTACAATAGGGTTCTATCGAAACCGGAACGCAACTATTGTGTGACACGGAGAGAACTGCTGGCGGTATTGGACTGCGTAAAACACTTCCACAAATATCTGTATGGACAAAGGTTTCGCCTGCGCACAGATCATGCGGCATTGAGATGGCTCCTGAACTTTAAGGATCCTGAAGGACAATTGGCGCGGTGGATCGAGCGACTGCAGAGCTACGACTACACAATAGAGCATCGCAAGGGCAGTAGCCATGGCCGATGCCTTGTCACGCCGTCCGTGCAAAGTCGAATGCAGGCCGTGCTCGCGAGCCGAAAGCAGAGAACAGATATTGGACGCCCGGTTGGTCAGCGTCATGCCAGAGGAAGAGTGGTCTGCGGAGAGGCTACAAAAAGACCAGCGTGAGGATGCGGATCTTGCGAAAATCGTCGAAGGCAAGGAGCAAGGCGCACGTCCAGACTGGCAGGAGATGGCCGGTGAAAGCCCGATCGCTAAGGGTTACTGCGCACAGTGGAAAAGGGTGCGGCTAAAAGAAGGCTGCCTTTACCGCGAATGGGAGAGCGCGGATGGTCGGACCAGCAACTCCCTAATGGTAGTGCCGAAATGCAGAATCAACGAGGTCATCGAGGCATACCATAACGACTCCAGTTGAGGGCACCTGGGCATCACCAAAACCGTCGCCAAAATAAAAAGACGATTCTACTGGGTAGGATGTCAGGAGTCTGTAGCCGAGTGGATTAAGAGCTGCGACCGATGTTCAGCCGCGAAAGGGCCGACAAGAAAATCTCGAGGCCGCATGCAGCAGTACAACGTGGGAGCGCCCTTTGAGCGGATTGCTATGGACGTCGCCGGCACATTCCCAACTAGCAGTCAAGGCAACAAATATGTGCTGGTTGTAATGGATTACTTCAGCAAAGGGCCCGCAGTGTACCCTATTGTAGGGTACAAGTTACTTCTTTGCCTCAACTGGGCACACTAAGTGCAAGTGTAAGTGTAGTGTAAGTTGGTCTATTGGCGGACCTCGCCTCAAAGGAGCATGGCTAAGTGAGAGCCTCAGTGTCTTCGAAATAGAAACGCATCAAGTGACAATTCTAAAGAAGCTAACTTTATTTCGTAAAACTACGGCTTATAAAGGAAAATATAACTGCTCGCTTGGAGCAACCTTGTCCTGTGCATCGCATTTCCTGGATGGCGGTGATGTCAGCCTTACACTTTGTGAGGGCTTCCGCCAGTTGGATAGAGGCACCTTCCCTATAGAGGGTCCGGACATTCCAGGTGCATATCCTCAAATCGTGGTCCTTAAATCGTTTGCTGTGGTCGTCAACATTGTGGGCTCCTTCCGAGGCTTGTTTGCTAGCTTTCATTGGTATTTGATTTTCCGTGGCGGGCACCAAACCCTGCGCACAACCCAAATTTTAAGTCCTGGGGATTGGACTCGCTGCACACATTAGTTCACTATTCAGCGGGTGCCAAATAGCTATCCAGAAGGGCCGCGCGGAGGCTGTGCATCAGCTTGGACAGGGACAAGGATCGTTCTGGCGTTCGCCAAGTGGAACGCAAGACTTTACCTTGTATATCCGCTCCCTTCCTTCCCAACCAAAGAGCGCAACACATAAAACTACGTGCTCGCTTGTAAAGCAACGCTCTCACCACATACGTGATCTGTGCGCGTAGAGCGCGGGTTCCAATATTAGAACCCGCCATACAAAATTTTTGTTTGTATGACATGCGCATTCTGTATGTTTATTTTCTTTGGTAGTACACATGCACATTTTCTTCACAGTGTAAAAAATCGCAAGGATTCATCAACTACCCAAATCAAATACTAAGTTTCAAAACACATTAACAATTTGATTTATAAAAAAGTGAAAGAAACAATGTAATTCAGTTACAAAAATGCATATAAACAAACTTTTATATGTTTTTATTATATACTAATAGTAATTTGTTTGGTGGCAAAACAATAATCGCTTAAGTCCTAAGCGATAATTGTTTTTGAACACATATTTAATAATACTTCTTGTTCGATGGACTTCTACGGAAAAAATTTATAAAGCTTTGATAATATACTTAATCTTATTCAAAATGTACTTTATATAATAGTGGAATTAAATAATGCTAAAATTTGGTCAAATAGGGCAAGAACTGGCAAGATCATTTCAACAATATAGTAGCACAGAACAAACAATATACAGAATGCGCATCTGGTGTAAAGAAAATTTTCTTTGCGGGTTCCAGCGGTAGGACCCGTTTGTAGATGCGGAGGAAAGCAGTAAAGGGGACGAGAACGCACGGAGCGCGAGAACGTAAACTGAGAAGCTGTGAGAGCGGTGTATGAAACAGTGACGCACCACACACTGTGGTTATTGTTGTTGGGCAACAAAGTGATCTGCCGCTTACATGTTTGTGGTGGCTCGTGCTTGCTCTCCGCTTGCTTTTTTACAAACAAGAACCAGAAGTGGACAGGTAAAGTTTGCATAGAAAAATTGATTGAGCGATCACCAAGGCGCATAAATAAGGTGGTAGCACTACGGCAAAAACCAAAATTCAATGGATTTTATTAGTTCTTTTGGTCTGCTTGTAAAAAGGAAGTTGTATAAAGTAAAAATGGCTACAATAAAAATAAATATATGTATGTGTAAAAATATTGGAACAACCAAGGCGCATTAAGAAAGTGATAATAAGTGGAAAATTATTGCTACAATGTCGTGCCAATTATAATTATCAAAGAAAAAAGTTTAACAAGTTCTGGAGCTGCAACTACCTATTGAACTTGCCTTGGCGACAGTGTGCTTACTTCTACCACATATGTGGTAGATCTACCACAATTATTTTTAAAACCAAGTTTCTACCACATCTACCACGGAGGGCTTAAAATCTACCACATTTTTGTGGAACATAAATTTTTCTATTAACCATCCTATTACTCCAAGTAAAATAGAGCTTTATGGTGTAAAATTTATGTTAGAGCTGCATTAAACATTATAAGGGAAAATGTGCAAAACAAAAACTTATGTGGTAGCACAGAACAAACAATATACAGAATGCGCATCTGGTGTAAAGAAAGTTTTCTTCGCGGGTTCCAGCGGTACGACCCGTTTGTGGATGCGGTGGGAAGCAGTAAAGGGGATGAGAACGCACAGAGCGCGAGAGCGTAAAAAGAGAAGCTGTGAGAGCGCAAAATGAAATGTTCGGAGAGCAAACAGATAAAAGTATTAATCGCATGCCGGTGTACCAAACAGTAACGCACCATATATGTATGTGGTTGTTGTTGTTGGCCAACAAAGCGATGTGCCGCATGCATTGTGATGGAGGAAATGAAAGTCGACAGCCTGTGGTTGTTTTTGCCGCTGGCTAACAACTGAAGTTAGAATATATTTTTGCTTTGGCTGATTTCTGTAACGAGTTCAGCAATTCACAATACTACGATAAAAAAACCCCCAATTGTGGGAATAAGTCAAGGAATAAGTTTGGTCAAAATAACCAGAGTTTATTACGTTTTTAGGATTTTGAGTTTTCGGGGTTTAGTTAAATTTTTCTTTTCGGAGGCCCATGCACAATGCTTCCTGAGAAGAACTAAGATCATAAAGTCCAAAATTGTGTTTTTATGATCAGGACACGTGGAAAACCATTGTGGTGTAGCATTTTGGCATTTAACTTTTATTACATTTTTTATGCCTACAATTTGTGGCTGTTTTTCAAAAATGCTGCGGAAAATTGAAATGTGTACTTTGCTTATCTCTAATAGAATTTGCGATGGACTAATAAGGTTGCCGAAATCTTTAAGAGAGTTAAAGTTTTTGTGAAATATGAAAAGTTCACTAGGAACTGTTAGTACCTCATCTTATTTTCTCAATTCCGCTGCACATGTTTCACAGTTTACTTTGGTAAGTATTTTGTAGACAACATAACCCAAAAAATATCTTAAAGACGCTAAATCTATGGTAAATTCGGAACAGTTCTCAAAACTATCATTTAATATGAAATCGGCAAGGATGGCTGTATTATTATCCACTTCAAAATCATCGGTTTGACTAGTTTCTTCGCTATGTTCAGGAGCTGAGTCGGGATTTAATACGATATTAGAAAGCGTTTCAAACGTAGTATCATTTAGTTCTTCACAATTGCTGTGGGAACTTAATTGCACAATTTTTGCGGCCATTAAGCGTGCTAATATATTATTAATATCAGCCACTGATGGATTTATATTATTACCACCTTTTTGTCTTAGTATAGAAAACATATTTTCAAGTTTGTCTTGGTTTAATGTCCTTGTCATCAAAAAAAAAAAGTCGGATTTTTTCTCAAACAGCTCGTCTACTAATAGCAAAACAGCTTTTAGAGTAAGTTTCATCCCATCAAAAAAAAATACTTTTTTCTTTTTGTCAACAAATGAGATATCATCCAGGTATTTAAGGAAGAACTTTATATACTCATGTGATAAACTGTTAAGTTGAATTGCAGATCTGTAGAAATTTTTGGAATATAACGATCCACTGTTTAGGCAATCAAATATTTTGTCAATATTTTCTATAAAGCTGGCCGTAGATAAAGCCAATTCTTTAGAGCAACTTTTGAAACCTACAGTTTCAGCAGTTGTCCTAATAGCAGCTTGAACAGTCCTGCTGAAAATTTGGGTTGCCAGTTTTACTTTCATTTTCTCGAAAGAATTTGGAAAAATGTGTTGGCTGGTTAGTTTAGGACACATTTTTGTTGTTGACTTAAGTTCCATTTCGAAAAGTTCTTGAACAACCCTAAAACTAGCAATTCCATTTGGTGTAGCTAAGTCGCATTTGAGCCAGCCATTTCTCAGTGATTTAACAAGGTGCGGGAAATCATATATGCAGAACACCAAAGTTACACCCATATCCGAAAAGCACTTCCTATTGGAAGACCCTTGGTCACAAGTTATAACTTTTACTGTGATGCCAAAACTATTGAGAATTTTTAAATTTTCCAGAATTATATTTTTTAAAATATTGGCAGAGAGTCCGTTTTTGGAAACAAAGTAATTTAGTAGTAGTTTGAAAACATTGATTTGACCATAAAAACACATAATTGTTTTCCTATTTGGCTTGTCCTTTCAACCCCATTTTCTTCATACCCATCCACCAAATCTAATTTAGGATTAAATCGTAATTCCTTTCTAATTGCCATTTCATCCATTAATAGAATCATGTTGTTCTTTTCGCTCTGGGTCAAATCCAAGCACCGTTTTCTTATGACCTCAAAAGCAGAGTTCTTAAAACCTGGCTGCAGGAACTTTACAGGGGCCCATCGATTAACAGTCGAGATATGTGGCAAATTTAGATTTAGTTTATTTCTTAAAAATTGATATGCATCGAGACGATTGCGAGACATAATAAATATTTTGAGCCAAATCTTTTATATCTTCCGTATATTCTTTAGGACGGGAACTTAGAAGAAGCTTACAAAATACTTTTGATTCTTTGCTCACGTTATTATAAGAGTCGATACGTTGGAGTACTTCTGACTTTTTTGGTAATTTCTTCTGGTTTTTTATGTTTTTGTATTTTGCCAAAATGTTGTAATATTTCTTCCTGTAAAAAGTTACGGATTTAGCATATGATGAGCAATTATTGCAATGCCCATCTACGGACTCACTTTTTCGTCTCTTTCTAGTTGAACAATCGGGCTCTGAAAACTCATAAGTTTCTTCAACATTTTCCAAATTAAATACAGGAACTGCTCCAGATTTTAAATATTTTTTCCCAATGTCAGAACTTGAGAAGTGATTAACGCATATAAATAATGGTTTGCTGTATTCTTTAGTTTTAATGCTACATTTTTCTCGCCAAATTTGGCCCATAGCTGAGTCATAGGGCGGAAATTTAAACATCTTAAGTTGTTCATCATCCCGTCTAGATTTTCGGCAACATGTTATGCAGCATTGAAGCCCTGACTTTATTAAATTTTTACCCACCCGGGGTAATACATTTTTACACGGAGCAGGATCCATTTTTCGTATACTAGTAAAGTCAATGAATATGCCAAATCAAAAGAAATATAATAACCAAGGAAAGGATCAACTAACTAATTTGGATCAACCACGTCAAAACAATTGCAAAAAATTCAAAATTGGAATCAACCACGTCAAAATTTATACAAATAATTTTACTTGGAACTAGCCTCGTAAAAATATTTGTAAAAATTTTTATTTTGTATCAACCACGTCTAAATATTTGCAAAATTTAATATCAATTAATCTAAGCGCAGCATGAAAAGAAAAACGACCATTCAGCTCGAAGATTCGATTGATTATGACAAGAAACAAATTTGCCGGTACCTGCTCGCTCTGCGCTTGCTTTTTTACAAACAAGAACAAGAAGCGGACAGGCAAAATTTGCATAAAAGAAAAAGTGACTGAGCGATCGCTTTGCCAAAACAAGCACCATTTCAATGTGCCCGAGTAAAGCCAAGCTGGCTTGCTGCGGAAAACAACAACATTGCGTGTTGTTGTCGAAATGAGAATAAAGCAACAATCAATCGAATGAATGCGGGAATGCAAGAGAGCATCGCAAAGCAGCTCTCCGCTCGCTTGCGCTTACTCTCTCGGTTCAATATACATTTTCCTCATTTTTGCTGCTTCCCGCCCGCGTCTGAAATGAAATCGCAAAATTATTTCAGATGCGCCTTCTGTATACTGTTTATTCTGTGGTGGTAGCACTCTCATCACTTCGAAAGCAGTGCACTACAAATAGTTGACAGTTTGACAATTGTTTTGGCGGCAGGTGCAATTAAAATGGAAAAAATATCTAAAAAAGTTGAAGTTGAAATTAATTTTTCCTTTATTTTTTAGTAACGTTTAGTATTTTAGAATAACGCATGGCGATGGCAATGCGCTTGGACGGGACGAAGTTTTACCACGCGAAGTTGTACCTGCTGCTGAAATTTGCAAGTCCGAGCTCCCAAAACAGAAAAAAAAAATAGTCAACAATACAAAAAACAATGGGGCGAAACCCGACACAGGTTAAATAGCATAGAAGAACGTAAAATACAATTAATGTACAAATAGAATGAAATACAATGTACAAATGCAATAAAATGCAATTAATGTACAATAAAAAAAATCGACCACATTTCATTCAAATCTACCACATTTTTTTACTGAGTCTACCATATAAATGAAAAATTAAGCACACTGCTTGGCGATCGCTTTGCCAAATCAACCACCATTTCAATGTGCACGAGTAAACCCAAGCTGGCTTGCTGCGGAAAGCAATAACATTGCGTGTTTTTGTCGAAATGAGAATAAAGCACAAATGCGTGTACATCAATTCGCGCTTACTCTCTCGGTTCCCTTTACATTTTCCTCACCTATGTTGCTTCCCGCCCGCGTCTGAAATCAAATCGCAAAATTATTTCAGATGCGCCTTCTGTATACTGTTTATTCTGTGATAGTAGCTTAATATTTGCATATCTATAATACGTACAAGTTCTCGCCTAATTCAACCCAATTTATAACTACAGTAGCGACTCGGTAAAAGCAACCGATTAATGACAGGGGCAGTTGCAACTACCGAGTTTGTTGCAATTATCGAGTCAAAATTTTTGTATGAAAATTTGCAAATTTCACAACATTTTATAAGGGTTTCATTAGAATTCATAGAAAAAGTTGCGATTATTGAGGTTTTTTCGGCAGCAGTTGCTTTTACTGAGTCTATAATGTATAAAATTCGGTGGTTGCGATAATCGAGGAGTTGCGCAAATCGAGGGTTGCTTTTATCGAGTATGTTATATGTATGGTATGATATGGTATATGTATGTTTACTGTATTTGTCTACGGATATACTCTAAAAACCCCATTTCGAAGATATTTTTATAAAAAAAATAAAGAAAAATATACTGCAATTTGTTTTTAAAGGTTTTTTGGTAGTCGGGTTTTAAAATATGTGTTATGTGTTATTAAAATTTTTTATTAATATCAAATATCGTTCGAATATTACTTTTAGCCTTTCAAGCAAACAAACAAGAGAAACGAATCAACAGCAAAAAAACGAAACACAACGAACAATATTGTAACGATAAGATAGTCTGTCGCTGTGCAAAGCAACCCTGTCGCTTCGCGCCGTGCTATAATTCAATCTGGCAACGACGGCCGCGATAAAAAGGGGAACATTTAGGCCAACCTGGCAATGATGGACACTTTTAGGCCAACCTGGCAATGATGGCTACTTTTAGTCCAACCTGGCAATGATGGAAACTTTTAGTCCAACCTGGCAATGATGGTCGCGATCATCATGGAAACCTTTAGTCCACTCCGGAATGTGCGATCTGCATGATGGCCGGACAGGTATAAAAGGCGGGCGGATGCGGCGCAGCGAGTCAGTCTGATTTTGACTAATGAAGGTGCCACACGGAGCAATTAAGCAAATAATTAAGTGTAAAGACAGTGAAGTGGAAAAGTGTGAAATAAAGTGATTGTTGGTTCTTATTGACTGCGTTTGGATAGTTAAAGTTGTTTGATTTTCAAATTGCACAATCCAGTGATACGTAACAGCCCACTAGACCTAGTATTTATTTATTTATTTATTCGTCTACCGGGCTTAGCCCTCACAGACTACAAATAACTTACAACTTAAGTCAAATAACAACTTAAATGTAATATAACAATTCGCACAGTTTTTTCTTTAAAAGCTCTCGACTTAAGTCAAAATCGACATTATTGTAAATAGTGTTACACAAAGATGTAAATTTGTGAATCGGTTCATTCTCACCATATTTTGTTCTATGGACCGTATTATAAAAAATATATCTTTCTCTTAAGCACCGACCCGGCACATAAAAGGTAAAAGCGTCAGTAGCTCTGGCGAGTCTATCTTGCTATCGTATATATCCTTGATGAACAGGATCCCATAGATCTTTCTCCTACTCGTGAGGTCCTGCAGATTTAGAATTCTACATCTGAGTTCATAAGGCGGCATGGATGGGTACAGACGTCGAAGAGCGAACTTAGTGAAACGCCTTTGGACCCTTTCCAGTCTTTTAGAGTCAGCTTCAAAATTTGGGTCCCATATAATGCACGCATATTCCAACACTGATCTAACCAGACACGTAAACAGACTTTTCAAAGTGAGCGGGTCAAGGAAGTCTTTGGAATTGCGTTTTAAAAAACCAAGTTTAGAGTTGGTTGAGGATACCACATATTCCCTGTGGAAATCGAACTTGAGCTTAGAGTCAAGGTAAACTCCTAAATCCTTCACAACGGTCTTGCGGGAAAAAGCGTCAACATCGTTGTATGTGTAGTCATGGATTAATGGGCTGTTATTCCGTGAGAAGGAAATCGTACTGCATTTTGCGAAATTCAGCCGCAAACCATTTCGGTCACACCAGGATATCAAGAAGTGTATGTCCTGTTGCATTGCGAGACAATCACCACGATTCCGAATAGCGAGGTAAAGTTTTAAGTCGTCAGCGTACATTAAACACTGACAAGATTTTAAGATAAGTACGATATCATTGATGAAAATGGAGAAAAGCAGGGGGCCAATTCCAGGGGACCTGGAATGTCCGGACCCTCTATAGGGAAGGTGTCTCTATCTAACTGGCGGAAGCCCTCACAAAGTGTAAGGCTGACATCACCGCCATCCAGGAAATGCGATGCACAGGACAAGGTTGCTCCTAGCGAGCAGACTGCGACATCTACTACAGCTGCCATGCGGAGAAGCGCGAATTTGGCTGCGGATTTGTGGTCAGTAAGAGACTTCGCCACCACGTCTCTCGGTTCACTCCGGTGAACGAACGACTGGCTTCGATCCGCATCAAGGCTAAATACTTTAGCATCAGCCTAATTTGCGCGCACGCCCCGACGGAAGAGAAGGACGATGCGGCCAAGGATGCCTTCTATGCGAAGCTCGAGGACGTATACGACGGGTGCCCGGCCCATGACGTCAAAATCGTCCTCGGGGACTTCAATGCAAAGGTCGGGCGAGAAGGTATATTTGGTCCCACTGTCGGGCAGTTCAGCCTCCATACGACCTCTAAAAACAACGGTCTGAGGCTGATCGATTTCACCGCGGCACGAAACATGGTAGTTAGTAGCACCAGATTCCAGCACCTCGATATCCACAAGGCGACCTGGTTATCCCCCGATCAATCAACCCGCAACCAGATTGATCACATTGTGATTGATGGAAGGCATGCTTCTAGCATTCTAGATGTGCGCACTTTCCGAGGTCCCAACATCGACTCGGACCATTACCTTGTTGCAGCCAAGGTACGCATGCGTCTTTGCGCAGCGAAGACCGCACAACCTAGTTTGCGAAGAAAGCTGGACATCAGTAAGCTGCGATCACAAGGGGTAGCCGAAGCCTCAACTCTCCAACCAGCTCGGTCGCTCCCCCTCTCCACCTGATGACATCAGCGGATTATGGGCTCACTTATCCCACTCTATGCGCGCCGCCGCAGAAAATGACCTTGGTTTTCGACGCCCTCCACCAAAAAACCAATGGTACGATGAAGAGTGTCGCGCAGCCACTGCAGCGAAGAATGCTACCTACAAGAAGACCCTGCAGTCGACTGCCAAGCGAGCGGTGACAGAAAAATACCGGGAGGAGAGGAAGAAAGAGAGGTGCCCTTTTAGACGCAAGAGCGTGAGGAAATCGAGGAGTGCAGGTGCAGGAATGATGCCCGAAAATTCTTCCAAAAAGTTAAGCGTCCGACGGAAGAATTTAAGCCTGGGGCATCTTCTTGCAGAGACGAAAACGGGGATCTTGTTACGGATGCGCAGGGTGTGCTGAGGTTGTGGAAGGAGCACTTCACCAAGCTGCTCGCAGGCGACGAAGGGAACAATACCGCCAGTGGTGAAGATGTCCAGATGGCACCAATCGACGACGACGGTGTGGATGTGCCACCACCCAGCCATGACGAGGTCCGGGTCGCTATCCAGCGACTCAAGAACAATAAAGCTGCAGGGCCGGATGGGCTACCAGCTGAATTGTTCAAGGCCGGCGGCGGTGAGCTGATTGGGTGCATGCATCAGCTAATTTGCAAAATATGGCTGGAGGAACGAATGCCCAACGATTGGAACCTCAGTGCCCTTTGTCCGGTGCTGAAGAAAGGCGACCCAACAATATGCGCCAACTACAGGGGTATAAGCCTACTTCCCATTGCATACAAGGTCCTGACGAGCGTACTATGTGAAAGATTAAAGCCACTCGCCAAGGCGCTGATTGGACCTTATCAGTGCGGCTTTAGACCTGGTAAGTCCACCATCGACCAGATATTCACTTTACGCCAAATCCTGGAGAAGACCCATGAGAATCAAATCGATGCACACCATCTCTTCATCGATTACAAGGCAGCATTCGATAGCCTGATGAGGGATCGCCTATATGCCGAATTGTCTGAACTTGGTATCCCTGCAAAGCTGGTGAGACTTTGCAGAGCGACGTTGAGCAATACGCGCAGCTCCGTCAAGGTTGGAAGTGACCTCTCCGACCCCTTTGATACCGTTCGAGGTTTCAGACAGGGTGATCCTTTGTCCTGCGACCTCTTTAACTTCACCATGGAGAGTGTTCTGCGCAAGGCCGGTGTACATCGCAATGGCACAATTTTCAACAAAAGTGTCCAGCTCCTTGCCTACGCTGATGACATTGATGTCATCGGACGTAACAAGCGAGATGTCACCGCTGCCTTTGCGGCTATCGAAAGAGAATCTGCCAAAATGGGTCTGGTGGTAAATGAGGGCAAGACGAAGTATATGCTGTCTACATGCAGGGGCTCGCAGCGGCTAGGGTCTCACGTCGAGGCCGACAGGTATACTTTTGAAGTTGTCAAGGAATTCGTCTACCTTGGCACCGCCATCAACAGCAGCAATGATAAAGCGAAGGATAACTCTTGCCAACAGGTGCTACTACGGTCTCGGTAGGCAATTGAGAAGTAGAAACCTCTCTCGACCGACAAAACTTTCACTCTATAGGACGCTTATCTTGCCCGTGCTCCTCTATGGCGCTGAAGCATGGACAATGACACGAAACGACATAGCGGCCCTTGGAGTGTTCGAGAGGAAGGTACTTCGCAAAATCTCCGGCCCTGTTCGTGTTGGTGACGACTATCGCATACGAACCAATAACGAGCTGTATGAGCTGTATAAGGACATGGACGTAGCGCAGCGAATAAACATCCAGCGGCTACGCTGGCTTGACCATGTCTGCCGCATGGACGATGAAGCTCCGGCGAAAAAGGTGTTCAGTGCGATGGTTGGAGGTCGACGGCGAAGAGGGAGGCCGTGTCTCCGGTGGAAGGACCAAGTTGAAGAGGCCCTGTCATCTCTTGGTGTTACCAACTGGAGAAGGCGCGCGCAAAGCAGAGGCGCCTGGAGAGAAGTTTTGCGGCAGGCCGTAACCCGATAACTTGTTGTTATGGCCATTTAAAGAAAAAAAAGAGGCTCTTTGGTTCACTCCGGTGAACGAACGACTGGCTTCGATCCGCATCAAGGCTAAATACTTTAGCATCAGCCTAATTTGCGCGCACGCCCCGACGGAAGAGAAGGACGATGCGGCCAACGATGCCTTCTATGCGAAGCTCGAGGACGTATACGACGGGTGCCCGGCCCATGACGTCAAAATCGTCCTCGGGGACTTCAATGCAAAGGTCGGGCGAGAAGGTATATTTGGTCCCACTGTCGGGCAGTTCAGCCTCCATACGACCTCTAAAAACAACGGTCTGAGGCTGATCGATTTCACCGCGGCACGAAACATGGTAGTTAGTAGCACCAGATTCCAGCACCTCGATATCCACAAGGCGACCTGGTTATCCCCCGATCAATCAACCCGCAACCAGATTGATCACATTGTGATTGATGGAAGGCATGCTTCTAGCATTCTAGATGTGCGCACTTTCCGAGGTCCCAACATCGACTCGGACCATTACCTTGTTGCAGCCAAGGTACGCATGCGTCTTTGCGCAGCGAAGACCGCACAACCTAGTTTGCGAAGAAAGCTGGACATCAGTAAGCTGCGATCACAAGGGGTAGCCGAAGCCTCAACTCTCCAACCAGCTCGGTCGCTCCCCCTCTCCACCTGATGACATCAGCGGATTATGGGCTCACTTATCCCACTCTATGCGCGCCGCCGCAGAAAATGACCTTGGTTTTCGACGCCCTCCACCAAAAAACCAATGGTACGATGAAGAGTGTCGCGCAGCCACTGCAGCGAAGAATGCTACCTACAAGAAGACCCTGCAGTCGACTGCCAAGCGAGCGGTGACAGAAAAATACCGGGAGGAGAGGAAGAAAGAGAGGTGCCCTTTTAGACGCAAGAGCGTGAGGAAATCGAGGAGTGCAGGTGCAGGAATGATGCCCGAAAATTCTTCCAAAAAGTTAAGCGTCTGACGGAAGAATTTAAGCCTGGGGCATCTTCTTGCAGAGACGAAAACGGGGATCTTGTTACGGATGCGCAGGGTGTGCTGAGGTTGTGGAAGGAGCACTTCACCAAGCTGCTCGCAGGCGACGAAGGGAACAATACCGCCAGTGGTGAAGATGTCCAGATGGCACCAATCGACGACGACGGTGTGGATGTGCCACCACCCAGCCATGACGAGGTCCGGGTCGCTATCCAGTGACTCAAGAACAATAAAGCTGCAGGGCCGGATGGGCTACCAGCTGAATTGTTCAAGGCCGGCGGCGGTGAGCTGATTGGGTGCATGCATCAGCTAATTTGCAAAATATGGCTGGAGGAACGAATGCCCAACGATTGGAACCTCAGTGCCCTTTGTCCGGTGCTGAAGAAAGGCGACCCAACAATATGCGCCAACTACAGGGGTATAAGCCTACTTCCCATTGCATACAAGGTCCTGACGAGCGTACTATGTGAAAGATTAAAGCCACTCGCCAAGGCGCTGATTGGACCTTATCAGTGCGGCTTTAGACCTGGTAAGTCCACCATCGACCAGATATTCACTTTACGCCAAATCCTGGAGAAGACCCATGAGAATCAAATCGATGCACACCATCTCTTCATCGATTACAAGGCAGCATTCGATAGCCTGATGAGGGATCGCCTATATGCCGAATTGTCTGAACTTGGTATCCCTGCAAAGCTGGTGAGACTTTGCAGAGCGACGTTGAGCAATACGCGCAGCTCCGTCAAGATTGGAAGTGACCTCTCCGACCCCTTTGATACCGTTCGAGGTTTCAGACAGGGCGATCCTTTGTCCTGCGACCTCTTCAACTTCACCATGGAGAGTGTTCTGCGCAAGGCCGGTGTACATCGTAATGGCACAATTTTCAACAAAAGTGTCCAGCTCCTTGCTTACGCTGATGATATTGATGTCATCGGACGTAACAAGCGAGATGTCACCGCTGCCTTTGCGGCTATCGAAAGAGAATCTGCCAAAATGGGTCTGGTGGTAAATGAGGGCAAGACGAAGTATATGCTGTCTACATGCAGGGGCTCGCAGCGGCTAGGGTCTCACGTCGAGGCCGACAGGTATACTTTTGAAGTTGTCAAGGAATTCGTCTACCTTGGCACCGCCATCAACAGCAGCAATGATAAAGCGAAGGATAACTCTTGCCAACAGGTGCTACTACGGTCTCGGTAGGCAATTGAGAAGTAGAAACCTCTCTCGACCGACAAAACTTTCACTCTATAGGACGCTTATCTTGCCCGTGCTCCTCTATGGCGCTGAAGCATGGACAATGACACGAAACGACATAGCGGCCCTTGGAGTGTTCGAGAGGAAGGTACTTCGCAAAATCTCCGGCCCTGTTCGTGTTGGTGACGACTATCGCATACGAACCAATAACGAGCTGTATGAGCTGTATAAGGACATGGACGTAGCGCAGCGAATAAACATCCAGCGGCTACGCTGGCTCGACCATGTCTGCCGCATGGACGATGAAGCTCCGGCGAAAAAGGTGTTCAGTGCGATGGTTGGAGGTCGACGGCGAAGAGGGAGGCCGTGTCTCCGGTGGAAGGACCAAGTTGAAGAGGCCCTGTCATCTCTTGGTGTTACCAACTGGAGAAGGCGCGCGCAAAGCAGAGGCGCCTGGAGAGAAGTTTTGCGGCAGGCCGTAACCCGATAACTTGTTGTTATGGCCATTTAAAGAAAAAAAAGAGGCTCTTTGGTTGCGCTCACTGCAGCGAGTCTGCATTAGCACTCTGCTGCGGCGTGGGATGATTGGGAGCAGTGTTGCCAGAATATTTTTGCGGAGGCGGCTAGACGACCAAAAAAAAGAGCTAGAAAAGGCTTTTCGATTAAAAAAAAGGGCTAAAAAAAGGCTAATTTTTTTAAATTAAGTTTTATTTAAAACATTTTAATGCACATACATATCGTACTGGTGCTACATAAAATCAACATCAAAAACTTACATTCAAACGTATTTTAGATACATAATACAATAACGAAAAATATTACATTTCAATAACAGTTCACAAAATGTCAAGTCATACACATTTACAATGCATACACTCCAACTAAGAAACTGTATTGCTCAAAAACGATAAATATCGATTTTCCAAAATGATTTGGTGTCGTTTTTGTTAAAAATTAAAAAGGAACAACTTTGTGGAAGAAACAACTTGAAGTTATGAAACCAAATATTTTGTCTAGTATTATAAAAAAGAATAGTTAAACTTCTCTTCATATCAAATTGCATTTACAAGTACAAATTGTATGAAAAAACTGTTTGTTCGCAATGTACGAACTTCTGCCGTTTCTGCTTAGTTTTAAAGCTCTCAGTAATATAAAATTATATTTTATGATTCGATAAAAAAGTGATTTGGGTACCCGGGTATCCCATCACACACATAATGGTTAATCAGCGTTGTTAATCTAAGGAGAATATAAAACGCTGTTACCAAGCGTTCCGTGAATTGAACGATTTTGCTTTCGTTTTTTTGTTTTGACTCTAAGTTACATGGTATTACAAAAACAGTTTCTTCTATGATTTCTTCTGAGATTCTTTTATGGTTTTTTTAATTATAGAAAAAGGCTACAAAAGGCCAAGGGCAATTGAAAAAAGGCTAGGAAAAAGGCTAGCGGCTAACTCGCGAATTGTGCGGCTAGATGAGAAAACAAAAGGCTAGATTTAGCCGCAAAAAAGCTAGATTGGCAACACTGATTGGGAGATGAAGACGATGTGCTGTTGTTGTTATTGTTGCGCTGGCGAAAAGCTGAAATTGTAAAACGATTTCTATTTACTGGCTGACTTTTGTTCTTCTTCTGTTTGCTTGCACGGCGTCGCATATTGCTCCTGAACTCACTGCCGGCTTTAGTGTGCGCAAAATCATAGAAACGAAAATAAAATATGGTTGGCATGGCGACTAATATGATCGCTATAGACAAAGTTCCTAAAGAATTTATCAAAAAAGTAGACCTAATATTTGTTTGCATGAAAAGGGCAATCGGATAATTGCTTTAGATCGGCTTTACAATTAAATAATAAGTCGCACAAATTATAAAGACTTTTTTTAAATTATTTGAAAGATGTTAAATGTATGGATGATAAATGTTTTTTTTAGAACAAAAATCGGGTATTAATCACTGATGAAATTAAGCAAAATAAATAAATACATACAATAAATAAAAAAAATAAATTTTGTATAACAAAGAAGATTTTTAACCAAGATAAACTAGAAAATACTTTTGCAATTTTGGGACAAAATTCAAGTATTATTCGGTCAAGTGTAGCAACTAATTTCGAAGATACACATTGTTCTATGGATCAACTCCTAGACAGACGAAGCTGTCTTTTGTATTATTTTATTTCAACAATAATGATTACGCAAACTATTTTGTAGATAAGAAATATTAAATTATTAATTAAAAAATTAATTGTAGCATATGTTTCCAAAAACTAAGAAATGATGACGTTTTCACTGCGCTAAGTGAAACATGTTCCATAAAAATTATAATAAAAATCATCAATCGATTACAGACTTTTGTTATAACCTATTTACTTCTTCAGATTCCCTGATGAATGCTGTGACAGTAAATTATAAAAAGGAAGTTCCAAACGATGCAAAACATAAACATTAAAAAAAACAACAAAGGAAGAGCTGCTTTATTGACCCGCAATAATGTTTAACTTCCGTTGTTTAGAGCTTCCTTTTTTTATGGCCCACATACAATGTTTGCGTAAAAGAACTAAAATAAGAAAATCTAGGATTTTTAATTTACTGTCACAGCATTCATCACTGAACCATTCGAGAGTAGAATTCTTGCATGAGTCGGATATATATGCCTTAATACCAATTTTTTCAGGCTCCGACTCAAACATTCTGTGAAACACCAGAATGTGTTTTTTGCTTGCTTCCATAAGGGAGTCCGAAGGAGCTAGGTAGGTTACCAAAGTCTGTAACCGATTGATAATTTTTATGGAATATAAATATTTCACTTGGCGCAGTTAAAACTTCATCTTCCTTTCTAAATCTTTGGAAACATATGTCACAATTAATTTTTGAGAGAATTTTGTAAGCAACATATCCCACAAAATATCTTATTGAAACTAACACCACGTTAATTTCTGCTCGATTGTCAAAGTTGTCATCTAAAAAGTAATTAGCGTACTCATTACTGCTGAAATCGAGATCACACAATTGGACGTCATTATCTTTCTCCTCATCAGTACAAAAAACAGTTTCGTCCGTCTCAGCTTGTAATAGGATTTGATCCATGGGTTCCTGAGAATCTTCGCAATTATTCTGCCTAAAATGTTATTAAGATCCGCAACGAAGGATTGCTGTTATTGCCCCCTTTTTGTCTTAAAATTGCAAAAGTATTTTCCAGTTTGTCTTGGTTAAAAGACTTTGTTGTTATAAAAAAATTGTGTGGAATATTGCTTAATGCTTCATCAGTGATTAAAAGAACAGCTTTAAGGGACAATTTGATTCCATCTAAAAAAAAAAACACGTTTTTTATCATCCATGAATTTAACCTCTTCCAAATAATTCAAAAAAGTTTTGATAAAATTGTACGACTCATTATTTAATTGCAAAGCTGATCTAAAACAATTATCCGAATAGAGGGATCCACTATTCATGCAATCAAATATTTGGTCTACTTTTTTTATAAACTCAGCTGTAGATAAAGCAAAAACTTTGGAACTTTTTGTGAACCCAGTGGTGTCGTAAATAGTTCTTATTGCAGCTTGAACTGTTTTGCTAAAAACTTGCGTAGCAAACTTAACTCGACTCTTTTCGAATGCATTGGGGAATATATGTTGCAGCAAACCGTTCCTTAATGACTTAATTAAATTAGGAAAACATAACAAAAACTTTTTGGTTATTGAATTCAAAAAAAGGACGTTCCAGACTCACTCCGAAATTGGTAAAGCACTTTCTGTTAGCAGATCCCTGATCACACACTAACACCTTGACCGTAATTTCAAAAGAACTAAGTAATTTTAAGTTTTCTGTAACTATTTTACACAGATTATCTGCATTTAGTCTATTTTCAGTTATGAAATAATTTAAAATAAAACTTCTACTGGAGAACATGGACTTGAGCATAAACACGCACACATGATTACCAATTTTTGATGTTCTTTCAAAGCCATTGCATTCAAACCCGTCAACTAAATCTAATTTCGCATTATACCTTCATTCTTTTTTAATCGCCATTTCATCCATTAACAGTACTATGCTATTTTCATTTTTTTCTTTTAAATCCAAACACAAATTCTTAATGGATTCGAAAGCGCTATTTTTAAAACCAGGCTGAAGGAACTTTATTGGGGCCCATCGATTTAATGTGCTAATATGCGGCAAATTCAAATTTAGCTTGTTCCGCAGGAAGCAATACGTCGATTGGGAAATGTAAAAAATATTTTGTGCCAAATATTTCACATCAGCCGAGTATTCCTTTGGCCTGGAACTTGTTAACAATTTGCAAAAAATTTTTGATTCTTTGCTTATTCTTGTATTTTGCAAATTTTTCAGTGTATTTTTTTTATTCTTATTTAGTTTAATAGGATGCTTTTCTCGTCGCATCTTTTCTTGAATTCGTTTAAAGTTTCTTAACAGATCAGCGTATTTCTTTTTGTAAAAGCGAATTGATTTTGCATTTTTTTGCAATTAATACACATTACATCGTCAATACGTAATTTTTTTACTGAATTCTCAGGTTCCAAAAATTCTTCTTTTGAATTCTGACAGTTCTCATCCAAATTTATAGTTGGAATCGCATCGAGTTTTAATTTTCTTTTGCCAAGGAAAGAACTAGAAAAATGGTTTTCACAAATATGAAGATTTTTGTCGTAATCTTCATATGCAATATTGCATTTCTCACGCCAGATTTGACCAAAAATCAAATCGGCAGCCGGAAACTTAAATATTCGTATGAAGCGTATAGCAAAAACGTAATCTATAGGTGATTCTGAGAAATTTTGCTCAAGAGACCATAGCTCTAAGTCGGATTTGGAGCCCCCAAAATTTCAAAATAGATAGATAATAATAGATCCTAATAAAAGTTGTTGGAAATTATCTGAACTTTCATAATCTGCAAAAAAAAAAGAAATTATCGAAAAAAATCGAAGAAAACTCGGAATTTATTAGTTAAAAGTTCATTTTAGGCTATTTTTCGACAAAAAATTCCTAATATGTCTACTAAAAATAAAAAAAAAAATATTGGTATCAATACAGATTCTGAAGGGTGATAAAAATACCTTTCAAACAAGCCCAGATTGAGAAATCTACTATAACTCTATCCGATTTTATGACGAATTTAATTAAATTATTCTAAGTATATGTATGACATACATTGTATGTATGTAAAAATATCTATTTTGAAATTTTGGGGGGCTCCAAATCCGACTTAGAACTATGGTCTCTTGAGCAAAATTTCTCAGAATCACCTATAGATTACGTTTTTGCTATACGCTTCATCAAAAAAAAAATGAACCCGCCCTAATATGTATATATATGCATATATCTATATTATAACTAGCTGGGCCCCGCGGCTTCGCACGCAAGCTCCCTTCTTTCACCCGATACATATTTTGAACGCATGGTTGAACCCATTTTGATTTAAATAAAAACATATGTCTATTATCTTTGATGCCAAGTGGTTCTAAAAACTGTGAAGTCAAAAGGCCCTTTAAATCATGAGTTTTCACATTTACTCTAAACAAATTCTTAACCCTTAGTTTACCACAGTAGATTTCGATTTTCAAAAATATGAAAAGCACATTGTAATTATTTCCCGATTTAAGTACTTTTTGTCCAAGTTTGAAGTCAAAAGGACCAATAAATCGTGTTTCCATGCAAACTGTTAACCCATTGTTGACCCCGTAAGATTTTGATTTTCAAAAAAAAGAAAAACACGTTTCAAATTATTTCTCACTCAGAGTACTTTCACAAAGTTTGAAGTCAGTGGCCCCATTAATTCATGTTTTTTTACAGTTTCGCCATACAAACTTATAACCGGTCGTTGACCGATTTTAATATTTGGAAAAAATGAAAAAAAACGTATCGAGTTATTTTACATTTGAAGTACTTTCACCAAATTTTAAAGTTAGAAGGCCAAAAAAATTGTTTCTTCATACATACTTTTAACCCGTCGTTGATCCAGTTAGATTTCGATTTTGAAAATAATGAGAAACGCGTGTATAATTTTTTTATTTCAAGTATTTTTATAATTTTTGAAGTCAATAGGCCTATCGGTTCATGTTTTTTTCGAGTCTACCCTTAAACAAATCTTAACCCATTATTGGTCCAGTTAAATTTTGATTTTCGAAAAATTATAAAATACGTATCGAATTATTTTTTTTTTAGAGTATTTTCAGGAAGTTCGAAATCAATATGTCTCTTAAATCACTTTTCCACTTAAAAGATTTGAGTTGTATGGGCGGTGCCACACCCCCTCGTCCAATACCCACCCCATTCCCTCGGTCGAAGGACATGATTAAATAGTAAGTGTGAACTAAATTTAATTGATGTGTGACTTATGGTTCCAAGTTTATTGTCTAAAAATGTATTCTTGTGGCGCCACGCCCCGTTTTCCCGACTTTTATTTTTTTATAAACCTTCACGTAACAATTTCGAACAAACCCGCCAAAGGAAGTATCCAAGTTGGTCCAGCCGTTCTCGAGTGATACGCAGTCGAATAGACCACGATTCATTTTTATATATAGGGGAATAGGTTCGGTTGTGGGCACCTTTTTGTTTTCGGCTCATAACTTTTTACCAAGTTCTTCTTAATCGGACATATGGACATCTATGGAAAGCTAGAGACCTTAGCTAACAAGTAATGACAAAAGTAAATCGATTCCGTCAAATAGAAAAGTTTTTTTTTTTAATTTTGTAAAGTAGTAATTTTTAACGAAAATTTTTTTTTGGTTCGGTTGTGGGCACCCTTGGAAAATCTGCTGGAAACGGGGAAATATGAAGAAAAACCAACACGAAAATAGAAAAATATTAGGTTTTAATTATTTGAAGCACAATGCACGCATGTGAAGTAGCTGGTACGCATGTCGGCACACTTTAGATGGACGGGCATTTCAAAATGTAAGTGACCAAGTCATTCTCCTGGGCTGTCAAGAAGACCTAAAGTAAAATTAAATTCAACCTAATTAATCAACACTCTTCAAGTGCTGTGACGTGAAGAAGGTGGAAAACACCAGTTAACCTGATTCGATAACATCCACGAAAAGAGGAAAAAGAAGAAAACAACACCGTCGACAGCTTTGATGTCTCCGAAATTTTCTTCCACCTTCTTCATGTAGCGTTGAAGAGTGGTTCGGGAAATCGCATACGCTGCGGCAGTCGATTTTGTGGTTAGCTTATCTGCAGAACAATGTTAAATTACATCCAGCACATTACAAGAGATATCGGAGGATTTTTTTTATTTACCCTCGGATGATAAATCTTAAACAACCAAAAAATGCGTTAAAAGACCATTTTCGATAAAATAACTTACCAAAACTTACAAAATCACTAAAAGACGGGTGCCCACAACCGAACTAATTGCGGTGCCCACAACCGAATTTGGCAGTCATTTTGAGAAGTAGTGAAAAATGTGTTCGGGGTAAACATATTGGTTGTAATCAATATTGGATCACAAAGTATAATAAATTTACTAAATAAAAATGCATTTTACTCGCCTTCTCGATGGATTCACTTCGATTTATGACACCATTTAAAATGTTTAAAAAAATGTTTGTCTTATTTTTTAAGCACAGAAAGATATATATGTTCCCAGCACAAAGCAGGCGTGTCTGTTCGACTCAGTATTCGGCACAAAAAGATCGTGGTTCCATAATGAACAAATGGCCTTAGTCAAAAAAACCCAGCCTGCTTTCTATCAAAAGATACGAAGGGGTGCCCACAACCGAACTATGCCCACAACCGAACCTTTTACCCTATAGATATAATTGCGACAGCCATATTTTACTATCCCTTTTTATACGGGTGCGCATATTATATATAAAGAACTAAGAAAAGAACTAGCTCGGGTTTAGATCTCAGAAAGTTTGAACGATTGCCGACACAAAAACATTTATTGGTAAAAAGTAGCGAACATATAAAACCTGCAACTGATAAACATTGTGAAAATTGCCTTTTTGAACAATGATCGAAAATTAAATATTTATAAACAAAATGAGAATTCGGAATCACATGAATAACAAAAATGAAATAATACATGAAATAATATCATGAAATAGGGTTGCCTACTGCCGGCGCCACATTATTCCCCCCCAAGTGACGCAGTCACTGATACTTGAGGAATCTTCCTGTTTTAAATTTTTGCTCGGGCCACTTTTGCTTCTCTACCTTGGGTTCTTCTGTAGACATGTGTGCTACCTTTAGCCGATCCGTGGATACTGTGACCTCTTTTCCTTTAATGTCCAACTTGAACGTTTTATTCCCTCTGGATAAGACTCGGTAGGGACCTTCGAAGGGTGGAGTTAATGGCGGTTTTATAGCATCTATGCGAAGGAATACATGGGTGCACGTTTCTAAATCTTTCTGTATGAAAACCTTAGGTGTGCTATGATGAAGCGGTTCCGGTACTCTTAGTGACCGCATTATCTGCCGTAGGTTACCAACGAATTCATGTTCGTTTGTTAAATTATTTGATTGCATGTGTACTAATTCGCCCGGAAGTCGTAACACTTGGCCATACAGCATCTCTGCCGGTGATGCTCCTATGTCTTCTTTTATGGTGGTACGAAGTCCCAGGAGGACGATCGGCAGTACCTCTTTCCATGCTGACGTGTGATGGCATGTTATTGCCGCTTTAAGTGATCTATGCCATCTTTCGATCATACCATTACTTCGCAGATGATAAGCGGTCGTATGGAAGTGTTGGCAACCAAGCATTTTGGCAAGTTGTCGAAAGAGGTGAGACTGAAATTGGCGCCCCTGATCGGTAGTGATACGAGCTGGAACACCGAACCGGGAGATCCATGTGTCGATAAGAGCTTTGGCCACGGTCTCCGCAGATTGATCGGGAAGTGGAACTGCTTCCGGCCATCGACTGAAACGATCGATTATCGTTAAGATATAGCTGCAATTATCTGATGGAGGAAGAGGGCCCACGAGATCGATATGGATGTGCTCGAAACGATTATCCGGCGGCGTAAATTTTTCGAGGCAAGCGCGATTATGTCTTTGTATTTTAGATCGTTGACAAGCGATGCAGCGTGCAGTCATGAGTTTTATGTCTTTACGCATGTTTGGCCACACGAATCGTTGAGCAATAAGCTTGGTAGTGCCGCGGACCCCGGGGTGTGAAATATTATGAAGCGACGAGAACACTGTTTGCCGTTGGGTGGCTGGAACGAATGGTCGAACACGCCCAGTAGATATATCGCAGAAAATTGTCACGGGTGTACCTGGATATTGTAGCTGTCGTAACTCCAGTGAGGAGTCTTTCTTTGCGTTGATGAGATCGATATCATCTGCTTGTTCTGAAGCCAACTCCTGATAGTTGATGGTGTTGCGATGTAAAATCTCATCGAGCTCTATACGGGAGAGACAGTCCGCCGGAGTATTTTTTTCGCCTTCAATGTGTATAATGTTTGTAGTGAATTGGCCTATGTAATCTAACTGTCGTGCTTGGCGTGGAGATGCTTTATCTTGCCGCTGCTGAAATGCAAATGTCAGAGGTTTGTGGTCCGTTAACAGAGTGAATTGACGTCCCTCCAACATATGTCGGAAATGACGGATGGCTTGGTAAGCGGCCAATAATTCTCGATCGTATGTGCTGTATTTCTTCTGCGCGTCAGTCAGCCGCTTGGAATATAATGCCAACGGTTCCGAGTGGCCGTTTACCATTTGATGTAAAGCGGCACCCAGCGAATTATTAGAGGCATCGACGTGCAGTTGCAGTGGAAAATTATTACCCGGATGTGCTAACAAGACATAGTTGGCAAGATCTAGCTTACATTTTGCGAAAGCATCCTCGGCGTCTGTATCCCACTCGATGCGAGTGGTATCGTTTTTCTTGTTAGATCTAATTAGCTTCTGCAATGGCGTTTGATTTTCCACTGCGTGTGGAATGAATCTGCGGTAGAAATTAATCATCGCTAGGAAGCGTCGCAGCTCTTTTACCATTGTCGGTTTAGGAAAATCTTTTATAGCCTTGACCTTTTCGTGCGTTGGTGAAATGCCCGCTGCGGAAATGTCGTGACTTAAGAATTTTACCGTCTGCTTTCCCAGTACGCATTTAGATACGTTGATTGTGAGTCCATAATCCCGAAGTCGCTGAAAGACCATTTTAAGATGTTGCATGTGCTCTTCTTCAGTGCGAGAGGCGATACAGATATCGTCTATATATACAAAAACAAAGTCTAAATCCTTGAGAACCTCATGTATAAATCGTTGAAAGGTTTGGCCAGCATTACACAGCCCAAATGTCATGAATTTGAATTCGAAAAGTCCGAATGGCGTCGTGATGGCAGTCTTCTTAACGTCGGCGGGCTCGACAGGGATTTGATGATATGCTTTTTCCAAATCTAGCGTTGAACATATTTTTTTATTTTGGAACGTATGTGCAAAGTTCTGTATGTGTGGAATGGGGTATCGATCGGGAACTGTAATGGCGTTTAGACGACGATAATCCCCACAAGGTCTCCAGTCTCCGTTAGGTTTCTTGACGAGGTGTAACGGACTAGCCCAATTACTGCTCGATGGTTGACATATCCCTTGCTTGACCAAAGCATCAAATTCTTTCTTTGCTACAGCCAGTTTATCGGGTGCTAACCGACGAAATCGTTCGTGGATTGGTGGGCCTGTAGTAACGATGTGGTGTGTAATACCGGCGCGCCGTTGGTTCTCTCGCAACGTTGGTTTCGTGATGTCGATGTATTGGCGAAGTAACTCTGCGTATTGATTGGAAGAAGTTGATCGTTGAAATCTTTTCGTTACTAGCCTGCGTTACTTCGGCTATGATGAAGTTGTTCGTTTGCGGGTCAACAATCCTTCGGTTAGCTATGTCGATTGTCAACCCAAAATGTTTTAAGAAGTCGGCTCCTATGATGGAGCGATTGACGACGGCGATGATGAATTGCCATCGGAATTTTCGTTTCAAACCCAAATCTAATTCTAAAGTTTTTGTTCCGTGAGTGCGAATTTTACATCCGTTTGCAGCAAATAGTTGAAGAGCACTTGCTTGTGCGAATGTTGTTCCATGCTCGATAGGCGAACATCTTACTAGTGAGATATCGGCTCCCGTATCAATTAAAAAAGGTTGGTTGCTGCTGGAGTCTTTAACGAACAAGCGGCAAGAGAGTGATGTTATTCGTGCTCCAGCCTCGCTTGCCCTTAGAGCTTGCTCGTCTATTCGTTTTTTCTTTTGGTGTTCGTCCACGTGCACGGTTGGCGGCATTTCTTGGCTTCCTTACCGAACGTCTGATGATACCAGCACATTAACTCGCTCCGTTGCGGGTTGAAGATTTTTCCAAGCTTGCGATTTAGGCTAGCCACTTCGTTCTGCAACTCGCTGATAGCTTCTTGTGAAGACTTCTCGCTCACCTCGTGTACGGAACCTTCATTGCGATGTGCTTCTAACACTGCATCAGCGATGGAGGCTAATTTTTCGAGCGGGGCCTCAATCGTGGCCAGACATCCTTGAACACTTGCTGGTAGCCGTTGCAGCCACAACATCTTAAGCATGCGGTCGTTCTCGAAACCGATGCTGACGTTGCGTAACTCACCGAGTAGGTGTGACGGTTTGCCATCACCCAGCTGTATACCAGCCACATATTTTTGCAGCCGGGTCGTGTCAGTCTCACAAAATTGTTTCACCAAGGCTTCTTTTACTGCCTCAAATTTACCACTGGTCGGCGGGTTGGTAATTGTGTCGCGAATATGTGCCAATAGGTTAGTGTCCAACGCGGCGATAATAGTCGAAAACTTCGTTTCGTCGCTCGACACACGATTCGCGCGAAACCAATGGTCTAATTGTACGAACCATAGCGGAAAGTCTGTTTTGTAAACCGGGGGCATGGGTAGGCGAATTGCTGCTACCGTGCCCGAGTCCGACACCACTTCACTATTCATTATGTTCACTCGCGCGCGTACTTACGTCGGGGTCACCACTTTAAAACCACAGAGCTCGAGTTCTGAAAAGAACTAGCTCGGGTTTAGATCTCAGAAAGTTTGAACGATTGCCGACACAAAAACATTTATTGGTAAAAAGTAGCGAACATATAAAACCTGCAACTGATAAACATTGTGAAAATTGCCTTTTTGAACAATGATCGAAAATTAAATATTTATAAACAAAATGAGAATTCGGAATCACATGAATAACAAAAATGAAATAATACATGAAATAATATCATGAAATAGGGTTGCCTACTGCCGGCGCCACACATATATAAATATGGCTGTCGCAATTATCGCAGCAATTGTATGAGGCTATATGCTCCATCTTTGAAAACAGATATTGGCTTACACCAATTCTGTGTGGAGCTCCATCCCACGATTCTAAAAATATCTCGTCTAATTTCGAGATATACTGCAAAAACTCCTCTGGAGCTTTCATCAAATTCACATTTCATTCAAATTTCACGAATAAAATTCAATAAAAGCTGAATAAAAAATGTGTTAAACACGTATTAAAACACTTTTAACTGGTTTTCGGGAAATATTGTAATTTTTTAATCACTTTTCTTCCAAAAGATTACATAGTTACAAAAAAATTAAAATTGATTTTCCTATGTTTAAAAAATTGAAAGCAAACGCAACCCTCGCCATGGCCCTTGTATGGGAAATCAACAGTACGTTCCTGTGCAACCCTAGGGTCTGATGTTATAGGTGTATTAGTGCGGATTTTGAGTATGTATTGTGGTCGAGCGTTCTCAGTTTCACATCATGTTATCATTGGACTGCACGCCTCAGCGATTTGATTGATAATGGCAATAAACATTCTGTTCAATATTGACGTCACATTTTTCTCGAGCAAAACCAATCGCCAAACAAAAAAGCTTACACACAAAAACTACAACAACAAAAAGCATTGGCGTCGTTGAAACGACGATCATTGCCCTGGCTGTGTTGCTGTGAGAAATTTGCACAAAAAATTATTGAGTGACCAAAACAACCACCAACGCCTCAAAGTACACAGAAGAAGCGGTACTTTCACTTCATGTGTGTTTGTTGTAGCGCGTGCTTCAGTTCGCACAGTCAATGAGCGTAAACTGAAGCGCTTGCTCTCCTGCTGGCATCACTCTTTCCCTTTTGTGGCTTCCCCCCGCTCTGTGAAGCTCGCAAACAAAAATTTGAATTTTTGAGCTCAGATGCGCCTTCTATACATTTCATATTCTTTGGTCAGAAGGCAACGTAGCCTATATGAATGCCAACATTGCACAGCAGAAATTCATGGTTTCGGTTTTTTATCAATAGGAAGTTCCTCTGAAATTGGTGAGAAATAGTGTGTTTTCGTCTATCGTCTCGATCACCTCCTTGTCGCGGGGTACGTAGTGGCATTCGGCGTCGTGGCAGGCAACTATCTTCAGGCAGCACTTCTATTTCCTCGGGTAGCAGATCGTTGAATTGCTGATGTATGTGCACGTTCCGGTGATGCCGAACGTTTCTCTTTGGTTAACCAGCATCTTGGTATAGTTGAGAGCTAGTTGTTTGCCCTCTAAGATGGTGGCTCTTGTTGTTACTCATAATGTTGCGTCCTGGCTCCATCGTTTCTACGTATTTTGAAACGTTGTTGACCTTGGTTATCATTTCGTTAACCTTGGCTATAACATCACTCGTGGCTTCCAAGATACCATTATTGATTTTGTATTGCTGATTGTTGTTCTCCCAGATTTCCTTCTCTGAATTTTGCACCTGATTCCAATCGGTGGCGTCGGGTGAACCAGCAATCCATTTCCACGCAGCTCTCAGCCAGTCAATGGAGCGAGTCTTCCTCTTGCTGCTGCGAATTTCGTCAAGGCGGTCATTAATTTGGTTTACGTAGTAGTCAAAAATAGCCTTATTATTATTATTATTATTTTTATTATTATTATTATTCAATACCATAACTACGCATTTAAGGTCAATGTAAACGTAGTATATAACTTGAATTACAAATAACGCAAATACGTGTATCGAACTATCGTTTTTACTTTCCGTAACACAAAATGTCGTCGTGTCGTATCGAACGTTCGATACAAACAGCTCGATACCAATTTTGCTCTCGTTTTGCTCGTTTGCGTCGTTGTCAACCTTAACAAAATGTAAGTATGTAAGTATGAAATTTGAAATTTTTGGAAATTAATAGAGGTTTTTACTTTTTTAAGGAGTCAACAAACGAACGCTGGACAAGTAAAGATGTTAATCGAATTCATGGAACAACATGCCGAGCTCGCAAACAATAGTTTGCAGAATTGCAACAGCGGCCGCGACAAAAAGAAACGTTATGGTTGAGATTGACAGAGTTGTTGAACAGCAATGGGCCTCCAATGAAGGCAACGAAGGGATGGCAGAAAGTAAGTAAAAACACTTTCTTTGAAATGTACAAAACTTTTCCTGTAACTCGTAATATTTTTAGGTATGGACTGACTACAAATATAACGCCAAACGAAAATTGACCACCCGAATGAAGAGCCTGACGAAAACGGGTGGTGGGCCATATGACGCCGTGCAGTTAAGCAATTTGGAAGAATGGGTGATAGCTGCAGCAAAAGTAAATGTCCAAATAACGGGAGTTTCGGGCGTGGCGTCATATGGTGCTGAAGTAAATATGCCATGCTCTTTTGCTGCTGCCTCTTCTGCTGCTGCCTATTCTGCTGCTGCCTCTTTTGCTGCTGCCTCTTCTGCTGATGCCTCTTCTGGCCCGCAGCGCGATGTAACTGAAAGTTCTTATGAAGAATTATGTGAAGACGTTTTCTCCGATGAGGAATTTGTAGCAGCCATTGTTGTCCAACATACAACAGGAAATTGAAAACCAACGCAAATTTCAAACGGAATAATACAAATTTTAAGACAAAAATGAAATAGGAAAAAAGTAGCTTCAGTTATTGGAAAAGCAAGTTGAATCCGAAATGCAATATAAAAAAACAAAAGTGCAAGTACTCCAGTTAAAACTTGAGAAAACCAACTGTGAAATAGCCTTGCTGAAGCGCGGAAGGCAATAACGTTTTAAATTTGTGTTGGTTTTTTATTTCTTGCTTTATTAAAAGTGAATTTTGTTCTACTTGCCAATCCGTTTCGCTCTTGGTGCTTGCAATCTGCCAGATCCACTTGTTACACCCCTGCCCTTCTCTCTTGGTGGATGTGCTACCTCAGTATTAGTATAGTAATATTAACTTTTGTAATAAATGAAGTAAAATAATTTTTTGTTTTCTGTTATTTATTTGTAATGAGCAATAAAAATGAAGTCGTTCTATGTTTTGGAAAAAAGTGTCTTTTATACGATTTCTTATTCACACACACGTTTGCAATTCTCGCAACCAATGTGGGATTATATCGCGGCTTTCTGTCGTCGGATAATACTCTCTAGCGCGCTAAAAATAAATAAAATGGACGATGTAAATAAAATATATCTTTGCTTCAATATACTAACCTATGTAAACTCCAATGCTTCTCTCCACAATGCTCCTTGCTTTGCTGTATATATCATTGCATATACATTTGCTTTCATCACTTTCGTTGTCTCGTAATCGGTACGGGGTCATAAGCCATGGTTCAAGAGGATAACCGGAGTCTCCTAACGATATATTTTTTACACCTTTTCAACCTCAAAATGAGAATATGTTAATGCATAATGAGAATGCGTTAAATCATAATGAGAAATATAAATACATAATGAGAATGCGTAAGTTCATAATGAGAAATATAAATTCGTAATGAGAATGCGTAAATTCAAAATGAGAAATATAAATTCGTAATGAGAATGCGTAAATTTAAAATGAGAAATATAAATTCATAATGGGAATACGTAAATTCAAAATGGGAAAAGGAAAATTTGAAATGAGAACTATGTAGTATAAGGTTTATTTTTAGTATGAGAAATTTTTATTATATGAATTCATTAAAAAAATGCAAAAAAAAGTGCTTAAACAATTGTTACGTCGCTACGTCCATATCCTGTAAAGCAATGCCATTTTCATGAAATGTTGTAGTGTGCTGTACAGCTCTGGCACAATCTCCACCACTAATGGTTTGCTTTGCATTATCAATTATGCCCTCAAGATACTGTAAACGATGTTCGCATATTGGTTCACTCCTTAGTTTTATTTTATGAAGACGACTGTTTTTTTATTATCTTTTATTGATATTTTTTAATATTCTTTATGTACAATAGCAAAAATGCATACTCGTGTAGGACTCTAAACCAAACCGAGAACAAGTGGGAAAAATATTCTCATTTTGAATTTACGCATTCTCAATTTGAATTTTCTTTTCCTAATTTTGAATTTACGCATTCTCATTACGAATTTATATTTCTCATTTTGAATTTACGCATTCTCATTGCGAATTTATATTTCTCATTTTGAATTCACGCATTCTCATTACGAATTTATATTTCTCATAATGAACTTACGCATTATCATTACGAATTTATATTTCTCATTTTGTATTTACGCATTCCCATTACGAATTTATATTTCTCATTATGCATTCTCATTTTGAGGTTGAAAAGGTGTAGTTGATATATGTTTTTTCTAATGAATATGTCTTCAATATTATTCAAGCTTACCTAAAAGCAGTGAATTTTTATCTTCGTTGTTGTATCGCTGCTCCATTACCATCCCCTCATTCGAAGCCTTCCAAACAACTGAGTCGTGTGAAGCTCCGCCATATTTTGGGCATATTGCTGTTATTTTTAATTGGTGGTCACAGATCTACTTAAAACAATTTTCAAGATATTACTTTCCAAGGAAGCGGAACACATAACATATAAATGGCTATATTCTTAAATGTATTAGTGCAAAGCATTGACAGGCTGCCTCGGGTGCGCATAATAGTTCTTTTGAAATAAGAAACGCTGATTTTTTACACTAATGCATTTAAAAAGACATCCCATACACTTTTATACCTATAATCATTGCATTAATGTTATGTTTTCCTTTTCTATTGAAATACAGATGGTTATTTTCAATGGGCTTCAGTAATTATAAATGCGTGCCATCAACGGCACTAACAACTGCAATGAATTAAATTAGAAAAGCTAAAAAGCAAGTTCCTTTTTCCACGAACTTACCTCCACGAAAAGTGTATTTTGAATTCAAATACTCTTTACTCTGCTGGCGGTTTGTGTTAAAGTTAATCCATTGGCTGCATAAATGTTGTTCCATTGAAGATAAGGTCTGCCGAACAATTTTTGACAGAGTGCCGGGTCCCATGGCAGATGAGTGTGCGCCTCCCGTTTGCCACTGATAACCTCCACCCGCTAGCACCTCTAAAGTGGCGGCTAATCTTTGTGAATCTTTGCCATCCTGTAATTGTATGGCATTGAGAACGTACATAAATGCCTCCTTGCTCAAACAGTACTTTTGTTGGAAGCTGTGAAATGGAAACTGTATAAACAAATTTTCCAAATACCAATTTAACTTACCATAACTCTGGCAATTCCATGGGATCCGCTGCATCTCTTTATCTTCGTCTATTGATTGTTTCACGACGAAACTCCTCTAAAAACAATAAATACCGCCAATTGTACATTTTTATTCCCGAAAATTTTCATCGTTTTGTTTACTTCCCGCTGCTTCTGACAGCTCCAAAGTACTTTCCACACACTTCCCAAAAAATGAAAACGATTGTTCTCATATCGATTTACGGAAAGCAAAACTGTCTCGTTCAGCGTTCGAAATCGAATCGATGTGTCGAGCTCAACGATGATCGAGTATCGAATTACGGAAAGCCACCCCAGGTGTTTCATCTTGATTACGTGCCAATTTATGTCCGTGCAATGTATAGAGTAGGATGCTTTTTTGTGGTATGTGACCACACAGCTCTATTCAAATCATATGGAAGGTTATTGCAATCCGATAGTTGTGAAGCTTTATTAAAAACCTTGACCCTTGCAGACAAACATCAAATACTTCGAAAATTAAAAAGATCGAGGTAAATCAATATACAGTGGGTGGTTAAGCAATTAGCACGCTTACGAAAACTCTTAATTTTCATGTTTAAGTCGATGTAAGACGTACTAAAATAGTTTCCAAACGCTTTTTGTTTTCTTATTTGCTTAGCTTGTTTGTCCCACAGTATTTCTAATGTTATTTGTGAGGTTATGTGCCGTGGGTGAGCACGATAACGGGACTTTGTTAGCAGCAGTATTAAATTGAACATTTGTTGCAAATCTGTAATAGTGAAGTGTGCATTCGAATTGTGAAATCATTATGAGAAAATCGTGAATTTTAGGGAATAAAATAAAGAGAAAAACGATATATTGAAAAATACTCGCATTAAGGCTGGGTAATTATTGTTATAACTAGTTTGGAACGGTGTATTAAACAAATTTCTGTTTTTTAAGGATGATGCAAAAAACTGTACAATTCACTTTAAAAATATCTTCTTATTTGTTCTGAAATAAAACTTTAATTGAATTCAAAAAATAAAATGTTAAGAGTTTGTTTTAAACATAAAAGCGTTTGATTGCTTGAAGTGTGCTAATTGCTTGACCACCCACTGTAATTGTTTGACTTGATTAATTTACTAACTGATTCATCACCACCCAGCCCAAACTACTAAAGCTAAAAATTTAAAGCTGAAATTTAAACTAGGTACATTAAAGAAAATAAACAAAAACGGGATTTTTTGAAATTCGGACTTTTAAGGGGCAAAACGTGGGTTAAAGTGTTGTATTATTTATTAAGTGGGCCCATTGACTTGTCTGCGAAGCCGCGCGTCCCTGGTATAACATGAATATAATGCAGGTAAACAAAAAAAACTTGAAAAACACTAATTGTTACAAACTATGTCACAGTTTTTCACGCAGGTAAAAAAGAAAATGTGAAAAAAATATATTTTCTGAAACACTATTGATTGTACTAAAATTCGAATTGGGTTTTACCACAGAATAAATAGTAATACAGAACGCGCATCTCATACAAATTCAAAAATGTTAAGGGGTCGTAATATTACAACCACTGTTAATTTAACATCACGTCCTCTGCTATTAACATTGCGAACAGCACTAGACAGCTTTTGTTTCTGTTATATCACAGACCAACAGCAGAGATTAGAAAAAAACGCATGCGGTTCTGTGAAACATTGAAGGGAAAATAGCAATTGACTGTGGTTGCTATTGTTGTTGGCCAACAAAACGAAGTGCCACTTGCTTCTTAGATATGTATGGAGAAGAGCAATAAGTTATGGTTGTTGTTATTGTTGCCGGCTAGGAAATGAAACATTGAATTCGAATTATTTTTGCTTGTGGCTCATTCTGCGTGCAGGGCAGTGCAGCAGTACATGAGCTGTCAGTAGCAACTTTACGACGGAATGTAGCGTGAAAAAATGTAGCGAATGTCAGTCAATAGGGGGTAACTTATCGACTTAAAAAGTCACTACGGTATAAATTTATCACACTATTTTTGATATTGAAAATCTTTAAAGGATTTGGAAACAACCTTTACGTACGAAAAATATTTAAAATTGTGGATGTGCATACATCCATGTAACTATATCGAAAAAAAGCAAAACAAACTGTTTTTATACTATCATACGGTATTGTCTTCGCTTACTGACTTTTTTCCTATAGGTTTTTGCTTTATAATAAACATGTTTAGGCATGTTTAAATGCACAAATTTTCGATTAAAATACTTTTAAACACTAATTTACTTAGGTTTGACAAACAAATGCGGACATTTAATTCTGTGAATTCCGGCAGACTATTTTACGTGACCGCAATTAGAATGTGGAATTCATTGCCAATTTATATTAAAATTGTATCTAATAGCACTAAGCAAATAAACACATAGAGGTGTCAACTCGCACAAATTTTCGTACCATTGCAGTAGGTCCCATACGCACTTCGGCTAGTCCAAAATATTCGCAAAATTGTGTGCGTTGCCTTCACACGCAATGAAATAATCAATCACCAAAAAATTTGTTGGCTTTTTTGGTGATTGATTACCAACAACAACACAATTTCACTTTCATTTGCTTGCGCTTATTTTTGTGTGTATACCTTTTTTTGTTGACGATCGCTTTCGCTTCAACAAATTTGCTGATGATGAAACTTCGCCTGATGGACATATTTCTTCTTCGATTACACTGTGCTAGTCGAAAATTCAGACATGGGAGGAAATTACAGAGCGAGTTTTCATAGGTATACTGAGTTGAGATCCACCAGCCGTTTGGCTGGATTGGCTCTAGTTTAAGAGAAATCCGACTTTGAAGTTTGCTCATTTTCAAATGCTAATAGGTCCTAAATCGTACCGAATATTGTTTTACTGTCTTCGGCAAGTTTGTAGATATTTTAACGACCAACAAGTTTTCTTAAGACACCAATCTAAAAAAAATACATTCAAACTGTGTAATGGCGATATGTGAATTTTTTGCACAGCGCAACGTGGCGTATGAGTGTCATTTATTTATATTAATATTACAATTAAATGACACTCATACGCCACGTTGCGCTGCGCAAAAAAAAATTCACATATCGCAATAACACAGTTTGAATTTATTTTTTTTATTGGTGTCTTAAGCAAATTTGTTGGTCGTTAAAATGTATACAAACTTACCACAGACAGTAAAGCGATATTCGGAACGATTTAGGATCTATGAGCATTTAAACGTTCGAAGACTTGACTAAAATGAGCAAACTTCAAAGTCGGATTTCTCTTAAACTAGAGCCAATCCAGCCAAACGGCTGGTGGATCTCAACTCAGTATACCTATGAAAAGTCGCTCTGTAGGTCCCCCCATGTCTGAATTTTTGAGGGTAAATTTCGCGCACAGTGTTATTTGCAGGTGATATGAATTGGATAAAAACCATTCAACCCGCCTTTGTCCCAAATTGACACCAAAGCATATTCATCCTAATTCATTTGAAAAAATGAAGGTTAAATTCGCAACTCAAATATTTAGCAATACTGTATCCGCAGCCATAAAATCTTTGGTTGAAAATTGCTGTTATAATGATTGCAAAGAAAAAGCTTTGTCCACAGCTACCAGTTTCATGCGCCTATGAAACCGGTGACATCTAGCGGTAAATAGCCGAATATTTATAAGCTTCGGAACCGTACCAAATGTCTTGTTTACTTCTTCTGTCATATGTCAACAATATTCAGTTCACAATTTGTCAAGTTTCATCCAACAACGCATTGTTTGACGCTCCGGAAAATGTCGGATTACGTGCCTACAAATTACGATTTGCGGACACAGTTAATTTTGTGTTACCATTTGAAGAAAAAAACCTTCTAAAACCTGGTGAAGAAATGGTTAACGGTGAACGTTACCAACAACAATTGGCCGATTTGAACCATGCTATACGCCAAAAACGCCCAGATATCTGGGCGGGAAAATTCAATTTTCTTTTATTATCAAGACTTAATCAAGACCCGCTTGAAAATCTTTTTTATTTGGTAAGAAGAAGCGGAGTTACAAACAATAATCCTTCACTCTTTGAGTTTGAACATATTCTTGCGATAATGATCTCAATGAAAATAATAGCATTTAAGGCAGGAACCTTCAATTGTGAACCAACTCATTTATAATAATTGACAATAATACCAGTTTGTTTGAAATTGACAATTAAACTCAAAATTCTATAAATCAAGAATTCGGTGAAGAATTTTGCTTATCAAAGGATATATTTGATGCAGAGAAAGCGAATTCTTCAAATGCCTCAGGGATTATAAAAAATGAACATATGAGTGATGGTTCCCTTCGTTATTTCTCTGGTTTCATATTGGTGCAAACTATTGAAAAATTTGACTGTCATAACTGCCAAAAGAGAATAAAAGATGAGCTTTGTGATTTACAAAGAAACGAAATGTATATATTTTTTAAAAATGTCAACTTTTTTAACAGTAGTTTAAAACTAAAAGCTCCAATCGACTAATTTTTTTTGTTTCAAAAATCTTTTGCAACACATTTCATACGTTTTTTAAGGAAACCCCTCATGCCTCCAATACAATTGGAGTGTGTGGAGTTTGTACAATTTGTGTGTTGCAAACGTAACAAAGTAGATGAATACAAAATGTGATTTTCAGAACCGTCTACTTGTTGGGAACATGAGCAATTTATATTAGATTCCTTTTTAATTATTTTGCTAAGAAAAAATTGCACTTGGTTAAGAGAGCAAATTGCAAGTAAAACGAAAAATAAGAATAAAATAAAAATACAAAAGAACACACAAAATTACAAAATAATATAAATTTTAGGGAAATAATAATAATAAATAATAATATGTTGCTGTTAATATATGAATTCGAAAAATTTATCGGTATGAATTTTATTAGGCCCGAAGGCAACGTAGCCTACATGAATGCCAACATTGCACAGCAGAAATTTATGGTTTTAGTTTTTTTTCAATAGGAACGCACACTCTACTGTACGCCTTTGTAAATTCACATGGTTCAGTATTCATAGCAGAACCGAAAGCCATTGAAATTCAATTTGCTTTTCATCTTGTGCAGTTGCTCGTATTGTTTTCATTCGCCTCAGCGCATACACAAGCAACACGCACATTCCCAGTAGGAAAGTGGCACCTTACGTAATTCATTACAGCATACTTACTTTTCATCCGGTAAGCATTTAAATTGACTTTTTTTTGCACTTCTGGTGCCTTCTTGTTTGCTTTCTTAGCGTAAGCTACAACCGGAGGTACTCGGAACGTACCTTACTGACACCTTACTTTCGGTAGCATGCCGTTTCCACCTCCAAAAGGTGGAGGAAAACATGCATTATTCTTGTAAGCACCTTACCATTTTCCTACTGGGTTTATTTTCACACGGACACACACCCTTGCATATTCGAATTTGCAAACGGTCCGAGTAGGAAAATGGTAAGGTACCAGAAGTGCAAAAAAATTTAAAACCCGAATGATTATTCGTATCGTCATTTCCAAGTGCACTTTACTTTGTAATGTACGTGGAATGTACATTTAAGTAGAACGAATCTAAAAGAAAGACGTGATTTTACAAGCATAATAAGTTGGCCTCGGTAGTCCAGAGGGTAGCGCGTTGACTCTTCATGCCAGAGGCCCATGTTCAACTCCCAGCAGAGGCTGTTTCAAACACTCGTCTAATTCCATCTATATTCACATGATTACGTCTACCTTTCATCGTAAGTGAAGAAATCAGCAGTGCTTACATTATCCGTAGCGAGTAAGGCACAAACGGAGTAGGTCAATTTATTTTGTATCATTTTAAGCCCATTCCAACAGCACATTACGGTCCCCTTACGTTTTCCTTCATACCGCCACATTACTAAGTAAAGTACATTTAAATGGGAAGCCGAACAATTCCGAAAAATTTTGCTATGATACCATTTGTACTTTACAAAGTCATGCATGATGCGGCGGCCATGCTCTGTACAAACGTAATGGGCGTTTGGCAAGGAAGTTGGAATGCTTACCGGATGAAAAGTGTAGTGGTACTACCCAACCAACCATGCCGACCTCAACATTGCATGTAGTGATACTACGCTATCACTCATGCCGACCACAACAAATCACCTTGCACTTGCGCACACAAATTCGCTGGTGTCAAATGGCTGCACTTGAAGTCGCCACGGTGCGCTATGCGCAACCACTTGAGCGAGCGGCGTGACACATGATGCCACCTACCGCAGTGCAATGCAGCGTGCTTTATGCCGACCCTTTGGCGGCGTGGGAAACGATCGGAAAATATCCGAGGCCGTTTAGCGCCGGCCACTGACCCAATTGCAAATGTGCTGACGCAGAAGAAGTGACCCAGGTCGATGATTGGTCAAACGGAAAATATCGTGGAAAGGGAGGCGGAGCCCTGGAAATGCGATAGATGTATAACAGTTATAATTTAGTATATAAGCACCAAAAATTTCCAAATAAACTCAACTTCTTGTTCAACAATCAAAGTGCCTGGTGGCATTGTTTTATTTAGAAGTTCATAAGATCGGCTTTTCGGAGCCACACTATATTGGCACGGCCCGCCGAATAAATATAGGCCAAAAATATACATACCCGCACGCACCCAAAAATTATTGACTAACACACAAACATTAAACTGCTTAGCATGCCCCAGACCTACTACATGGCGATCCTGCCCAACACGGACCAAACATTCTGACACCACAACTCATCCTCCAAGACACCAACCACAACTTCTGATCCTGCCAAACTTAACTCCAACTCACAAAGAAGACACTGCATGACGACTCGGGAAGAATTCGACGCAATTTTTGCGAAGTGGGAGCGATTCCTTAAAGAGGAATACATCCCAGAGGGCCCACAACAAGACGAACCAGCACCCCCTTACACTCCAACACCATTGACAGCTGGCCCGAAGCCCCTGACACTTGAACAGTACAGGGCAAGGCAGAAGAAGCCTCAACCACCAACCACAGCACCCGTATTAAAAGAAAGAAAAAAATCAAGAGGAGGACGACGCGTAAAGCTAAGGAGAGAAATTGCAGAGCATATAGCAGATCATAGCAATCACAACTGACCACCAGCAAAAGAAGAGGCTTATTGCAGAGATAAAAGAAAAGAAGACATGGGCGGAAGACAAAGCCGGGAAGAAGTGATCGTCTCGAACAACAACGCGGCGAAGACAGACAATTTATTAAATACAAACAATAATTACAATACATATTTAATAATATTAATAGTAGCAACTATTGTATTTCTAGAATTAAATAGATACTACAAAAAATTTGTAAAAAAACAAATATCAAAAAACCACACTACAATGGATAAAAACCATTGTGTCACAGGAATTTAGAACAGAAATATAAATAAATTTATAAATAATAAAACCGTAGCTCAACACATTATAAATTTTTATAACGTGGATAGAAAAAATAGACAATACAAACCAAGAACAGAAGACACAGTACTTAGACATGACGACATCGACAAGGAAGCAAAGCTCAAGTTCCTGACATGGTTTTGGAAATTGATATGAATGACGAGAGAACCAACAATAGAGGACGCTCGTAACAATACAGCAAGTGAGGAAGAATATTATCGCATGTTCAACATGCTAAACATGCGCTATTAGCATGGAGGACATCCTCGAAAGACTAATAAAAATACAAACAAACCTTAGAAAAACACCAAACAGAACATACACTAAAGAGACATTAACAACAAAACAACAAACTGTATTCGCTTTAAAAACACGGTTTGAAGAACTAGTAACAGAATACACAAACGACGAACACACAGCGGGCATAAAAATAGCCTTCAACAAAACATACGAAAACATCGTAGAAATACTTAAACAGAAACAGATTGACAACAATACAGAACAAAAACACTCCACAGTAAACATGACGTCATTCAACATCGAAACGGCGATGAAAGCCATCCCAAACTTTTCTGGCAAGCATAAAGACCTAGAAACATTCATAAAAATAACAGAACTAATTAATAGAAAACTTGACACAACTGGCAAGCATGAATTACTAGAATTCATATTCTATGCAAAATTAACAGTAACAACAAGAACGGCAATCGGTAATAGCATACCGAATACTCTAGAAGAGCTTACTACATTGCTTAACGCAAGATACCGAAGTACAACCACAATTCCCCAATTACAAAACCAATTGTCATGTTTGACACAACGCAACTTGAGTATCACCTCATACAAAGACAGAATACTAAACATGATAGCCGAACTAAACAAGCTTCAAACTGCTCAAGCCGGCGATAACCCAACAACAGCAGAACAAACAATTATAACTAAACTAAACGAACAATACAGCCTTACCGTTTTCAAAAATGGGCTTAACGAATCTTTCAAACAAACAATTTTCGCGGCAATGCCAAAGACATTCAACCAAGCCGTTGAATTAGCTCTGGAATTGGAAAAAGACAGCGAACAAAACCAATCGCGAGTAATGCTCTTAAACAACCAAAGCAATAACAGAAACCGTACGAACTATAATCAAAATAGGACAAACAACAGAAATTTTAACCAATCAAACAACAACAGATACCAACATAACAACAATTTTAGAAACAACAATCAATACAACAACAGGAACAACAACCAGTACAACAATAACAGAAACAACAATTCACACAGCTATTATAACAACAGAAACAATGAACAATATAGCACTAGCAACAACAACAACAATAACAGAAACAACAGCAGCACAAATATGTCAAACTATAACTACGGAAACAACAGAAACCAACACCAAAATACCAATCGAAACTACAACCAAAGTCCCAGATACAACGCACAAAATAATGCGAACCGTATTCAAAACAATAACCAACAAGGTCGCCCCACACGCATACATTATATTCAGGGAAACGAGGGCGACCCTGAGGAAGAATACACCACTCCTCCGGGGGAAGAAAGACACATAGTGAACGAATATACATAATATCAGAAAAACCAACTAATTATGTCACAATAAAAAGCACCCAAATCAGAAAACCATTGACATTTCTAATAGACACAGGCGCAGACATCTCAATATGTAAAGAAGAAATACTACCCGAATATCAAGAAATCAGCACAAATAACTCTTGTACACTAACTGGCATTACAAAAGACGAAGTTAAATCCCTAGGAAATACTGAGTTAACACTCAATATTGAAAATCAAATCATAAAACATAAATTTCAAGTAGTCAATTCCAATTTCCCCATCAACACAGACGGAATCATTGGTGCAGATTTCTTACAAAAACACATGTGCACAATTGACTATGAAACCTTTACACTGAAAATAGCTATCAACGAAGACGAAATATTCATACCAATAAACGCAACACGAATAAAACATATAAAAATCCCACCAAGATCAGAATGTATATGCGCAATAGATTTAAAGCTAACTGAAGACAGCGTAATATTAAATGATGAAATAAAAAAAGGAATATTCATCGGAAATTCTATTGCCCCAGCAAACGGCAACTGCCACATAAAAATAGTAAACACAACCGAAAAACCAGCCACATTTACAACTCTAGCTATCAAGACAGAACCCTTAAATGAATATCATATAATCAATCAGAACGAGCACGAAGGAAAACAAAACGAAGACGCGAGATTTGACAAATTAAAAGCTACACTGAACATAGACAGCATGGACGAAACAGCGAAAAACTCACTTTTCGAAGTTTTCAAAAGATATCAACATATTTTCCATCTAGAAGATGAAGCACTCTCAGTCAACAATTTCTACTCCCAAAAATTACAGTTAACAGACAAAACACCCGTATATATAAAAAATTACAGACTACCACATGCACAGCATGAAGAGATAGAGAGACAAGTTCAACAACTTCTAACAGAAGATTTAATCGAACCATCCACTAGTGCGTACAACTCACCACTACTACTAGTACCAAAAAAGAGCGACGGCAATACAAAGAAATGGAGATTAGTAGTAGATTTCAGACAATTAAATAAAAAAATAGTAAATGACAAATTTCCACTGACGAGACTAGAGGATGTATTAGATCAACTAGGACGAGCCAAATATTTTTCAACTCTAGATATGACAAGCTCATTCCATCAAATTCCACTGGAGAAAAACTCAAAACCAATAACTGCATTCTCAACAGCAAACGGTCATTACCATTTCAAACGATTACCTTTTGGACTAAAGATTTCTTCTAACAGTTTTCAAAGGATGCTAACAATAGCACTATCAGGCTTAGAATCAAGAGCATTTCTCTACGTAGACGACATCATTGTATACGGCTGTAGTTTAAAACACCATAACGACAACCTTATAAGAGTTTTCGAACGTCTAGAAAAATACAATCTCAAACTGAATCCCAACAAATGTCATTTCCTCAAACCCGAAGTAATATACCTAGGACACTTAATCACGAGATCAGGTGTTCGAACGGATCCAACAAAACACACAACAATCGAACAATATCCGATACCAAAAAATTCAGACGAAGTTCGACGATTTATAGCATTCTGCAATTATTACCGTAAATTCATACCAAATTTTGCTGACATAGCCAGATGCCTAAATAACCTACTCAAGAAAAGACAACCATTCAATTGGACAAACGAATGCCAAAACGCATTTGTAACTTTAAAACAAAAACTAATCAACCCACCAGTCCTACAATATCCCGATTTTGAAAAACCTTTCATTTTAACGACTGATGCTTCTGATTACGCATTAGGAGCAATACTCTCGCAAGGAGAAATAGGAGACGACTTACCGATATCATATGCAAGTAAAACCTTGAATAAACACGAATTAAACAAACCAGTAATAGAAAAGGAATTGCTAGCCATTCATTGGGGAATCAATTTCTTCAGACCATACCTATTCGGACGAAAATTTATAGTAGTCACTGATCACCGACCACTAGTCTCACTATTTTCTCATAAAAACCCATCATCTAAGCTCACAAGAATACGCTTAGACCTCTCAGACTATGATTACGAAATCGTCTACAAGCAAGGAAAAATTAATACAAATGCAGACGCATTATCGCGAATAAAAATTGACTCAGATTTACTTAAGACCATGATACCGAATACCGATGACAAGTCCGTAAATAAAACATTAATAATAACACGGGGCATGACTGCTAAAACTAACGCAGAAAAGGAAGAAAATAAAGAAGGATGCTGCTCACCAACGAAGAGTCATGAACTTCACATTTGGGACTGCACCTCTATAACTGACGTCAGGAATGTAAAGAAATTGGAATTTGAAATAAAAAGCAACATTAAGGGCATATACGTAAATGAAGACGTAAAAGAAAACAAAATAATTGTGCGATGTAGTGATAATCTAAACAACCTCGACTTGTCTTTGGAGAAGCTATCATCAAAAATGCACGAATTGAAGATTAAAGAATTAGCGCTAAATGAAGAAGATGAAATATTCAAGCACATACAAAAGGATGCATTTAAAAAGAAATATAATTTATTGCAAGAGAAAATAGTAGAGAGAAATGGCCCGAACATATTGATATATAAAAGACCCCAAAATATAAAAGATGACTTAATGAAATATAAACTGATAGAAGAATACCACAACTCGCCTAGCGGAGGACACTTCGGAGTAAGGAAAACAATACTTAAACTAAAACAACGGTACATATGGAAAAACATGTCAAAAATGGTCAAGAAATATATCTCAAATTGTAAACCATGCCAACTAAACAAGCAAATAAAACATACAAAAGAACAACTAATTGTTACGGACACGCCAAACACAAGTTTTGAAGTAGTCGCGATTGACACCGTAGGACCACTAAGAATTTCAAACGGTTACAGATACATACTTACGGCACAGTGTGAACTAACAAAATTTGTTATAGCACACCCAATGGAACACAAAGATGCAACCACAGTCGCATCAACACTTGTTAACCATTTCATTCTCAAGTACGGCAATTTCAAAGTACTAAAAACAGACAGAGGGACCGAATTCACAAACGAACTGATGAAAAATATTTGTAAACAATTACAGATAAAACAAATATTTTCGGCACCATACCACCATGAAACATTAGGCACAGTTGAACGAAACCACAGGGTACTTAACGAATACATGCTAACCTTCGCGGAAGACCAAGAATGGGACAAGTGGATCTAATTTTACACATTCGCGTACAACACTTCACCAAACATTGACACAGGCTATTCGCCTTATGAACTAGTATTTGGCAAAATACCGTACATGCCAAGTGACGAAATAACAAAAAACACACCAATATACGACATTGACTCGTATGCAAACGAACTAAAAGCAAGACTCAGAACAGCAATAAACAAAGCTAGACAATATATAAACAAGGTCAAAGAAAAACGAAAAGAAAATAGCATTACAGAGATAAATAAGCTAAATGTTCAAATTGGAGACTTAGTGTTAGTTAAACTAGAAAATAGGAAGAAAAACCAAAGCCCTTATCATGGACCTTATAAAGTTACAAAAACAGAAGGGGTAAATACATACATAGAAATAAACAATCAAATAAAGAAAATGCATAATAATAATCTTAAGCGATACACCATAGGGACATAGTAACTACATGTAATCCTACAAATAAGCAAACATAGCATTACGTTTCATATCAAACAATAGTAACTACATGTAATCCTACAAATAAGCAAACATAGCATTTCGTTTCATATTAAACATAATCATAATAACCAAAAATTATAAGTACTACATAACGTAATTAATCATATGTATGAGTATTTAGTTTTACAATACCTATCGGAATGTTAAGCCAATACTATCCTTAAAATATTTTAATAACACATTTAACACACTTTTACAAAAAAAAAAAAAAAGGAATACCAACCTTTGTAAAGCATTTTCCAAAAACTCCGACCTGACCAAACCTATCTTAAAAAATTACTCATCACGATGATAATTTTTCACTTGAGGGCAATGGTGTAGTGGTACTACCCAACCAACCATGCCGACCTCAACATTGCATGTAGTGATACTACGCTATCACTCATGCCGACCACAACAAATCACCTTGCACTTGCGCACACAAATTCGCTGGTGTCAAATGGCTGCACTTGAAGTCGCCACGGTGCGCTATGCGCAACCACTTGAGCGAGCGGCGTGACACATGATGCCACCTACCGCAGTGCAATGCAGCGTGCTTTATGCCGACCCTTTGGCGGCGTGGGAAACGATCGGAAAATATCCGAGGCCGTTTAGCGCCGGCCACTGACCCAATTGCAAATGTGCTGACGCAGAAGAAGTGACCCAGGTCGATGATTGGTCAAACGGAAAATATCGTGGAAAGGGAGGCGGAGCCCTGGAAATGCGATAGATGTATAACAGTTATAATTTAGTATATAAGCACCAAAAATTTCCAAATAAACTCAACTTCTTGTTCAACAATCAAAGTGCCTGGTGGCATTGTTTTATTTAGAAGTTCATAAGATCGGCTTTTCGGAGCCACACTATATTGGCACGGCCCGCCGAATAAATATAGGCCAAAAATATACATACCCGCACGCACCCAAAAATTATTGACTAACACACAAACATTAAACTGCTTAGCATGCCCCAGACCTACTACAAAAGTAAGTATGCTGTAATGAATTACGTAAGGTGCCACTTTCCTACTGGGGTACGCCGCGGCGCGCCATCTAGTGCCAAGCAGCACAGCACAGCTCGCAATTGATGTTCCTTGTCGAACATCCCACAAAAAATGAAGATAAACTTCGAAAATTGAAGTTTGACGAAGCCAGCGACAAAACTTCATATAGCCGAAGTACGTGTGCTACCTACGGTGCTAGATTTGCGTGACCGAAAAATTGTGTACTGCGTGGTATCTCTATGTGTTTATTTGCTTAGTGTCCGAACTCTGCAGCCGTAACACCCTCGAGGACGCGGTAGATGCCTTTGCTTGGCCCAGCTTTGAGGGTCAGCGAGGTTATGCACAGCAACAAAGCCGAGGTTATGCACAAACTCCGTGCAGATGCAACCTAAGGCGTAAGAGGTAAGCGGACGAACGAAGACTGAACCGGGACAACAGACTAGAACGGCTAACAGACAAAAACTCGATCTTTAAGCTTAACTCCGCTTCCTGACGAAATTCCTGACGGTCGTACCAGAGAGGGTACATCGGATCTGACAAAGATGGTTTTAGTGTGGTTAAAGTCCCACACTGACGGGGTTTTGGCTTCAGCTTTCCATCTCTAAAAAAAAAAAAAACAGCCAAGGAAGTCGCAGTTAAAACCCTCGCAAGCACAAATGCTCCAACCACCACAAACACAATAACGCGTGTACAGCGGCAGCAACAACACAAACAACAACAGTTAGAGAAGAGAAGGAGGAGGGAGAAGACGTGAAGGATGAAGCACTGGCCAGTGGTCACCATACCAGCGAAGGGTGCGCGCGCCATCATTGCAATAGTGCAAGAAAATTTTTGAACTTAATATTCAAATATAATAAATAAAAAACAAAACAAATATAAAAAAAACAATTTTATGAATTTTAATTTGTTTGTAGTTTAGTGTGCTGTTCGTCCCACTGTTCCTACAAAAAATTTTACATATTGGCATAATTTCAGTGACGTCATGAGTACCGCTGTCAAAATATCTGTCTCAGATGTCGTAACCTTATATCAAAGAATATGAAGTAATATAGAACGCGCATCTCATACAAGCAAACGCGTTGTATGGTGGGTACTGCTGGTAGTACTCTCTGTTATTGACAGCAGAAATCTCTGTTACTAACAGCAGAAATCTCTGTAACTTCGGCGTAACATGTGAATTGAAGTCGATTCTGTACTCATTCGTATTCTCGCTGCTGTTGCGCCACTTGATAAACATGACGATGAACGCTGCTTTTGTTGTCGCGGGGAATAACATTATAATATTGGCAAACAAAAAAAGTTAGCGGTATACTGTTTTTTGCGCTGTGCCGTGCAGGCGGGATAGCATTGTTGTTGGTAATTGTTGCGTCGCTATTTCTGCTTTCTTTTTTATAATCACAAGCAAATTACAATTAGCAAATAAATGCTTGAACTTGGTGTAGTAAAATATGGGTGCAAACATGTTGCACAAGAGCGTTTATAGTTATTTATTAAAAATATTATTGTAAGGTTTTATGTTTATTGTTTTTCTTTCGTTTAAATTTATCTTTCATAAATAATAATTTTTAATAAGAATTTTTTTATTTGCCAACAATTATTTTCAATTTTCGTTCTTTCGAACTTTCTTTTTGCACAGCCCACATGCAGTGTTTTCGTAGAAGAACTAAAATAAGAAAATCTAAAATTTGGACTCTATGGTTACAGCACTCACCATGGAACCATTCAGGTGTAGCATTTTTACAAGATTGTAAAACGTGTGCTTTAATACCAATTTTTTCAGGTTCTGCTTCGAAGATTCTATGAAAAATTAAAATATGTTTTATGCATACATTCATTAGGGAATTGGAAGGAGAAAAAAGATTACCAAAATCAGAAATTGACTGATAATTTTTGTGAAAAATAAAAATTTCACTTGGAGCAGTCAAAACTTCATCCCTTTTTCTCAATTCGTCACCGCATTTTTCACAATTTAATTTAGGAATGATTTTGTACGCTACGTATCCAACAAAATACCTCATGGAAACCAGCTCTAAGTTAATATCTTTCGGATTACAAAAGGTGTCACCTACAAAATACGCCTCGTGCATCTCACTACTTATCAAGATTTTCCAGGATTTCATTGTCATTATCATCGCCATTAGTCTGCAAAACATCCTCATTAAAAGAAGCGCTTGAAATTAAATTAGTCATTGAATCTTGCGTCTCTTCACAATTGGTAGAGGAGCTAAACTTTATTATTTTAAAGGCTAATAACCTGGCTAAGATATTATTAAGTTCGGCTACAGAGGGGTTACAGTTATTACCTCCTTTTTGCCTTAACACAGCAAACGTATTCTCCAACTTGTCCTGGTTAAAGGCCTTTGTCATAATAAAAAACTTGTCCGAATTATCTTTTAATATTTCATCTACAAGTAGAAGGACCGATTTTAAGGATAGTTTCATGCCATCTAGGAAGAAAACTCGTTTTTTTTCATCAACAAATTTCACTTCCTCTAGATAATATAAAAATGTTTGAATAAATGTGTGCGATTCTTTCTTAATCTGAAGAGCAGATCGGTAGCAGTTATCTGCATACAAAGATCCACTATTCATGCAATCAAATATTTGATCAATTTTTGCTATAAAATCAGCTGTGGATAACGCTACCTCTTGTGAGATTTTTTTTATATCCACTTATGTCTGAAATTGTTCTGATAGCAGCTTCAACTGTTTTACTGAACACTTGCGTGGCAAATTTAACACGCATTTTTTCAAATGAATTTGGAAATATGTGTTGTCTAGTCAATTTTGGGCACATTTTGGTTTTACAATTTTCTTCCCTCTCCCAAAGCTCTTGAACTACTTTAAAGCTAACTAAATCATCAGGCGTTGTCAAGTCGCATTTAAGCCAACCATTTCGCAATGACTTGATTAAATGTGGGAAATCGAACATGCAATAAATTTTTTGATTTTGAAATTGAAAGTATGGTTTCTCTATACATACGCCTAAGTCGGAGAAACACTTTCTATTAGAAGACCCCTGATCACAAACCAAAACGTTCACTACTATACCAAAATTGCTTAAAATTTTAAGATTTTCTTTAATTATTTTGCACAACGTATCTGCTGTTAATCCATTCTCTGACACAAAATAGTTTAAAATTGAACACAAACTCGAGAACATGGACTTCAACATAAATACACATACTTGCTTACCAATTTTTTTTGTTCTTTCGAAGCCTGTGCATTCAAATCCGTCAATTAAATCTAGTTTTTGATTGTATCGTAATTCTCTACGTATTGCCATTTCGTCCATTAAAAGAACCATATTATTTTCATTTTTTTCCTTCAACTCTAAGCACATCTTTTTAATGAATTCAAAAGCCACATTGCTGATACCGGGCTGAAGGAACTTTATTGGAGCCCACCGATTTAAGGTGCTGATATGTGGCAAATTGAAATTTAACTTATCTCTTAGGAAAGAATATGTTGATTGTGAAATATAAAAAGTATTTTGCGCTAAATATTTCCATTCGCCAGACTATTCTTTTGGCCGGGTGCTAAGTAAAAGTTTACAAAATGTTTTGGATTCCAAGTTGATATGTTTTAAAGAATCAATTGAATTTTTTAAAGTCTTTGAACAACAATTCTTGTATTTTAAAATAAAGCGCTTTTCTTTTCGCAATTTTTCGTTAATTTTTTTGAATTTTTTTAATAGGTCGCTGTATTTCTTTTTGTAATAATGGGTTATTTTGACGTTTTTTTACAATGTTTTTATACTATGTCATCATAACGTGGTCGTTTCAATGAAGAATCTGGTTCTAAAAATTCTTCATCCGAAATCTCATGACCTTCGTCTAAGTTTAAGGTTGGAATCGCATCCTTTTTTAGAAACCTTTTTCCTACATAAGTACTGGAGAAATGATTTTCACAAATATACAGTTTTCGGTTATAGTCGTCATAAGATATATTGCATTTTTCGCGCCAAATTTGGCCAAACACGAAATCAGCAGCGGGGAATCTAAATAATCTAAGATTCTCGCATTGTCGTCTCGATTTGTTGCAACTGCGAACACAACATTGAATTCCAGACGTTGAAGAATTTCTATTTGTCTTTATATTTGTAGCCATATTGTAACAAGCCGAAACACAAAATAGAATTACAATGTTGGACAATGGCGTTAAAATACTTCTTAAAAAAATTGAAAATTGGTATCAACCACGTCAAAATATAAACAAATAATTTTACTTGGAATGCGCCACGTAAAAATATTTGTAGAAATTTCAAATTGGATTCAACCACGTCAAAAAAAAACCGCTGCAAAAGGTTCAAAATTGGTATCAACCACGTCAAAATATAAACAAATGATTTTACTTGGAAATCGCAACGTAAAAATATTTGTGAAAATTTCAAATTGGATTCAACCACGTCTAAATATTTGCAGGTTTTAAAAATCAATCAAAGCGCAGCATTTGAGCAAACAACCATACACCACAAAGCCAACGATTAAGCGATGTGAAACTGGGAGAGTAAGCCGATTTTTGTGCGTTTTTTGCAATTCACGTACACAGTCCGTGTGTGTTGGCAGTGATCAGCTCTTCACTGTGTCTGCTCTTTTCCCGATATTAGGGATTAGGGATTCCTTACAATTATTTGCTTTTTAAAGTATGTTCTCATTAATTTTCTGAATTAAATGCCAACACATGAACTTTTTTGGTTTAATTATGTAAATATTAATGAAAAATATACCAAAGAAAACAAAGCTAAATGCATTGAATATGACGGGGTCAATTGTCGTCCTTTGTATTTCGCATTTCTTCATTTAGCGAATCTCTAACGATCAGGTATGATTTTTTCGCTAAATGCTGTAGTTTGACCGCAGGGTTGCTTTTTTGAATGCAGCTTATAAAGTCTTAATTTAATTGAATTAAAAGCATACCCAAAGATTATTTTGACGCTTTTGGACAATAATATATTTTTCTACTCAATTTTATACAAACGTATTACGAAATGGCACCAAAAATATACAAATAAAAAGATAAATTTCTTTGGTCACAAAAAATGACTCACACCAGCTACACTGGCAATTTGAAATGAACTAGAACAACAATCCCGTTTTAGAAATTTATATGGAGGAAAAAGTACGTTCCTGATCAAGCTTGGGCCCTACTAGTAGGTCCCAAGGTTGCAATTTTGCAATAATATTAGTGTAATTCTGTGCATGTATTTCTACCGGCTCTCCCAGTTTCACATCGCTTAATCGTTGACAAAGCTTCGATCGATAGTGACATTACAGCAAAACCAAAAACGCATACACACAATAAACGACAACAACAAAAACAGTAGCGAATCCCGTAGTAGCGATGCTTTGGTTCGTTGTTTGCTCTTTGCTTGCGCTTCGGCAAACAAGATCAAGAAACATACATGCAAAAAATGATTGAGCGAACACTACGCTGCAACAACCACCACTTCAATGTTTACGAGTGAAGCCGTTGCGAACAATAACATAGCTTTTTGCTGTTGTCCTACGCAAATCTAACAGAAAATGTTATGAACCTAACATTTTCAAATGCCTACGCTTCGCTCTTCCCGCTCGCATCATAGCAACCGAAAACACTTTTGTGCCCACATGCGCGTTCTATATTACTTCATATTCTTTGCTTATATTCAATAAACCTTGTTTTGAAGCAAAAAAAACCTACGTTGAAGATAACGGTCGCCAATGCGTGCGGAGGGCTTTGTGAGTATACTACACCTTTTCAAGTTCGATTTCAGAAAGTGTAAAAACAATTTCAGAAAGCGTAAAAGCAATTCCAGAAACCGTAAAAGCAATTTCAAAAAGAGTAAATTCAATTTAAGAAATATAAATTTAATTTCAGAAAGCGTAAAGCAATTTCAGAAATCGTAAGTTCAATTTCAGTTTTCTGAAATTGCTTTTACACTTTCTGAAATCGAACTTGAAAAGGTGTAGAATGCTCAGCCTATGCCGAAGATCATTTACAACAGAGGTGCCCATTAGGGTGGGTCGATTCCGGACTTTTTTCGATTCGAGATTTCTAATAGTGCGGAAAAGTTGCCTTAGTATTTCCTGATTCCAATGCAATTTTTAGTTTTGAGATCGGAATGCATCTTCAACCCCAACTCCGGCCTTGAAATTTCGGAAATTTGCCTAAAATCGTGAAATTGCCTACCTAGCGCCTGAAATACGCCTCTCATGGCAAAATGTATAAAAGAAAAGTTGTTTGTCGCATCATTAGCTACCGAAATGGTATTATGATCATGGCCGTAGGACGAACCGTTCCGAGATACGAGCGAAAAGGCGGCGCGCCGCAGCGCAAGGTAAAAATCGGCTTGCGGCAACACTTCTCCCTGAATGCGCCAACAATGACGTCGGCGCTGCGGAGATGTGTTCTGTGCTTCACGCGTCGGTTCGGACCGGCCGGGCCGCTCCCCCCGTCCCGTCTCGCTCTTCCCCCATCCCTCTCCCCTCCCCGCCAGACACTAGACTAGACTCCCGCTGCGCACCGGGCGCCACCAGCTTGCTCCGTCGTGTATTCCCCTGCGCCATACGACACGTTAGGACAGGTCCCCACACAAATATTCTTTCATCGAGTTCCTTCACTCTTGTCGTTGATTTCGCCGAGTGCTATCACTTACATTCTCTGAACAGAACACTAAACTCAACATGTCTGTATCTAAATTTTAGTTTAGACAGAAATGTCCTGTGTTTGGCATATATCCGTACGATCTCACTGAGTCCCAGCTACCCAGTTACCAGGACCAGGACCATTCAGATCAACCAGACACTCACACAGACGACAACAATGTCGGTGCGTCGCACATACATTCTTCCAAAAACGATGCTGATGCTGAATTTTCTCTTCCATCCTCTAAAATCAAACAAAACACACTATTATTAGAACACACTGCTTTAGCTGCCCAAAGATTCGGATAAAGTGACAGAGCAGCGGCCTTGATGGTTTCATCTGCCTTTCTGGATGCCAAAAAAGCAGCTTTGATAACAGAGGCTCAGGCTAGCTTTGTCACTGACAAATGCAAGATTAGTCGAGCAAAAAAAAGTGTTGGAATTAAGCTCCAAAACACCAAAAGTATTGACTCTGTATATGGGCTGTATTTTGACGGCCCCAAAGACAATACACTCACACAAGTCCGCGAAGGTGAAAAGTACTACCGCGACACTGTCAAAGAGGAACATATTTCTCTTGTAGCGGAACCTGGGTCTCATTACTTTGGCCATGTCACCTCTCCTTCCGGGTCAGCTGAGGATGAGATGCAAGCTATATGGCAACATTTACAAGACAATTCAGTAGATGTGGAACATCTAGAAGTTGTCGGTGCTGATGGCACCAACACGAACACAGGTTGGAAAGGTGGAATCCTTCGGAAACTAGAAGAAAAAATAGGTAGGCCATTACAGTGGGTTGTTTGTCTTCTACATTTCAACGAACTCCCATTTCGTGCTCTTTTCGAACACATAGATGGGGTCTCAAAGAGTCCAAATATATTCTCTGGCGACATAGGTAAACTGCTCCCTGATTGTGAGAAGTTGCCTGTCGTCAAATTTGAAAGTTTTCCATCATGCCAATTACCTTCTGAGGTTATTAATCCGACCCAACTTAGCACAGACCAAGCTTACCTCTACAAAATATCAGAAGCTGTTATTTCCGGTCAATGCTCTTCAGACTTACAATTAGCGGCGATGCATCCAGGTAACATGTGCAAATCTCGCTGGCTCACCTGTGCAAACAGAATTCTGAGATTATACATTTCTACAGACAAACCAACAAAGGAAATAAAGATTTTGGTCAAGTACATACTTACAGTTTACTCACCTTTGTGGTTCTCAATAAGATTCCACAGTTCAATCAAAGATGGCTCGCACCATCTCTTTGCTGCAATCCAAAGGTCGAGATACTTACCTGCCAAACTGCGCAAGGTTGTCGATTCATCCATTCAACAGAATGCTTTCTTTGCTCTTCCAGAAAACATTATCCTTAGTATGATGACTGACGAACGGGTAGAAGTCAGAAAGTTGGCCCTTGACCGTCTTCTGGCAGCCAGAGAAGCAGAGACTGACACTGTAAATGGATGGGTTAGATGTAATAAAGTGCCAAAGCTGAATTTCAAAGCTAATAATTATTACGATATGATTAACTGGAAGACTATTACCTTGACTGTTCCACCAGTTCTTCGTTCAGTTTCTAACGAGGAGCTCATAAAAGTGTTGTCGGGAGACACTGCAGAGATATGGAAATTTAGTGGATTCCCCTCTCACACCGTGGCAGTCGAGAGAACCGTCAAACTGGTGACAGAGGCATGTTCTAAAGTTATTGGCCCCCAGTCTCGTGATCGTTTTATACGCTCTACACTGAAATCTAGGCAACAACTGCCAAAGTTTAGTACAAAATCTGATTTTATCAATAAATTTGATACAGATTCAGACTAAAACAAGCCTGACATATGGTTGGTTGGTTGGTTGGGTTGGGCTTGGGAGGAACCCGAAGTGCAGCCACCTCCACGTGGTGGGTTCTGGGTAACCAACACAGGTTAGCTGAGAGCTGCAACAATTTTCACCTTGCGCTGCGGCGCGCCGCCTTTTCGCTCGTATCTCGGGAACGGTTCGTCCTACGGCCATGATCATAATACCATTTCGGTAGCTAATGATGCGACAAACAACTTTTCTTTTATACATTTTGCCATGAGAGGCGTATTTCAGGCGCTAGGTAGGCAATTTCACGATTTTAGGCAAATTTCCGAAATTTCAAGGCTGGAGTTGGGGTTGAAGATGCATTCCGATCTCAAAACTAAAAATTGCATTGGAATCAGGAAATACTAAGGCAACTTTTCCGCACTATTAGAAATCTCGAATCGAAAAAAGTCCGGAATCGACCCACCCTAGTGCCACAGAACAAACAATATACAGAATGCGCATCTGGTGTAAAGAAAATTTTCTTCGCGGGTTCCAGCGGTACGACCCGTTTGTGGATGCGGGGGAAGCAGTAAAGGGGATGAGAACGCACAGAGCGCGAGAGCGTAAAAAGAGAAGCTGTGAGAGCGCAAAATGAAATGTTCGGAGAGCAAACAGATAAAAGTATTAATCGCATGCCGGTGTACCAAACAGTAACGCACCATATATGTATGTGGTTGTTGTTGTTGGCCAACAAAGCGATGTGCCGCATGCATTGTGATGGAGGAAATGAAAGTCGACAGCCTGTGGTTGTTGTTGCCGCTGGCTAACAACTGAAGTTAGAATATATTTTTGCTTTGGCTGATTTCTGTAACGAGTTCAGCAATTCACAATACTACGATAAAAAACCCCCAATTGTGGGAATAAGTCAAGGAATAAGTTTGGTCAAAATAACCAGAGTTTATTACGTTTTTAGGATTTTGAGTTTTCGGGGTTTAGTTAAATTTTTCTTTTCGGAGGCCCATGCACAATGCTTCCTGAGAAGAACTAAGATCATAAAGTCCAAAATTGTGTTTTTATGATCAGGACACGTGGAAAACCATTGTGGTGTAGCATTTTGGCATTTAACTTTTATTACATTTTTTATGCCTACAATTTGTGGCTGTTTTTCAAAAATGCTGCGGAAAATTGAAATGTGTACTTTGCTTATCTCTAATAGAATTTGCGATGGACTAATAAGGTTGCCGAAATCTTTAAGAGAGTTAAAGTTTTTGTGAAATATGAAAAGTTCACTAGGAACTGTTAGTACCTCATCTTCTTTTCTCAATTCCTCATCTTCTTTCAATTCCGCTGCACATGTTTCACAGTTTATTTTGGTAAGTATTTTGTAGACAACATAACCCAAAAAATATCTTAAAGACGCTAAATCTATGGTAAATTCGGAACAGTTCTCAAAACTATCATTTAATATGAAATCGGCAAGGATGGCTGTATTATTATCCACTTCAAAATCATCGGTTTGACTAGTTTCTTCGCTATGTTCAGGAGCTGAGTCGGGATTTAATACGATATTAGAAAGCGTTTCAAACGTAGTATCATTTAGTTCTTCACAATTGCTGTGGGAACTTAATTGCACAATTTTTGCGGCCATTAAGCGTGCTAATATATTATTAATATCAGCCACTGATGGATTTATATTATTACCACCTTTTTGTCTTAGTATAGAAAACATATTTTCAAGTTTGTCTTGGTTTAATGTCCTTGTCATCAAAAAAAAAAAGTCGGATTTTTTCTCAAACAGCTCGTCTACTAATAGCAAAACAGCTTTTAGAGTAAGTTTCATCCCATCAAAAAAAAATACTTTTTTCTTTTTGTCAACAAATGAGATATCATCCAGGTATTTAAGGAAGAACTTTATATACTCATGTGATAAACTGTTAAGTTGAATTGCAGATCTGTAGAAATTTTTGGAATATAACGATCCACTGTTTAGGCAATCAAATATTTTGTCAATATTTTCTATAAAGCTGGCCGTAGATAAAGCCAATTCTTTAGAGCAACTTTTGAAACCTACAGTTTCAGCAGTTGTCCTAATAGCAGCTTGAACAGTCCTGCTGAAAATTTGGGTTGCCAGTTTTACTTTCATTTTCTCGAAAGAATTTGGAAAAATGTGTTGGCTGGTTAGTTTAGGACACATTTTTGTTGTTGACTTAAGTTCCATTTCGAAAAGTTCTTGAACAACCCTAAAACTAGCAATTCCATTTGGTGTAGCTAAGTCGCATTTGAGCCAGCCATTTCTCAGTGATTTAACAAGGTGCGGGAAATCATATATGCAGAACACCAAAGTTACACCCATATCCGAAAAGCACTTCCTATTGGAAGACCCTTGGTCACAAGTTATAACTTTTACTGTGATGCCAAAACTATTGAGAATTTTTAAATTTTCCAGAATTATATTTTTTAAAATATTGGCAGAGAGTCCGTTTTTGGAAACAAAGTAATTTAGTAGTAGTTTGAAAACATTGATTTGACCATAAAAACACATAATTGTTTTCCTATTTGGCTTGTCCTTTCAACCCCATTTTCTTCATACCCATCCACCAAATCTAATTTAGGATTAAATCGTAATTCCTTTCTAATTGCCATTTCATCCATTAATAGAATCATGTTGTTCTTTTCGCTCTGGGTCAAATCCAAGCACCGTTTTCTTATGACCTCACAAGCAGAGTTCTTAAAACCTGGCTGCAGGAACTTTACAGGGGCCCATCGATTAACAGTCGAGATATGTGGCAAATTTAGATTTAGTTTATTTCTTAAAAATTGATATGCATCGAGACGATTGCGAGACATAATAAATATTTTGAGCCAAATCTTTTATATCTTCCGTATATTCTTTAGGACGGGAACTTAGAAGAAGCTTACAAAATACTTTTGATTCTTTGCTCACGTTATTATAAGAGTCGATACGTTGGAGTACTTCTGACTTTTTTGGTAATTTCTTCTGGTTTTTTATGTTTTTGTATTTTGCCAAAATGTTGTAATATTTCTTCCTGTAAAAAGTTACGGATTTAGCATATGATGAGCAATTATTGCAATGCCCATCTACGGACTCACTTTTTCGTCTCTTTCTAGTTGAACAATCGGGCTCTGAAAACTCATAAGTTTCTTCAACATTTTCCAAATTAAATACAGGAACTGCTCCAGATTTTAAATATTTTTTCCCAATGTCAGAACTTGAGAAGTGATTAACGCATATAAATAATGGTTTGCTGTATTCTTTAGTTTTAATGCTACATTTTTCTCGCCAAATTTGGCCCATAGCTGAGTCATAGGGCGGAAATTTAAACATCTTAAGTTGTTCATCATCCCGTCTAGATTTTCGGCAACATGTTATGCAGCATTGAAGTCCTGACTTTATTAAATTTTTACCCACCCGGGGTAATACATTTTTACACGGAGCAGGATCCATTTTTCGTATACTAGTAAAGTCAATGAATATGCCAAATCAAAAGTAATATAATAACCAAGGAAAGGATCAACTAACTAATTTGGATCAACCACGTCAAAACAATTGCAAAAAATTCAAAATTGGAATCAACCACGTCAAAATTTATACAAATAATTTTACTTGGAACTAGCCTCGTAAAAATATATGTAAAAATTTTTATTTTGTATCAACCACGTCTAAATATTTGCAAAATTTAATATCAATTAATCTAAGCGCAGCATGAAAAGAAAAACGACCATTCAGCTCGAAGATTCGATTGATTATGACAAGAAACAAATTTGCCGGTACCTGCTCGCTCTGCGCTTGCTTTTTTACAAACAAGAACAAGAAGCGGACAGGCAAAATTTGCATAAAAGAAAAAGTGACTGAGCGATCGCTTTGCCAAAACAAGCACCATTTCAATGTGCCCGAGTAAAGCCAAGCTGGCTTGCTGCGGAAAACAACAACATTGCGTGTTGTTGTCGAAATGAGAATAAAGCAACAATCAATCGAATGAATGCGGGAATGCAAGAGAGCATCGCAAAGCAGCTCTCCGCTCGCTTGCGCTTACTCTCTCGGTTCAATATACATTTTCCTCATTTTTGCTGCTTCCCGCCCGCGTCTGAAATGAAATCGCAAAATTATTTCAGATGCGCCTTCTGTATACTGTTTATTCTGTGCTAGTGCCCATGCCCTATGCTCTCGTTGCTCATTTGTTTTTGCAAATCCTCTTCAGCATAGGCTGAGGAATCTCATTCCTAATTTGTTTTTGCTCATCAAAAGCCTGAGCTACAAATGGAGCTATGTGATCTGCAATGCGAGTCTGAACTTCAAATATCTAATTTAAAGGGCATTGACTTTTGGAAATCTTTAACACCAAATAAATATCCTTTACTTTACAAAGAAATTTTAAGTTTGTATTCCATGTTTGGTAGCACATATATTTGTGAAAGTGCTTTTTCGAATTTAAAATTAATAAAAAGCAAGCACAGAAATATAATAAGCAACGAACATTTGGAGGCTTTATTAAAATTGTCGACAACTGATATTGATATCAATTTGGATAATTTATTAGAAGGATCATGGAAGAAGGAAGATTAGAATCGTTTTTTTTAAATAAAATTACAGAAAATGAAATTTTTTTTTTCGGTGTACATACTGAATTCCATTTTTTTGTTTGCATATTTTTGGGCAACTTTACATGTATTGATGTTTGCTCTTCCATAAGAAGATTTTGGGCACCCCTGTTTTAAACCATTCTTTTTAAAGAAATAAGTCTCACATATTCAATTTTTAACATTCTGCCTGTCCCTGGGATCTATTTGACCCTAGGCGGAATTAAAAAGCAGTTGAACGATTTTGTGCAGTCGTCTACTTGTGTTATTTAGTGTTAATCGCGCTTACAACCCAATAACAAATCGAGAAAAACACTTTTCGGAGCTTTCCCCTTTTCTTTTGTAATTTATGTGTAACGTTTCTTCATGTTTTGATTGGGGTCATCCTGACCGCAAAAACATAAAACGCAATTTTGAGCAAAGGACAGACAAAAGGTTAAACAAATATCTTGTTCTATTCCAGTATTTTCAAAATACAAATATGGCTGTGTGTGTACAGTAAAAATTGTGGATTGCCTCTTTACCGCAAGTAAACTTTTCTATTTGCCAATTTCCCTTGATGGATTATTGAAATTTTAATTTTTAAAAGAAAAAATCTGACCGAACGCATAACATATCCTGTGAAAATTATCAGCAATGCATGCAAACAGAATTTGATAATGTTGGTAACTGACCTTCGCCTCCTTGCCCCCATTGATCTTTTTTTCTTAATACTAAGTCACGTTTTAAGATTATAATGTGCTAGTTTCAGCTGCCAGAATTTGCCAGGCTTCGTGCAATCTTACACACACTGTGAGTGCCTGTACTAACAATGGGGCACAAACCCAGAAGTGCAAAAGAAGCTTGGCATTTTGTGCGGTGGTGTTGTTCCTTGTTTATGTTATTGTGTTGTTGTTTTTTATATGAAACGATGTAAATAGAATGTAGTTTGCATTTTTTTACTTTCTTATTTTAACCTTCACCTTGACACCAATTTTTATATACGGTGACTAAAATAATTTACTTGTGTAAATATTTTTGTTTTCATAGGTTTTATGAGGACAGTTTAAATATTTTTTAAACATATCTTATCATATTTAAACATCCCTTTCCCTTCCAAATGTGGAAGGGAAAGGGAGAAATGGGGTTTTAGAACCCACAAAGTGGGCGAATTAGTAAATATGGCAAAAAAAATATCATAACAAGTGCATATTTAAAGATATTCTCAAAAAATTTCGTATTTGAGATTTCTATGTAATACCACAGAATAAACAGTATACAGAAGGAGCATTTGAAATAATTTTGCGATTTCATTTCAGACGCGGGCGGGAAGCAACATAGGTGAGGAAAATGTAAAGGGAACCGAGAGAGTAAGCGCGAATTGATGTACACGCATAGATTCGATGGTTTTGGGCTTTATTCTCATTTCGACAACAACACGCAATGTTGATGCTTTCGCAGCAAGCCAGCTTGGCTTTACTCGTGCACATTAAAATGGTGGTTGATTTGGCAAAGCGATCACCAAGGCAAATTCAATAGGTAGTTGCAGCACCAGAACTGATTAAACTTTTTTCTTTGATAATTAGCACAACATTGTAGCAATAGTTTTCCACTTATCACTTTCTTAATGTGTCTTGGTTGTTCCAATATTTTAACACATATATTTATTTTCATTGTAGCCATTTGTACTTTTTACACCTCAATTTTACAAGCAGACCAAAAGTACTAATAAAATCCATTGAATTTGAATAGTGCTACCACCTTATTTATGCGCCCTTGCGATCTTTCAATCAATTTTTTTATGTAAACTTTGCCTAAAAAAGCAAGCACGAGCCACCACCCATGGTACAATAACAAGGTATGCCAGATAGGGAGAGTAGATGTACTATGAGATGTGAATGTCAAACGACAAAAATTAGAGGTGCTTATGAATGGGAGTCGTGCGCAGGGCTGCACAGAAAATACTGAAAAGCATACAGTTTTTATAATACACAGAAAAACTTTAACAGGTATCTTTTTCTTTGCAAAAAGTATAAAAATGCTCATATTTTTGCCAAAAATTAGTTTCGGACGTAAATAACATGTCCGGTACCAGCTATTTGCTGAAAAATAGAAACAAATTAGTTATGTTACTGTCTGCTTCTGCACAACGCACACGAATTTCCCGGCATTATTAATTCACACCGTCGATTTTCAATTTAAAAATGTTCAACACTCAATCACTTCTTGAAATGAAAAGCACAGAATCACAGCAAGGCGAAAAAGTTAACAAAGCACAAATTAAAAATAACGTCATAAAATGTCGTCATAAGTCGGCGGAACATGCATGAAAAAAGAGAAAAAGAAAAAGTCTTGCTTAGTGCAAAAGTGCACAAAGTCCACAGCAATGAAAATCCAAAGAATAAACATAAATATAAATCATTTTTACTTAGTTTTTTGTCTTTCCTGTAAAATTTGAAAAAGTGGATTTAGCACCTTTTCACTCTAAGGCAGCCAGTGCATATTTCTTGTTTGTTTAGCATGAACATTTCCAAAACGTATGGTATGGTATTGGTATGGTACCAAATTTCTAGCGTACACGCAACTCCAGTATCTCTGTTTGACAGCATTTCCAAATGTAAACAAACGAAAAAAGAGGGAGATTTGTCTACTTGGCATACCTTGTTATTGTACCTTGCCACCACCAACATGCAAGCAGCACATCGCTTTGTTGCCCAACAACATCAACCACAGTGTGTGGTGCGTCACTGTTTCATACACCGCTCTCAGAGCTTCTCACCTTACGCTCTCGCGCTCTGTGCGTTCTCGTCCCCTTTACTGCTTCCCAGTGCTGCCGAACGTACTACTATAGTAGTATTTTGCTACTATTTCGTCATTTGTACTACCATACTACCCACAGGCCGATTATACTACTATTTTCTGAGATATAAACGTACAAGCAAAAAATTACGATATAAAAGTTATGTTTTGCTTCGATGTTAAAAAACAATTTAGCGAACATAAAATGATCCTTTCGCTGCCAATTTCGGCCTTTTTTGAGAAAATTTTCGTACAAAAAATTTTTGTTGAGTGGCAACCGTAATTCTAAGAAAAGAATATACAAACATGTTACCGAACTAAACATTGCCGAAGGACGAAATTTAAAGCAACGTTGTCGTTTTTTAACAATAACAACAATATAATAATAAAAAATGTACGACAATGACTTTAAAAGTCGTCTTCGCCGTTTTTTATTTCTAACTTAATATCCTTGGTTTGTGAGCAACTCTATCACTTGTGTTTCAAAGTGACACCTTTTAACCGCATTGCCAAATGCTTTTCGTACAATACTTCACAGGATTGTTGTTATATGATATAAGCTTTTGATAAAGTGTTTAACTTTGAAAACAGCGCAACGGATGCGATACCCAAAAAAGAACATCACGAAATAATAGAGTTATATTACTGTATTTAAATACAGTAAAAACTCAATAGTTTAGCATATTCTTGTAGGAATCTTTTAAAATTTGATAAAGACAATAAAGTGGTTGTTGGGACGTCGACAAGTCAGAAACAATTAAACTGAGATGAAACGTGTAATTCGCAATCATTGGAATATACTGATAAAAGTGTATAAAATCTTCCGATTTCTTTTGGGCTTGGCATTTTATTCAACCAGTGCAAATTAGGGCCAAATCCCGCTGGATTATTAATCATACAAATAAATTTTTAAATTAAAAATTTCAATTTAAAGTATGCTCAAAATTGTGCAATTTTTAAGAAAATATAAATAAAAAATATTGTTCGTCGTGTTTCGTTTTTTTGCTGTTAATTGGTTTCCCTTGTTTGTTTGCTAAAAGTATTTATTTATTTATTATAGTTAAGTATAGGAATACAATTCTTATATTTAAATTTAAAACAAGAGCACTAGCTGCCAGGGCTTTCAGCTCGTCGGATGTTAAACGAGGATGTTTTCAGATTACTTTGTTTAGATTACAAGCAGTGATAAAATTCACTATTAATTTAATGTTGTCTAGTGTAGGTTCTTTTAAAGAGTCGGATGGTTTTGAGTTTTTGAATATGTTTTTGCGGAGGGTGTTGAAGTGGGAACAATCGTTCAGAATGTGGTCTACCGAATTTGGGCCGTGGCAATATTGGCAGTTGGCCGCTGCGTCACCACGCAGCAGGTGTTCATGTGTGAGTCGAGTGTGTCCAATTCTGAGTCGTACGAAGATTGGAGTTTGTTGACGGGAACAGCAGGAGGGGTAAGTTGCTTTGAGGCCATAGGTGTTGATTGTTGAGTAGCGATGATTGTAAGCCATCCACTCCTCCGTTAGATGAAGTTGTGCATTCACTTGTCTCAAGATGTCGTCTTTCTCGGCTGTGACAAAAGTAACGCTCGGTGATTTAATGCAGCAGCAGCTGCATTATCGGCTAGCTCATTTCCTATTATACCTGCGTGGGCAGGAACCCACACTAACTTGATTTTGTTTGGGTTCTGTATGCAATTACTTCTGATGGCGGTTATTAATTCACTGTCGTTGTTTAAATTTTGTACCGCTACAATGGTGGATTTGCTATCGGTGCACACGAGAAAATATAAATAAAAAATATTGTTCGTCGTGTTTCGTTTTTTTGCTGTTAATTGGTTTCCCTTGTTTGTTTGTTAAAAGTAATATTCGAACGATATTTGATATTAATAAAAAATTTTGATAACACCGTGCGACAACAAATTTTACACACGATAAAATCGGTATACTCACAAAACTAGGGGCCAAACGTAGTAAAACTGCGTTTTTAGTTTTTCTCTCTGACGTCAGGATTTTTTTTAAAAGGACTTTGAAATTTGAAGGACATGTTTATTTCCAAAAATTGTTTTAAAAATTGAACGCATTATAGAATAACAATATGGGTATCAAATGAAAGAGAAAAATCCTTAAAATCTTACAAAAATAATTTTTTTGGTGTAAAAGGACGAAGAGGTATTGAAAATGTCCTTTTAAAACTTTATCCTTGAATATCCTTGAAAATTTCCAATATTTTTTTGGGAAAAAAATATATCTTAAGGACTAATATGTACACTACCACATCCTCGAATTTCGTTCTTCTAACTTTAATAGTTAAGGAAATAAAACATTTTAAATTTCTCATTATAAAACAAAGATATATTGCACCGTACGACAAAAATAAAATATTTAATTAACTCATGAATAAATCGTTATGCTGCTAATACTGGAGGTTAAATACACTAATTCTGCAACTTCAAAATTGCGTTTGAACCTAAGTATTTGTTTTTACAAGCCATTGAAAATTTAAAAATTGAGTTTTCTTGAATAAAACTTATCCAAGAGTAACAAGATGAATGCATGAGGATACGTACTTACTGTGAATACTAGTGCTCATAACTTAATTTAAAAGTTAACAAAAGTCATTTAAAATGCATTTTATGAATGATTTATTTTGAAACAAATTGTTTAAGAAAAATTTATGCGTTTACTTTGCCGTTTATGTTTTTGGTACGTGTCACGGCACAGCGACCAACAATACTCGGAAAGCATGTGGCACATATCTTTTCCCCGAAAGCGATTTTCAATTAGCGCAATGTCTTGGTGGAAGCGCTCTCTGTGTTAATCACTAACGTCACCTAAGTTTTCGGGGGAAAAATCCAAATGGCTCTCTAAAAAATGTATCTTGAGAGACATGTTGACCCCCATTTCGCGATAGGCGTCAATCATCTTGCGGGCAAGCTCTTTATAATTCTCAGCCTTCTTGTTTCCTAAGAAGTTATTTATTACTTCGCTTAAGCTTTGCCAGGCAGTTAGTTCAACCGGTTTCAAAAGATCAGCAAACTCCTGATGCTGCAATAATTTCTTCAACTGTGGCCCGTTTAAAACCCCTGCAAAACATATAAAAATTAATAGAAACAAAGTTTTATAATCGGGTAACGTACCAGCGGAAATCTTTGCATCGCTTAGTTTTGGAAAAAGTATATTCAAATAATTAATAGCTCGACCATCTGCGTCAAGAGAGCGAATACAATGTCGAATCAGGCCTAACTTTATGTGGATCGGTGGTATTATTTTTGATGAAGGGACTAGAGACATATGATCGATGCTGTCGCGGCCAAGTTGATGAGTTATGCGAGCCTCCCATTTATGGTTGTAATTCACGGCGTCGACCTTTCCATGGGCATAAAAAACATTGATTTTTTGGGAAGCCCTTTTTCAAGCCCGTTAGTATAGCTACTACTTCGTCGCTGTGCCGTGACACGTACCAAAATTAAATTAAGTTATGAGTTAGTATTCACAGCAAGTACGTATCCTCATGCATTCATCTTGTTACTCTTGGATGAGTTTTATCCAAGGAAACTCAATTTTTTAATTTTCAATGTCTTGTGAAAACATATAATTAGGTTCAAATGCAATTTTTAAGTTGCAGAATTAGTGTATTTAACCTCCAGTATTAGCAGCATAACGATTTATTCATGAGTTCATTAAATATTTTATTTTTGTCGTACGGTGCAATATATCTTTGTTTTATAATGAGAAATTTAAAATGTTTTATTTCCTTAACTATTAAAGTTAGAAGAACGAAATTCGAGGATGTGGTAGTGTACATATTAGTCCTTAAGATATATTTTTTTCCCAAAAAAATATTGGAAATTTTCAAGGATATTCAAGGATAAAGTTTTAAAAGGACATTTTCAATACCTCTTCGTCCTTTTACACCAAAAAAATTATTTTTTTAAGATTTTAAGGATTTTTCTCTTTCATTTGATACCCATATTGTTATTCTATAATGCGTTCAATTTTTAAAACAATTTTTGGAAATAAACATGTCCTTCAAATTTCAAACTCCTTTTAAAAAAAATCCTGACGTCAGAGAGAAAAACTAAAAACGCAGTTTTACTACGTTTGGCCCCTAGTTTTGCAAGTATACCGATTTTTTCGTGTGTTTTGGAATTTTTTGATTTTTGTCACACGGTGTAATACATAATTTTTGTTATGGAATTTTAAACTTCAGGTATTTTAAAACCCGTCTACCAAAAAACCTTTAAAAACAAATTGCAGTATATTTTTCTTTACTTTTTTATAAAAATATTTTCAAAATGGGGTTTTTAGAGTAGACAAATAGATATAAATTGGGCTGCATTAGGCGAGAACTTGTACGTATTCTAGATATCCAAATATTAACCCATTAATGCCCACAGCGATCTAGCAGTGCTAGGGGCCTGAAATTTAGAGACGTATGCTTTATGATGCACAGGAACGTAAATAAGAAACAAAATGTTTGGTACCTTGTATGGATTGGGCTCTGGAAACCGTTACATATATGTAACAGTGGGCTATTTCCAGTACTTTTTTGTGGAACAAATGTTTTTAGTTTGAATGACAATTTTACAGCTTAGTAATTAAAAATACCTGAAAACTTTGTATAAATTGAACTGTGAAGGTAAAGGTGAATGAAATACATATGCGGTTGATACAATAAATTATGGATTTGTAGCATAATGGTCACAGCCGCCGTGGCTCAGTTGGTTAGTGCGCGGTCCAGCGAGTCGCATGCAGAGCGACGCAAGATCGACTGCATGTAGTAACACCTAAAAAAAATAACGGGAAACTCGTTTTCTCTTTCGGTGGCTGTCCTCTCAGCTGGAAATGGCAAACCTCTGAGAGTAAAAATTGCCTATGAAAAAGCTCCCAACCTGCCGTTCGGAACCGGCATAAAACTGTAGGTCCCTTCCACCCGCGTACAAAATTCACACGCACAACACGGGTGGTTGCGGGAAGCTAGGCCTTAGTCTCGCGTAAGCGGGTTGTCGTGCCAATCAATTATTATTATGATTATTATTGTAGCATAATGGTACTTTTCGGAGCATTTGATGCACAAACCAACATCCCACTTTTTGCACAAAGAAGTGGGATGCGATTTGCAGTTCATTCCAGCGCAGCGGCGCCTCTTTTTATCTATTGTTTCTACAATAAATGCCCAATGCAGTCATAGCGGCTTGAGAAGTCGGGCTCAGCCGCAGTTGTTCGACAAAAGCTCTGGAGTGGTCTTATTGTGCCAAGAGTTGTGCAATAGCGTCCGTCAATGGCTCTATGGAAATCAAGTTGCGTCATACTGCTTCCTCCTTTGCGATGCAAGATCCACGCATTTTGCATTAACACGTCATTGAGCCATGAAAAAATGCAAAACCACCACTTCTTTCCACTAGCGCCAATAAAAACTCGCATCTCTTCAACAGTTATGTTTGGGTTTGTTTGCCCTCAACACACAGCATAGCTATTACTCTCATCGCACAACTGGATTAGTTCGTCGTCGAAGAATTTCTCAACAGCTGATGAGGATGTAAATTACTACAATCAGAATAGTTCGGCTCCGGAAAAATTTCCGGACACCTAATGTCATCATCTTCGAACCACTAAATAACAGGTTTACAAGGTTTGTAGGTACGTTTTACTTTGGTACACTTTCCATTCACACATTTTGTCAATGGTTTTTCTACTGTGGACGTACTTGATCCAGAATTTTGGTGATCAAATGTAATACAAGCAATAGAAGTTGTAGCATGTTGAGCATGAATAGTTTTTGTACATTGAGCAGCCTTTACCGATGTTTTTTTTAATAAGAATGTTGACAGTTGGTGTACATACTGCTGTTGCCGAAAAAAGTTCGTCACTAGGCTCCAATGGCTCTTCTTCTGAAACATAGGCAGTGAAATGGCTCCTCCACAAGAGGGCGACCCGAAAGACGTTCATTGTGTAGTACTTGCCCTGCAAGGACAGTGACCATCATTTGATCAATCATATGACAATCACATGTGATGAAATTTCGATAACAATCTCCATCATTTTTCCACTAGCAGTGTGAAAAATGTGATGGGTATTTTTGTGTCCATGTGATTCTGCATCACCTTCGTACACATGCGATTTAAAACGTGGTCCAACATATAGTTGTCTCGCTCACTCTAATCAGCAATGATCAAATCCCAATCACGTGTGATTCATCACTGCTGATAAAATTTCTCTCATCAGTGATATCAAAAGGCATCACACTTGACGCATAAACCTATCACAGCTGATTGAAAATAAAAAAGCCTTGGCATTTTATTATTTCATATGCCTATTTTTATAAAAAAGGTTTTTATTATTCAAAAATCATTAATTTACACATTTATAGTGCGAACCAAAGTAATTAAATTATTAAAAATTTGGCAAATGTAATGAAATGAAATTGACCCTCAGTCCACGACATTTTTGAGGTTAGGAGCGCTAGCGCTGAACACAATCTGCAAAGATTAAATGAAAAGAATGCTAGCATTAGGCAAACAATTCTTTTGATACGCTTCTCATCTATTTTAAATAAAATTTAATTAACATATTTTTTACAAAATTAATAAACAATTGTACTTATCTTTTTTTAACTTTTCCACCGCTGACCTGCTTTTGACACACTTTTATTACACTTTTCAAAATTTGACAATTGCGTCATGGGCGCAAGCGTCATAACGGCACGTGCCGTATGTACATATAGTGCCATCTCGTTTTCTCATACAGGGAAATTTGGCGTACTGAAACTTCTTTTTCCCGCTTGCATGGAACATACTTAAAAATTTCCTTTGTAAATGCTTATGTGTTAGATTCAGCGAGAATTTTTGTAAATGTGTTGGAGTTTCGATCACACGTGTCTGGCAGGGTGGTGACTCTATAAGTGCGCGTACACACATGAAGCGGTGCTGTGCTTCACCGAGCGGCGCTTTGCTAAGCTTTCAGTGTTCACACTTAACGCGGTGCGGAGCGGAGCTTTTGCAAGTATCAACCTGTTGTCAACATGTGGCTGTGCAGTGAAGATTTGTAATTTGTGAAAACAGTTTTTTAACCTTCACACCGACACCAATTTTTATATACGGAAACCGACACTATAAATATATGTTAATATTTTTCTTCTCATCCATTTTACAAAGAAAGTTTTCATTTTTTGAGCTAAGTTGGCAAGCAATAACAGCAAATGGACTGTTTTTAAAAGATTTCAGATCCAAACGTAAAAGGGGAAAAGGGATAAATGAGGTTTCAGCCCCTGCAAAGTGGCCGAATTAGTTGATTTTTCAAAAAAATTTCATAAAAGTGCATTTTCAATTATAACCATTCTCAGGTATTGAAAAAGAAGGTTTATTTATATTATTGTGAAAAAAAGATAACTCATACTAATGAAGGAAAAGTAAAAAATTAATATTAATTCATATTAAATAAAAATAAATAAGAAAAATCATTAATTAATTAATTAAAATCATTAACTCCCACAACGCATGCCGAATAACAATTTCCGATATTATATTTTCACAGTCCATGCTTGCTGCAGCAGCGTCACGCGGCGACGAAATCAAATATTTTGAAAGTTTCAAACCAAGCGCTGCGTCGCGCTGCGTGACGCTGCTGAAAAAGTAGCATGTGTGAACACTCGCATTTGATAACGGCAGTTTGAAAGCAACACTCGGTAAAGCACAGCGCCGCACAGCACAGCACCAGCGATTAAGCGATGTGAAACTGGGAGAGTAAGCCGATTTTTGTGCGTTTTTTGCAATTCACGTACACAGTCCGTGTGTGTTGGCAGTGATCAGCTCTTCACTGTGTCTGCTCTTTTCCCGATATTAGGAATTAGGGATTCCTTTTAATTATTTGCTTTTTAAAGTATGTTCTCGTTAATTTTCTGCATTAAATGCCAACACATGAACTTTTTTGGTTTCATTATGTAAATATTAATGAAAAATATACCAAAGAACACAAAGCTAAATGCATTGAATATGAAGGGGTCAATTGCCGTCCTTTTTATTTTATTTATTAGATCAGATCAGGTATGCTTTTCGTGCTAAATGCTCTAGTTTGACCGCAGGGTTGTTTTTTTGGATGCAGCTAATAAAATCTTAATTTAATTAAGTTAAAAGCATACCCAAGGATTAATTTGGCGCTTTTGGGCAATAATGTATTTTTCTTGTCCATTTTATACAAACGTATTACGAAATGGCACCAAAAATATGCAAATAAAAAGACAAATTTCTTTAGTCACAAAAAATGACTCACACCAGCAACACTGGAATTTTGAAATGAACTAGAACAACAACCCCGCTTAATCGCTGACAGCACCGCTTCATGTGTGTACGCGCACTAAGATCTGTATGTAAGTTTGCGAAGGAATTATGTAACATATCACGTCTTGAAGAGCTTGCTGTTTCAACCTCATTTGTTGTCAATTGCCGCACAATAACCTCACATGGTTGCATTAATCGTGTTCTCGGAAAATTTTTTGGCACTCCACCGCCATTTTCTTCCTCAGAATCCTCTTCAGATTCCAAAATATGGCCACTAGGCGGCTCAATTGTCAACTTTTCCACTGTATTATCTGCTTTCTCATCACTTGCAAGCTCTTGCAAATATATAGTGGCCTCATCCAGTGTCAAATATCCGTATCTAAGCATACGAAAATCTTACGTTTACATTTGTACTTACGTTAAAAAAGTACTGAGAATAGCCCACTGTTACGTATGTGTAACTTAGACAAGAAACACAAAAGTACTGAGAATGGCCCACAGTTACATAACAGTACAATTGCAAGCTGCTCAGAAAAGCCCACGGGCCCTAAACGTTTATTTTAAAATTTTTTAATAAAACTGTAGATATTTAAGAATCACTTTTCATAAAAAGTTTTTCACAAAATACTTTCACTAAATTCTTATGAATCTTTTTTACCGTTTGCGTGTCGACATATCGCTATTTTTACTAATTTCAAATTTACCTCATCAGGCCCGTGCGCAGGGGGGGGTTTTGGGGGTTCTAACCCCCCATCGAGAATTTTTCCACATAATTTTCCACTAGCAATAGTCCTTATTCTACGAACGTCAAACCGACTTGATAATAAATATTTTGTTGTCAATTTTTGTTTCGACATTCTTAACTTTCTCGATCTTGTGCACGTTTTTTTGCGCAAAATCAGCGCAAAATACGACATCGAACTGCGGAAACCAAGGCTCGCGTCAAAATAGACTCAACGCTCCAACGTACAAACTGATTCAGTTGAAGATTATTTTCGCATAACGATTTACATCCCATACATTGATTTGTTTCTGACCCATTTACCAGATCGATTTTTGAATCACCACAAAATTTTATCAAACTTTGCTTGCCTCTTGCCCAACAAAATGAAGAATTTCGATGAAGAATCCTGCGCTCAATTGTTTGAACCATACTCTTCAATTTTGCGGGATGATTCCCGTGACATCTGGGTAGACGAAGTCAAACTTTGGCGTCAACGCATCGCCGGAAAGAAAGTTAAAAATTTGCTTGAAGCACTCGATGTGTGCAATGGAGATGCGTTTCCAAATGTTCATCAAATGCTTCGCATTTTGGCAGTTCTGCCTGTAACGACAGCGACGAATGAACGCTCCTTTTCAACATTGCGTCGCCTCAAGACTTACCTCAGGTCAACAATGTCTGAAGATCGGCTGAACGGATTAGCCTCGCTCAATATACATCGCGATGTCGAGGTCGATCCGCAAAGAGTTTTGGAGAAGTTTTTTTCTACACCTCGCAGAGTTAATTTATTATATAATAACTGAATATCAAGTCAAGACAAAATAAAATGTCTTCATTTATAAGAAAAGTTTCTTATTATTTTTTATTAACTTCATAACCTAACATGATACACATATGTCAAAACCCCCCCCATAAACGAATTCTGCGCACGGGCCTGTACCTCATTACAAAACTTGTCCTCACAAAGAAATGAAAAGAGTTTCTCACTTAATTTTACAGCATTCACTAAACTATTTTCAATGTCATATGAGATATAAACATGAATAGGCATGTACATGCAACCTGTAAATAACATTTTAAACTATCGTTGCTGCCGTTACGTATATGTAACTGTGGGCATTAATGGGTTAAGCTACTATATTGTTGAAAAGATCTTGCCAGTTTTTCCCTATTTGAGCAAAAATCAGCAAATATGTAAATCATGCTAAACCACGCCTACAAATATAATTCGACTATTATATAAAATACATTTTGGTTAAGATTAAGTATTTTATCAAAGCTTTATAAATTTTTTCCGTTGAAGTCCATCGAAAAAGAAGTATTATTAAATCTGTGGTCAAAAACGATTATCGCTTAGGACTTAAGCGATTATTGCTTTGCCACCAAACAAATTACTATTAATTAATTTAATTGATTGGCACGACAGCCCGCTTACGCGAGACTAAGGCCTAGCTTCCCGCAACCATCCGTGTTGTGCGTGTGAATTTTGTACGCGGGTGGAAGGGACCCACAGTTTTATGCCGGTTCCGAACGGCAGGTTGGGAGCTTTTTCATAGGCAATTTTTGCTCCCAGAGGTTTGCCATTTCCAGCCAACGATTAAGCGATGTGAAACTGGGAGAGCCGGTAGAAATACATGCACAGAATTACACTAATATTATTGTAAAATTGCAACCTTGGGGCTGACTATAATCTTTGCAGATTGTGTTCAGCGCTAGCGCTCCTAACCTCAAAAATGTCGTGGACTGAGGGTCAATTTCATTTCATTACATTTGCCAAATTTTTAATAATTTAATTACTTTGGTTCGCACTATAAATGTGTAAATTAATGATTTTTGAATAATAAAAACCTTTTTTATAAAAATAGGCATATGAAATAATAAAATGCCAAGGCTTTTTTATTTTCAATCAGCTGTGATAGGTTTATGCGTCAAGTGTGATGCCTTTTGATATCACTGATGAGAGAAATTTTATCAGCAGTGATGAATCACACGTGATTGGGATTTGATCATTGCTGATTAGAGTGAGCGAGACAACTATATGTTGGACCACGTTTTAAATCGCATGTGTACGAAGGTGATGCAGAATCACATGGACACAAAAATACCCATCACATTTTTCACACTGCTAGTGGAAAAATGATGGAGATTGTTATCGAAATTTCATCACATGTGATTGTCATATGATTGATCAAATGATGGTCACTGTCCTTGCAGGGCAAGTACTACACAATGAACGTCTTTCGGGTCGCCCTCTTGTGGAGGAGCCATTTCACTGCCTATGTTTCAGAAGAAGAGCCATTGGAGCCTAGTGACGAACTTTTTTCGGCAACAGCAGTATGTACACCAACTGTCAACATTCTTGCCGGTTCCGAACGGCAGGTTGGGAGCTTTTTCATAGGCAATTTTTGCTCTCAGAGGTTTGCCATTTCCAGCCAACGATTAAGCGATGTGAAACTGGGAGAGCCGGTAGAAATACATGCACAGAATTACACTAATATTATTGTAAAATTGCAACCTTGGGGCTGACTATAGTCAGCCCCAAGGTTGATCAGGAAGGTACTTTTTCCTCCATATAAATTTCTAAAACGGGGTTGTTGTTCTAGTTGATTTCAAATTGCCAGTGTAGCTGGTGTGAGTCATTTTTTGTGACCAAAGAAAATTGTCTTTTTATTTGTATATTTTTGGTGCCATTTCGTAATACGTTTGTATAAAATTGACTAGAAAAATATATTATTGCCCAAAAGCGTCAAAATAATCTTTGGGTATGCTTTTAATTCAGTTAAATTAAGATTTTATAAGCTGCATTCAAAAAAACAACCCTGCGGTCAAACTACAGCATTTAGCAAAAAAAGCATACCTGATCGTTAGAGATTCGCTAAATGAAGAAATGCGAAATACAAAGGACGGCAATTGACCCCGTCATATTCTATGCATTTAGCTTTGTGTTCTTTGGTATATTTTTCATTAATATTTACATAATTAAACCAAAAAAGTTCATGTGTTGGCATTTAATCCAGAAAATTAATAAGAACATACTTTAAAAAGCAAATAATTGTAAAGAATCCCTAATCCCTAATATCGGGAAAAGAGCAGACACAGTGAAAAGCTGATCACTGCCAGCACACACGGACTGTGTACGTGAATTGCAAAAAACGCACAAAAATCGGCTTACTCTCCCAGTTTCACATCGCTTAATCGTTGTTTCCAGCTGAGAGGACAGCCACCGAAAGAGAAAACGAGTTTCCCGTTATTTTTTTAGGTGTTACTACATGCAGAATTCGATCTTGCGTCGCTCTGCATGCGACTCGCTGGACCGCGCACTAACCAACTGAGCCACGGCGGCAAATTACTATTAGTGTATAATAAAAACATGTAAAATTTGTTTATATGCATTTTTGTAACTGAATTACATTGTTTCTTTCACTTTTTTATAAATCAAATTCTTAATGAGTTTTGAAACTTAGTATTTGATTTAGTAGTTGATGAAGCCTTGCGATTTTTTATACTGTGAGAAAATGTAAGTGTACTACTCAAAGTCCGTAAATACTTCCCAAAAATCATAACATGTACTACTGAAACAAAATTGAAAACGGCAGCACTGCTGCTTACCCCGCATCAACTACCACTGGAACCCGCAAAGAAAATTGTTTTTACACCAGATGCGCATTCTGTATATTGTTTGTTCTGTGGTAATACTGAATCACATATCTAAATTTGAACAATATCGCCCGACTGTATCATATGGCTGCATGTATGGCACAAGAACAAGGTAGTGGCAGGAAAGAGCGACAAAACTCACGTGTATTTTGTTAGTGTGTTTGTTCGGTTCATTGTCAAATTGGACGGACGCACAGTGCTTCGACTCCATACAAAATTGCGGCAAAAATAGAAGGAGTACGTGAAATTCGCTGAAAATTTGCAGTCTAAGTCATTTTGGGTTGCTGATTTCAAAATTTGTGTTTGTTTCAAAAAAAATATATGGTTAAAAAAAATCGAATATATGTGGTTATATATTATGTTGTCATCACAGAGCCCAAACCGCTGGAGCTATTATGATGAAATTTGGTCAAAAGTTGTATTTTAGAAAGTCAACCCTTAAAAAGAAGCGATTTCGAAAACGTCGACCTGGAAAGAGCGGAAAGGGGGTGGTGAAGCTTATATGGACCGACATTGTTTTTTGGTCGGATTGTTTAAAAATTATGTACATGTATACTAAAAAAGCAATAACAAAATACATATCTTAGCGTTTTTCTAAATTCCATATTTAAAAGATAGAAAGAGGGCGGTAAAGTTGCTAAAAGGATATAGTTTTTGTTTATTTGATATTCGTAGAGCTTAACATGGAGATGAGGCAGGTGAATATGCAATGCAGCTCAACCTATAACGGCGAGACTATTCTTCAAGACTTTCTTTTTTTTTTTTTTTTTAAACTTCCATTTTTATTACACCTGCCTAATAAAAGGCATCTCGTAATATTCTAACATTATTTGGAAATAATTTATGTACTTAGATCAATATCAGAATATACATACATTTACGAATTTAACAAAACACTAGCGTATAACAGTAAGTTAAATCTCAGTTTACAATACATACAGACAGTTTACAGTACATATTTCATTAAAAATGTCTAGATGGTAAGTCAGAAGTTGTAAGTCGTTTTAATTAAAAAACAAAAAAAACATGTATATCTTTGATTTCAAGTGTTTCAAAAAAATGTTGAGTCAAAAGGCCTATTAACACTAGGATGTGCAACTGGGCTTTTCCAGGCCCATTTTGACTTTGAGTAGTCGCCAAATTGTTTCTTTAGCTCTGATCGCTGAAATATTTTATGCCAACTATCGCTTATGTTTCCTAAACGAAACGGAACTAACAAAAGGTTATTTGCATAAATTTTGTAGAACAAACATGACCACTTTATGTATGTAGGCGCTAAGTGGAGCAACTGGGCCTGGCGAGGCCCGTAAGCGTAATCAGCTATTCCTACGATTTTCGCCCAGTTAGGCGTGGCATATACAGCTGATACTTGGCACACGTACTCTATGATAGTATAGCTATGTGTCGATGTAATTATTTGGGGGATTTCTTAAGAGGGTGGGGGTTGAGGTGCCCTAAAAAGTAAAACTGCTATTTGTATATGGCACAACATTTAATTAATTAATTTATTGATTACATTGAAATCAACATAAATAGAGACAGTTTATTCTGCAGCACAGCCATGTCACAAACATAGTTGTTTTACAGAGCCGTGTTCAAGGCACATGAAGTTTGTACATTAGTTACACGAGAATAAGGTTTTGCGCCGTTTTTTGTCATGTTGAGGCTTACACCATGCACAGTCCTTTCGTTGTTTTTTGTCTGGTCGTGCGGATGTGCTTGGGGCTGGGTAGTCAGCTTGTGTCTGTAATAATAAAGACAGAATTAACAATGCATAATAGTTTCTTTTTAATAATTACTTACAAAAACATTAAATTTCGCCATAGCTGCACTGATATTAGGCCAGCGGCTAACGTGACTGTTCATTGCCCTATATACCATGTGAGGAGTGACCAACTGAGTTGTTAAAAGCGTTAGATATTCACGACGTTTATCCGTTTTGGGTGATTGTTTGAACGAATCGTGAACAATAAAGGATGCCAGGCCAGCAATATCTAATATGTTATAAAACATGGAAAGTGGCCAACGGTTTGTGCCACGCTTGCGAGTAGCTACTGAGCATCTGGTCCATAGTATCGACACCTGCTTTATTTTCGTTGTAATCCAAAATTTGATAAGGCTTCTTTTATTGGCATTGTCAACTTTGGATACATAATGCTGTGTTGACAGCAAAATTACTGCCTTATTTTTTTTGGCACATATGAGCACAATTAAACTTGCTCGTTGTAATAGCCAAACAATGTTTCCTCCAGTTTACGATTCGTCGACTTTTTGAACTCCTCTGGGACAAACCGTTTATTGGGACGGACAGTTTCTACAATTGCCATTTGCCACATTATTTGAAAGAACATTTTCCAGCCACAGTTTTTGTAACAAACAGATAAAATAAAGGGTTTTATAATCCCCCTTGCGTGCGCCACTGCACATATTAATTGTAATAGAGTCACCAAACATGGCTGCTCGTGTTTGAATAATTTTTGTTTAACGGCTTACGTACATTTTAGGTACATTTTTCATATATTTACGAAAACATGTAAAAATTTCATGGGCCTTGAACACGGCTGTGTAAATAAACTATTTTTATGCCATAGCTGTGCTGCAGATAAACTGTATCTTTTTTTGTTGATTTGAATTTAATGAATAAATTAATTAATTAAATGTTGTGCCATATACAAATAGCAGTTTTACTTTTTAGGACACCTCAACCCCCCACCCTCTTAAGAAATCCCCCCAAATAATGACATCGACATATAGCTATACTATCATAGAGTACGTGTGCCAAGTATCAGCTGTCTATGCCACGCCTAACTGGGCGAAAATCGTAGGAATAGCTGATTACGCTTACGGGCCTCGCCAGGCCCAGTTGCTCCACTTAGCGCCTACAAACTAGTCGCTCATCCTAGTGTTAAATCATGTGTTTTCACATTTACTCTAAACAAGTTTATAACCCTTGGTTTACCACGGTTGATTTCGATTTTCAAAAAACTGAAAAGCACGGTTTGATTATTTCCCTATTGCTAATTTTGAAGTCAAAAGGTCCAATAAATCTTGTTTCTCCATACAAACTGTTAACCCATTGTTCACCTCGTTAGATTTTGATTTTCAAACGTGACTCCGTCTGATTTTAACATTCGGAAAAAGGAAAAACACGTATCGAGTTATTTCACATTTGAAATACTCTCACCAAGTTTGAAGTCAAAAGGCTCAACAAAATTTCTTGCTCCATACATACTTTTAACTCGCCGTCGATCCAATTAGATTTCGATTTTGAAAATAATGAGAAACACCTGTCTAATTTTTATTTTTGAAGTCAATAGACCCATTTCCATAAATGTGAAATTTTGATTTTCTAAAAATTACGTGTCAAATTATTTTGGATTTAGAGTATTTTCAGGAAGTTTGAAATCAGTATGTCTATTAAATCACGTTTCTTCATACAACACCTTAACACATGTTTGCCCCTGTAGACCCCGAATTTCAAAAAAGTCCCGTCTTAGCGGAGGTTCATTCTTCAAGATGTACCTACAGTCTAAAATTCATGTTTGTTGCTTCAGTGGTTTGGGCTGGGCGATGATAAATCAATCAATTAATCAGTCAGTCAGTCAGGACAAACAATCTATGTATCTTAAAATGGAGGCGGTACCACGCCCCCTTGTCCAATGATCACACCTTTCTTCTAGTCGAATTGTGCTTCTAAGTGGAAAGTTCGTACCAAGTTTCATTGATGTGCGACTTACAGTACTACGTAAATTTTGGGTCATAAAAAATGTGTCATGCCTAACCATGCCATCTCTTTTTGGCTGAAAAGAAGGATAAACCCACTAGGTTTGACGATTTCGCGGGAAATACAAAATGTAAAAATTTTCTGAAAAACAAAACATATTTTATTTATCGATATCAACTAGCATTGCTACAACTTCATCGTTGTCGTTGTCCTCATCATCGTCTTCAAACTCAATCGCAGACGCATTGGCATCATATATGGTGGAATATTTCCCCTTTTTAGCAATTCGGCGGAGTAAATCAGATTTCGTTTTCAAAAAGTGGTAGAACTCTACACTTGAATATGTCAGGTTGCATTTCACCATAAGCATAGCTTTCAGAGTGTCGAGTTTTAGTCGGGACTTTTCTTCCGTCCAAGATTTATTGACGGCAGAAAACACTCTCTCAACTGAAGCACTCGTCCCTGGCAAACACAAAATATACTCAATCAAACTGGCTATCTCGGTGTAGTCGCAGTTTTCAGCATACAAATGATTGAATATTTCTGTCCATCGATCCGGAATGCAGACATTGTCATTTCTCCACTGTTTAATTTTATCATCACTGCAGTAATTTTCAATGTATCCATATTGTGCGTGCAATTTCGCTGCTGTTTGTTTTGCGTCGTACAAGTTGAGCCCATCCAATTTTAACATCACCACTTTAACATCCTCCCATGTTGGAGTCCTCATCAACATTGCCCACTCAAATATCTTCAGCTGCTGTAATGGCTCCGTCCAAGAATTCATATAAGTACAAGCGTCGGCTGAAAATAAAATTTTACTTGTATTCAACCATATTGTGAAGACAAAATAGAAAAAGAAATTACTAAAAAATTCGTTGCATGTGACAGTGATCAAATCTAAATCACATTCAGATTCAATAAGTTTTTGCTTCGCCTCTGCAGCTGCTGGTGTTAAAAATTCGTCCCTTTTACGGCGTTTCATTGCATCCCCAAGCTCCTTCAAATATTTCATGACTTCAATCGCCTTCAATTTTTAAAACCATTTCCGCAAATAATTCGGCCTAATATAATAGATGAGAACTGATAAAACTAAATTGAAATTACAAGAAAGTGTAAAAGTAACCAGAATTTTGATTCTGGATTCTGAAGGAATTCCTGCAGAATCCTTTCCCCTTTCGGTAGTGCAACGAACTACATTTTCAGTGCATCGAAAAGTTGCAAAATGCGCTTGATGGCTGGTCCGAGAGCAAGAAATCTTGTTTTTGCGTAGCCCAACAGCTTCTGGTATTGAAGGTCCGCTTCATCGCAAAATGCTTTCAATGCTTCGGTTCTAACGGTGTACAGATAAAAATGCGAGTTACTCTTTACGACAATATGTTCGACGTCGTAAGCAAGTGCATGCTTTTTTCAATGCGTTGTGTGCGATATGAGCAGTACAGCCGATGCCAAGTAAATGTGGAAATGACTCTCGCAATCTGCGGTATACGTTGTTTTCGCCACCGCGAGTAATTCCGCCAAAGTTTACTTTGGCATTATCGCCACAGAATGCGATGACTTTCTTTTCCAGGTCAAATTCCCGTGCAACAGATCTGATAAGGTCGGATATTATCAACGATGTTTCACCAAGTTCGGATGAAATCTTCAACACTTTGACACGTACACCGAATCTGGGCAAGAAATATCGGACGAGGATAGGGAACAGTTTAACGTGTCCGTGGTTCGAGGAGTCGGTGTAAATTGATACATAGTTGCACTGTTTTAATTCGTTTTTGAGCGTTTGTTTTGCATACGGCGCAAAGACACCGGTGACAATAGCATTGCATTTCGTTCGCTAATGGAACGCGTGCTAAAAGGGCTGCATTGGCGGACGTGTCTGGTGTACTTCGACGACATAATCGTAATGGGTACAAGCTTCGAAGACCACCTGGGAAAGCTAAAGGAGGTATTTGAGCGGATACAAAAAGCTGGGCTTAAACTCAACCCAAAGAAGTGCTCGCTGTTCCAAAAGGAGGTCAAGTATCTGGGTCATACGGTTTCCGCCCGCGGAGTACATACGGATGAAGGCAAAATCACGGCAGTGAAGGAGTGGCCCCGGCCACGCAATCTACACGAACTCCGCAGTTTCCTGGGCCTGTGCACATACTACCGCCGATTTGTTCAGGGATTCGCGAACATAGCCAGCAGCCTGCACAAACTGACGAAAAAGAGCCAAGCTTTCGAGTGGAACGAGGAGCAGGAACAGGCTTTTGCACGTCTGAAGGAAAAACTGTGCAGTGCTCCAATTCTGGCCTTCCCCGTGCCTGGGGAGATGTTTGTGCTGGATACAGATGCAAGCGGGAATAGTATTGCCGGTGTGCTATCACAGATAATAGACGGCCAGGAACAAGTGATAGCGTACTACAGTAGGGTTCTATCGAAACCGGAACGCAATTACTGTGTGACACGGAGAGAACTGCTGGCGGTATTGGACTGCGTAAAACACTTCCACAAATATCTGTATGGACAAAGGTTTCGCCTGCGCACAGATCATGCGGCATTGAGATGGCTCCTGAACTTTAAAGATCCTGAAGGGCAATTGGCGCGGTGGATCGAGCGACTGCAGAGCTACGACTACACGATAGAGCATCATAAGGGCAGTAGCCATGGAAATGCCGATGCCTTGTCCCGCCGTCCGTGCAAAGTCGAATGCAGGCAATGCTCGCGAGCCGAAAGCAAAGAACAGATAGTGGACGTCCGGTTGGTCAGCGTCATGCCAGAGGAAGAGTGGTCTGCGGAGAGGCTACAAAAAGACCAGCGTGAGGATGCGGATCTTGCGAAAATCGTCGAAGGCAAGGAGCAAGGCGCACGTCCAGACTGGCAGGAGATGGCCGGTGAAAGCCCGATCGCTAAGGGTTACTGCGCACAGTGGAAAAGTCTGCGGCTAAAAGAAGGCTGCCTTTACCGCGAATGGGAGAGCGCGGATGGTCGGACCAGCAACTCCCTAATGGTAGTGCCGAAATGCAGAATCAACGAGGTCATCGAGGCATACCATAACGACTCCAGTTGAGGGCACCTGGGCATCACCAAAACCGTCGCCAAAATAAAAAGACGATTCTACTGGGTAGGATGTCAGGAGTCTGTAGCCGAGTGGATTAAGAGCTGCGACCGATGTTCAGCCGCGAAAGGGCCGACAAGAAAATCTCGAGGCCGCATGCAGCAGTACAACGTGGGAGCGCCCTTTGAGCGGATTGCTATGGACGTCGCCGGCCCATTCCCAACTAGCACTCAAGGCAACAAATATGTGCTGGTGGTAATGGATTACTTCAGCAAATGGCCCGAAGTGTACCCTATTCCTAACCAGGAGGCCACTACGATCTCGGAAAAGCTGGTAAACAACTGGGTAGCCAGGTTCGGAGTTCCGTTGGAGTTACACTCAGATCAAGGCCGGAGTTTCGAGTCTGCGGTATTCAAGGAAGTGTGTGAGCTACTGGGGATAAAGAAAACTCGTACCACGCCTTTGACACTGGAGGAATACCTGCGGAAAGTGGTAGGCAGGAATCAAAAGGATTGGGACACGCATATCCCCTGTTCCTGATGGCGTATAGGTCAGCCCCGCACGACACGACATCACTCACTCCAGCCCGAGCAGTGTTCGGCACAGAGTTGCGGTTACCCGCTGACTTGAAGTTCGGGGTAGTCAGCACAACGGAAGGCGCTAAGACGGACTACGTGGTCAATAAGCGGGCGGAACTGGAGGAAATTCACCAGTTTATAAGGGGCCGCACCAAACTGGTCAGCGATAAGGCGAAAGCCAGATACGATCTACGGGCCAACTCAGCAGGGTTCCAAGAAGTAATGCTTGGTAATGCTCTACAACCCGCAGCGGAGGAAAGGTTTGTCTCTAAAACTTCAAGCGTCATGGGAAGGACCGTACGAAGTCGTGACTAGGATTAACGACGTGGTATACCGGATTCAACGTTGCAGCAATAGAGGCGCTAAGCTGAAGGTAGTCCATTTGGAGCGTCTGGCGCCTCAACACAGCGGAGCCTCGGCACTTGTTCGGGACGAACAAGTCTAAGTGGGGGGGCAGTGTAACGATAAGACAGTATGTCGCTGTGCAAAGCAACCCTGCCGCTTCGCGCCGTGCTATAATTCAATGTGGCAACGACGGCCGCGATAGTAACTTTTAGTCCAATCTGGCAACGACGGCCGCGATCATCATGGAAACCTTTAGTCCACTCTGGAATGCGCGAGAACGGTCCGCGCGATGGCCCGACAGGTATAAAAGGCAGCCGGGTGCGGCGCAGCGAGTCAGTCTGGTTTTGACAAGTGAAGTTGCCACACGGAGTAATTAAGCAAATACTTAAGTGTACGAACAGTAAAGTGTGAAACTGTGAATAATAAAGTGACTGTTGGTTTTGAATTGGCTGCACTGGAATAATTAAAGTTGTTTCATTTTCAAATTGCACAATCCAGTGATACGTAACAGCCCACTAGACGTAGTATCCGTAACAATATAATATGTAGAGTTCCATCTTGTACTCACATCTAAAACAAATTTGAGCATTTTACCCTCACACACTCCAGCACTATCTTGCAACTTCCGCATATCGGCATTAGCTTTGACATGGCGCTTAAACCAAGATTTTGTTTCTGCACTTTGAGATAATTCCCTTTACTTCAGGTGTACTGAGAGCGTTTTCACAAACAAGGTTTAACGTGTGTGCAAAACACGGAATGTGGCGTTTCTTTCCAAATATGTCATGTATCGCTTTGACGATATTTGCCCCATTATCAGTGACAACAGCCATGATTTTATTTTGATCAATTGAAAATCGGTTTAGTGCTTTTTGAAGAATCTCAGATATGTGTGCAGCAGTGTGGGCTTCTGTCAATTTGAACACTCCAATGGTTCCACTAAATTGTTTACTTTGATGTATGCTGTGAACTGTCACTCCAATCACGCTGTACATACATTTATCAGTCCAGATATCTGTGGTTAAGCATAAATGCGAAATGTTTGATATAATCGCCTTGAATTTCACAATTTCTGTGTCGAACATTTCGTCTATAAGGGATTTTATTGTATTCCTTGTTGGTACCTTGTATAATGGAGAGTGTTGCTTCATGAAGCGAAGAAAACCAGTACCTTCATGAAGTTTACAATTACCATAATTTTTAATGATTTTGTATTTATTGATTTTTAGAAATCGCTTACCTTCCACAAACTTAAATGGCAAATTATCCCTGATTACCATTTCCACGAGGCTTTGTGTTACTTTTTTCTGTCGTGTTCCGCTTGATGAAAAACTTTGTACGGTACTAAAAGCCTGCGCTATAAGAGGTTGGCTGCTGCTTTCCATAAAGCTACTGCTAGTACCCGGCATTTCATTATAAGTGTCTTCAACTGGATTCGATAAGTCATAAGTTAACATGCTGAATCAAGTTGGTAGTATTGTTGCAATATTTCAGCTTTTTATCGCATAATTTTGCATTAAATGTAGCTGCTATTCTCAATTTTAGTGAAATGTTTCCAGATGTCACTGCGCACGGGAGCCATTTTGTTAAACGCGTGTATTCAAACGAATCTGTGATTTAAAAAGTATATATACGCGCATAGTGCAATTATTATATTATTACTATGTGTATGTATTTTTTTCACCTATGATGCAAGGATGCAACGGCTTGCGATGAAAACGGTGGACGGCACTTGATGGGGTCAATTACATTGAAAGCACGCCGGGAGCAGTGGTGGTGAAAGCGCAGAACGCACAGCGAGTGACGACAAAGTGACTAGGAATAACGAACATTACTGTCGCACTCTTAAAATGGAATGATTTTTTTCACCTGTGAGGCACGGATGCAACGGCTTGCGATGAGAACGGGCGACGTCACTGGATAAGACCAATGGCACGGAATGCACGCCGGGAACAGTGTACTTCCTTGGATAGGCAGGATGTCGCACCGAAAGCACGGCGAATGCTAATGAAAACAACAAGATTTGTGGCTCTCTTAACCTCGATCTTTCGATTTCCAAACAAGATTTAAAATCACGTCTGAATTCCTTTTATAAATAACGTTATTCTCATTGTTGTTCTATTCTTAAGTTTTATTCCAATTGTTATTCTATTTTTAAGTTCTTTTATTGTTGTTTGCTTAGTCTGTAAGTTACTGTAGACTTGAAATGAATGAAATGAAATGAAAAAGTATCTAGGAATAATATTTTAATTATTATACAGTTTGTAACAAATTTACCTCTCCTACAATGCACACTTAATTGAATAAAAGGCAACCGGTGACGCAAAGGGATCTGATGCCGTATTCAAAATATAGTGGAGAAGCGACGAAAAGCTGTCGAGATTAAAAATATGCAGAAAATTTAGCGAAAAACCAATAAAAACTTACCCAAAGTGCAGAAACGCTTGTTTCGCTTGATATACGCGCCAAATTTTCGCAATTAGTGATGTGGTTTAATTTTGTAATCAGTGGTGTGCATTAAAGAAACAACTAGAGGGTTACATGTAGACTTGCCACCCGGCCTCTATTGTGGACGGTGGCAAGCCTAGTTACATGGGCAAGTTTGCAGGCATTTTAAGATTTTCAAACGTTTTGAGTGTGGGAGCAATGCTAAAACGATTCGAAGGCAATTTCGCGATTAATCGGCAACTAATCGATTAATGATTCGATTAATCGGAACGTGGAATTCGATTCGATTAAATCGCTTTTTAAAAAGAAACAATCGATTAACGCTATTCATTCGATTAATCTTGTCATCCCTACTCACTGCACGACAGACACTTCGGCCAGAGACGATCGTCCCTGTGCGAACAACTCAATCGCACAGGAGATCGTCCCTGTACGAAACAATCATCAAAAGGAAATTTATAATGCAAACTAGCTGACCCAGCGAACTTTGTCTCGCACGACATTTGTTGTTATTTTATAATGAAATACGCGAGATGGCGAATCTATGGCGATGCAAATTGACGAAGAAAACCAACTAAAGGAAGAAGAGGAGCTACTGATTAACGCAATCGAGGCCCACAAATAAGCAATTTTGCTGCTAAGCTTCAGTAAAGAAACGGACTGCGTTTGAACCGGATTTAAATTATATGGGTGGTGCCATGCCCTCTTATTCAATACCTGCCCCTTATTCAATGCCCTCTTTCATTACTGTTTCATTTTGAGCGACTAATAGTTCAGCAAAGTATTTGGGTCACAAAAAATTTGCCACGCCCCTTGTCCAATGCCCATCAAATCTTATCAGTAGAATGACTCATCTATGGGACGACGTGATACAAAATTTCAAATTGTTTTTCAACATACAATTTGGAAGATATTCCATTATTACGATCTGGCTCGTATGGGTGGTGCTACGCCCCCTGAAAAATAGATAGTAGCAGATTCTCAGACCTACTGAATATGCATGTAAAGGGAGTATGGTTACTAACATTGTGACACGAGAATTTTATATATAAAACTAGCTGGGCCCTGCGGCTTTGCACGCAAGTTCTCTTGTTTTCCTCGATACAAATTCTTAACCCATTTGTGACCCGTCAGATTTTAATTTTTTTTTTTTTTTTTTTTTTTAACTTCCATTTTTTATTACACCTGCCTAATAAAAGGCATCTCGTAATATTCTAACATTATTTGGAAATAATTTATGTACTTAGATCAATATCAGAATATACATACATTTACGAATTTAACAAAACACTAGCGTATAACAATAAGTTAAATCTCAGTTTACAATACATACAGACAGTTTACAGTACATATTTCATTAAAAATGTCTAGATGGTAAGTCAGAAGTTGTAAGTCGTTTAAGCCTTCGGATTCGCCTTTCTTCGATCAGGGGTATATGCTGTATTTCGACGTTGCCGTGATTTTTCATGTCAATAATATGTTTCGTGCTGAGTTTTTTTTATTGTTTCTTCAACTGTGCTGATTGAAAGGTCCCGATGCAAAGAGTCGTTTGTGATGTACCAAGGAGCGTCTACTATTTTTCGTATTATTTTTGATTGCGTACGCTGTACAATGTCAACGTTTGTTTTGCATGCCGTACCCCATATCTGAATACCATATCTCCAGATAGGAGCAATGACAGTGTTGTATATCAGTAATTTGTTGCTTAGGGATAAGTTTGATTGTTTGCCTAGAAGCCATTGCAGTTGTCGGAACTTGTTGTTAATCTCATTCTTTTTTTTCTTAATATGTTCACGCCATGTAAGTTTTGCATCAATTGTCATACCCAGGTATTTTGCCTTATTGTCAATTTGAATTGTGCAATCGTCTATTTTAAGCAGGTGCTGGTTAAAAGATCTGTTGGTGTAGATGACTTCTACTGTTTTTTCAGCATTTATCTGGATACCCCAGGTCTTGAACCATCTCACTGTGTCATTTATTATGGTTTGAAGGTTTCGTTCAGCTGTTATAAGTTGCTTGCTAGATGAAAGCAAAACTGTGTCGTCGGCAAATGTTGCAATCATGCTGTCGTCAAAAGAAGGAACAGGTACGTCCGCAGTATAAATTAAGTATAGAAGAGGACCTAATACACTGCCTTGAGGAACACCAGCACTCATAGTGTGCATTTCTGAGTCAGCATCTTGAAATTTCACAAAGAAATGTCTATTTTCTAAGTAGCTTTGCAATAAGTCATAAAAGTCAAGTGGCAGAAAGGATTTTAGCTTGTGGAGTAGACCTTTGTGCCATACACTGTCAAACGCTTTTGCGACGTCCAGATACACTGCCGCACAGTATTTTTTGTCATCAATGTCTTTGTATATCTTATTGACAACTCTGTGAATTTGCTGAGTCGTTGAGTGTTTGCGCCTGAATCCAAATTGGTGTGTTGGAATTATGTTTTTCTGAGTCAAGATGGGGTCAATTCGTTCAATGAGAAGTTTTTCGTATACTTTTGATAATGTTGGTAGCAAGCTTATAGGTCGATATGATGTTGTCTGGGTTGGGGTTTTCCCCGGCTTCACCAGCGCGATAATCTTAGCCACTTTCCAAACCACAGGAAAATATTTTAACCGTGATATTGCATTGAAAACGTTTCTAATATACACATAGGCTGCGTTTGGTAATTCCTTTAAAACTTTGCCGGATATTAAGTCAAAGCCAGGTGATTTTTTACTTTTAAGTGTCATAATTTTTCGTCGAATCTCATCAGTTGTCATTTTAGGTATGGGTTTGTTTTGTATTTCTCGCGTTGTTGGTAATATTATTTTTTGTTGGTCAAGTGGATTTGAAAACGTTCTTTCAAAGTGTTGTGCAAGGATGTCAGCTTTTTGTGTGTTACTTCTGGCCCAAATTCCGCTTGGACTTTTGATGGGTGGTTGATGAGGTATAGCGTTGTTTAGGTTTTTCGTTGCTCTCCACAGTGAGTAATGTGTTGACATACTGGGCTCTAAATTCGTCAAATAATTGCTGAGTCTATCTTCCTTGTCCTTTTTTAACATCATATTAACTTCCTTCGTTATGTCATTAAGCTTAGCTTTGTCTAGTGGGTGTCTGGACCTCTGCCATTGTTTGCGGAGCCGTCTCTTCTGCTTTATTTTGTTAAGAATGTTATTACTAAGATTTTGCATAAAGCGTTTTGGTCCGAGTGTTGGGGTTGACGCACTTGCAGCTTTGATTACTATGTCATTGAAATATGCGATAGATGAGTCGACATCTTTTTTAAACTTTAGGCGGACATTCATCATAAGATTACGGTCGATTAATTCTCTAAAAGACTGCCAATCAGTTTTAAGGTTATATGGTAGGAATTGTTGTGATAGACGAAGTGGCTGGCTTAAATATGTCAGTATAACGGGGGAGTGGTCGGAAGATAAATCGAAGCAAGATTCAATTGTCATGCAGTCTGGCTCGATGTTGCGAGTAATGTAAAAGTCAAGTAAGTCTGGAATTTTAACTGGGTCAGAAGGCCAATACGTTGGTTGTCCACTACTTATGAACCGGCTTTTATTTTCTTTGATGGCATCCAGTAGGTTTCGTCCTTTATTGTTAGTCAATCTAGATCCCCACATTATGTTTTTAGCATTAAAGTCACCACCAGCTATGTATCGCTTCCCAAGTGTCCGAAGGAAGTTGAAGTAATTTGTTTTGTCATTGTTATATTTAGGCGGGCAATATATTGATGAAATGGTTATTGCTCCACATTGATCTTCGATTTCGATTACTGTTGCTTGAATATTATTTAACTTCGAACTTTCCATTTCAGTACATTTTATGTCGTCTCTAAGAATAATTGCAGTACCACCATGGGCTTTATTTTCAGGGTGATTAGTCGTAAGTATTTTGTATTTGGGGATTTTGAAGTAGGTTTTGTCTGTAAAGTGCGTTTCTGTAACCAGCATAATGTCAACGCTGTTGTTCGTCAAAAAGGTTTTAACTTCTAAAGCATGTTTGCTGAGTCCGTTTGCATTCCACAGCGCTATTTTAATTTTGTTTGTGTTGTCCATCTATTTTCGTCACCAACAGCGTAAGTATGTTCATCATATTTGACATTTGGGAAACTAGTTGCTTAATCATATCCTTTAATTCAGTGAGGTCATTTTGCGTTGTTGCTGTTTTTGGGTAAACGGGTTCAATAGGCGTTTTTTGTGTTAGTGAAGATGCCACTGCTGCATAAGAAATTCCAGAGGAGACGTTAGCGGAAGCTGGTTGTATTGGGAGAGTATCAGGTTGTTTGGTAGGGACGTCTTTATTTCTTAATGCTGGAAAGCGTTTAATTTTTAAGGACTTGTATATCATACACCCTTTGTAGTTGGCCGTGTGTTTTTCCCCGCATAGAGCGCATTTTATATCATTAGTTTTTGAACAGTCAGAGGTCTTGTGTTTTCCAGCACATTTCACGCAGATTGGGCTCTTCGTACAATAATTTTTAGTATGTCCATATTTTTGGCAATTGGAGCATTGAGGTATTGTCCTTTTTTGGTGGGGTGGTTCGAATGAAACTTTGCAGTGTAGGAGATTTTTAATTTCGTAAACGTCTTTGTTGTTATCTTTCGTCGCTAGTTCAATTGAAAACATAGATAGGGGCTCTTTGCTTCCTGATTTCAATATGTTGTGAATGTTAATGACATCATGACCTAACTGTTTCATCTCGTCGGCTATGTCGTTTGTATCGGTAGAGTAGTGCATATTAAAATTACCCTAAAACCGCGTTGTTCTTTGGGCTTATATGTATAATATTGTGTGTGTTTATCATTAAGTAATTTAATTATTGCCGTATAATGTTGCGATTCAAACGGTTGGACCTTAATTTCGGTACTGTTGAGGACTTTAATTTCATATTTTACCTGGTTTAGGTTACTTAGCGCTGAAATCAGAGGACTTAAACATTGAACATTTTGTATATAAATGGGCGGTGGTTTTGGTGCACGTTTTGCAATTTCATCATTTGGAGACTTATTCGGTTGTTTTGCATCATTGCAGTCTTGCGACGCGTCGTCACATTCTTCATCGTCGGCCAGTATCTCGAATCTATTTGCTGCTGGTGGTTTGTCGAGCCAGTATGATGTTATTGTTTTTTGGTTTATATTTGTTGGTTTGTTCTTGTGTTTTTTATTTTTGCTTGCGTTGTTTACATTTCCATCTGGTGAGTTGCGATTCCTCTTTAGCGTTGCTTGGTCTTCGGTTTCCCTTTGCTGCTTTGATTGTATGGGAGTTGTTGCTGCATATTTCGGCTGTTCTTTTGGTGCAGTAATTTGCCGACCGGCAGAAGAACTAGTCGCCAGCATGCTTCCAGTAGTCGAGGCTGTTACTGTTGTACGGGCCGAGAAGGTTGAAGTTGTAGTTGTTGATGCAATGGTTGTTGTAGTTGTTGGTAAGCCAGTGGTACTTGCACAAGCTAGGGAGCCGCTGGAGTTTTGGATTATTGGAGATTTACTCTCAGTACTCCACGCTAGTAGCGGTGAGCAAACATTGTCAGTGCAGTTAGATAGTGCAGGTTGGGTTGACTCTCTTGTTGTTATTTCACTTTCTGTTGCATTCGCGCGCGAAGCTGCTTGTGAGAACACAGTCTGGAGAGTTTGCACTGATTGGAAAGTCTTTGCCTTGGACTCACTAATGGACCGCGTTCTCCCCACCGGGGGAGAGCGCCGCACACTCATGTTCACTGTTTTGATTTTTTGTTGATTTGATTTTTGTTTACAAAATGTATTTCTCAGTCGAATTTACTTCTGGTGAGAAGACTTGCGGATTTACTGCAAATTGTTTTGAGTCACTGTCTCTTTTTTTGCAATATTGCATTCAATACACTGTATAAAATGGATAGTTAGCACAGAGCGAATTGAAACACGTCCGATTGCTATGATTGCTAGTTGCATTTTTCAAGACTTATTCTTCAAAATTGGACCTTCTTCAAAGTTATACATTCCTCCTTTTTTAGAATATATTAGCGTTAAATCACATTTTAGCTAACAAATTTCATAATAATGAAAAAATTTGGATTATATGGCTCATAATGGGTTAAATATGCGTACCAAACCTATTTTTTATAAAAAAACATTCATAATTCGTTGCATTGCCTTAGTTAAACATTTTAATCGTAATTATAACTCAAGCGATTTCTATACAAAAATCAACATTAGTAGTTTTGAAAAAATTGAATATTTTCCAAAGGCGCAAAAAGACGCAGAATTTTTTTTACGGATTTAAGAGAAGAAAGTCCATCCAAAAAGGGTCATAAGAAGGATTTACGCCAGTTCACGCCATTCGATATTAATTGCCTTTCTAAATTTGGTTCTTTTTAATTTTCATGGGTTAAAAACATTAATTTTTGAAAATTCGTACAAAAAAAATTATGTATGTTAAATAAAAAAAACTGATCAGTGGTCTCGCTCCTATCAATTAAGTTTTAATATTAAAAGAAATTGGAAGCCTATCTACAACAACACATTTTATACCATTTTTTTTATACAAGCACCTAAATTTCATTTTTCCCCTTCATAAATTTTTTTTTAAATATATCCGACTTTGACAAGCTATATCTCCTAATCTCGACAATTTTTCGATAAAGTATTTCGGATCCAGCTTAATTAAACAATTACCTTTAACATGATACTACTTTTGTCAAAATCCGCGATAATTTTTTTTCTTATTTTTGTCCACTCTCGAAGCACTGTGGGACGGTTCACTTGCCAACAGTATTACTAGCATCGAATAGACCACTTGGTCTATTCGAACACGTAAAAATACACCAATTAACAGCAAAAGTACATAACGCCTTTGTTTTAATCTGTTGTTTTACAATGAGGGGCAAATGTGCTAAGTCCATTGTTCGCTGATTTTGCGTTAATTCATAAAAGTTAACGAAAATTGGAAATATAATTTTCTTTCATCATTGCAAAAATACTTCAAATTCTACAGAAAAAGAGTTGGCTGGCAATGCTGTTCGCCGAATGTAAATAAAACTCATGATGAAATTATAAAGGTGAGTTCTTCATTGACAGAAAACTGAAAAAATTGGTTGACATTCTGTCTTATAGAAACGTCGATGAAAAGAATGTTGTATTTAATGCTTTTAAGCGGCCTTTAGACGGTCGCACATGTCCGCAATCATGTGCGGCGCGACGAGAAGAATGACCGTGTAAACGCAAGAAATTCGTGTCGTCGGACATGTGCGACGGTTTTCAAAATTTTTTGATTTCTCTGTCGGCGCGACGCACACGTGCGACCGTGTAAACGGCTGTGTGACACACATAGTGCATTTTTTCATTCGATCGGTGGACAGCGAGCAGTGAGGATGGCGTCGCAAAAAAATGAAATATTATGGAAGGAGTTCTTTGATGTGTATAGACACAATCCCGAACTGTGAAAAGTAAAAGGTGAAGAATATAAAAATAAAAAGTAAAAGAAACGCAGCATAGAGGTGCTTTTACGCAAATTTAAAGAAATTGATGCGAAAGCGCATACCATGTTGCTTCGTTGGCAGCAGCGAGACAACTGAAGTGTGCGCACATGTGTGACCGTGTAAACGCTCATCGTACATTTCCCCCATCGCACATGATTGCAAACATGTGCGACCGTCTAAAGGCCGCTTTAAACAAAAAGGGGGAAAAATTTTCAGCTTTCATTTCTATAGGCGATACAAATAACAATGTTGCCTTTAACAAAATTAATAGTTGTGAAGTAGCGGTATTTGAAAAAATAAGCGACAAACTTCTTGACGAAGCCTCCAATGTCGAATTGCCCCGCGAAGTAAAAAAATCATTTTTTAAATGTCGCATTCATTTTAGAATAAAATTTTTAAATAGAAAGATAAAAAATAATCAATATAAAAAACAAATAAAATGCGCACAATAATAAACTAACCTTAAACCTTTTGCTGCAATCACTATTTATTAATTTGTATTTGAAACTTTTAATTTACTTCGTCGTTTTTCCCCTTCTTTTGAAAACGTACTAGACAACATTGGTTCTCGTTGTATAAGGCAGTGTCAAAAACAAGCTGTCAAGGAAGATCTCACCTTTATAATTGCATCATGAATAAAACTAACAAAAACGAGAAAAAAATAAAATTCGCTCGGCCGTAACACTACCTTGTTATTGTGCCATGGCTGCATGTAATCACGTTGCCAACTACACCGCGACCATTGAAGCCGACGCCATCATGCGGTCCCGTGACATGACGCTGCCGTTGTCCTATGTGCAGAAATAAATATGTTTACAACCAGTCATGCTAAATATTTTTAAATCTTTGCCAGAATGTTTTTTATATCCGTATTTTTTTTTTAAATTGAATATGACACTCGATTGTACCTTAAAATCTACCATATCGCAACCAACTTTGTATTGTAATGTACTACATGGGCTGAAAAGTCTTTGGCCTGACATAGAGATGGCGCCAAAAATTAAGAATTATTGTGTTGTACATGGAAAACCATCCTTAACTTAGATTCTGTGAAACAAAAGCATGGCTTGATAAATGTTATAATACATCTGTATTTTTGCCCATCAAATAGCAATGTTTTATCAAAACACGAAATTCACTTTTTTTTCATTGTTTACAAAAATTCAGAGGTAGCGTCACTTCGAAAGCAATAACTTGAAAACGAGTCAACCAAATGTCATGAAACTTTGACAGAATCTAAGTTAAGGATGGTTTTCCATGTACAACACAATAATTCTTAATTTTTGGCGCCATCTCTATGTCAGGCCAAAGACTTTTCAGCCCATGTAGTATTCTACGGAAGCGGTACTCCTGTTCCCAATGAAATATTTATATATATTTTTTATTAAAAATTTTAATTTATAATTTTATATCAAAAACCACAATAAAAGAAAAGTTACGTAGTGCTACATGTCTTGGATTTTAAATAGTCCAAAAGACGTTGGTTGTGCTACCACAGGGAAGGACTCAATCCATAGCTGCGTTTTTTTCTGTAAAAGAAAATGATTTTGAATTAGTAGTTAGCTGGATTAGAATTAATTAATTTTCTGAAAACCAATACAATTTTTTTTCTCATCTTACCATTGTTGAATTTATAATATTATGGAACGTTGGCAAGGACTGCCACCTAATTACCGTGCAACACTGTCACCACCACTGTCAACAATCGCACCAATAAGCGGCCTTTAGACGGTCGCACATGTTTGCAATCATGTGCGATGGGGGAAATGTGCGATGAGCGTTTACACGTCAAACATGTGCGCACACTTCAGTTGTCTCGCTGCTGCCAACGAAGCAACATGGTATGCGCTTTCGCATCAATTTCTTTAAATTTGCATAAAAGCACCTCATATGCTGCGTTTCTTTTACATTTATTTTTATATTCTTCGCTTTTCACTTTCCACAGTTCGGGATGGTGTCTATACACTTGAATGAACTCCTTCCCCAACATTTCATTTCTTTGCGACGCCATCCTCACTGTTCGCTGTCTACCGATCGAATGACAAAATGCACTATGTGTGTCACACAGCCGTTTACACGGTCTCACATGTGCGTCACGCCGGCAGAGAAATCAAAAACTTTTGAAAACCGTCGCACATGTCCGACGACACGAATTTCTTGCGTTTACACGGACATTCTTCTCGTCGCGCCGCACATGATTGCGGACATGTGCGACCGTCTAAAGGCCGCTATAGATTTTCATGCTGTACACTTTACGTTGTAATCGATAGCGTGTTGGCAATTTTCAGCAGTTGCTGCCATCTCTAGGGTTCAGTCGGTGACCGTTTGTTACGTGTAAACGGTTTTTTTTGTGAAACTCTATTCATTGACGTTGTCTTGGGTCTAGGACGCTGAAATTCTAGTGTTCGTTTGAGTTTTTCGCGTTGTGAGACAGAAAACTAGAGTGATTGCGCGGGTGTGCGTGCAGGCGCGTTCGTACGTATGTGCGGCGCTCCTGAAGTTTGCCAAGGAGAAATTTCGCTTTTGACAGAAATTTACTCGAACGAAGGCGACGCGCAACACCGGGGTACAAGTCAGTTAATAAACAGACCAAGATCAACAAAATGGAATTTAATAAAGCAACGCTACAGGTCAAAAAACGCGAATAGTATAATTCATTGTTATGTTCGGTCGGGAGGGAGTTAAAGCGGTAACTTAAGCGTAAATCATGGTAAAATTGTTGTTGCTCTTGCTCAAACAAGGTTGTCTGATTTCATGAACCGTTACGGTTACGATCATTGATAAGTCACGGGTTACTATGCTAGCAGCGATTAATCGCTGATGCTAGTCTGCAGCGGTTTGTTATGGCGGAAGAAGAATCTTTAGCGTCACAATGATCAACGGCCAACATCAAGCCTAATTGAATTCTAGCGCTTGCATTGGTGTTTGGATTGTTTCCTAGTACCCAGTAAACATTATGATATTACCAGCAGCTTGATCAACACTTCCCTTTGAAAGCAACACTTGCTTTTGGCTTGATATCAACTTGAAAGCAATAGCTTTTTCAATAAAAAGGGAAGTAGTTTAGCAATTTGAAATTTCTATTGTTTTCAAATGCAAGCGTATGGCAAGTTGAGATCAAGCCTCTTTTCAAAGCTGCAGGGCTTGATATCAATATTGATTTCAAGTGTATTTGTAAGCTTTTGTCAACAGTTCCAATTCCACTATTCCCAATCAGTTTTGAACCTGTTGAAATTTCTACACTGTAATTGATAATTTGTAATTTTATTTTGCAATTAATTTGTAAAGTAAATGTAGTTGTAGTTGTTAACAATTGTTTGTAAATGCATAAATAAGTAGATTTCAGTGTGCGCGAATCCTTGGGAAGGCTGCTGTGGCTTAAGTGCAGAATAGCGTACCCTCGTGAAAAAAATTAATAAGTATGCTTATACAAAGAAGTTTCGCTCCTGAGTCTAACAAACTAAAAATTGTACCTGGGAAACGCCTACAATAGGCGTGGCACGGGGTCAAAGTTCAAAACTTTTATCAAAATAACTCATTCAATTTTCAATCGATTTATATGATATGGGTATCAAACGAAAGGTCTTTTTCATACCTTTATTTTGGTGTACCACATTATATAGTTTATATGTACGAGTAAAAAATTATAAGCAAAAAATTATTTTTTTTTTATAAAATTTATAAACCCCGATTTTTTTTCTCGAAAAAAACCAAAATAAAGATATAATAAATTTGTTACCATATATTCTTTACGGAATTCCCTTTACAATGAAATATAGAACATTTGAACTTTTTTTGTTTTTGTTTTTATATTTAAATTTGTATTGAGTTAAAAGAATCTGCCTGCACGCGGATTCTACGGTTTCCGCCATTTGATGATGTTTTTAGATAGATTGACCGAAAATAAATCGAAAATGATGAATAAAAATTTTCGATATCTCGCTTCGTTTTCGAGATATCGAGGTTCAAAGTTTTTATATTTCCATATTGTGCACACCTGACTGTTGCCTGATGTGGTGGTGACTCCCATGAGGGTTATTTTTCAAGCGCCCGGCCGAAGGCCGGCCACCTGGGAAAAACTTATTGCCAAAAATACTATGGCTTGGAACTATGGATTTGAACAAAAAATACTGTGCACACCTGACTGTTGCCTGATGTGGTGGTGACTCCCATGAGGGTTATTTTTCAAGCGCCCGGCCGAAGGCCGGCCACACATAAGGTACTTGAATGCAGAAATTCTTTGTTTAGGCGCGATATTTAATTAAAACACGCATTGAAACTCGCACAAAACTGTATGTTTTTATATTTCATTGAAAAGAGAATTCCACAGGCTATAATATAGTGTAAATTTTTTTGTATCTTAATAACGAGGTTTTTCGAGAAAAAAATCGGGTTTTGTAAATTTTATAAAAAAAACATAATTTTTTGCTTATAATTTTTTACTCGTACATATAAAGTATATAATGTGGTACACCAAAATAAAGGTATGAAAAAGACCTTTCGTTTGATACCCATATCATATAAATCGATTGAAAATTGAATGAGTTATTTTAATGAAAGTTTTGAACTTTGACCCCGTGCCACGCCTTTGGTAGGCGTTTCCCAGGCAAAATTTTTAGTTTGTTACATTCACAAAACCAAGCTCTATACAGCCAAATTTTTTATTTATTTTTTCACGAGGGTACGCTATTCTGCACTTGTTCCGCTGCTGTCGTATTGGGCGGGTATTAGAAGCAGGTCGTTTATGGCAGCCACTTAGGCTTGCCACCTGTCCTCCAGATTACTCAAATGTCCTCCGTCCTCCAAAGAGGGTAAAATGTTCTCCATTTACACGAAATATGTAGATTTTACTCTTAACAATACTTACGTTACTTAACATACTTACCACAATTATTATTATTACCGCGACCTAACAGCCAAACCTAAATTGGAGCGTCAGCGGCAAGCAACTGTCAAAATTGCTTCATGCCCATACAAATTGTATGGGGCATGGCACAATAAACAAGGTAATAGCATCCCCGCAACACCAAAAACCACATGTATTTTGTTGGTAGGATCGTTTATCGCTACTGTCAAATTCAGCTGTCATTTCCCGACGAAAGAGGGAGAAACTGAAAACAGACAAAAGTGATTGTTGCCAGACGGTGCTGTATTTGAGTGAAAAAACGGGAAAAGTGCTCAGGTCAGTTGTTTTCAGTCAGGTATTTTCATTTCAACCGATGCGGCAACACCGCACCACTGCTGACACCGACGATTTTGACAGAAGCGATAAACGATCAGCCGGTGGCTTGCTACAACCTTGTTAGTTGAACCATGGTATGGGGCAAACCGCAATTGAAACGCTCTGACGCTGCGCTGTTCGAATTTCCAATTTTGACAAGGCGGTTGAAGTTGGCTGCGTATAACAAAAACGCCTGTAATTTATATTTGATTTGATTTAAATTTTGAGGAATTTATTCAAATAAGAGCTAAGTTTTGCAAAATAATAAATTGTTGTTTTTTGGCAACTAAGCAGATATTTTTTTGTCATTTGTTTTCATTTCATGATTTTGACAATCCCAACGCAACGCTTCAATTTCGGTATGCCGCGCTGAGCGAGAGCGTTGTGGAGCGCTCAACGCTCCAATTTAGGTTTGACTGTAAGAGATCTATTGTGCCCCCTTCATGGCCTTCACAGTTCGTCCGTGAGTTCAGTTTCCAAAAGGAATCTTAGTATATTTCCTAAGCCTTTGGAAACCCAGTCCGATCCTGGTATAATAAAGTCACCCAGGTGCTTTTTCCGTTTGTGCATTAGTGCAGGGCATGTGCCTAGTATGTCTATTGCAGTTTCATTGTCCTGCACACAGAACCTACAGAGTTCGTTGACCCTGATACCTAGTTTGGTTAGATGATAGTTCAATCTACAGTGCCCTGTCAATATACCTGTGATAATCCTTAGATTATTCTTTGAGAGACTCATACATTCCTCGAACCTTTTCTTATTATAAGATACACTGCACTGGATACCAGGACACGAAGGACATGACGGCAACGAGCAAGCGGACCGCCTAGCGAAAAAGGGTGCCTTACGCCCTATGATAGGCCCGGAACCGTTCTGTGGACTACCAAGAGGACACATTCAAGAGTGGTTACGGAAATGGGTTGACCAGGAATTTACTGACCAATGGACCAACACAACGGGACTACGGCAGGCAAAACAATTCCTGGCCCCGGACAGAGGGGTATCCAACAAACTCCTCAAGCTAAACCGAGAGGACCTTCGCATCCTCACTGGGAACCTAACAGGGCATTGCTCACTTAGGTACCATCTCAAAAATATGGGAATATCCTCAACGGATGTGTGCAGGATATGCGAGCTAGAACAGGAAACTTCACTCCACATTCTATGCGAATGTCCTGCACTCAGTAGAAAGAGATTTCTCCAGTTTGGTCAGGCGTCTATACCGCCATCAACCATCTGGAAACTACAACCCCAAAAAGTGCTAAAATTTATAAAAAGCCTTAACTTGGATGGTTAAAACAAAGGTTGCACAAAAGATCAAATTGGTCGTAGTGCACTATAGCCTATAAGTATAATAATAATAATATTATAAGATCCGATAACCATCGTGGAATGTTCAAGGCCTGGTTGTTTTTCCCAGTATTTATTCCGGATGGCTATCTCGTCTTTCCTGTAAAGGATGGATAGTGCTCCTTTGCCTAAACCGCAGAAGGGTTCTGGGCCGACGAAAGGAGTAGACGCCCCCTTTCTTGCAAGTTTGTCGGCCTGTTCATTCCCATCAATACCGGCGTGACCCGGGACCCAGAGGACCCATACCTGATTGTAACGGCCAAGCTCATTCAGCTTCTCAAGGCATTCTGACACCAGTTTCGAGGATACCTGGTAGGATCCTAATGCCACAGATAACTCATCATATAGATGTCCAGCGGCCAAGGAAAAAATGTGTCAAAAAGTTCGACAAATTTGGCCTCCGATAAGAGCTTTTTGGCCTCTAATGTCACTCACACAAACACCGCTTCACACGCATTGTACTCTGTTTTGAGATACAGAAATATGTGATTTTGTAGTCAAAACGGCGCTTGTCTCTTATCACATCTTTTAAGCAGCCAGTCGGGATTGAGTGTTGATGGTCAAACGCGTAAGCGGGAGTGTCTCGGACGACGAGTTCGCGGTTCAATCCTCACTGTAGCCGCCAAAAATTTTTTAATGGCTTCTTTTTAAATATATATTCTTTTTTTTACGACCCGTGAAAAAAAGATGAATGAACAATTTATTTGGTTTCTAGATCTCTTGATTAGTGAATTGTTTGGTTTTGGAGACACATATAATTGTTCGCAAGTTTTAAAATCAATCAACCAAGCGCAGCATACGGTTACAAACAACCATACAGCAAAAAGATTCGGTTGATGATGACAGGCGCTCATGGGCGTACCTAGGTATGGGTAGAGGAGGGTAGCTCCCCCTACGTAATTCTATATTTTATATACATATGCTCAAAAATCTATATTCTATTATATTTGAATTTTATATTCTGAATTCGGAAATGTAGTTATGTCTTTGCACCCTTTAATTTGTTGCTGGGTACGCCCAGGCACTTGCTTTTCGCAAAAAAAATGAAAAGATCGGCAAAATCTGCCAAAACGAATGTAATTGTTCAGCGGTCACTTCATTGTCGCAATACAGTTACGCCGACGCAAAGGATAGACCTGCTGGCGCCGCAGCTATTGACAATGCGTTGCCTTAGCAACGTTGTGTATGTATCATGCCAAAGAAAATTATTTTCTTTCTTTATATTCTTTGATCATGAACAAAATTTTTAGTGCCGATTCATTTATATCACATTTTTTGAACACATTATTAATTTCCGGTATAACCGATTAAAAAGGTTTATAAAAAAAAGCTTTAAATGTTAAGAAAAATTTTGCTTCCCGCCCAGCCTTGAACCCGAGGCGAAATTTAAGAAAAAGAAATTACGGATATCTGATGTGCTGTCTACCTGTTCCACCAAATACAGCACGTGATCGTTGTAGCTAAAATCATAAATATATGTTGCAAAAAAGAATATCACAAGCAAGAAAAGAAATTCAAAATGAATTCAATCCGACAAAAGTTCTGGATGAGCACATGCAGTTGTGTGCGTAAAATAGCTTTGCGGAAAAAAGCTGTAATTCAGAGCTTGAAATTTTTGTGCCGTTTTCGTCGTATGAGACTGGACATCTATATGATGAGTTATCTGTGCTAATGCCTTGATTGCCGCTTGGCTGTCTGACAGGATCGCGATCCTCCGGTTTCGGTATTTCCTTACCAGATTGAAGTGAGCGCACCTTTCAATGGCGTATATTTCCGCCTGAAAAATGGTGTGCTTTCCTGTCGGTTCCGAGTATCTAATCCCCGGTCCATACACCCCGATTCCTGTACCCTCCTCCGTTAGAGAGCCATCTGTGTACCAGGAAATCATGTACTGATCTATCAGATATGTCTCTGATATACCTACCCAGCTTATTTTATTACTAAGTTCTGTTTTAAATCTCTTGGTGAAACAGAGCTTCGGAGTAATTGTGTCTCTCGGTATTGCAATCTCGGGATACTGGTTCGTAAGAATATCAATCTTCTTACGACTCAGGAAACCCTCGGCCCCGATATTTACGTCAGTCATCCGTAGGATAGCCCTACTTACCACAATGTTAAGCACAATTTGTCATATAACTCTTTGGACTGCAATTTGAAGTTGTTAAAAAAGACAGTTCATGACTGTTATTACAAAAAAGATTTCTTGTGGACGCACAAAAGCTACGATGATTGTTGAAAACGTTCTCGGTCCTTTTATATTATACTTGATCTCAAATTTGATTAATGATGATGTCTATTTTACAATTCAAACAGATGCTTCTAATCATAAAAATAGAAAGTTTTTCCCCATTTGTATACAGTATTTCGACAGATCTACTGGAATTCAAAATAAAATAATAGATTTTATTGAAATTTCTAACGAAACGTCTGTTGGAATGGCCAACATGGTTAAAGACGTTTTGTCAAATTTAAATGTAAAAAACGTTGTGTCCTTAAGTGCAGATAATACAAACTCTAACTTTGGAAAACACAATTCTTTGTTTTCAAACCTGCAGTCCAATGAAAACATTTTGAAAAGCAACTGTCACGCACACATTGTTAATAACGCTTTGAAAAATCGTTAAGCAATTTAGACTTAGATGTCGAGAACGTGATTTTAAAAATATATGCTCATTTTTCTGCTGCTGCTAGGCGACGAGAACGTTTAATTGAATTTTGTAGATTTGCAAATATAGACTTTAAAGAGATTTTGCGACATGTAACTAAAAGGTGGCTATCCCTTTTGCCCGCAATAGATAGAGTTTTGCAAGTTTGGCCAGCTCTCTCAGATTATTTTCTTTCAGAAGAGATATCCAAGCAAATGCGATTGGTATTGAAAATAATAAAATATCTCCAAAAATTAAAATTTATTTTTTGTTTTTGTCACATGTCTTACAAACATATTCAGATAATAATTTTTAATAATTTTTTTAATAATAATAATTTAATAATGATAACATATTCAGATACTATAAAAAAATTGGCGTCAAACGTTTGTACAGCAATCGAGCTTTTTAAAATTTTGACTGATTTTAGAACACACATTTTCGAACGAAAACAGCAACAATTTTTTTGGAAACGAAGTAAAAGTTCAGTTATCAAAAATTGATCATCTTGAAGATAGTTCTCTAATAAAAAACGATTTTTTTGAATTTTTTGATGTAACTTTAAACTATATTGAAGAGTGATTCGATTTTTCTAAAAGTAATTGAATTTATAAAATTGGAAAACTTAATATTCATGATAAATTGTTTACTTTTAATGATGTTGTAGAAGTAGTTGAAGAGCTAAAATTAAAACAAATATTACAGGATCTAAACGTAGATCAATTGTTTGACGAAGTCTGTCTAATAAGTAAATGTTTTGACTCCTTAAATTTGGACTAGTTTTCCAGCCAAAGTGAAAAATTCGTAAATATATTTGAAAGGTTCGAATGCAACAATTTATTTAAAATAATGCGTTATTTATTGACTATGCCATGTAGTAGCGCTTTCGCAGAAAAAGTTTTTTCATTAAATCCCGTAGAAGTCTGATTAAAACAGCAAAAAGCAATGAAAAATATTTATTTAAGACCAAATAGTCTTTGAAAGACATATATTTATGTAAATGAATTAATTAGTTTTTGTTAATTGTTTTTGTACTTTTTTCGTATATTTTTACGCATACTTGTGTTGTTTTGTTCATGTTTATAAATATGTTTAAGTTTTTTTTGGAAGATTTTTCTATATACAAAAGTTTAAATATATGTACTCTGAAAAATAAAAATGAGATTGTTTATAGTAATTTAAGTGTCCTCCACAGTCACTTTCAAAAGGTGGCAAGCCTACAGCCACTGGAACTGTGTGCTTTGTGTAGCCCATTCTGTCAATTACTTCCTTATGAATGGCGTATTTTTAATTCCCGCAACATCTTCTAGTTCCTCGTCCACTTCATCGTCTTCCTCGCTGAAGGATGAGTAAATCGGTGATGCAATTTCTTCCGTGTTTTGTTGAGAAGCGACGCCCAATGGGGTAAACATGCCGAAAAGCCGCGCATTACGGCTAATCTTAAAGTTACGGGCCTACCCTTTTTTTGGATTTTTAGTAATCTACATGCATGTAGCAATCAGAAAATGCTTTTTGCATGTAAATTGGACCGAAACTGGCTGCTGTATAGCCATTCAAAGTTGGGTGTTTTTATACTCAATTTCATTTTGTCGATGCTACGTTTTTGATGGTGATGCTGAAATGTCAATTAAATCGTTATTTTTAAATATAATCAAATAAATTTTGGTACATATAATAAGCATATTCCTACATTTAATTTGACATATAATTCTTTTCCATGGCACATTTTCTTGTAAAGATATCAGTTCTCAAAGTTTGGGCAAAAACGACGATTTTTTTAGGAAAATGTCCTACTTTCGTGGTGTATAACTTTTATGGATAATCATGTGTAATCGAAAATCTTTAAGGAAGGTAAGTAGGCACCTTCATAAAAAAATGATACCCAACTTGTCTGCGGAATGGTTAGATTTTTGGACATTTATTCACTTCTCTTAGTAAGAAAACAAATATATATGAACTGAAAACTTTTTAACGCGCGTATGGGTCGGTACGTTTATAACACTTGATGCATATATATAGTATTAAAGAAAATAAATAAAGTAAAAATAGATGGGATTTATCACCTGAATTAATAAATATGCTAAAAAAATATTTTGTATCAATTTTTTCGGCGGGTACGCAGGATGATTCTTGAAAAAGGCAATTAATTTCAATGAAACTTTGTGCGGAATTTACGAGTGACGTAATTAAACTCTGACGTAAAAATGGGCATGGAACGCCCACTTTTAAGTATAGTTGCCATATAAGCATACTTGGTTAAATTGGGAAAATTTATTATATTTATATACTTACCAACGTCCAATACCAAGGGCAGATCCCTTTTGTGGTTATTTATAACGGTAAGTGGGCGTGGTACCCCCCTTTAACCCGTTATGAGCCGTATCAAATGGTTTTTGTTTAAATACGAATTACCCTACATGTATGTGTTTTATGTGAGTGTTTTATGAACGGAGGCGAAAAATCGGGGCGTGGCTACAATCTAGAGTATTCATAAGTCAGTTTGGGTCGATTTAAATACTTTAACTTTGGTTTTGTTTTTTACTAATGAAGATTTTAAAAGTGCCTAATTGCCGACTGTCGGGTGCCCGTGCACGGTACAATAAATAAAATAAAATTATGGTGGGCCAATCTCTGAAGAGTTTTGAAGGAGATGTCCAAATTTGAGGTATTTATCTTTAACCGTTTAGATTCTACAGCATAAAATAGGCAATGCGCGGGTTTTTGGCATGTTTACCCCATTTTGATGCACACATTTTTTTTATTATATTTTATTTTTTCATTTATTTTAAAAAGTTTATTTATTTATTTATTTAATATACTTAAACTTATAATTAAAATTATAAGCTAAGAAATATAGCTATGGCTGCTAAGGCCTTAAGCTAATATAAAGTAAAAGGAAAAGAAAATGAACAAATCTGGTATTTGATAATCCTAATATTACTTAATTTCTAAGTGCTAAGTTCCTAGATTCCAAAGTATAAGTTTGAAATTTTAAGAAATATAATGACTTTTTGATGTTATCTACTGTTGGATTCATTATAAAGGTTAATGGGTTATTGTTTTGAAAAATGTATCTTCGGTTAGTGTTGAAATGAGGACAATCTATTAGGATATGTTGGATGGAAATAGTGGTAGTAAAACTGCAGAAAGGACAGGTGTCCGGGACATCCTTATCCAAGAGGTATCCTTGCGTTAGTTTGGAGTGGCCAAGACGGAGTCTTTCATATTTCACTAAGTCGAGGCGTGTTAAGCTGGAATCATGGTCGAATTTAAAAACATGTTTTATGTTGTGTTTGTTTTGGTTGTGTAATTGATACCATGGCGACGTTTTCCTGAAAGTTCGAATAAGCGCTTTTGTCTGAAAAGTATTTCTCAAATATTTGTGGGCATCTTTTTGATTAAGATTTGGGGTAGTGTATACTGGGGCCATAGTGGCTAGTTTAGCTGATTTATCTGCATATTCGTTGCCTGCTATCTGAGTATGCCCTGGTACTTACTTACTTAGCTGGCGCTACAACCGTTTATCGATCTTGGCCGAATCCAAAAGAGCGCGCCAGCCGGTTCTGTCCTGTGCTTGCTGACGCCAGTTGGAGATTCCAAGCGCCGACAGGTTCTGCGACACTTGGTCTTTCCAACGTAGATGAGCACGTCCTCTTCCGCGGCGTCCACCTGAGGGTACCGTCTCGTAGACTCGCCTCGCCGGAGCATCTTCAGGCATACGGGCAACATGGCCAAGCCAGCGCAACCGCTGTATTTTTATGCGCTTGACTATGTCCATGTCCCTGTATAGCTCGTACAGCTCGTTGTTCCATCGTATACGGTACTCATCACCCACGCGGAGCGGACCGAAGACTTTGCGGAGTATCTTTCTATCGAATGCTTTCAAGGCACGTTCATCGGTGGTCGACAACGTCCAAGACTCTGCACCATATAAGAGGACGGGGATGATAAGTGCCTTGTAGAGCGTAAGTTTTGTTCGTCGAGAGAGGGCCCTACTTCTCATCTGCCTACTGAGCCCAAAGTAGCACCTGTTGGCTATGGCCTGGTATGGTATGCCCTGGTATCCAGATTAAATCAATTTTGGGGTATATTTTCATTAAAGAACTTCTGATAGTAGTAGGGTAATATTCGTTTATTCGATTTATTATATCTGGTTGAAGGAGCCATGAAGGGAGTTGAAGTTTGGGTTGTTTTAGTGGATGGTAAGGAATAGAGTCCGACCGATACCAATGGCCGATGCCGATTCCATAGAAAAAAAAAAAAATGAGTTCAATCAAAACAACAAAAGGAACTATTACATATATAGTACATTTCATCACATTCACCACAAATTAACAAACAAAAACGAGAAAATAAACAACTAAAAACTAAATAAAATTACAAGAAAATTCAGAATTTAAATACATTAAGGGGGGAGTACACTTTGAACGTCCAAAAAGTAAGGCATTTTCGTTAATTTTTTTAAGCAATAAAACACTCAGGGAGGGCAAATATGTTATAACCCATTTATTACTCATCCTTCGAACTACAATTTGTATTTTTTTGAACTCGATTGGCGTCCCCCCGTGGCCGGTGCACCAGGTCGCGCGGGCGTCCTCGCGCGGAAGTCGGAAAACGGCGTGAGAAAATACTCCTTCCCATGTGATCCTGGAACATAAATCGAACAAAATCCTGATAAGTAATGAAATTCGGGTTAGAAATACGTATTCCGATTTTTTTTAAATTAATTGTTTTCAAAAGTTGTGGCCTTAGGAAAAAAAGTCCATTTTTTAACCCTAAAAATGCTTACAAAATCGTGGATTAAAAATCCATTTTTGACAAAATCGAAAATGTGGATACGTATTTCTAAGCAGAATTTAATTCTAAACAAGAAAACCTAGGCGATATCCAAATTTAATAATAACTGGTTAGAGTTATTTCCCACGCCAGTTTGAAAAGCCCCGTTTCGAGATAAACGCGTTTAAAGATAAAATGCTCTCTCAGCGCGCCGGTACATGTTTTAGGAAATCGCTTCGTAAAGCGGTAAGGAATATTCTGGCGGACTTGGAGTCTTTTCTAAATTAAAGTATACATCCCAAGGAACATTTTAAGCAAAAAAAAAAAATACATTTTTTTGAAAAATCAAAGTGTACTCCCCCCTTAAACTAAAATTTCCCCCAAATTTATAACACATAAAATTAATATTGCATGAAAATTGCTCATTCAATTTGGCACAAGCAATTAACAAAAGACCCAATAGCCAATATAGCTGAACAAGGTGTTGATGTAGCAAAAATAGATTAAAAATATCTATAAAATATTGTCCCCTTAAATATTTGTCATAAAATCCAAACAAATCTAAGGAGAAACCCCCTAATCAGGCAACACTGGGTTGTAACGTATAATAAAAAATATAATATATATATAAATATATAAAGCGAGATATAAAAAAGAAAGACAGTGCGATTCAGCTGCAAATAAAAACAAACAAGAAATGAAAGCTGGAAAATCGACCAAAAAAAACCGATGTGGCATCGGCCAAAAAAGGCCGAAGCCGATGCCGATTCTTTTTTTTTGGCCGATGCCGATACTAGCCGATGCCGATGCAAATTTAATTGGCCGATACTAGCCGATGCCGATTAATCGGTCGGACTCTAGTAAGGAATATTATATTTGTAACATACGGCTATCACTTTCATTATTGTGGATGAAAATTGTTTGATTTTATGTTTACTATGTTTATTAACAATGGTGGCAATGTGGGTGTCTCTGCTTGATAGTAAAGTTTTAAATAACATAGCTTGCAGAAGTTTGCTTCTGCTCCTGAGGGTATTGAATCCAGTTTAAAAAAGTAAATTATGGATTGGAGTCGTACGATACGCCCCGAGTTATGTCCTTAATGAGGCGTTTACTATTGTCTGAAGTTTATTTAGCTGTGATTTTGGAGCAGATCCGTAGATACCAAAACCGAAGTCTATTTTTTATATTATTAGTGCATTAACAGCGGACACTAAAGTAAGTGTGTGACAATTAAATTTAAAGTTTGAAAGACATTTGATTACGTTAAGACTGAGGTTTAGTCGTTTCTGCAGATATTCAATATGTGATGTCCAATTGAACTTTTTATTAAAGATGAATCCAAGGATTCTTAATTTGTCTACCGACTCGATTTGGATATCGTTACAACTAATTGTGCAAGAGCAGTTTCGCTTGCGACATATATGAAGATGTGTACTCTTTGGAACAGAAATAACTGCTCCTGAGTAATAACACCAGTCTTGTATATTTAAAAATATAGAATCCAAGTTTAAATTGGTATTTTTCTGGTTGTTCTGTTTAATGATAAGGTTAAAGTCATCCGCATAAGCGCAAAAATCAATTTCTTTATGCATGTTAATGATGTCGCAAAGAGAATTACGGATAAGGCGGATCCTTGTGGAATCTCATTATATAGTCGGTGAATGTCAGTAGTATCTTCCAACTCGTGTAATTATTTTTCTATTTTTCATAAAATTGAGTATGTAGTTTTTAATTTTTGGTCCCAATTTCCATTTATCTAATTGATCTATGACCGTGTGGACTCATATTTTATCAAAAGCTTTGGTAAAATCTAAAGAGATAATTGAGAGGTGTTTCTTTCTGGAAAGGGAATCGGCAATCAGATGCTCTATATAAAGTAGAGCATGTGTTATCGATTTTCCATTTCTAAATCCAATTTGACTACTGTGTATGAGATTGTTATTGCTAACAAACCACCACAGTCTATTGGCGATTATTTTGTCCAACAATTTTGCACAGCAGGAGTTGAGGGATATGGGGCGATAGGATTTTATGTCGGTTTTATCTGATTGCGGCTTTAAAATTGGGACAACGACAGAGGTTTTATAGGATTGTGGAATATAAGAATTGAACTGTTTTTATTACCTCAGCCGCGGACCACTTTGAGCCAGTACCAGTCTCCGACCTTTCCTAACATCGGTCCACTCACTCTCCAAAGCAGCCATTTCGAATTGTAGTTTGAATGTGTCGAACGACGTAGTACCGTCATAAGTAGGCATACTACGGCAAACATTTTCTGAACTGACTGCAACCTTTCTCGCAACAGTACCTCTAAGCCGCTCGTCGATTTTTCTGCTCACCGAACCCTCCAGACTGTCAACCCGTTTGCTCAGGGAATCATCCAGGTCGTCAAATCGTTTATTCAAGTGTTCTACTCGAGTTCCCAGGTGTTCTAAATTCACATTAAGCTTGTTGGAGATTTCTTCCACTTTCCGCTCCAAGCACGCAAACTTTTCCCGAAACTTGCTGGACCTCTCGCAATTTGCCCTTTCAAGTTGCGCTGACACTTGCGCCGATACTTCATGGCTCGCCGCTTTCACTTTAGCTATTTCCTGGTTCGTATTTTCCGGTTTCGGTGCCCTTTTTCGAGTAAACTTTCCCCCCACGCCAACCTTTCACGTTCGGTAGTCTCGAGCATTGCAACCGTTAGCTGGTTCATGTCCAATGCTTGTAGTGGCGCAGCCGTATTTTGCAGCGACGTAGCACCAGTAGGCAATTCCTCCACCACGGCCGACACCTCTAGCCACTGCAACTCCACCTTTGCGCCAGCAGTCGGCAAATTCCAGGCGGCCAGCTCCTTCTTAAGCTGGTCCACCTTCAGTTGCTCCAGTCTAACCATGTCTGCGTTTTATAATTTTTGTTTAGTTTACTTTCAGTAGCACAATCCCACTTCTGACACCAAATGTTACGAAAATGACTTCTCTAAGTTCGTTTCTGGATTGTGCTTGAAAAATAAAACCACTTCAATATTTCAGCGCAAACGCAGTCAAAAACCGACAATCGTTTTTTTGTACATATTTACTCCTTGCTTGTATCTACACTTGTTACTACTTTACTATTCAAATAAGACTCGACCCTCTGCGCTGCAACCGGCTGCCTTTTATATTTGTTTTCTTATCGCGCTGATTGTTCTTGCACATTCCAGTTGGACTCTCTCGATCGTTCTCGGATAGCCCATTAGCATCGCGAACCATCCTTGCCATATCGGAATTATAGCAAGCCGGCCGTACCCCAAAGTGCATGCCTAAAAGTATGCCCGTAAAAGCATTCATGCATAGCACGAACAGAGTGCCTCATCATTACAATATTATAGCTTTTGGAATTCCCTTTACAATGAAACATTAAAATTTATAATTTTATGTTTATTTATTTATTTATTCATTTATTCATCAATTAGTTTTTACACAAGTAGATTACTAGAACTAAATAAGTAAATATAAGTAATTATAAGCAAAAATGACTATGCAGCAGTGCAATTAATTTAGCCTTAAAACTATCCCTGCTTTCTGAGAATAGGTCCAACTGACGACCTAACTCATTTACGTGCCTTAAACAGCGGTTGAGCGGTTCATTCAAGAAGTAGTTAGTTCTGCAAAGGGGAATACGAAATGTATCCCATGATCTTAAGTCCCGCGAGGGGCAGTTGAAAATTATTAATTTTAGCAAAAAATGGCAATTAATGTGGTACGTCACCACGTCGCTAATAAACATTATAGCATAAAATTTCCTACGAGTTTCCAATGTTGGCAGTCCAAGTAAGAGGCACCTGCTTTTGTACTCGGGCACGCTACCATTCCAGTGCAGGCGATGAATGGCATAGCTGGTAAAACGTTTCTGGATTCTTTCGATTCTTAAAGAATACCCAGAGTAGAGAGGATCCCAAATTATACTGCAATATTCGAGGTTGGATCTAACAAAAGAAAAGTATAGGCTTTTGAGGGCAAAAATATCACAGAATTCATTCGAGTTTCTAATTACAAACCCGAGCATAGACCTTGCTTTGGCAATCATAAAGTCTATGTGCTTGGAGAAGCACATCTTGTGATTGAATATAACCCCCAGATCCTTTTTTTCGTAGATTCGGGAAAGAGTATCGTTTCCAATTGAGTATTGATAATCGATTACGTCTAAACGCCTGCTAAATGACATATATTGACATTTGGCGGCATTAAGAGGTAATGAGTTCGTCACACACCAAGCCTGCAACTTGGATAAATGAGCCCTTGATTTTGAAAGTGGTATAAGTCATATTTTCCTTGTTTCGAGATATTTAGAGTTTTGCATTTTAAAGGATTAAAAAATATTTTTGTATTATGGAATATGATTTTTCGACAGTAAAGTAGTGCCAACAAACAAGTATTTATTATGATTGTGAAATTTATAACCATTTTTAAAAGGAAATGTGGTTTTGAAAGGTTGAAATGACTTATACCACTTTCAAAATTAACTGCATGACTTTATAAATGACTTACACCACCAAGGAAACATTTTTATTAGTAATTAACATTTTATTCAAACTAATTTCATTGTAACCAAGTAAATTATTTATTAGTATTTAGGGAAATAAAGTGTTTGTGAAAAATTGGTGGGATATAGGGTAGTAAATCCATCATATCTTTACATTTTTCTTCTGTTATTGGTTTAATGGTTGTGTATAATGGAAGCAAATCAATATTTTCGAAATGAAATCTTTCTGAGCCATTTGTACTACCAAAAATTGATTTATCTTTTTACATAATTCTATTAAATTATAATAATGCTCAGGGATGTATAAATAATTCGATTTTTTAATTTTAGTTTCTATCAAACCAAAATCGCGATCATTTGGCAAAAAAGAATGGCCGGATACCATAAATTTATGATCAACTGTTTCAACATTATTATCAGATGACTGAACAATTTTTAACCATATTAAAGCTATGTTAATGTTACGATTTTGTCCTGAGCAGGCATCACTGTAAGCTATTTACCACTCACATGCTTAGACTCTTTTGTTTCATATTCCTCTCCACTATTTCTCTTCATTTTTCTTATATTTTGTGCATAATTACGTTGATTTCGTGTCCTCTTTCTTGATTTCGTGTTACTTTCTTCCATTTGTAAGGGTTCCGAATTCACTTTTAAAGTATGAACTGATTCATCTGAAGACGATATTAGTCTTATTCGTTTCCATTTCTTGGGAGCATTACTTATACGAGGGGCTTTCAATGTATTCTCGGTATCGGGGTGATTTGATATTATTGTGGGTAATTAAAATATATCATTAGCTAACAACATTATCTGAGGGTATTTATATAAAATTTCATGTTGATAACTTCATTAGTTTGTTTGCTACCTCCAGTCAGCAACGACGAAAATGACTGACGCGACGTGATGTGTTGCTTCTTCACGACAACGCACCGGTTCACACTGCGCGGCTCTCCAAGGCTGCTGTACGAGAGTGCGGGTTCGAGGAAATTAACCACTCACCCTACAGCCCGGACCTGGCCCCCAGTAATTACTTATTATTCCCAAATTTAAAAAAAGACTTCAGGGGAAAGCGTTTTGCTGACGATAATGAGCTCAAGTCCGCTGTAAATGAGCATTTTTCGGGCATTTCGGGCCATGAAGAAAATTATTTTTTTAAGGGAATAGAAAAACTTATTTCGCGATCAAACAAATGTATTGAAATCATGGGAGACTATATTGAAAAATAAATTTTTTTTAAGGTTTTATCTTTTTTCTAACCTACCCATACCGAGAATACATTGAACGCCCCTCGTATTTCTTCGCCGTATAATGTCTACAATTAACTATAAATAGTACGTTTTTACATTAAAAGGATTACTTGATCATACCTGAACCGCTATCTGAAGACATGACAAAATTACTAATTATTTAGCCAAACTTTGTGAACAGACTGACTTATACCACTATCAAAAAAAACAGTAACTGTATTTTGTTTACCAACCAAAAAATAAACACATTTTATCGACTTAATTTTCATGGCATACTGCCAATCTCTTCAGATTATGTTATTTTATTAGGGTTTGATATAAAATAGCTGATAAACTAGATTTTTAAAATTTTTGACTTATACCACTTTCAAAATCAAGGGCTCAAATCATCCTGAAGTTTAACGCAGTCAGACAATGATTTCACTGTACGAAATATTTTTAAGTCATCCGCATACATTAAGCAGGACGACTCTAAGATGAAATCAGGGATGTCATTAACGAAGATCAGAAACAGAAGTGGTCCTAGGTGACTGCCTTGAGGCACTCCAGACGTAACGTTTATAACATCGGAACTTGTGTTGTTTATGCGGACAAACTGAGTTCTGTCACTCAGATATGAAGCGAGCCACTTGAGGATGGTCGAGTCGAATCCCATCCGATCAAGTTTATTGAGTAAGATGCTATGATTAACCCTATCAAAGGCTTTTGCAAAATCAGTAAATATTGCATCACATTGGTTACCATATTTAAGTTGTTTTAGGACAAAATTAGAGAATAAAGTCAAGTTTTTAGACGTAGATCTACCCTTTATGAAGCCATGCTGATAGGGAGATATGTGTTCTTTTACCAAAAATAATAGCCTATCGTGTACCATTTTCTCAAGTAGCTTGGGCATACAAGAAATTTTACAGATAGGACGATAATTCTGGATGTCAGATTTGTTCCCAGATCTTTGATCTTTGATGAAATGATCTTTTCCATTCCAACAAGAATTCTCCGTGAGCCAGTGATCTGTTAAAGATTATTGATAATGGAAGGGATAGCGCTGAGGCACATCTTTTCCACAATATTGGAGGGATGCCATCCTCTCCAGCTATAGGGTCATCGGGTAATGACATAAGGGCCCGACACACTTCCTCAACGGAAAATTGTGGACTGGTAATGCTCAGCACGGCATGAGACATAATACTACATGTAGGTGACACCACAGAGGGAGAAACATATACAGAACGGAAAAATTCTGCAAATAAATTACAAATTTTTTGAACATCAGAAGTAGATTCGCCAGATAGTTCCATGATTGCAGGAATTCCAGTACTTTTCTTTTTGTTATTTATACATTTCCAGAAACGTTTATCATTTACCTTAATTTCACTCTCCATATTCAGAATATAATTCCGATATAAGAATTTGTTTACAACGTCAAATTCGTTTTTCAAACGACAGTAAGTTTCATAGCCATCCTTGTCATTATTAGATTTACGATACCGTTTATATGCTTTTGTTTTTTTATTGTTGATGTTAATAAGCCTACTATTGAACCAAACTGGTTTAGTGGCATTTCTTCTGGGCTTCTTTGGAACAAACCTATCAACCACCGAATTGAGCTTATCCCTGAAAAAGTCGTAATTCTCCGACAATAGAGGCGATATTAATGCGGACTTCCAATTTACAGAATCTAAACAATGCGAAATATCATTGAACTTAGCTCTAGAGAAATTATAAATATCGAAACTATTTTTAGTGGGCTTAATGTAATTAATAAAGCGGAAGCTTATACACAATGCCTTGTGGTGAATTGAGTTAGGCAGCGGGGGTGAAGAGAGGTGCTCGACATCAGATTGCAATTGATTGTCTACGAAAATCAGATCGAGTAACCGATTATTTTCATTGTGGATTTTATTTATTTGATTGAGATTAAACTCAGCAAGTGTGTCGAGAACCGCGCATTCACTCTCACTCGAGACTTCATATGGTATCAGTTGGTTTATATCACTAACACAACTCCACTTAACATTAGGCAAATTAAAATCGCCAACAATAATAATATTCTGATCGTCCCTACAATCACTGAGTATAGAACAACAATTATTTACATGTGCATTGTATAATTCAACAGGACTAAGCGGTGGAATATAACTAGCAGATATAAAAATAACATGGGATTTATCAATTACAATTTTAATAATAATTTGGTCTATGTCGTAACCTCTCATGACTGAGGTAACATCAGTTGGCAGTTTGATCTGTGTACAAGGCAGAGAAGAGCGATCAGCAATGAGTACGCCGCCGCCTCTAAGGAGTCCAGTGGTACTTGACGATCTATCTTTACGAAAAACGTTGTAAAGACGGCAATCAAACATTTCAGCGGTGTTATGGCATGATGTGAGCCAAGTTTGCGTTAACACTATAATGCCGTATAGACAGGAAGAAGAGAAAAACAGCAGTGGCAGAATTTTAGTTCTTAATCCACCAGCATTCTGATAGTAGAGAAGAAATTCAGCAATACTCGATGATCCACTAGGAGCGCCTTTTGTCATAGAATTGCTCAGCTACACCTAATTTTAATGATATTCTCTTTAGGTTCTTAGCTTCGGTGTCTTTTTTCACTAATTTGTAGCACAAGAGATAATTCTTGTCAATATTAGCATGACTGTGGACGTAATCCGTTATGTTTACCTCAGTCACAGTGGGACTAAACGATGACAAATGTATCCATCTCATTTGGGCGATCACATTTAGCTCGCTGCTAGTTTTGCGTCCAACAACAATTTGTTTGGGGTTTTTCTTTCTCACAACAGCAGTAAAGCGGGCATCAGCAGCATCTAAATGGGCTGGCATGCTATTCTGAGATGGGAGCGACGGTGCATTCTTGACAGCACTGCAATTAGGCGAAGTAAGAGTGGCATTTGAGACTGCAAGAGCTGGAGATACAGCAACAGCAACAGCTGCAGCAGCGGCGGCGGCATACGAAGAAGAGGAGTGAGAAGGAGACGAGGCATCGATGAGGTTGAGCTCAGAGCAGGAGATTTGCACGCACATTCACGGCGGACCCTCTGAGAGCCAGTGGCAGCAGGCGGCACAACAACAGCATCAAGCGACGTTTGAGCAGTAGGCAAGGAACTCAGTTGCTCGTTTCGTTTTTTCTTACTCACGGTAATGCACTCAGCATTGTTTTTGGCAAGCATCGAAGAGCCCGATAAAGTTGGATGCGAAGCAGCATCGAGCGACGAAATAGCAGCAGGCAATGAACTCGAGTGCACGTCAGCGACAACAACAGCATCAAGCGACGAAATAGCAGCAGGCAATGAATTCGTCTGCACGTCAGCGACAACATCAGCAGCGGGCGGGTTTCCATAGAAACACTCTCCATCAACAGCAAGCGAGATTATCGGGGAGACCCCAGCTACCTGTTGGGCCCAAGTGAGGTTGTTGTGAGCGTGGGCAGCGGACGACCGTGCCGCTACAGGGCGCGAGGGGGACTTAGCAGCAGCAGAAGAAACTGATGAGCGAATTACCGCAATTTCAGTCGAGATGAGAGCCAAGCGCTCTGCATTATCCTGCTCCAAAGCAAGGGACTTTGTTGTTTCCGCAGCAATAAATGATTTTAGGTCATCAAACTGGGAAACTAATGACTTGCAAATTGCCTCCACGGCACTTAGAATTTTGTTGAAGCCGGATCTCTGGAATTCCAGTACAGCATCACGGGCACCAATGAATTTCGTAGCCATTCCATTACATTCGGTGCAAAAGTACGCAAAGTTCCTGTTGGATTTGAGTAGCTTCAACTCATATTCGGTGACAACTCCAACGCAATAGCCACGATGAAAGAGCTGCTTGCAGAGACCACTGCAAGGAATAATTTGGCTATCTCCTCTGGTAAATTGTTTACCACATTTCCCGCAGAAATCATCCATGGGCAAAGATGAAACCGGACACTAGCAGTCCACTTTAAGCGAAAGTAAAAGCACAACAACGCAGGTCAGGAACAAATAAACACGTCCTTTCTCTCTGACGACTGACCAGTTTTATAAGTATGTATTCTAATGTTTTCTAACTTGACTCTTGGACCAAGAGTCAACAACAACAACAATTTCGAAATTATCCTCGTCGCCATTTTCAGACAGTGATGGTTGAAAGGGGTTGTACAAAGTACCTGCCATATTAAAAAAAACTTGACTACTGTCTAAATTGTATTCTTTGCAGTACTTTACCAGCATGTACTTCGCCAGATAACCATTGAGGTAGACGCTTTAAAGCGTCTGCAGACTCTGTGGAACAGCGGAGGAAACTTCTGAGCACGTCATACTGCACTGCGGTGCAAAAGGGAACGTCAAACACTTTCTCCCACGTGAGTTACTAAGCTTCATAAGGTCGGTGAGGTTGGGGGACGTTCTCTAAAGCTGAAGGGGCACAATAGATCAACTCTGGTCTCAGTTTACATTTCCCCTTTTAAATGTATCTATCTACCGCTTGCTCCGATGTTACTGCGGCATGGAACATTTGACGTGACACCACAGTCCTTCTATTGTATTTGCATGCTGCTCGCTTTCCGGATCTATAAAATTAACCGAACCTTACAGACTGTTTGCGACGACACGAATAAACAATATGACAATTTGAATGTGAAAATTCAAATTCAATTCACTCTAAATTCAAAGCCTACTTCAACCCTTTTAGGTTAGGTTAGGTTAGGGTGGCAGCTTAAGAGCTCACGTAGGCCATATTGCGGCCCGTTGTGGTACCACGTGAAGGACGTGGTTGCCCTTCAAGCTTACACACCCCCCCGGGTGTTAGGCAGGAGCCATCCCGATTCCACAATGAATCGGGCGATGCGGCCGATGCTGGGTCCTGTAAGGTCGGCCAAACTGCTGAAGAACGGCGCACCCAGCACCCGGAGTCGTCTCCTTGCTAGTGCTGGGCAGTGGCACATCAGGTGCTCGACGCTCTCCTCCTCACTTGCATCGTCGCAGCTGTGGCAAAAGTCGTTGAATGGGAGGCCGAGTCTCCTGGCGTGTGCGCCGATCGTCCAGTGTCCCGTTAGCACAGAAACTGTGGAATAAATGGAATTCCGATTTAGTCGGAGCAATTCGCGTGTTCTGCCTTGGTTAAGCGACGGCCAGGTTTCTTTGGAGATCCTACATAGGTTCTCCTCCGCCCAGAGTCGGTTAGCCAGGCGGGAATAGGCCTGCTTGACCATCAATTTGACGGTCGCAAGGGGGGTGCTACACAACGTAGTAGGAGCTGGAAGCAGAGTGCCTTTTCTCGCTAACTCGTCAGCCGCACAATTGCCAGCGATTCCGCTATGCCCTGGCACCCAACTCAGGTGAACCCTGGCATGCTCCGCTATGCCATTCAGAGCTGCTCTGCACTCTGCAACCAGTTTAGAAGAGGTATATGTACCTATCAAAGATTTTATTGCTGCCTGGCTATCTGAGAAGATACATATAGCCAGGGGAAGGGAGGGTTGCGATTGCAACCGACCCACTGCTAGCAGTATAGCCATGGTCTCCGCTTGGAAGACGCTACAGTGGTCAGGGAGACGAGCAGTAATGCTGGCCCCTAATTGATCGCAGAAAACCCCACATCCGACCCTGTTATCAAGTTTAGAGCCGTCCGTGAAGATTTCGATAGCGTTTAGCAGCGGGCGACGGCCTTCCGTCCAGTCGCACCTGCTGGGGATCCCTATAGTGAACTTACGCTCAAAGCTAGGGGGAAGGACTATATAGTCGATATTCGTCGGTGTTGGAAGATCCAACCTTAGTATTCTAGTGTGGCCCAGGTCCGTTCGTGCCCAACTGCATATGGCATTTAGCCGCACAGCGGCAATCTTGGCGGACTGCCTAACTAGAAGACTCGACGGGATCCAATTAAGGATAGCGAAAAGCGCCTTAGTAGGCGTGGAACGAATGGCTCCAGTTATGAGGGTGGCAGCAAGTCTCCTGACTTTATCGAGCTGTTTCAGGTTGACTCGGCTGGCTGCCGCGGGCCACCAGACAACAGCCCCATAGAGGAGGATAGGCTCAACCACTGCCTCATATAGCCAGGAAACAACGCGCGGCTGGAGCCCCCATCTGGCACCTACCGCCCGCTTACAGCAGTAGATGGCCCTGGAGGCTCTTGTTGCCCTTTCAACGATGTTTGCGCTACAGGTAAGCTTGGAGTCTAATATCAGCCCCAGGTATTTAACCTCCTTACTCAATTTGAGCGGGGTTCCATTCAGGGCGGGGAGTCTGAAGGGCGGAACCTTGTACTTCCTTGTGAAGAGAACAAGATCCGTCTTTTCCGGATTGGCCGTAAGGCCACAGGAGTTGCTCCATGAGGAGAGGATGTCCAAGAAGTGATTCATCCGCTCGGAGAGTACACTTGGAAATTTTCCAGCTATGGCCATTGCAACATCGTCGGCATAGGCGACGACCCTGCAGCCAACAGCCTCTAACTTGACAAGCAGTCTGTTCAGGGTTAGATTCCACAGGAGCGGCGACAGAACGCCCCCCTGAGGGGTACCCCTAGTGACTGACCTGCGAATGTGTGCCGTTCCTAACGTTGAGTTTATGAAACGACTGCTAAGAAGGGCGCTGATAAAATCTGTCAGTTTACGACCAACGCCAAGTTCAGAGAGAGCCACCCCTATCGCTCGAGGGCAGACATTGTTAAATGCGCCCTCTATGTCTATGAAAGACACTAGGGTGTACTCCTTGAATGCCAGCGACTTGTCTATATAGTCGACCAGAGAGTGCAGCGCGGATTCGACTGACCTGCCCCTTGTGTAGGCATGTTGCGAATCCGAGAGAAGAACTGGGTCGATTAGGCTCCTAATATGGACGTCGAGTATCCTCTCGAGGGTCTTTAGGAGAAAAGATGTCAGACTTATTGGCCTGAAGTCCTTGGCCTTGGCGTGCGAGGTCTTGCCGGCTTTGGGAATGAAGACAACATTCACCTCCCGCCATGGGAGGGGGATGTGTCCCCATTCCAAACATGCCCTGAAGATCGCGACAAGCCATGGCACCGTCAATTCCGCGCTTTGCTGTAGCTCGGCTGGAATGACGCCGTCCGGTCCCGGAGATTTATAAGGCTCGAAGGAGTTAATGGCCCACGTGACCATGGTGCTATCAATGCGGACGTCCGTTAAGGACCAGGAAAGTGGTTCCTCCGGATCTACCGCTTCAGCGGAGGTGGGAATACTCCCCAGAAAGTGCACGTCACCTAACACCTCCAGAGTTTCCCCACTAGACTCCGTCCAGACACCGTTTGTCTTCTGGATGGTGGTGGGAATAGATGGAGAGTTTCTGAGGATCCTGCGGAGACGGCCGATGTCCGAGACTTTTTCGATACCGCCGCAGAAGGATTCCCACGATTCCCTCTTTGCCTTCCTGACCTCGTGCTTAAAGGCTCTAAGGTCGGATCTGTACGCGTCCCAGGTGTTGTACCTCTTGGCCGCGTTGAAAGAGCGCCTGCATGCGCGCCGCAAGCTAGCAATTGTGGTGTTCCACCATGGTGGTTTAGGTTTTCCCCGGTGGACCCTAGGCTTGCAAGCGGCAGCTGAAGCATGACTAAGCGAATTAGTAAGAGTTGCCACCGCGGTCTCGATGTCCCCTGGACACAAGAGACGCGGAGGAGATGCGTTAAGATTAGAAGATAGGATCGAACAGAAAATTTCCCAATTCGTCCTACGTTTATTGCGGAAGGGGGGCCTGGCCGGCACACTCAGGTCCAGACAGAAGCTGATGTACCGGTGATCAGAGAAGGAGCACTCCTCCAGAACACGCCAGTCCCTGACCAGGTGCCCTGACAGCGCATTGGTCAGGGTGACGTCCAGGACCTCCCTCCGAGTAGCGGTAAGGAACGTAGGTTCCCTACCTCTATTTACTATAGCTGGGTTATTATCTAGAATAAATTGAAAGAGCGACTCACCCCGTTCGTTTATGTCGCTGCTACCCCAGGCGTCATGGTGGGCGTTAGCGTCCGCCCCGACGATCAGCGGGATGCCCCGTGCGTTGGCTGCTGCAGCGATCTCCCGCAGTGGCCCGTTAGGAGGTGTGGGCCCGTGGTCGTGCGCCATATAACTGGACGCAATCCAGTGGACCTGGCATTGCAGCTCAGCGGCTATGACCACGCAGTCCCCGTCGCAGAACCTAGGGAGAAGAGAGACATTAATTAAGTCCTTTACAAGGATGCAGGCCCTGATTTTACCTGCGTCATGGTGGGATACGGTTCTGTATCCGTTGAGGCTCAGCCCTCGAACCCGATCCTCGAAGATCCATGGCTCTTGGACGAGCACAAAGTCCTCCCTGCTGGACGACAGGCGGAGGAGAAGGGCAGCCGAGGCCGCCTTAGAGTGGTGGAGATTAATCTGAAGTATCCCCACCATCTCTAGGAGCGTCGACCACCGTGATGTCGCAGTCCTCCTTTCCGACGAACATATCATCCAGGTCGGACAGCGAAATATTATCATCCTCGGGGTACCCTTCGGTCCTCACTTCAAGACCCTCGAAGAAGTCCCCGATTAGTTCCGAGGCGGAGACGACACTGTCGGCGCCATCCTCGGAAGTGGAGTCCCGGACGGGGGGCACAGCAGAAAGCCCCGGTGTTGCACCTGTTAGGTTCTGCTGCCCGGAGGAGGACTGGTCACCTCGGTACACCCGCAGTGTGACGGAGTCAAAACCATAGTTAACTACGCCCCCAGTAGCAGCAAGTGGTTGGAGGGATTCTTTGTTTAAGAAGACCAAGGCCTCCCTCAGAGAGCCCCGCGGTTCGCTGACCCAAGCCACCTTCCAATTATGGGTGGGGAGCTCAGGGTTACCGGTCTGGAGATAATGGAGAATGGCCTTCGGGTCCGATGGTACTGCCGGAACCCAGGTTTTGGCACGCGGTCTGCTGGGGATTTCATCCCGGGGCACCGCTCGCAGACTGGCGCCAGGCCACACTTCGCCCAGCTTTCCAACCGCCATGCGGAACAAGTCCGCAGAGCGTTGGTCGGCACAAGCCATTAGCTTTACGTGGCCCTGGTGCCAGCCTGCGTCCCTGCACTTGGGAGGTAAGCCCGGATTCGCAGCAAGGACCTCGTCGTAGACGGACAGTAGGGCCGACCTGACTGCCCGCCATTTCTCAGCCGAGATCGCTCCGTCCGCATTGTTAGCGTCAACGATAGCCATCACCAGGCTGCCCTTGGCGATCTCACTAAAAGTCCGACCATATGCCGGAGTCGGAGCCGCCAGTCGCGGTTTCTTGAAGACCTGAGCTGTTTGCGCAGGCTGTTGTTGCTCCTGCGACCTCTGTCGCTTGGAGGCAAACTCAAGGGCTTGAGGCGAGGTGTTTTTTGTATTTATGTTACGCCTCGCCCACTCTAAACAGGCTTTGTCCCTCTCTGTGAGTTCGCTAGGAGGGATCTTTTCCAGCCTCTGCAGGACCTTGTGGGCGGTTTTCCTGGTCCTGTAGGCCCGTGTAGAGGGGGCGACTTGGGAGCCAGCGCCTGAAGTGGAGGCGGCGCTACGAGGGGCTGCAGGGGCGGGCTGAACCGGTTTATTCACCAAAGGCCGGCCGCCCTGAGCAACAACGGGCTTTTGAGGCAGAGCACGGCCGCCCGGCAACTTTTGCCTAGAAGCGGTCGTGCTGCCCGAAGAAGGAGGGTTCTGTGTACCTACCTGCTGCTGCCTAGCTATAGGAGCCCTAGCAGCAGTGGCGGGTTTCCGCTCCACACGCGGAATATGCGGGCGCGTCCCCTGGGGGGCGGTCGTGCGCCTCCCTTTCAGGATAGGCGCGCGCGTCCCCTGTGGGTTGGGCGCAGTTTGGGTAGAGGGTTTTGAAGAACTCATTTCTGTTGGGTCCCCACTCGTGGCCGCTATCGCCGCCCGGATGCGTAGTCACTATAGGATCCCATGGTTATCTTTGCAAGCAGTGAGGCCATGCGAAGGGTTGGCAGCTGCCCTTATGGGGTCAGCTGCTCAGAGCCAGATCCAGTGCAAGTCAGGAGTAAACTCAACTGACGCCTACGCCGCCAACTTAATGGCGACGGGCATTGAACGTACCACGAGGCCTGCCAGGGTTTTAACGGGACGGAGGCAGTCGTGGCATGAGCCTGAAAGCCATTTCCACTGGGTGTCACTCCAGTGTACTCAGGTAACAGAATACCACGACCACCAGCCCAAGGCGACAATGTCCAAAAAAGAAGTAAAGAGTGGTCAGGAGACGAAAACAGGGTCGTGCCAAAAACGATACGTATATCGTGGGGGGGGGTCAGGCAGGTCATTTAGCGTTACCCAGGATGCACCACGAGGAGGCGACCTGCACTACATCCCAAACCAACCCTTTTAGAATTCAAAATTTTTCAATTTGATAACAAGTAGATAACAAGCTTTTTTCAAGCCTTTGAGAATTCAAAAATTTTCAAATTGATTGCAAGTTGATATCAAGCCGAACGCAAGCCTTTTGCAAACCTTTGAGAAACTTGACATCAACTTGTTATTAAGTGCTTGTTATCAAATTGAATTTGAAAAATATATCAAAGGCTTGCTTTAATGTTTACTAGGTACCTGCACTCGGGTCGTTGTCGTCGTTACAGCAACAGCAACGAAACAAATGTAAATAAACAAGCGGGTAGCAGTACGGGGTGATCAAAATGTGAGGCTACTAAAGAGATGAAAAATAAATTCGAAGGTAACACGTTCGCCTATGCGATGAAACGGGGAACCCAGCGAGAAGGGTGCGATTGAAGTTAGCCGGTGTCTGGTGTTGCTGCCATCAAATGGTGTCACATTTTGGGGAGGGGTGATGTGTATTACCGATGGCTGCTTTCATAGCTGTAAAGACACGCAGAGCAATCCAAGTTTCATCAGTTGTGATTTCATAAAAAAGTGGGGATAATGAATATGCGACACTTATTTTGTTAACCCGTTATTCGAGACCGATTGCACACCGTGTGTGCAATGGATTTCCGAGGCTATAAGACATTAATGTGCAATTATCAGTTATTCTAAGTAAACCAGTCGTCGAAATAAGATTTTCTGGAACTAATGAAATCTGTAAAGTACAGGAAAACAAAATTTGGCATTGGTTTTACTGTGTACAAAAAAACAAAATTTCGCTCCTGGGGACCGTGTTCGAAAAAAATCGTCGTCTCGAATGGGTTAAGTGGTGCAGTAGAGCTCACGCAAACAAAAACAGGGTTCCCACCGCGATGACAGTGAAGTCTATTAGAAACGACGCAAGCAAATTTTGTAATAAGTTGATTTCAATGCAAGGGTGAAGACTACTGATAGATACTGCGATATATACAGGAAATTGTAACAGTTATTAGTCTCGGGATTATTCTGCAACTGAAACAAATGTTCTCAATCTAAGTGTAATAAACTAACCGTAATACAGGAATGGGATGGGAAGTAAATTATTTTATTTCAGTTTGTATTTATTTATTTACTAAGCCAAATAATAATTTACAGACAAGGTTAACTCTTACATTTGGAGAAATTGTAATTGACAATTAATAGCATTAACAAGCTCTTACAGCTTTGTTTTCGAGGGGAAAAAAATCATTTTTGAAAGTCATAGAATTTAATTGAATGAGCAACTTTACAATACGGTTTTTGTAAGATTCTTCACGAACAAATCAGATTGAAAGGAGTTAGTAACTATACCAATAAATCGTAAATAATTTATTGGAATTCATTTCTCATCTAGAATTCATATATGAAATTCGTTTAGGAATCAATCCAAAAAAAAAATAAAAAAAAATTTGGAATATATAAAGAAGTGCTTACTGATTTCAAAAGTAATCGAAATATAATTAAGAAGTCAACTATTAAACATGTTCTTTAAAGGCCGGATAAGGATGAGTGAGTTACCCGAGTTCCAGCTCTTAATAACGAATCTCCGATCCTGGAGGATTTAATAGATAGCAAATGTTAACTTTTACACTAGTTGTCCGATTAGGGTTTGTGACAGAATATAGATATCACTTAAATGTGTTTTAACTGGTGCCGTGCGGTCGACACCATCCAAAGGGCTTTACGTCTTGCTACTTTATTCCTTTTGACATTTTTGTACGTACTGATTTCGAGCGGTAGCGTAATGTGTGAATATCCACCCATGGCAGACTGCTTTTGTCTTTCAGATTTCTGCAGCGTCTTTCAAGCGGAAGAACTTGCCACTGTCAAATCCCTGTCTTTGTCAAAACATCGCTACCTCCCTAAAGGTACGGTTCGCATTTTCACTGACAGCCAGGCAACAATTAAAGCTTTCAAGAAGGTTTCAATCACATCGAAAGTGGTTACTCTCTGTCTCTCCTTACTAAATGAGCTAGGGCTTGTGCATAACATTACCCTTATTTGGGTACCGGGTCACAGAGATATCAGTGGGAACTACGCAGCTGATGAGCTCGCCTGACGTGGTACCACCCTGCCGTATTTTAACACCACAACTACAGCAGGAATACCTTTTGCTACCTGTAACTAACAATTTGCTCCTTCTTCCTTAACATGGTTAACATATGGCAAGAGGGAAACACTGATTTTAATTCTAGGCGCACAAAAACCCTTGGATCGCTTTACGGACAACATATTGGTATGGTCGTCGCAATTCTGACAGGAAACTGACTCTTCAGACGCCATACCTACTCACTACGCCTCACACGTTGGAACATGTAACGCAGTTGCCATAATGAAGAGGAGAAAAAGACTATTCATCACATTCTCTGCCACTGAACGGTTCAACCTAGACAAAGATGGAAATTCCTAGGCTTTCGCTTCTTGATGGCTTGAATAGGTTTCTCGACTTGCAGTAATACAGATCCTCAACTCGCGGCTGATGGCCAAGTTGCTAAAACTAAAATATGTATATAGTGCTTAGTATTATATTTCATTAATCTTTGCAATAAATAACAATAATAAAAATAGATCCTCAACTTGTGGTATCATATCGGGTCCATTTCGCGGCCTAAGTGTGCCTTCCGAGAAGTCCCATGCCTAGACAGCCAAATTTACCTAATCTAAATGCGTATAACCTCAAATATCCAGTTAGGTTTTCGATAGAAAAACTAAATTTTTCTTAATCTTTTCCTCGAATGTATATTTGTCATATAACACTAATGGGCCAGTTACTCATGACACAGAACATAAAATTAACCATAAACATAAACTTAGAATATTTGAGCGATTACTCAAAACTTTATTTTCGTAAACATAAGCTTAAAAATCAGCTGATCAGCTGAGCGACAATATTGCCACTTCGATTTCTCCATCTCGTGAACAATCAAATTCAAACTTTTCGCGACATTTTTTTACTTGCTGTTATTAAATGTTTGAGCATCCAACGACTAAAATTATTAATATATTTACGAAACTAATAAAAATTGCAATCTATTTTGTATATTTTACAAATTATTTTAATTTGTTTACTTTTCAATTCATTCCGAAGAGAGTGGCAACATTTTTTGCGTTTTCCGTAAACATAAACTGAGAAACCAAAACGAAACAGATTTCTAAGTTTACGGTTAAGTTCTAAGTTTATGTTCTATGTCTCGGGTAACCAGTTCTACAGCTTTCGGGTATGCCAGGTCGTGCTAGCTGACAAGTAAACCCAAGTTATGTCATGAGTAACTGGCCCATAAATCTCAACAACTAGATGGCCGATTGAGCTGAATATTTCAACGAATGTTCGTCTTGACTAAATCTCGGGGAACACGTGCAGAATACCACACCCTATTACATTTTTTTTTTATCGGAAAGAGTATTTTTTTGAGTCTAACAAACTTAAAATTTTGCAGCGAAAATCTTCACAGAGGGCGTGGTCCGCCCCTAAAGTCCCAATTATATATCCGAATTTCTCAAGAAATTATCAACCGATTCTAAAGATATAGGGGTCATATGAAAGGTGTTCGACACCACGTCTCTCGGTTCACTCCGGTAAACGAACGGCTGGCTTCGATCCGCATCAAAGCTAAATACTTTAGCATCAGCCTAATTTACGCGCACGCCCCGACGGAAGAGAAGGACGATGCGACCAAGGATGCCTTCTATGCGAAGCTCGAGGACGTCTACGACGGGTGCCCGGAACACGACGTCAAAATTGTCCTCGGGGACTTCAACGCAAAGGTCGGGCGAGAAGGCATCTTTGGCCCCACAGTCGGGCAGTTCAGCCTCCATGGGACCACTTCGAACAACGGTCTGAGGCTGATCGATTTCATGCTTTCATGCTTCTAGCATTCTAGATGTGCGCACGTTCCGAGGACCCAATATCGACTCGGACCATTACATTGTTGCAGCGAAGGTACGCATGCGTCTTTGCGCAGCGAAGACCGCACAACCTAGTTTGCGAAGAAAGCTGAACATCAGTAATCTGCGATCACCAGGGGTAGCCGAAGCCTACTCCGCTCAACTCTCCAACCAGCTCGGTCGCTCCCCCTTTCCACCTGATGACATCGGCGGATTATGGGCTCACTTATCCCACTCTATGCGCGCCGCCGCAGAAAATGTCCTTGGTTTTCGACGCCCACCACTAAAAAACCAATGGTACGATGAAGAGTGTCGCGTAGCCACTGCAGCGAAGAATGCTGCCTACAAGAAGACCCTGCAGTCGGCTGCCACGCGAGCCGTGACAGAAAAATACCGGGAGGAGCGGAAGAAAGAGAGGTGCCTTTTTAAACGCAAGAAACCGGAGCAAGAAAGGCGCGAGCGTGAGGAAATCGTGGAGTGCAGGAGCAGGAATGACGCCCGAAAATTCTTCCAAAAAGTTAAGCTTCTCCCGGAAGGATTTAAGCCCGGGGCATCTTCTTGCAGAGACGAAAACGGGGATCTGGTTACAAATGCGGAGGGCCGAAAGGAACAATACCGCCAGTGGTGAAGATGTCCAGATGGCACCAATCGACGACGACGGTGTGGATGTGCCACCGCCCAGCCATGACGAGGTCCGGGTCACTATCCAGCGACTCAAGAACAACAAAGCTGCAGGGCCGGATCGGCTACCAGCTGAATTGTTCAAGGCCGGCGGCGGTGAGCTGATTGGGTGCATGCATCAGCTCATTTGCAAAATATGGCTGGAGGAATGAATGCCCAACGATTGGAACCTCAGTGCCCTTTGTCCTGTGCTGAAGAAAGGCGACCCAACAATATGCGCCAACTACAGGGGTATAAGCCTACTTCCCATTGCATACAAGGTCCTGACGAGCGTACTATGTGAAAGATTAAAGCCATTCGTTAAGGCGCTGATTGGACCTTATCAGTGCGGCTTTAGACCTGGTAAGTCCACCATCGACCAGATATTCACTTTACGCCAAATCCTGGAGAAGACCCATGAGAATCAAATCGATACACACCATCTCTTCATCGATTACAAGGCAGCATTCGATAGCCCGATAAGGGATCGCCTATATGCCGCATTGTCTGAACTTGGTATCCCTGCAAAGCTCGTGAGACTTTGCAGAGCGACGTTGAGCAATACGCGCAGCTCCGTTAAGGTTGGAAGTGACCGCTCCGACCCCTTTGATACCGTTCGAGGTTTCAGACAGGGTGATCCTTTGTCCTGCGACCTCTTTAACTTCACCATGGAGAGTGTTCTGCGCAAGGCCGGTGTACATCGTAATGGCACAATTTTCAACAAAAGTGTCCAGCTCTTTGCCTACGCTGATGACATTGATGTCATCGGGCGTAACAAGCGAGATGTCACCGCTGCCTTTGCGGCTATCGAAAGAGAATATGCCAAAATGGGTCTGGTGGTAAATGAGGGCAAGACGAAGTATATGCTGTCTGCACGCAGGTACTCGCAGCGGCTAGGGTCTCACGTCGAGACCGACAGGTATACTTTTGAAGTTGTCAAGGAATTCGTCTACCTTGGCACCGCCATCAACAGCAGCAATGATGTCAGCCTGGAGATAAAGCGAAGGATAACTCTTGCCAATAGGTGCTACTACGGTCTCGGCAGGCAATTGAGAAGTAGAGACCTCTCTCGACCGACAAAACTTGCACTCTATAGGACGCTTATCTTGCCCGTGCTCCTCTATGGCGCTGAAGCATGGACAATGACACGAAACGACATAGCGGCCCTTGGAGTGTTCGAGAGGAAGGTACTTCGCAAAATCTCCGGCCCTGTTCGTGTTGGTGACGACTATCGCATACGAACCAATAACGAGCTGTATGAGCTGTATAAGGACATGGACGTAGCGCAGCGAATAAACATCCAGCGGCTACGCTGGCTCGACCATGTCTGCCGCATGGACGATGAAGCTCCGGCGAAAAAGGTGTTCAGTGCGATGGTTGGAGGTCGACGGCGAAGAGGGAGGCCGTGTCTCCGGTGGAAGGACCAAGTTGAAGAGGCCCTGTCATCTCTTGGTGTTACCAACTGGAGAAGGCGCGCGCAAAGCAGAGGCGCCTGGAGAGAAGTTTTGCGGCAGGCCGTAACCCGATAACTTGTTGTTATGGCCATTTAAAGAAAAAAAAGAGGCTCTTTGGTTGCGCTCACTGCAGCGAGTCTGCATTAGCACTCTGCTGCGGCGTGGGATGATTGGGAGCAGTGTTGCCAGAATATTTTTGCGGAGGCGGCTAGACGACCAAAAAAAAGAGCTAGAAAAGGCTTTTCGATTAAAAAAAAGGGCTAAAAAAAGGCTAATTTTTTTAAATTAAGTTTTATTTAAAACATTTTAATGCACATACATATCGTACTGGTGCTACATAAAATCAACATCAAAAACTTACATTCAAACGTATTTTAGATACATAATACAATAACGAAAAATATTACATTTCAATAACAGTTCACAAAATGTCAAGTCATACACATTTACAATGCATACACTCCAACTAAGAAACTGTATTGCTCAAAAACGATAAATATCGATTTTCCAAAATGATTTGGTGTCGTTTTTGTTAAAAATTAAAAAAGGAACAACTTTGTGGAAGAAACAACTTGAAGTTATGAAACCAAATATTTTGTCTAGTATTATAAAAAAGAATAGTTAAACTTCTCTTCATATCAAATTGCATTTACAAGTACAAATTGTATGAAAAAACTGTTTGTTCGCAATGTACGAACTTCTGCCGTTTCTGCTTAGTTTTAAAGCTCTCAGTAATATAAAATTATATTTTATGATTCGATAAAAAAGTGATTTGGGTACCCGGGTATCCCATCACACACATAATGGTTAATCAGCGTTGTTAATCTAAGGAGAATATAAAACGCTGTTACCAAGCGTTCCGTGAATTGAACGATTTTGCTTTCGTTTTTTTGTTTTGACTCTAAGTTACATGGTATTACAAAAACAGTTTCTTCTATGATTTCTTCTGAGATTCTTTTATGGTTTTTTTAATTATAGAAAAAGGCTACAAAAGGCCAAGGGCAATTGAAAAAAGGCTAGGAAAAAGGCTAGCGGCTAACTCGCGAATTGTGCGGCTAGATGAGAAAACAAAAGGCTAGATTTAGCCGCAAAAAAGCTAGATTGGCAACACTGATTGGGAGATGAAGACGATGTGCTGTTGTTGTTATTGTTGCGCTGGCGAAAAGCTGAAATTGTAAAACGATTTCTATTTACTGGCTGACTTTTGTTCTTCTTCTGTTTGCTTGCACGGCGTCGCATATTGCTCCTGAACTCACTGCCGGCTTTAGTGTGCGCAAAATCATAGAAACGAAAATAAAATATGGTTGGCATGGCGACTTATATGATCGCTATAGACAAAGTTCCTAAAGAATTTATCAAAAAAGTAGACCTAATATTTGTTTGCATGAAAAGGGCAATCGGATAATTGCTTTAGATCGGCTTTACAATTAAATAATAAGTCGCACAAATTATAAAGACTTTTTTTAAATTATTTGAAAGATGTTAAATGTATGGATGATAAATGTTTTTTTTAGAACAAAAATCGGGTATTAATCACTGATGAAATTAAGCAAAATAAATAAATACATACAATAAATAAAAAAAATAAATTTTGTATAACAAAGAAGATTTTTAACCAAGATAAACTAGAAAATACTTTTGCAATTTTGGGACAAAATTCAAGTATTATTCGGTCAAGTGTAGCAACTAATTTCGAAGATACACATTGTTCTATGGATCAACTCCTAGACAGACGAAGCTGTCTTTTGTATTATTTTATTTCAACAATAATGATTACGCAAACTATTTTGTAGATAAGAAATATTAAATTATTAATTAAAAAATTAATTGTAGCATATGTTTCCAAAAACTAAGAAATGATGACGTTTTCACTGCGCTAAGTGAAACATGTTCCATAAAAATTATAATAAAAATCATCAATCGATTACAGACTTTTGTTATAACCTATTTACTTCTTCAGATTCCCTGATGAATGCTGTGACAGTAAATTATAAAAAGGAAGTTCCAAACGATGCAAAACATAAACATTAAAAAAAACAACAAAGGAAGAGCTGCTTTATTGACCCGCAATAATGTTTAACTTCCGTTGTTTAGAGCTTCCTTTTTTTATGGCCCACATACAATGTTTGCGTAAAAGAACTAAAATAAGAAAATCTAGGATTTTTAATTTACTGTCACAGCATTCATCACTGAACCATTCGAGAGTAGAATTCTTGCATGAGTCGGATATATATGCCTTAATACCAATTTTTTCAGGCTCCGACTCAAACATTCTGTGAAACACCAGAATGTGTTTTTTGCTTGCTTCCATAAGGGAGTCCGAAGGAGCTAGGTAGGTTACCAAAGTCTGTAACCGATTGATAATTTTTATGGAATATAAATATTTCACTTGGCGCAGTTAAAACTTCATCTTCCTTTCTAAATCTTTGGAAACATATGTCACAATTAATTTTTGAGAGAATTTTGTAAGCAACATATCCCACAAAATATCTTATTGAAACTAACACCACGTTAATTTCTGCTCGATTGTCAAAGTTGTCATCTAAAAAGTAATTAGCGTACTCATTACTGCTGAAATCGAGATCACACAATTGGACGTCATTATCTTTCTCCTCATCAGTACAAAAAACAGTTTCGTCCGTCTCAGCTTGTAATAGGATTTGATCCATGGGTTCCTGAGAATCTTCGCAATTATTCTGCCTAAAATGTTATTAAGATCCGCAACGAAGGATTGCTGTTATTGCCCCCTTTTTGTCTTAAAATTGCAAAAGTATTTTCCAGTTTGTCTTGGTTAAAAGACTTTGTTGTTATAAAAAAATTGTGTGGAATATTGCTTAATGCTTCATCAGTGATTAAAAGAACAGCTTTAAGGGACAATTTGATTCCATCTAAAAAAAAAAACACGTTTTTTATCATCCATGAATTTAACCTCTTCCAAATAATTCAAAAAAGTTTTGATAAAATTGTACGACTCATTATTTAATTGCAAAGCTGATCTAAAACAATTATCCGAATAGAGGGATCCACTATTCATGCAATCAAATATTTGGTCTACTCTTTTTATAAACTCAGCTGTAGATAAAGCAAAAACTTTGGAACTTTTTGTGAACCCAGTGTTTTGCTAAAAACTTGCGTAGCAAACTTAACTCGCATTTTTTCGAATGCATTGGGGAATATATGTTGCAGCAAACCGTTCCTTAATGACTTAATTAAATTAGGAAAACATAACAAAAACTTTTTGGTTATTGAATTCAAAAAAAGGACGTTCCAGACTCACTCCGAAATTGGTAAAGCACTTTCTGTTAGCAGATCCCTGATCACACACTAACACCTTGACCGTTATTTCAAAAGAACTAAGTAATTTTAAGTTTTCTGTAACTATTTTACACAGATTATCTGCATTTAGTCTATTTTCAGTTATGAAATAATTTAAAATAAAACTTCTACTGGAGAACATGGACTTGAGCATAAACACGCACACATGATTACCAATTTTTGATGTTCTTTCAAAGCCATTGCATTCAAACCCGTCAACTAAATCTAATTTCGCATTATACCTTCATTCTTTTTTAATCGCAATTTCATCCATTAACAGTACTATGCTATTTTCATTTTTTTCTTTTAAATCCAAACACAAATTCTTAATGGATTCGAAAGCGCTATTTTTAAAACCAGGCTGAAGGAACTTTATTGGGGCCCATCGATTTAATGTGCTAATATGCGGCAAATTCAAATTTAGCTTGTTCCGCAGGAAGCAATACGTCGATTGGGAAATGTAAAAAATATTTTGTGCCAAATATTTCACATCAGCCGAGTATTCCTTTGGCCTGGAACTTGTTAACAATTTGCAAAAAATTTTTGATTCTTTGCTTATTCTTGTATTTTGCAAATTTTTCAGTGTATTTTTTTTATTCTTATTTAGTTTAATAGGATGCTTTTCTCGTCGCATCTTTTCTTGAATTCGTTTAAAGTTTCTTAACAGATCAGCGTATTTCTTTTTGTAAAAGCGAATTGATTTTGCATTTTTTTGCAATTAATACACATTACATCGTCAATACGTAATTTTTTTTCTGAATTCTCAGGTTCCAAAAATTCTTCTTTTGAATTCTGACAGTTCTCATCCAAATTTATAGTTGGAATCGCATCGAGTTTTAATTTTCTTTTGCCAAGGAAAGAACTAGAAAAATGGTTTTCACAAATATGAAGATTTTTGTCGTAATCTTCATATGCAATATTGCATTTCTCACGCCAGATTTGACCAAAAATCAAATCGGCAGCCGGAAACTTAAATATTCGTATGAAGCGTATAGCAAAAACGTAATCTATAGGTGATTCTGAGAAATTTTGCTCAAGAGACCATAGCTCTAAGTCGGATTTGGAGCCCCCAAAATTTCAAAATAGATAGATAATAATAGATCCTAATAAAAGTTGTTGGAAATTATCTGAACTTTCATAATCTGCAAAAAAAAAAGAAATTATCGAAAAAAATCGAAGAAAACTCGGAATTTATTAGTTAAAAGTTCATTTTAGGCTATTTTTCGACAAAAAATTCCTAATATGTCTACTAAAAATAAAAAAAAAATATTGGTATCAATACAGATTCTGAAGGGTGATAAAAATACCTTTCAAACAAGCCCAGATTGAGAAATCTACTATAACTCTATCCGATTTTATGACGAATTTAATTAAATTATTCTAAGTATATGTATGACATACATTGTATGTATGTAAAAATATCTATTTTGAAATTTTGGGGGGCTCCAAATCCGACTTAGAACTATGGTCTCTTGAGCAAAATTTCTCAGAATCACCTATAGATTACGTTTTTGCTATACGCTTCATCAAAAAAAAATGAACCCGCCCTAATATGTATATATATGCATATATCTATATTATAACTAGCTGGGCCCCGCGGCTTCGCGGTATTAACATCCCAATTCTGTACACTTAATAAATTCACCATATTGACTATTTGTCAAGAATCGGCATTCTATTTCTAAAAATAAAAGCTCTTTCCTTGATAAATTGTCAAAAGTGTAAATGCTATGACTTACAAATTGAAATTTTTTGTTAATTAAATTAACAAAACAAAAACAAAACATGAAATTAATTATTTATAATTATTATTAATTATTGTTATTATTATTATTGTTATTTAGTTGGTATTTATAAATTTTTCTTCATTTTTTATTCTTTTTATTTTATTATTTATTTTATTTATAGTTTATATTATATAGTATTTTTATGTGTTCTTTAGTATTTTTATTTTATTCTTATTTTTCGCTTGCAATGTGCTCTTTTAGCCAAATGCTAAGCAAAATTATTAAAAAGTAATCTAATATAAATTGCTTTTGCTCCCTACAAGTAGACGGTTCTGAAAACCACATTTTTTATTCATCTACTTCTGTTACTTTTGCAAAACACAAATTGTACAAAAGCTTTTTTATGAGGGGTTTCCTTAAAAAATGTATGAAATGTGTTGTAAAAGATTTTTGAAATTAAAAAAAATGAGTCGATTGGAGCTTTTAGTTTTAAACTAGGGTAAGAGGGGGTGAAGTGGGAAACATTTTGTTTTCGTTCCATTAAGTCTGTAAAAATACTTCATTCTTACAAAATGATTCATACAGTTATAAAGAGCGTGTCTTGATCTATCTTTTGGCATCATTCGAATATAAAAATATTCATCATAACACGGCTCTAAATTAAATGAAAGGCAAATACGAAAAAGGGGGTGATGTGGGAATCGGGGTGCAGGGGGGGGGGGGGTGAAGTGGGAATTTCGTAAAAATTATTAGCAATGATCAAAAAATGAATTTCAAAATTAAAAAAACTCCTTATTCTGAACTCAAAAATAATGAACAATGATAAAAAAAGGCATTACAAGATATTTTAATCAGATTCGCAGTTTTCGCAACAGAAAAAACTATTTTGCATATTGGCACAACTCAAGTGAACGGCGCACTCGATGCATTTCACAGAATTGTTGCGATTCAACTTTTTAGGCATTTCACCCAAACAAACGATACAAAAGTCTGAATCAGATTCAGAAGAAGAAGAAGTTCGCCTGTCTCGCTTCTTGGATGGTGGTGTCTTTTTGATTGGATTTATTATTTGTCGCTTCTTTTCGAAGTTTCTAGACTTTTGCGTTTTTCAGCTGATGTCAATACCGGTGATTCCATTGGCTTGCGCCCGCGATTTGATTTTTTAATTGGCGTAACCCGATGAATTGGCCCGATTTCATGCAAAGTTTCATCAAGTGATGCCGTGGATGTTGTGGCCATATCCGATGTGCTTGCAAATTCAGATGTTGAAACTTCCTCTTTGCTCCTGGCTCATCATCAAAAACCACAACGATATTGCGGCAATCATCTGGATTTGTGCTAATTTCCATTTCGGTTGCACCGATACGATACTCGTATTTTCACCATTTATTTCAGCCTGAATGAAATCGTCTTCGGTGAAAATGTCGGGATTAAATGGGAAAATACCAGTAGCATTAAGTCCTGATTTAATATTACGTGGTGTAACGGCCAGATCCAACCATTTCTCGACGATACTTGGAACATGATCGATGTCTAACTGTCTGCCAACAAAGAAAATACACATACAGAATGTGCATGTCATACAAGCAAACATTTTGTATGGCGGGTTCTAACATTGGAACCCGCGCTCTGCTCGCATAGATCACATATGTAGTTAGAGCGTGGCTTTACAAGCGAGAATGTAGTTTGATGTGTTGCGCTCTTTGGTTGCGCTCACTGCAGCGAGTGTGCGTTAGCACATTGTTGTGGCGTGAAATGATTGCAAGGTGAAGACGAACGCTGTTGTTGTTGCGCTTGCGTTGTTGTTGCGCTACAATCTGAAATTGTAAAACGATTTCTGATTTCTGGCTGGCATTTGTTCTTCTTCTATAAGCCTGCACGGCGTCTCAAATTGCTCCCGAACTCACTGCCGACTGTAGTGTGCGCCAAATCATAGAAAATAAAAGAAAATATCGTTGGCATGACGACTTATATGGTCGCTACAAACAAAGTTCCTAAAGAATTTATCAAAAAAGTAGACCTAATATTTGATTGCATGAATGGGGCAATCGGATAATTGCTTTAGATCGGCTTTACAATTAAATAATGAGTCTTACAAATTTATAAGGATTTTTTTAATTATTTGAAAGATATTAAATGTATGGATGATTAAAGTTTTATTTTTAGAACTAAAATCTGTTTTTTAATCACTGACAAAATTAAGCAATAACCCACATAAATGTTTTATAACAAAAAAATTAAGAAAATACTTTTGCAATTTTTGGACAAAATTCAAGTAGTACTCGATCAAGTGTAACAACTAATTTCGAAGATACACAGGATTCTTTGAATCGAATCCTACTACATGCTGAGACAGACGAAACTGTCTTTTTTTATTATTTTATTTCAGCAGTAATTAATGATTGACATTTTTATATCGTTGCACCTACAACAACACATACAACATTCCACGCCATCTTTTCTGATATTAATCACTTTTATGCGTTCTAAACTGGCTTTGTAATAAGGTTTCAAAGTAGGAAAATATTGAATTTCAAGGCGTTTTTTCTGATGGCGAAAATTGTACAGATGTTTCATAAATCAAGTTACGAAGTAAATGAATATCTTAAGAAGAAACATCAGGAATACAACACAGCCAAATTATTTGGCGGAATACACATTCGCATCGAAATAATAGCAAAAATGTACCATGTTCCAAATGTGCTATTTTCATCACTTTTCCTACTTTTACCTTAAAAAATTAGGAGCCGCAAAATATGCTCTTTTATATGTTCTATTTATGGTCTGGAATACAAGCAAAAAACAAAAAGACTTTGAATTGCTCGAAACAAAAAAAAAAATAAAAACTGCATATTTTGAGGTCTCTAATGTTTTAAGGAAAAAGTATGAAAAGTGATGAAAATGGCTATGGTACATTTTTGCTATTATTTCGATACGAATGTGTATTTTGCCAAATAATTTAGCTGTGTTGTATTACTTGATGTTTCCGCTTTCGTTTTACACCTAACTCGTTAATTGTTTAAAAAAAAATGTGTATGTTTTTGATCATCAAAGAAAACGCTTAAAAATTCCATATTTTCCGATTTTTGAGGCCCAATTACCGCAGCATTTTAAAACATATAAAAATAAGTTGCATCGGAAAGGAAGCCGTGCGGTGTGGTTAATCATGTCAATTTGTTTTTTGGTATAGAAATTACTATCAAAAATATGGGAAAAGTAGAGGTAAAACTGAAAAAATTACACGGTACCTATATATCACTAACTAGAGCTGCTAGAACAAATTTGACGATAGATTCGAAATCAGCGCACCCAAATTTGTAAGAAAGAGTTGAAAAACTCCATGCAACCGAAAAAAAGTGTTTTTTGTTGTGCTGCGTTATCAGTCGGTTACAGACTTTTGTTACCTATTTGCTCCTTCAGATTTCCTGATGAATGCTGTGACAATAAATTAAAAAAAAGGAAATTCCAAACGATGCAAAACATAAACAATAAAAAAACAATAAAAGAAGAGCTGTTTACATTTTTCTCGAGCTGTGCAAAACCAATCGTCAACACAACAAAGCATACACACAAAAACTACAACAACAAAAAGCAATGGCGTCGTTAAAACGACGATCATTGCGCTGGCTGGTGTTGCTGTGAGAAATTTGCACAAAAAATTATTGAGTGACCAAAACAACCACCAACGCCTCAAAGTACACAGGAGAAGCGGCACCTTCACTTCATGTGTGTTTGTTGTAGCGCGTGCTTCAGTTCGCACAGTCAATGAGCGTAAACTGAAACGCTTGCTCTCCTGCTGGCACCACTCTTTCCGTTTTGTGGCTTCCCCCCGCTTTATGAAGCTCGCAAACAAAAATTTGAATTTTTGAGCTCAGATGCGCCTTCTATACACTTCATATTCTTTGGTAATATGTACCAATCAGGGACCGAAAATAACTGTTATTTTACAATTTTCAAATCAAAAAGGCATAACGAAAAAATTGCCGGATGACTTTTTCTAACATATCATTATGATCGTAATGCAGTGTGCTTACTTCTACCACATATGTGGTAGATCTACCACAATTATTTTTCAAATAAAGTTTCTACCACATCTACCACGGAGGGCTTAAAATCTACCACATTTTTGTGGAACATACATTTTTCTCTTAACCAACCTATTACTCCAAGTAAATTAGAGCTTTATGTTGTAAAATTTATGTTAGAGCTGCATTGAACATTATATATATATATATATATATATATATATATATATATATGTATATATATATATATATATATATATATATATATATACATATAAGAGAAAATGTGCAAAAAAAACGTATGTGGTAGCACTCTCATCACTTCGAAAGCAGTGCACTACAAATACTTGACAGTTTAACAATTGTTTTGGCGGCAGGTGCAATTAAAATGGAAACATTTCTAAAAAAGTTGAAGTTAATTTTTGCCTTTATTTTTCAGTAAAGTTTAGTTTTTAAGAATATCGCATGGCGATGGCAATGCGCTTGGACGGGATGAAGTTTTACCACGCGAAGTTGTACCTGCTGCTGAAATTTGCGAGTCCGAACTCCCAAAAAAGAAAAAAAATATAGTCCACAATACAAAAAACAATGAGAAGAAACCCGGCACAGGTTAAAGTGCATAGAAGAACGTAAAATACAATTAATGAACAAATACAATGAAATACAATAAATGTACAAATGCAATAAAATACAATTAATGTACAATAAAAAAAATCTACCACATTTCATTCAAATCTACCACATTTTTTCACTGGGTCTACCACATAAATGAAAAATTAAGTAAGCACATTGTCGTAATGGCCTCAGCTTCACAAATATGACATGCCTTTTAAATTTTTGACTTTTACTATAAAAGTTAAAAATAACTGTTATTTTTTGCCTTTTATCATTTCAGGCAAAAATAATTGTTATTTTTTACTTTTATTTTATCGGTCAAAAATAACAGTTATTTTGTGACTTTTATTTTTTCGGTCAAATATATCAGGCAATTTGAAGTTTTTCAAAGGCCATTTAACCGACTAAAAATCTATTGATACCATTTTTTTCGTCTCGTCAACGCGCACATTTTGAGCTATTAAACTTGTTTCAGTCTTAACCCTTTCGCTATTTTGTTGCCATATGGCAACATGCTACTTTCTGGACGTCTGCATCCTCTATGGTTGTAACAATAAATTTTTTTGTTGTTCCTTAGAATAGTTTGAAGTGTTAGGAAAAATACGAAATTAATAAACAGAATAATTAAGTTTAGAGAAGAGAAGTATACACGTTTTTTTAATGGTACATTTTGACATAGTAAAGGAAGAAGAAAAAATTAGATAACTTTTGACGTTTTCTTTCAATTTAGATACTTTTTTTAAATTTTGGTTGGAGTAAATGAATAAATATTCAAATTTTCGTTATGCGTAAAAAGTTTTATGTTTAAGTAATTATTACAGCCACAACGATGTGGTTGCTCTCATAGAAAAACACTCTAAAATACAGGGTCCGAGTATAAAAATTCAAAATTTCTTTTAGAATGTTGCTAATATAACCACATAGAAGTCTAAAACGTAAAGTTTAAAATTTTAGCTTTCCCCAGTAAAAACCTGTAGCGAAAGGGTTAAGTATAACGACCACAATGCAACAATGTTCCTTATGAATGCAATTCAGTAATACCACAAACACAAAAACAAATAACAACAAGAAGAAAGAAGAAGAAGAAAAAGTGCAAGTAACAACAACCAAAAATACACAAAAAGTATAAACAAATAAAAGAAACAAACACGAACATAACAGTTAAAAAAGAGACAGGTCGGTCGAGGTCGGCTCTGTAACACCCTGCATGTTAGAATAAGGCGGTAATGTACTACCAGATTAGCAAAAATAATTTGTTTTAATGTGTAAGAAAATATGTATGTACGTAAATTCTTGGACGCCATATTTTTTTCTTATAAAAATAGAAGGTAATGTTAAAATCATGTTGAAATGTTAAATGTTGATAAAATCATGTGTTGCTATAGACCACCACATAGTATTTCGCAGTAGGGTATTTTGGCCGAAATTCTTTCTAGTTTTCAATCAGTTGTGCGTAAAACACGTGAATTTTAAGTGAAGACATAAATTGAATAATTAAAAGTTAAAAAATGGGTCACAAACGAAATAACGATTACTTTATTGATAATGGTGCAGAGGCGGAATGTAAGACTTGTGGCAAAAATCTGAATGCTGCCCACATAACAAATTTAAAAAGGCAAAATCGCACTCTGAGTTAATGGTGGAGTATGAGAAGCGGATGAGGATTGAGGCAAATGAGGTTAATAATGCTTGCATTGATTTCCTTACCAAATATTCGCAACCATTATCATTTTTTGATACGGAATCGTTTCAAACGTTGACAACTCCGATATTTGAGGGTTTAAGGATGCCGAAAATAAATTCAAATAATGTAATGGACCTCGTTTATGCAAAATTTGAAAAACTGAAAACGACCATTACAAAAGCAGTCGAGGGGAAAATGTTAAGCCTGCAAATTGATACAGCCACTCGTAGCGATCGGTCTATATTGGGAATTAATGTTCAATTAATTCTGAAAGATCAAATCACAATATTTACCCTTTCCATGCTTGAATTAAAAAAGAGGCACACTGCTGAAAGTTTGAAGGCGGAAATTACACGCGTTTTGGATAGCTTTAACATAACCGAAAAACAAGTTTATTCCGTAACTACAGATAATGGAAGGAATATTGTTAAAGCGGGTCAACTTTTACCCTCCCAAGAAAGTGAAGACGATGAAGAAAATTGTTTGGAAAATTCAGATGAAAGCTCTTATGAATATTTTATAAATAATATTGATTACGAGCAAATAATTTCCATTAAATGTGCTGCACATACCCTTCAATTGGCAGTAAAGGATTTTTTTGCAGACTGGAACCCATGCATAATTAGTGGGGCTCGTACTTTAGTTAAAACTTTGAGATCTCCAGCGTTTCGGTAAGGAACTAATAAAACATACAGTGATACAGTAACATATTTCAATTTACTTTTTTTCTAAATGCACTCAATTATTTAGATACAAAATTATAGATTTGGATATTTCTAAGCCTCAACTAGACGTTGCAACTCGTTGGAGTTCCACATATATTATTGGGTGTACAAGTAGAAAACCGCCGTTTTTTTTCATAATATCATTGCCAAGCTTTTCAGGGAAATGGGAAGGGAAATGGATTGCTGAGTCACACCCAAAGAATCCGCGAGTTCTTGTTGCGTCTGACAAGAATCTTCATCCAACAGAGTCTCCAAAGCTGCATCTTCAAACTTGTTCACGGGACCCGGCCGATCCTTGTCTTTCACGTCATAATCACCATTTTTTAATTTCACGAACCATTCTCGACACGTTCTTTCACTGATACACGACTCACTATAAGTTGCTACAATCATTCGACGCGCTTCAGCTGCAGATTTTTTCGAATGAAACGCGAAAAGCAAAATCTCCCGCAAATGACGCTTATTCGGTTCAAATTTCGACATCTTCACGCACCAACAAAAAAATGGACAATAAGAATAAACAAGCGAGATGATGTGGAGTTGTTAACCGATATCTTAGCTTGCCATATGATGTTTCTGATCGGAATTCTCTCACCGATTTCCAAAGGTGGCCCCACCCAGTGGAAAACGGCGGTTTTCTACTTGTACACCTAATATGTTAAAGGGACTTTTGCAACTTAAAGAGTTTTGCATGGACCATTTACCAGCGCCTAAGCAACTCCAAGTACCACAATGGGTGGAAATTGAGAATGTTGTTTCTGTTCTAACACCCGTGTATTCACTTACTTTGAAACTGCAAGCTAGCCAATTGTTGTTAAGCGATTTCTACAAAATTTGGTTGGACATGACTTTTCAATTAAAGGAGATCAACACTGAAATCAGCACACAACTTTTAAAACATATTCAACTAAGACAGATTCAATTATTAGAAAATGATACCATGTATGCTGCCTTGTATTTGGACCCTAGACTGAGACGCACGTTATCCAAAGTAAAATGTGAAGCTGCTAAAAGACACCTCAAAAAGTTAGTATATCAAATTCAGGGTATACAAAAGGTAAATTATACATTTATACAAAATGCATTTATGTTAAGTTAACTATTTGTGTTTGCCGTACAAAGATTTATTACTAAAATTCCGGCACAAAATATGCTTTACGAAATCCATCTATATACGTATATACATATATAGTTGACTGACTGATTGATTGACTGACTGACTGATTCATTCACAGCCCAGCCTAAACAGCTAAAGCTAGATACATGGAATTTGAACTGTTCACGTTATAAAATAAATCTCCGCTAAGATGGGATGTTTTGAAATTCGGGGTCCGAAAGGGCAAAAATGGGTAATAAGCTTAACTATTCAAATTTTGTTAAATCATTTCAATGGGAATGGGCCTATAGACTTCAAATTGGGTGAACAAACTCCAAATCACAAATAATTCTACACGTGCTTTCACTGTTTTGAAAATTAAAATCTGACGGGTCAACAAAGGGTTAAAAGAAATATGAACTATTGGGTCCATTAACTTCGGACTTTTTAGGAGTTTATGGGAAGAAGCATTATATAGGGTGTTTTTTTTAGAGGTATAGAACTTCGAATTGAAATAAAACACAAGAAAATCGTTTTAATGTCCATCAATTTGGCTTTATTGGAAGGTTAATTTTATGCCATTAATGTTTAAATATGATTTCGGGCATGTGGCCGCCGCGGCTGGCTCGAATAAAGCCAACTCTACAGGTCCAATTTTCAACCACTTTTTCGAGCATTTGGGGCCGTATATCGGCAATAACGCCACGAATGTTGGCTTCCAAGTCCCCTAACGTTTCTGGTTTGTTGGCGTAGACGAGCGACTTCACATATCCCCAAAGAAAATAATCCAATGGTGTCAAATCACACGATCTTGGTGGCCAATTGACAGGTCCATTCCGCGAAATTATGCGCTCATCGAATGTTTCCTTCAATAAATCGATTGTGACGTGCGCTGTGTGGCATGTAGCGCCGTCTTGTTGGAACCACAACTCATCCACATTCATGCCATCCAATTCGGGAACAAAATAGTCGGTTATCATGGCTCTATACCGGTCTCCATTAACGGTAACTGACTCTCCAGCATTATTTCGGAAGAAGTATGGCCCAATGACTCCACCAGCCCATAGAGCACACCAAACAGTCAGTTTTTGTGGATGTAATGGCGTCTCAAGGGTCTCATGTGGATTCTCTTCACTCCAAATGCGGCAATTTTGCTTGTTGACGTAGCCATTCAACCAAAAATGAGCCTCATCACTGAACAAAATTTTGCGATGAAAATCAGCATCGAGATCAATCTCATTTTCGGCCCATACACCAAAATCACGACGCATTGCATGGTCTCGCGGCTTTGATTCTTGCACAAGCTGGATCTTGTAAGGTCGCAAGCCAAGATCTTTGCGCAAAATCTTCCATAAAGTTGATGGACAAAGCTCCAGTTGCTGTGCACGGTGGCGAATCGATTCATTCGGGTGCTCTTCAACATTTTGCTCTACAGCGGCAATTGTTTCTTCGGTGCGCACTGTTCGACGTCTCTGCGGATGCGTATTATCACATAGAGTAAACGTAGTGCGAAAACGACCCATGGTTAACCGATGGATGGACCGATTTTGCTCTGATGGACGATTATGTCGACCATAAAATGGACGGAGCTTGCGGTAAACTTCGCGAACTGAACCATTATTTTCGAAATAAATTTGCACGATTTGCAAGCGTTGTTCTTTTGTCAACCTGTTCATGATGAAATGGCAAACCAAACTGAACATAAATGACATTAGAGTTGCCAGATTTGACCACAAAATGCCAGTTTTATCTCTATTCGAATAACAAACCTCTAAAAAAAACACCCTATACAAGAAAGTACTTATTTCAGACTGAGTAAAAATTGTTCAAAGTAATCTTAAAATTCATCCGTGCAAAGCCACCAGACCGCAAGTAAAATATATAATTTTTCAACTAACATCGATTCCAGATGCATCATCATCGCAGACGGTCGAAGAGCAAGCGTTCTTAATTGATGAAGAATCTTTGCAAAGTACCTCTTCCTTATTAAGACGTGGAATTATTGAAATGGAGGTAGCAAGTTCTTCGTCTGATGAGGAAAGTATTATTGCTGATGACAACATCCGGAAAGCATTTTTTGAAATTGATGCATATAAGGAAAACCGCATCAATATTGAGGACGATTTGATGGAATATTGGAACGAGAAAAAATATGTGTTTCCTTGGCTTCGACAACTTGCTTTCGTAGTGCATGCTGTTCCTGCCACTCAAGTGAGCGTAGAACGAGCTTTTTCTGCCTACTTGTTCTTGGCGACTTACGTTACAATTTGTCAGCAGAGAAGTTAGCTGCAGTAATGATGTTAAAGCTTAACACACTTTAATAAAATGAATTGACATTTATCCTTCTGCAAATTTCTTATTTGAAACTGAATGTACCAGTGACTATTTATGAATTGTTCCACCCAGATAAGCCAACCGTACTACATGTATTACACCTGCAAGAAGGTGCAGCGGGAACTCTGCTTTAAATTTGCTAATTGAATGCATTTGGATTTTTTTAGTGCAAAAAAATTTTGACTTTTTTAGTTATCCTTTACACGGATTTCCGCTGGCATTTTTTAAAATGTTTTTAACACGAATTGCTGGCACTTTTTAGCCAAAGATAAAGCAGGTGCATAAATTATTGGTAAAAATAGATATAAAAAAGCTAAAAAAAAAGTTTGCTCAATTCGAAACGCAACGACGACATTGACATTTTTTGAATGTTTTTGTTTAGCCTTCACACTGTCACTATTAACATATGTTAATATTTTTCTTTTCATCCGTTTTATAAAGACAGTTTTGATTTTTTGAGCTAAGTTGGTAAGCAAAAACGTAAAATGGACTGTGCTTAAGAGATTTTACGTTCAAACGTGGAAGGATGAATGGGGTTTCAGCCCCCACAATGTGGGCGAATTTGTTGCTTTTTTTAAAGAAATTCCATAAAAAGTGCATTTTCAAAGATATTCTCACAAAATTTTGTATTTAAGATTTTTAGGTAATTCCACATCACATATCCAAATTTGAGCATTGAATTTTGAATATGTTAATTGCAACCAAAATAGGAGTAAAAATTTTCATTTAAAAAAAAAAGATGGAAAAAATAAAATTTTTAGTTTTCTGATTACATATTTAGAAAGAGCTTGATAAAATGGCCACTGAGCCGAAGCCGCATGAAAATCGGACTTAAAACTAAAACGTTATAGCAAAATCAAAATTTGAAATATTAACAAATGTTAATGGTGACAGTGTGAAGGTTAGAGGAATCTTTCCATTGCGGCCGTTGTACTAAAGACTGAAACAAGTTTAATAGCTCAAAATGTGCGCGTTGACGAGACGAAAATAATGGTATCAATAGATTTTTAGTCGGTTAAATGGCCTTTGAAAAAATTCAAATTGCCTGATATATTTGACCGAAAAAATAAAAGTCACAAAATAACTGTTATTTTTGACCGATAAAATAAAAGTAAAAAATAACAGTTATTTTTGCCTGAAATGATAAAAGGCAAAAAATAACAGTTATTTTTGTCGAGAAAAAAGAGAAATCTACTATAACTCTATCCGATTTTATGACGAATTTAATTAAATTATTCTAAGTATATGTATGACATACATTGTATGTATGTAAAAATATCTATTTTGAAATTTTGGGGGGCTCCAAATCCGACTTAGAACTATGGTCTCTTGAGCAAAATTTCTCAGAATCACCTATAGATTACGTTTTTGCTATACGCTTCATCAAAAAAAAATGAACCCGCCCTAATATGTATATATATGCATATATCTATATTATAACTAGCTGGGCCCCGCGGCTTCGCGGTATTAACATCCCAATTCTGTACACTTAATAAATTCACCATATTGACTATTTGTCAAGAATCGGCATTCTATTTCTAAAAATAAAAGCTCTTTCCTTGATAAATTGTCAAAAGTGTAAATGCTATGACTTACAAATTGAAATTTTTTGTTAATTAAATTAACAAAACAAAAACAAAACATGAAATTAATTATTTATAATTATTATTAATTATTGTTATTATTATTATTGTTATTTAGTTGGTATTTATAAATTTTTCTTCATTTTTTATTCTTTTTATTTTATTATTTATTTTATTTATAGTTTATATTATATAGTATTTTTATGTGTTCTTTAGTATTTTTATTTTATTCTTATTTTTCGCTTGCAATGTGCTCTTTTAGCCAAATGCTAAGCAAAATTATTAAAAAGTAATCTAATATAAATTGCTTTTGTTCCCTACAAGTAGACGGTTCTGAAAACCACATTTTTTATTCATCTACTTCTGTTACTTTTGCAAAACACAAATTGTACAAAAGCTTTTTTATGAGGGGTTTCCTTAAAAAATGTATGAAATGTGTTGTAAAAGATTTTTGAAATTAAAAAAAATGAGTCGATTGGAGCTTTTAGTTTTAAACTAGGGTAAGAGGGGGTGAAGTGGGAAACATTTTGTTTTCGTTCCATTAAGTCTGTAAAAATACTTCATTCTTACAAAATGATTCATACAGTTATAAAGAGCGTGTCTTTATCTATCTTTTGGCATCATTCGAATATAAAAATATTCATCATAACACGGCTCTAAATTAAATGAAAGGCAAATACGAAAAAGGGGGTGATGTGGGAATCGGGGTGCAGGGGGGGGGGGGGTGAAGTGGGAATTTCGTAAAAATTATTAGCAATGATCAAAAAATGAATTTCAAAATTAAAAAAACTCCTTATTCTGAACTCAAAAATAATGAACAATGATAAAAAAAGGCATTACAAGATATTTTAATCAGATTCGCAGTTTTCGCAACAGAAAAAACTATTTTGCATATTGGCACAACTCAAGTGAACGGCGCACTCGATGCATTTCACAGAATTGTTGCGATTCAACTTTTTAGGCATTTCACCCAAACAAACGATACAAAAGTCTGAATCAGATTCAGAAGAAGAAGAAGTTCGCCTGTCTCGCTTCTTGGATGGTGGTGTCTTTTTGATTGGATTTATTATTTGTCGCTTCTTTTCGAAGTTTCTAGACTTTTGCGTTTTTCAGCTGATGTCAATACCGGTGATTCCATTGGCTTGCGCCCGCGATTTGATTTTTTAATTGGCGTAACCCGATGAATTGGCCCGATTTCATGCAAAGTTTCATCAAGTGATGCCGTGGATGTTGTGGCCATATCCGATGTGCTTGCAAATTCAGATGTTGAAACTTCCTCTTTGCTCCTGGCTCATCATCAAAAACCACAACGATATTGCGGCAATCATCTGGATTTGTGCTAATTTCCATTTCGGTTGCACCGATACGATACTCGTATTTTCACCATTTATTTCAGCCTGAATGAAATCGTCTTCGGTGAAAATGTCGGGATTAAATGGGAAAATACCAGTAGCATTAAGTCCTGATTTAATATTACGTGGTGTAACGGCCAGATCCAACCATTTCTCGACGATACTTGGAACATGATCGATGTCTAACTGTCTGCCAACAAAGAAAATACACATACAGAATGTGCATGTCATACAAGCAAACATTTTGTATGGCGGGTTCTAACATTGGAACCCGCGCTCTGCTCGCATAGATCACATATGTAGTTAGAGCGTGGCTTTACAAGCGAGAATGTAGTTTGATGTGTTGCGCTCTTTGGTTGCGCTCACTGCAGCGAGTGTGCGTTAGCACATTGTTGTGGCGTGAAATGATTGCAAGGTGAAGACGAACGCTGTTGTTGTTGCGCTTGCGTTGTTGTTGCGCTACAATCTGAAATTGTAAAACGATTTCTGATTTCTGGCTGGCATTTGTTCTTCTTCTATAAGCCTGCACGGCGTCTCAAATTGCTCCCGAACTCACTGCCGACTGTAGTGTGCGCCAAATCATAGAAAATAAAAGAAAATATCGTTGGCATGACGACTTATATGGTCGCTACAAACAAAGTTCCTAAAGAATTTATCAAAAAAGTAGACCTAATATTTGATTGCATGAATGGGGCAATCGGATAATTGCTTTAGATCGGCTTTACAATTAAATAATGAGTCTTACAAATTTATAAGGATTTTTTTAATTATTTGAAAGATATTAAATGTATGGATGATTAAAGTTTTATTTTTAGAACTAAAATCTGTTTTTTAATCACTGACAAAATTAAGCAATAACCCACATAAATGTTTTATAACAAAAAAATTAAGAAAATACTTTTGCAATTTTTGGACAAAATTCAAGTAGTACTCGATCAAGTGTAACAACTAATTTCGAAGATACACAGGATTCTTTGAATCGAATCCTACTACATGCTGAGACAGACGAAACTGTCTTTTTTTATTATTTTATTTCAGCAGTAATTAATGATTGACATTTTTATATCGTTGCACCTACAACAACACATACAACATTCCACGCCATCTTTTCTGATATTAATCACTTTTATGCGTTCTAAACTGGCTTTGTAATAAGGTTTCAAAGTAGGAAAATATTGAATTTCAAGGCGTTTTTTCTGATGGCGAAAATTGTACAGATGTTTCATAAATCAAGTTACGAAGTAAATGAATATCTTAAGAAGAAACATCAGGCAATACAACACAGCCAAATTATTTGGCGGAATACACATTCGCATCGAAATAATAGCAAAAATGTACCATGTTCCAAATGTGCTATTTTCATCACTTTTCCTACTTTTTCCTTAAAAAATTAGGAGCCGCAAAATATGCTCTTTTATATGTTCTATTTATGGTCTGGAATACAAGCAAAAAACAAAAAGACTTTGAATTGCTCGAAACAAAAAAAAAAATAAAAACTGCATATTTTGAGGTCTCTAATGTTTTAAGGAAAAAGTATGAAAAGTGATGAAAATGGCTATGGTACATTTTTGCTATTATTTCGATACGAATGTGTATTTTGCCAAATAATTTAGCTGTGTTGTATTACTTGATGTTTCCGCTTTCGTTTTACACCTAACTCGTTAATTGTTTAAAAAAAAATGTGTATGTTTTTGATCATCAAAGAAAACGCTTAAAAATTCCATATTTTCCGATTTTTGAGGCCCAATTACCGCAGCATTTTAAAACATATAAAAATAAGTTGCATCGGAAAGGAAGCCGTGCGGTGTGGTTAATCATGTCAATTTGTTTTTTGGTATAGAAATTACTATCAAAAATATGGGAAAAGTAGAGGTAAAACTGAAAAAATTACACGGTACCTATATATCACTAACTAGAGCTGCTAGAACAAATTTGACGATAGATTCGAAATCAGCGCACCCAAATTTGTAAGAAAGAGTTGAAAAACTCCATGCAACCGAAAAAAAGTGTTTTTTGTTGTGCTGCGTTATCAGTCGGTTACAGACTTTTGTTACCTATTTGCTCCTTCAGATTTCCTGATGAATGCTGTGACAATAAATTAAAAAAAAGGAAATTCCAAACGATGCAAAACATAAACAATAAAAAAACAATAAAAGAAGAGCTGTTTACATTTTTCTCGAGCTGTGCAAAACCAATCGTCAACACAACAAAGCATACACACAAAAACTACAACAACAAAAAGCAATGGCGTCGTTAAAACGACGATCATTGCGCTGGCTGGTGTTGCTGTGAGAAATTTGCACAAACAATTATTGAGTGACCAAAACAACCACCAACGCCTCAAAGTACACAGGAGAAGCGGCACCTTCACTTCATGTGTGTTTGTTGTAGCGCGTGCTTCAGTTCGCACAGTCAATGAGCGTAAACTGAAACGCTTGCTCTCCTGCTGGCACCACTCTTTCCGTTTTGTGGCTTCCCCCCGCTTTATGAAGCTCGCAAACAAAAATTTGAATTTTTGAGCTCAGATGCGCCTTCTATACACTTCATATTCTTTGGTAATATGTACCAATCAGGGACCGAAAATAACTGTTATTTTACAATTTTCAAATCAAAAAGGCATAACGAAAAAATTGCCGGATGACTTTTTCTAACATATCATTATGATCGTAATGCAGTGTGCTTACTTCTACCACATATGTGGTAGATCTACCACAATTATTTTTCAAATAAAGTTTCTACCACATCTACCACGGAGGGCTTAAAATCTACCACATTTTTGTGGAACATACATTTTTCTCTTAACCAACCTATTACTCCAAGTAAATTAGAGCTTTATGTTGTAAAATTTATGTTAGAGCTGCATTGAACATTATATATATATATATATATATATATATATATATATATATATATATATATATATATATATATATATATATATATATATATACATATAAGAGAAAATGTGCAAAAAAAACGTATGTGGTAGCACTCTCATCACTTCGAAAGCAGTGCACTACAAATACTTGACAGTTTAACAATTGTTTTGGCGGCAGGTGCAATTAAAATGGAAACATTTCTAAAAAAGTTGAAGTTAATTTTTGCCTTTATTTTTCAGTAACGTTTAGTTTTTAAGAATATCGCATGGCGATGGCAATGCGCTTGGACGGGATGAAGTTTTACCACGCGAAGTTGTACCTGCTGCTGAAATTTGCGAGTCCGAACTCCCAAAAAAGAAAAAAAATATAGTCCACAATACAAAAAACAATGAGAAGAAACCCGGCACAGGTTAAAGTGCATAGAAGAACGTAAAATACAATTAATGAACAAATACAATGAAATACAATAAATGTACAAATGCAATAAAATACAATTAATGTACAATAAAAAAAATCTACCACATTTCATTCAAATCTACCACATTTTTTCACTGGGTCTACCACATAAATGAAAAATTAAGTAAGCACATTGTCGTAATGGCCTCAGCTTCACAAATATGACATGCCTTTTAAATTTTTGACTTTTACTATAAAAGTTAAAAATAACTGTTATTTTTTGCCTTTTATCATTTCAGGCAAAAATAATTGTTATTTTTTACTTTTATTTTATCGGTCAAAAATAACAGTTATTTTGTGACTTTTATTTTTTCGGTCAAATATATCAGGCAATTTGAAGTTTTTCAAAGGCCATTTAACCGACTAAAAATCTATTGATACCATTTTTTTCGTCTCGTCAACGCGCACATTTTGAGCTATTAAACTTGTTTCAGTCTTAACCCTTTCGCTATTTTGTTGCCATATGGCAACATGCTACTTTCTGGACGTCTGCATCCTCTATGGTTGTAACAATAAATTTTTTTGTTGTTCCTTAGAATAGTTTGAAGTGTTAGGAAAAATACGAAATTAATAAACAGAATAATTAAGTTTAGAGAAGAGAAGTATACACGTTTTTTTAATGGTACATTTTGACATAGTAAAGGAAGAAGAAAAAATTAGATAACTTTTGACGTTTTCTTTCAATTTAGATACTTTTTTTAAATTTTGGTTGGAGTAAATGAATAAATATTCAAATTTTCGTTATGCGTAAAAAGTTTTATGTTTAAGTAATTATTACAGCCACAACGATGTGGTTGCTCTCATAGAAAAACACTCTAAAATACAGGGTCCGAGTATAAAAATTCAAAATTTCTTTTAGAATGTTGCTAATATAACCACATAGAAGTCTAAAACGTAAAGTTTAAAATTTTAGCTTTCCCCAGTAAAAACCTGTAGCGAAAGGGTTAAGTATAACGACCACAATGCAACAATGTTCCTTATGAATGCAATTCAGTAATACCACAAACACAAAAACAAATAACAACAAGAAGAAAGAAGAAGAAGAAAAAGTGCAAGTAACAACAACCAAAAATACACAAAAAGTATAAACAAATAAAAGAAACAAACACGAACATAACAGTTAAAAAAGAGACAGGTCGGTCGAGGTCGGCTCTGTAACACCCTGCATGTTAGAATAAGGCGGTAATGTACTACCAGATTAGCAAAAATAATTTGTTTTAATGTGTAAGAAAATATGTATGTACGTAAATTCTTGGACGCCATATTTTTTTCTTATAAAAATAGAAGGTAATGTTAAAATCATGTTGAAATGTTAAATGTTGATAAAATCATGTGTTGCTATAGACCACCACATAGTATTTCGCAGTAGGGTATTTTGGCCGAAATTCTTTCTAGTTTTCAATCAGTTGTGCGTAAAACACGTGAATTTTAAGTGAAGACATAAATTGAATAATTAAAAGTTAAAAAATGGGTCACAAACGAAATAACGATTACTTTATTGATAATGGTGCAGAGGCGGAATGTAAGACTTGTGGCAAAAATCTGAATGCTGCCCACATAACAAATTTAAAAAGGCAAAATCGCACTCTGAGTTAATGGTGGAGTATGAGAAGCGGATGAGGATTGAGGCAAATGAGGTTAATAATGCTTGCATTGATTTCCTTACCAAATATTCGCAACCATTATCATTTTTTGATACGGAATCGTTTCAAACGTTGACAACTCCGATATTTGAGGGTTTAAGGATGCCGAAAATAAATTCAAATAATGTAATGGACCTCGTTTATGCAAAATTTGAAAAACTGAAAACGACCATTACAAAAGCAGTCGAGGGGAAAATGTTAAGCCTGCAAATTGATACAGCCACTCGTAGCGATCGGTCTATATTGGGAATTAATGTTCAATTAATTCTGAAAGATCAAATCACAATATTTACCCTTTCCATGCTTGAATTAAAAAAGAGGCACACTGCTGAAAGTTTGAAGGCGGAAATTACACGCGTTTTGGATAGCTTTAACATAACCGAAAAACAAGTTTATTCCGTAACTACAGATAATGGAAGGAATATTGTTAAAGCGGGTCAACTTTTACCCTCCCAAGAAAGTGAAGACGATGAAGAAAATTGTTTGGAAAATTCAGATGAAAGCTCTTATGAATATTTTATAAATAATATTGATTACGAGCAAATAATTTCCATTAAATGTGCTGCACATACCCTTCAATTGGCAGTAAAGGATTTTTTTGCAGACTGGAACCCATGCATAATTAGTGGGGCTCGTACTTTAGTTAAAACTTTGAGATCTCCAGCGTTTCGGTAAGGAACTAATAAAACATACAGTGATACAGTAACATATTTCAATTTACTTTTTTTCTAAATGCACTCAATTATTTAGATACAAAATTATAGATTTGGATATTTCTAAGCCTCAACTAGACGTTGCAACTCGTTGGAGTTCCACATATATTATTGGGTGTACAAGTAGAAAACCGCCGTTTTTTTTCATAATATCATTGCCAAGCTTTTCAGGGAAATGGGAAGGGAAATGGATTGCTGAGTCACACCCAAAGAATCCGCGAGTTCTTGTTGCGTCTGACAAGAATCTTCATCCAACAGAGTCTCCAAAGCTGCATCTCCAAACTTGTTCACGGGACCCGGCCGATCCTTGTCTTTCACGTCATAATCACCATTTTTTAATTTCACGAACCATTCTCGACACGTTCTTTCACTGATACACGACTCACTATAAGTTGCTACAATCATTCGACGCGCTTCAGCTGCAGATTTTTTCGAATGAAACGCGAAAAGCAAAATCTCCCGCAAATGACGCTTATTCGGTTCAAATTTCGACATCTTCACGCACCAACAAAAAAATGGACAATAAGAATAAACAAGCGAGATGATGTGGAGTTGTTAACCGATATCTTAGCTTGCCATATGATGTTTCTGATCGGAATTCTCTCACCGATTTCCAAAGGTGGCCCCACCCAGTGGAAAACGGCGGTTTTCTACTTGTACACCTAATATGTTAAAGGGACTTTTGCAACTTAAAGAGTTTTGCATGGACCATTTACCAGCGCCTAAGCAACTCCAAGTACCACAATGGGTGGAAATTGAGAATGTTGTTTCTGTTCTAACACCCGTGTATTCACTTACTTTGAAACTGCAAGCTAGCCAATTGTTGTTAAGCGATTTCTACAAAATTTGGTTGGACATGACTTTTCAATTAAAGGAGATCAACACTGAAATCAGCACACAACTTTTAAAACATATTCAACTAAGACAGATTCAATTATTAGAAAATGATACCATGTATGCTGCCTTGTATTTGGACCCTAGACTGAGACGCACGTTATCCAAAGTAAAATGTGAAGCTGCTAAAAGACACCTCAAAAAGTTAGTATATCAAATTCAGGGTATACAAAAGGTAAATTATACATTTATACAAAATGCATTTATGTTAAGTTAACTATTTGTGTTTGCCGTACAAAGATTTATTACTAAAATTCCGGCACAAAATATGCTTTACGAAATCCATCTATATACGTATATACATATATAGTTGACTGACTGATTGATTGACTGACTGACTGATTCATTCACAGCCCAGCCTAAACAGCTAAAGCTAGATACATGGAATTTGAACTGTTCACGTTATAAAATAAATCTCCGCTAAGATGGGATGTTTTGAAATTCGGGGTCCGAAAGGGCAAAAATGGGTAATAAGCTTAACTATTCAAATTTTGTTAAATCATTTCAATGGGAATGGGCCTATAGACTTCAAATTGGGTGAACAAACTCCAAATCACAAATAATTCTACACGTGCTTTCACTGTTTTGAAAATTAAAATCTGACGGGTCAACAAAGGGTTAAAAGAAATATGAACTATTGGGTCCATTAACTTCGGACTTTTTAGGAGTTTATGGGAAGAAGCATTATATAGGGTGTTTTTTTTAGAGGTATAGAACTTCGAATTGAAATAAAACACAAGAAAATCGTTTTAATGTCCATCAATTTGGCTTTATTGGAAGGTTAATTTTATGCCATTAATGTTTAAATATGATTTCGGGCATGTGGCCGCCGCGGCTGGCTCGAATAAAGCCAACTCTACAGGTCCAATTTTCAACCACTTTTTCGAGCATTTGGGGCCGTATATCGGCAATAACGCCACGAATGTTGGCTTCCAAGTCCCCTAACGTTTCTGGTTTGTTGGCGTAGACGAGCGACTTCACATATCCCCAAAGAAAATAATCCAATGGTGTCAAATCACACGATCTTGGTGGCCAATTGACAGGTCCATTCCGCGAAATTATGCGCTCATCGAATGTTTCCTTCAATAAATCGATTGTGACGTGCGCTGTGTGGCATGTAGCGCCGTCTTGTTGGAACCACAACTCATCCACATTCATGCCATCCAATTCGGGAACAAAATAGTCGGTTATCATGGCTCTATACCGGTCTCCATTAACGGTAACTGACTCTCCAGCATTATTTCGGAAGAAGTATGGCCCAATGACTCCACCAGCCCATAGAGCACACCAAACAGTCAGTTTTTGTGGATGTAATGGCGTCTCAAGGGTCTCATGTGGATTCTCTTCACTCCAAATGCGGCAATTTTGCTTGTTGACGTAGCCATTCAACCAAAAATGAGCCTCATCACTGAACAAAATTTTGCGATGAAAATCAGCATCGAGATCAATCTCATTTTCGGCCCATACACCAAAATCACGACGCATTGCATGGTCTCGCGGCTTTGATTCTTGCACAAGCTGGATCTTGTAAGGTCGCAAGCCAAGATCTTTGCGCAAAATCTTCCATAAAGTTGATGGACAAAGCTCCAGTTGCTGTGCACGGTGGCGAATCGATTCATTCGGGTGCTCTTCAACATTTTGCTCTACAGCGGCAATTGTTTCTTCGGTGCGCACTGTTCGACGTCTCTGCGGATGCGTATTATCACATAGAGTAAACGTAGTGCGAAAACGACCCATGGTTAACCGATGGATGGACCGATTTTGCTCTGATGGACGATTATGTCGACCATAAAATGGACGGAGCTTGCGGTAAACTTCGCGAACTGAACCATTATTTTCGAAATAAATTTGCACGATTTGCAAGCGTTGTTCTTTTGTCAACCTGTTCATGATGAAATGGCAAACCAAACTGAACATAAATGACATTAGAGTTGCCAGATTTGACCACAAAATGCCAGTTTTATCTCTATTCGAATAACAAACCTCTAAAAAAAACACCCTATACAAGAAAGTACTTATTTCAGACTGAGTAAAAATTGTTCAAAGTAATCTTAAAATTCATCCGTGCAAAGCCACCAGACCGCAAGTAAAATATATAATTTTTCAACTAACATCGATTCCAGATGCATCATCATCGCAGACGGTCGAAGAGCAAGCGTTCTTAATTGATGAAGAATCTTTGCAAAGTACCTCTTCCTTATTAAGACGTGGAATTATTGAAATGGAGGTAGCAAGTTCTTCGTCTGATGAGGAAAGTATTATTGCTGATGACAACATCCGGAAAGCATTTTTTGAAATTGATGCATATAAGGAAAACCGCATCAATATTGAGGACGATTTGATGGAATATTGGAACGAGAAAAAATATGTGTTTCCTTGGCTTCGACAACTTGCTTTCGTAGTGCATGCTGTTCCTGCCACTCAAGTGAGCGTAGAACGAGCTTTTTCTGCCTACTTGTTCTTGGCGACTTACGTTACAATTTGTCAGCAGAGAAGTTAGCTGCAGTAATGATGTTAAAGCTTAACACACTTTAATAAAATGAATTGACATTTATCCTTCTGCAAATTTCTTATTTGAAACTGAATGTACCAGTGACTATTTATGAATTGTTCCACCCAGATAAGCCAACCGTACTACATGTATTACACCTGCAAGAAGGTGCAGCGGGAACTCTGCTTTAAATTTGCTAATTGAATGCATTTGGATTTTTTTAGTGCAAAAAAATTTTGACTTTTTTAGTTATCCTTTACACGGATTTCCGCTGGCATTTTTTAAAATGTTTTTAACACGAATTGCTGGCACTTTTTAGCCAAAGATAAAGCAGGTGCATAAATTATTGGTAAAAATAGATATAAAAAAGCTAAAAAAAAAGTTTGCTCAATTCGAAACGCAACGACGACATTGACATTTTTTGAATGTTTTTGTTTAGCCTTCACACTGTCACTATTAACATATGTTAATATTTTTCTTTTCATCCGTTTTATAAAGACAGTTTTGATTTTTTGAGCTAAGTTGGTAAGCAAAAACGTAAAATGGACTGTGCTTAAGAGATTTTACGTTCAAACGTGGAAGGATGAATGGGGTTTCAGCCCCCACAATGTGGGCGAATTTGTTGCTTTTTTTAAAGAAATTCCATAAAAAGTGCATTTTCAAAGATATTCTCACAAAATTTTGTATTTAAGATTTTTAGGTAATTCCACATCACATATCCAAATTTGAGCATTGAATTTTGAATATGTTAATTGCAACCAAAATAGGAGTAAAAATTTTCATTTAAAAAAAAAAGATGGAAAAAATAAAATTTTTAGTTTTCTGATTACATATTTAGAAAGAGCTTGATAAAATGGCCACTGAGCCGAAGCCGCATGAAAATCGGACTTAAAACTAAAACGTTATAGCAAAATCAAAATTTGAAATATTAACAAATGTTAATGGTGACAGTGTGAAGGTTAGAGGAATCTTTCCATTGCGGCCGTTGTACTAAAGACTGAAACAAGTTTAATAGCTCAAAATGTGCGCGTTGACGAGACGAAAATAATGGTATCAATAGATTTTTAGTCGGTTAAATGGCCTTTGAAAAAATTCAAATTGCCTGATATATTTGACCGAAAAAATAAAAGTCACAAAATAACTGTTATTTTTGACCGATAAAATAAAAGTAAAAAATAACAGTAATTTTTGCCTGAAATGATAAAAGGCAAAAAATAACAGTTATTTTTGTCGAGAAAAAAGAGAAATCTACTATAACTCTATCCGATTTTATGACGAATTTAATTAAATTATTCTAAGTATATGTATGACATACATTATATGTATGTAAAAATATCTATTTTGAAATTTTGGGGGGCTCCAAATCCGACTTAGAACTATGGTCTCTTGAGCAAAATTTCTCAGAATCACCTATAGATTACGTTTTTGCTATACGCTTCATCAAAAAAAAATGAACCCGCCCTAATATGTATATATATGCATATATCTATATTATAACTAGCTGGGCCCCGCGGCTTCGCGGTATTAACATCCCAATTCTGTACACTTAATAAATTCACCATATTGACTATTTGTCAAGAATCGGCATTCTATTTCTAAAAATAAAAGCTCTTTCCTTGATAAATTGTCAAAAGTGTAAATGCTATGACTTACAAATTGAAATTTTTTGTTAATTAAATTAACAAAACAAAAACAAAACATGAAATTAATTATTTATAATTATTATTAATTATTGTTATTATTATTATTGTTATTTAGTTGGTATTTATAAATTTTTCTTCATTTTTTATTCTTTTTATTTTATTATTTATTTTATTTATAGTTTATATTATATAGTATTTTTATGTGTTCTTTAGTATTTTTATTTTATTCTTATTTTTCGCTTGCAATGTGCTCTTTTAGCCAAATGCTAAGCAAAATTATTAAAAAGTAATCTAATATAAATTGCTTTTGTTCCCTACAAGTAGACGGTTCTGAAAACCACATTTTTTATTCATCTACTTCTGTTACTTTTGCAAAACACAAATTGTACAAAAGCTTTTTTATGAGGGGTTTCCTTAAAAAATGTATGAAATGTGTTGTAAAAGATTTTTGAAATTAAAAAAAATGAGTCGATTGGAGCTTTTAGTTTTAAACTAGGGTAAGAGGGGGTGAAGTGGGAAACATTTTGTTTTCGTTCCATTAAGTCTGTAAAAATACTTCATTCTTACAAAATGATTCATACAGTTATAAAGAGCGTGTCTTTATCTATCTTTTGGCATCATTCGAATATAAAAATATTCATCATAACACGGCTCTAAATTAAATGAAAGGCAAATACGAAAAAGGGGGTGATGTGGGAATCGGGGTGCAGGGGGGGGGGGGGTGAAGTGGGAATTTCGTAAAAATTATTAGCAATGATCAAAAAATGAATTTCAAAATTAAAAAAAACTCCTTATTCTGAACTCAAAAATAATGAACAATGATAAAAAAAGGCATTACAAGATATTTTAATCAGATTCGCAGTTTTCGCAACAGAAAAAACTATTTTGCATATTGGCACAACTCAAGTGAACGGCGCACTCGATGCATTTCACAGAATTGTTGCGATTCAACTTTTTAGGCATTTCACCCAAACAAACGATACAAAAGTCTGAATCAGATTCAGAAGAAGAAGAAGTTCGCCTGTCTCGCTTCTTGGATGGTGGTGTCTTTTTGATTGGATTTATTATTTGTCGCTTCTTTTCGAAGTTTCTAGACTTTTGCGTTTTTCAGCTGATGTCAATACCGGTGATTCCATTGGCTTGCGCCCGCGATTTGATTTTTTAATTGGCGTAACCCGATGAATTGGCCCGATTTCATGCAAAGTTTCATCAAGTGATGCCGTGGATGTTGTGGCCATATCCGATGTGCTTGCAAATTCAGATGTTGAAACTTCCTCTTTGCTCCTGGCTCATCATCAAAAACCACAACGATATTGCGGCAATCATCTGGATTTGTGCTAATTTCCATTTCGGTTGCACCGATACGATACTCGTATTTTCACCATTTATTTCAGCCTGAATGAAATCGTCTTCGGTGAAAATGTCGGGATTAAATGGGAAAATACCAGTAGCATTAAGTCCTGATTTAATATTACGTGGTGTAACGGCCAGATCCAACCATTTCTCGACGATACTTGGAACATGATCGATGTCTAACTGTCTGCCAACAAAGAAAATACACATACAGAATGTGCATGTCATACAAGCAAACATTTTGTATGGCGGGTTCTAACATTGGAACCCGCGCTCTGCTCGCATAGATCACATATGTAGTTAGAGCGTGGCTTTACAAGCGAGAATGTAGTTTGATGTGTTGCGCTCTTTGGTTGCGCTCACTGCAGCGAGTGTGCGTTAGCACATTGTTGTGGCGTGAAATGATTGCAAGGTGAAGACGAACGCTGTTGTTGTTGCGCTTGCGTTGTTGTTGCGCTACAATCTGAAATTGTAAAACGATTTCTGATTTCTGGCTGGCATTTGTTCTTCTTCTATAAGCCTGCACGGCGTCTCAAATTGCTCCCGAACTCACTGCCGACTGTAGTGTGCGCCAAATCATAGAAAATAAAAGAAAATATCGTTGGCATGACGACTTATATGGTCGCTACAAACAAAGTTCCTAAAGAATTTATCAAAAAAGTAGACCTAATATTTGATTGCATGAATGGGGCAATCGGATAATTGCTTTAGATCGGCTTTACAATTAAATAATGAGTCTTACAAATTTATAAGGATTTTTTTAATTATTTGAAAGATATTAAATGTATGGATGATTAAAGTTTTATTTTTAGAACTAAAATCTGTTTTTTAATCACTGACAAAATTAAGCAATAACCCACATAAATGTTTTATAACAAAAAAATTAAGAAAATACTTTTGCAATTTTTGGACAAAATTCAAGTAGTACTCGATCAAGTGTAACAACTAATTTCGAAGATACACAGGATTCTTTGAATCGAATCCTACTACATGCTGAGACAGACGAAACTGTCTTTTTTTATTATTTTATTTCAGCAGTAATTAATGATTGACATTTTTATATCGTTGCACCTACAACAACACATACAACATTCCACGCCATCTTTTCTGATATTAATCACTTTTATGCGTTCTAAACTGGCTTTGTAATAAGGTTTCAAAGTAGGAAAATATTGAATTTCAAGGCGTTTTTTCTGATGGCGAAAATTGTACAGATGTTTCATAAATCAAGTTACGAAGTAAATGAATATCTTAAGAAGAAACATCAGGCAATACAACACAGCCAAATTATTTGGCGGAATACACATTCGCATCGAAATAATAGCAAAAATGTACCATGTTCCAAATGTGCTATTTTCATCACTTTTCCTACTTTTTCCTTAAAAAATTAGGAGCCGCAAAATATGCTCTTTTATATGTTCTATTTATGGTCTGGAATACAAGCAAAAAACAAAAAGACTTTGAATTGCTCGAAACAAAAAAAAAATAAAAACTGCATATTTTGAGGTCTCTAATGTTTTAAGGAAAAAGTATGAAAAGTGATGAAAATGGCTATGGTACATTTTTGCTATTATTTCGATACGAATGTGTATTTTGCCAAATAATTTAGCTGTGTTGTATTACTTGATGTTTCCGCTTTCGTTTTACACCTAACTCGTTAATTGTTTAAAAAAAAATGTGTATGTTTTTGATCATCAAAGAAAACGCTTAAAAATTCCATATTTTCCGATTTTTGAGGCCCAATTACCGCAGCATTTTAAAACATATAAAAATAAGTTGCATCGGAAAGGAAGCCGTGCGGTGTGGTTAATCATGTCAATTTGTTTTTTGGTATAGAAATTACTATCAAAAATATGGGAAAAGTAGAGGTAAAACTGAAAAAATTACACGGTACCTATATATCACTAACTAGAGCTGCTAGAACAAATTTGACGATAGATTCGAAATCAGCGCACCCAAATTTGTAAGAAAGAGTTGAAAAACTCCATGCAACCGAAAAAAAATGTTTTTTGTTGTGCTGCGTTATCAGTCGGTTACAGACTTTTGTTACCTATTTGCTCCTTCAGATTTCCTGATGAATGCTGTGACAATAAATTAAAAAAAAGGAAATTCCAAACGATGCAAAACATAAACAATAAAAAAACAATAAAAGAAGAGCTGTTTACATTTTTCTCGAGCTGTGCAAAACCAATCGTCAACACAACAAAGCATACACACAAAAACTACAACAACAAAAAGCAATGGCGTCGTTAAAACGACGATCATTGCGCTGGCTGGTGTTGCTGTGAGAAATTTGCACAAAAAATTATTGAGTGACCAAAACAACCACCAACGCCTCAAAGTACACAGGAGAAGCGGCACCTTCACTTCATGTGTGTTTGTTGTAGCGCGTGCTTCAGTTCGCACAGTCAATGAGCGTAAACTGAAACGCTTGCTCTCCTGCTGGCACCACTCTTTCCGTTTTGTGGCTTCCCCCCGCTTTATGAAGCTCGCAAACAAAAATTTGAATTTTTGAGCTCAGATGCGCCTTCTATACACTTCATATTCTTTGGTAATATGTACCAATCAGGGACCGAAAATAACTGTTATTTTACAATTTTCAAATCAAAAAGGCATAACGAAAAAATTGCCGGATGACTTTTTCTAACATATCATTATGATCGTAATGCAGTGTGCTTACTTCTACCACATATGTGGTAGATCTACCACAATTATTTTTCAAATAAAGTTTCTACCACATCTACCACGGAGGGCTTAAAATCTACCACATTTTTGTGGAACATACATTTTTCTCTTAACCAACCTATTACTCCAAGTAAATTAGAGCTTTATGTTGTAAAATTTATGTTAGAGCTGCATTGAACATTATATATATATATATATATATATATATATATATATATATATATATATATATATATATATATATATATATATATATATATACATATAAGAGAAAATGTGCAAAAAAAACGTATGTGGTAGCACTCTCATCACTTCGAAAGCAGTGCACTACAAATACTTGACAGTTTAACAATTGTTTTGGCGGCAGGTGCAATTAAAATGGAAACATTTCTAAAAAAGTTGAAGTTAATTTTTGCCTTTATTTTTCAGTAAAGTTTAGTTTTTAAGAATATCGCATGGCGATGGCAATGCGCTTGGACGGGATGAAGTTTTACCACGCGAAGTTGTACCTGCTGCTGAAATTTGCGAGTCCGAACTCCCAAAAAAGAAAAAAAATATAGTCCACAATACAAAAAACAATGAGAAGAAACCCGGCACAGGTTAAAGTGCATAGAAGAACGTAAAATACAATTAATGAACAAATACAATGAAATACAATAAATGTACAAATGCAATAAAATACAATTAATGTACAATAAAAAAAATCTACCACATTTCATTCAAATCTACCACATTTTTTCACTGGGTCTACCACATAAATGAAAAATTAAGTAAGCACATTGTCGTAATGGCCTCAGCTTCACAAATATGACATGCCTTTTAAATTTTTGACTTTTACTATAAAAGTTAAAAATAACTGTTATTTTTTGCCTTTTATCATTTCAGGCAAAAATAATTGTTATTTTTTACTTTTATTTTATCGGTCAAAAATAACAGTTATTTTGTGACTTTTATTTTTTCGGTCAAATATATCAGGCAATTTGAAGTTTTTCAAAGGCCATTTAACCGACTAAAAATCTATTGATACCATTTTTTTCGTCTCGTCAACGCGCACATTTTGAGCTATTAAACTTGTTTCAGTCTTAACCCTTTCGCTATTTTGTTGCCATATGGCAACATGCTACTTTCTGGACGTCTGCATCCTCTATGGTTGTAACAATAAATTTTTTTGTTGTTCCTTAGAATAGTTTGAAGTGTTAGGAAAAATACGAAATTAATAAACAGAATAATTAAGTTTAGAGAAGAGAAGTATACACGTTTTTTTAATGGTACATTTTGACATAGTAAAGGAAGAAGAAAAAATTAGATAACTTTTGACGTTTTCTTTCAATTTAGATACTTTTTTTAAATTTTGGTTGGAGTAAATGAATAAATATTCAAATTTTCGTTATGCGTAAAAAGTTTTATGTTTAAGTAATTATTACAGCCACAACGATGTGGTTGCTCTCATAGAAAAACACTCTAAAATACAGGGTCCGAGTATAAAAATTCAAAATTTCTTTTAGAATGTTGCTAATATAACCACATAGAAGTCTAAAACGTAAAGTTTAAAATTTTAGCTTTCCCCAGTAAAAACCTGTAGCGAAAGGGTTAAGTATAACGACCACAATGCAACAATGTTCCTTATGAATGCAATTCAGTAATACCACAAACACAAAAACAAATAACAACAAGAAGAAAGAAGAAGAAGAAAAAGTGCAAGTAACAACAACCAAAAATACACAAAAAGTATAAACAAATAAAAGAAACAAACACGAACATAACAGTTAAAAAAGAGACAGGTCGGTCGAGGTCGGCTCTGTAACACCCTGCATGTTAGAATAAGGCGGTAATGTACTACCAGATTAGCAAAAATAATTTGTTTTAATGTGTAAGAAAATATGTATGTACGTAAATTCTTGGACGCCATATTTTTTTCTTATAAAAATAGAAGGTAATGTTAAAATCATGTTGAAATGTTAAATGTTGATAAAATCATGTGTTGCTATAGACCACCACATAGTATTTCGCAGTAGGGTATTTTGGCCGAAATTCTTTCTAGTTTTCAATCAGTTGTGCGTAAAACACGTGAATTTTAAGTGAAGACATAAATTGAATAATTAAAAGTTAAAAAATGGGTCACAAACGAAATAACGATTACTTTATTGATAATGGTGCAGAGGCGGAATGTAAGACTTGTGGCAAAAATCTGAATGCTGCCCACATAACAAATTTAAAAAGGCAAAATCGCACTCTGAGTTAATGGTGGAGTATGAGAAGCGGATGAGGATTGAGGCAAATGAGGTTAATAATGCTTGCATTGATTTCCTTACCAAATATTCGCAACCATTATCATTTTTTGATACGGAATCGTTTCAAACGTTGACAACTCCGATATTTGAGGGTTTAAGGATGCCGAAAATAAATTCAAATAATGTAATGGACCTCGTTTATGCAAAATTTGAAAAACTGAAAACGACCATTACAAAAGCAGTCGAGGGGAAAATGTTAAGCCTGCAAATTGATACAGCCACTCGTAGCGATCGGTCTATATTGGGAATTAATGTTCAATTAATTCTGAAAGATCAAATCACAATATTTACCCTTTCCATGCTTGAATTAAAAAAGAGGCACACTGCTGAAAGTTTGAAGGCGGAAATTACACGCGTTTTGGATAGCTTTAACATAACCGAAAAACAAGTTTATTCCGTAACTACAGATAATGGAAGGAATATTGTTAAAGCGGGTCAACTTTTACCCTCCCAAGAAAGTGAAGACGATGAAGAAAATTGTTTGGAAAATTCAGATGAAAGCTCTTATGAATATTTTATAAATAATATTGATTACGAGCAAATAATTTCCATTAAATGTGCTGCACATACCCTTCAATTGGCAGTAAAGGATTTTTTTGCAGACTGGAACCCATGCATAATTAGTGGGGCTCGTACTTTAGTTAAAACTTTGAGATCTCCAGCGTTTCGGTAAGGAACTAATAAAACATACAGTGATACAGTAACATATTTCAATTTACTTTTTTTCTAAATGCACTCAATTATTTAGATACAAAATTATAGATTTGGATATTTCTAAGCCTCAACTAGACGTTGCAACTCGTTGGAGTTCCACATATATTATTGGGTGTACAAGTAGAAAACCGCCGTTTTTTTTCATAATATCATTGCCAAGCTTTTCAGGGAAATGGGAAGGGAAATGGATTGCTGAGTCACACCCAAAGAATCCGCGAGTTCTTGTTGCGTCTGACAAGAATCTTCATCCAACAGAGTCTCCAAAGCTGCATCTTCAAACTTGTTCACGGGACCCGGCCGATCCTTGTCTTTCACGTCATAATCACCATTTTTTAATTTCACGAACCATTCTCGACACGTTCTTTCACTGATACACGACTCACTATAAGTTGCTACAATCATTCGACGCGCTTCAGCTGCAGATTTTTTCGAATGAAACGCGAAAAGCAAAATCTCCCGCAAATGACGCTTATTCGGTTCAAATTTCGACATCTTCACGCACCAACAAAAAAATGGACAATAAGAATAAACAAGCGAGATGATGTGGAGTTGTTAACCGATATCTTAGCTTGCCATATGATGTTTCTGATCGGAATTCTCTCACCGATTTCCAAAGGTGGCCCCACCCAGTGGAAAACGGCGGTTTTCTACTTGTACACCTAATATGTTAAAGGGACTTTTGCAACTTAAAGAGTTTTGCATGGACCATTTACCAGCGCCTAAGCAACTCCAAGTACCACAATGGGTGGAAATTGAGAATGTTGTTTCTGTTCTAACACCCGTGTATTCACTTACTTTGAAACTGCAAGCTAGCCAATTGTTGTTAAGCGATTTCTACAAAATTTGGTTGGACATGACTTTTCAATTAAAGGAGATCAACACTGAAATCAGCACACAACTTTTAAAACATATTCAACTAAGACAGATTCAATTATTAGAAAATGATACCATGTATGCTGCCTTGTATTTGGACCCTAGACTGAGACGCACGTTATCCAAAGTAAAATGTGAAGCTGCTAAAAGACACCTCAAAAAGTTAGTATATCAAATTCAGGGTATACAAAAGGTAAATTATACATTTATACAAAATGCATTTATGTTAAGTTAACTATTTGTGTTTGCCGTACAAAGATTTATTACTAAAATTCCGGCACAAAATATGCTTTACGAAATCCATCTATATACGTATATACATATATAGTTGACTGACTGATTGATTGACTGACTGACTGATTCATTCACAGCCCAGCCTAAACAGCTAAAGCTAGATACATGGAATTTGAACTGTTCACGTTATAAAATAAATCTCCGCTAAGATGGGATGTTTTGAAATTCGGGGTCCGAAAGGGCAAAAATGGGTAATAAGCTTAACTATTCAAATTTTGTTAAATCATTTCAATGGGAATGGGCCTATAGACTTCAAATTGGGTGAACAAACTCCAAATCACAAATAATTCTACACGTGCTTTCACTGTTTTGAAAATTAAAATCTGACGGGTCAACAAAGGGTTAAAAGAAATATGAACTATTGGGTCCATTAACTTCGGACTTTTTAGGAGTTTATGGGAAGAAGCATTATATAGGGTGTTTTTTTTAGAGGTATAGAACTTCGAATTGAAATAAAACACAAGAAAATCGTTTTAATGTCCATCAATTTGGCTTTATTGGAAGGTTAATTTTATGCCATTAATGTTTAAATATGATTTCGGGCATGTGGCCGCCGCGGCTGGCTCGAATAAAGCCAACTCTACAGGTCCAATTTTCAACCACTTTTTCGAGCATTTGGGGCCGTATATCGGCAATAACGCCACGAATGTTGGCTTCCAAGTCCCCTAACGTTTCTGGTTTGTTGGCGTAGACGAGCGACTTCACATATCCCCAAAGAAAATAATCCAATGGTGTCAAACCACACGATCTTGGTGGCCAATTGACAGGTCCATTCCGCGAAATTATGCGCTCATCGAATGTTTCCTTCAATAAATCGATTGTGACGTGCGCTGTGTGGCATGTAGCGCCGTCTTGTTGGAACCACAACTCATCCACATTCATGCCATCCAATTCGGGAACAAAATAGTCGGTTATCATGGCTCTATACCGGTCTCCATTAACGGTAACTGACTCTCCAGCATTATTTCGGAAGAAGTATGGCCCAATGACTCCACCAGCCCATAGAGCACACCAAACAGTCAGTTTTTGTGGATGTAATGGCGTCTCAAGGGTCTCATGTGGATTCTCTTCACTCCAAATGCGGCAATTTTGCTTGTTGACGTAGCCATTCAACCAAAAATGAGCCTCATCACTGAACAAAATTTTGCGATGAAAATCAGCATCGAGATCAATCTCATTTTCGGCCCATACACCAAAATCACGACGCATTGCATGGTCTCGCGGCTTTGATTCTTGCACAAGCTGGATCTTGTAAGGTCGCAAGCCAAGATCTTTGCGCAAAATCTTCCATAAAGTTGATGGACAAAGCTCCAGTTGCTGTGCACGGTGGCGAATCGATTCATTCGGGTGCTCTTCAACATTTTGCTCTACAGCGGCAATTGTTTCTTCGGTGCGCACTGTTCGACGTCTCTGCGGATGCGTATTATCACATAGAGTAAACGTAGTGCGAAAACGACCCATGGTTAACCGATGGATGGACCGATTTTGCTCTGATGGACGATTATGTCGACCATAAAATGGACGGAGCTTGCGGTAAACTTCGCGAACTGAACCATTATTTTCGAAATAAATTTGCACGATTTGCAAGCGTTGTTCTTTTGTCAACCTGTTCATGATGAAATGGCAAACCAAACTGAACATAAATGACATTAGAGTTGCCAGATTTGACCACAAAATGCCAGTTTTATCTCTATTCGAATAACAAACCTCTAAAAAAAACACCCTATACAAGAAAGTACTTATTTCAGACTGAGTAAAAATTGTTCAAAGTAATCTTAAAATTCATCCGTGCAAAGCCACCAGACCGCAAGTAAAATATATAATTTTTCAACTAACATCGATTCCAGATGCATCATCATCGCAGACGGTCGAAGAGCAAGCGTTCTTAATTGATGAAGAATCTTTGCAAAGTACCTCTTCCTTATTAAGACGTGGAATTATTGAAATGGAGGTAGCAAGTTCTTCGTCTGATGAGGAAAGTATTATTGCTGATGACAACATCCGGAAAGCATTTTTTGAAATTGATGCATATAAGGAAAACCGCATCAATATTGAGGACGATTTGATGGAATATTGGAACGAGAAAAAATATGTGTTTCCTTGGCTTCGACAACTTGCTTTCGTAGTGCATGCTGTTCCTGCCACTCAAGTGAGCGTAGAACGAGCTTTTTCTGCCTACTTGTTCTTGGCGACTTACGTTACAATTTGTCAGCAGAGAAGTTAGCTGCAGTAATGATGTTAAAGCTTAACACACTTTAATAAAATGAATTGACATTTATCCTTCTGCAAATTTCTTATTTGAAACTGAATGTACCAGTGACTATTTATGAATTGTTCCACCCAGATAAGCCAACCGTACTACATGTATTACACCTGCAAGAAGGTGCAGCGGGAACTCTGCTTTAAATTTGCTAATTGAATGCATTTGGATTTTTTTAGTGCAAAAAAATTTTGACTTTTTTAGTTATCCTTTACACGGATTTCCGCTGGCATTTTTTAAAATGTTTTTAACACGAATTGCTGGCACTTTTTAGCCAAAGATAAAGCAGGTGCATAAATTATTGGTAAAAATAGATATAAAAAAGCTAAAAAAAAAGTTTGCTCAATTCGAAACGCAACGACGACATTGACATTTTTTGAATGTTTTTGTTTAGCCTTCACACTGTCACTATTAACATATGTTAATATTTTTCTTTTCATCCGTTTTATAAAGACAGTTTTGATTTTTTGAGCTAAGTTGGTAAGCAAAAACGTAAAATGGACTGTGCTTAAGAGATTTTACGTTCAAACGTGGAAGGATGAATGGGGTTTCAGCCCCCACAATGTGGGCGAATTTGTTGCTTTTTTTAAAGAAATTCCATAAAAAGTGCATTTTCAAAGATATTCTCACAAAATTTTGTATTTAAGATTTTTAGGTAATTCCACATCACATATCCAAATTTGAGCATTGAATTTTGAATATGTTAATTGCAACCAAAATAGGAGTAAAAATTTTCATTTAAAAAAAAAAGATGGAAAAAATAAAATTTTTAGTTTTCTGATTACATATTTAGAAAGAGCTTGATAAAATGGCCACTGAGCCGAAGCCGCATGAAAATCGGACTTAAAACTAAAACGTTATAGCAAAATCAAAATTTGAAATATTAACAAATGTTAATGGTGACAGTGTGAAGGTTAGAGGAATCTTTCCATTGCGGCCGTTGTACTAAAGACTGAAACAAGTTTAATAGCTCAAAATGTGCGCGTTGACGAGACGAAAATAATGGTATCAATAGATTTTTAGTCGGTTAAATGGCCTTTGAAAAAATTCAAATTGCCTGATATATTTGACCGAAAAAATAAAAGTCACAAAATAACTGTTATTTTTGACCGATAAAATAAAAGTAAAAAATAACAGTTATTTTTGCCTGAAATGATAAAAGGCAAAAAATAACAGTTATTTTTGTCGAGAAAAATAAAAGTTAAAATATAACAGTTAAAATTTGACTTTTTTGATAAAAACCATAACCGTTACGGTCCCTGGTACCAATAATGAGTTATAATCAAAAACATTTTTTTTTACAAAAAAAAAAAACCAGCCTTTTTTCTTTAAAAGTCTATTACTAACCTATTATAAGTGTACTACCATATTGCTACTTCTCTAAGTATCTGGATTGTGCTTGAAAAATAAAACCACTTCAAGTATTCAGCGCAAACGCAGTCAAAAACCAACAATCACTTTACAGATTTACACTTTGCTTGTATCTACACTTGTTACTACTTTGCTATTCAAATAAGACTCGACCCTCTGCGCTGCAACCGGCTGTCTTTTATATTTGTTTTCTTATCGCGCTGATTGTTCTTGCACATTCCAGTTGGACTCTTTCTCGATCGTTTTCGCACAGCATTATCGTAGCGAACCATCCTTGCCATATCGGAATTATAGCAAGCCGGCCGTACTCCAAAGAGCATGCCTAAAAGTATGCCCGTAAAAGCATTCATGCGTAGCACAGCAACAGAGTGCCTCATCGTTACACTGCCCACCACAAGTGCCGAGGCTCCGCCGGAGTAAGACGCCAGGCGCTCCAAATGGACTACTTTGAATCTGGCGTTTATGTTGCAGTAGCGTTGAACCCTGTACACCACGTCATTAATCTTTGTCACGACTTTGTACGGTCCTTTCCCTGATGTTTGAAATTTTGGAGATAAACCTTCCTTCCGCTGCGGGTTGTTGGGCATTACTAGATCGCCTTCTTGGAACTCTTATCGGTTAGCCCGTAGTCCATAGCTCGCTATCAACCTGCTTTCAACTAGTTGAGTGCGGCTCCGCGATCTTCTCCTTGGCCCTTTCGCAGCCGAACACCGATCACAGCTTCTAATCCACTCAGCGACAGACTCCTGGCATCCTACCCAATAGAACCGCCTTCTTATCGTGGCGACAGTTTTTGTGATGCCTAGGTGCCCTCCACTGAAGTCGTTATGGTATGCCTCGATCACCTCGTTGATCCTACATTTCGGGACCACAATCAGGGATTTTCTGGTCCTGCCATTCCTGCTCTCCCACTCGCGATATAGGCAGCCTTCCTGCAGATGTAGACTTTGCCACTGTGCCCAGTAAGCCTTCGCAATCGGGCTCTCCCCAGCCATCTCCTGCCATTCCGGCCGTACTCTCTGCGCTTTGCCTTTGATAATTTTTGCAAGATCCGTATCCTCGTGCTGGTCCTTCTGTAGCCTTACCGCAAGCCAATCTTCCACTTGTAGAACTCTTACCGACCGAACATCCACAATTTGTCCCTCGTTTTCGGCTTGCGAATTATGCCTGCGCTCGGTTTTGCACGAATGGTGTGGCAGAGCGTCAGCCCTTCTTGGCGACGTCTGTTGTCCGGAACGCTTTCCTCGCAGATGGCAGCCTCGTGATATGTGTCCTTGCTTGCCACATCGCCAGCAGCTGACTAGATGACACTGCCTGCAGCCCCGCTGGTGCCTCAGAGCTCACTGTCCGGCTTTGCGTTACACGTCCAGATTGGACTCTACGCTTTTCCGCAGATGAATGTCGAAAACTTTCCCTCCGCCGCCTCATACGTCAATTCTCTTGTCACCGTCTCACGGAATGTCGGCTTCATCATCATCAATGTACTCACACGTGTCTCTGGGTCAAGAATGCCTTCGATAAACGCCTCGATCTTCAGCCTTTCCAAAACTTCCATGCTGAATTCTGGGTAGGACTGTGGTACCAGCCGCTCAATAACTGCCGCATACGTCTGCAGCGCCTCGTTGGCCCTTTGTCTACGGTTCTTTAGCTCACAGTAGTACAGCATTTTATTGTGCTCGTCATTGTCCATTCGCGTCTCGAGATGCTCAACTTTCACGTTCAGCCTATCGGAAATTTCCTCCACCTTCTGTTCTATGCGCGCAGAATTTTCCGCCATTTCTCGGTTCGCAGTTTCGCCTTTTGCCGAAATTTCCTGATTAGCATTCTCGATTTTCGCAGAAGTTTCCCGAAACATGCCTTTCATTGCAACCATAAGCTGGCTTATGTCCAATGTATGTGGTGGCGCAGCCGTACTTTGCATCGACGCAGCACCCGCAGGCGATTCCTCCACTTTAGCCGACGCCTCTAGCTCCTGCGTTCCGAACTCGTGCGCAGTCCAATCGACGCCTCGTGCCTCACACGTCTCTCGCAAGCGCAGCAGCAACTCCAACTCACTGCCAGCAGTCGGCAAATTCCAGGTGGCCAGCTCCTTTAGCTGGTCCACCTTCAGTAGCTGTAGTTTAACCATGTCTGCGTTTTTATAATTTTATTTTAGTTTACTTTCAGTAACACAATCCCACTTCTGACACCAAACGTTACGAAAATTCCAAGTTCGGTTTGATTGTGTTTTAAAATAAAACAACTTCAACTATTCAGCGCAAAATGCAGTCAGAAACTAACAATCACTTTATTTACAGATTTACACTTCGCTTGTATACACTTGTTACCACTTTGCTCGCTCAACACAGACTCGACTCCTTGCGCTGCACACTGCTGCTTTTATACTAGTTTTCTTATGGCGCCGAAGTTTCTTGCACATTCCAGTTTCTATATCGATCGTTCTGGCACAACTTATTGCCGACGCAAACCATCCCTGCCATATCGACATTATAGCATGCCGGCCGTACTTCAAAGTGCATGCCTAAAAGTATGCTTGGGAAAACATTCACACACAGCACAGAGTGCCTCATCGTTTAAATATGTTCAGATGAGTTCAGTGATCGTTCGATCCCATCAATAATCCGAATCTTTCATTTTTTTTGTACTCATGTTCTCGCAATTTTCTGGTCCCCGGCTTCGGCCGTTTGTATGATTATTATAATACTTGTTATTCCTTATTCAACACCCGACGAATAAGAACCTACAAGCTGAACCAACGGCGTATTTATTTTCCCCGTTCCGCCGCGAACTTTAACAATATACTTCAATAATTAAATGAATATCGAATTTCAACTTCAATGAATTAATTTGGAAATTAAAAAAATACGTCAGAAAAGTAAGAAAATCAAAAAATATATATAAATGTAAAATACGTTGCTAATGGATTTGCTTGAACTGCTTCACCAATGCAGTCGTTGCAACGATATAATGCAGTATAATGACTCAAACACTTTGAGATTTTACATTGGACACATACAAATCGTGTTTTAAGATATATCTATAGCAATCTGTTCGGTGCTTTCCAAAGTAATGGAAAGCATTGTAAACTTCAACCTTGTAAAATATCTGGAGCACATTAGACTGCTAAGTGACTGCCAATACGGCTTTCGAAGACAGCGATGGACGGGAGACCTTATGGCGGTCCTCACCGAGAAATGGAACCATAGCATTCTAAACCTCGGTGAAAGTAAGGTTGTTGCGTTGGATATTTCTAAGGCTTTTGACCGGGTGTGGCATAAAGTATTCGTGTCTAAATTGATTGCCTATGGCGTCGGTAGTATCTTCTCTCGTTGGATTACGAGCTGCCTCTATGATCGCTCTATTCGTGTTGTAATATACGGCATAGACTCGGAAAAGCATTCCCTTAGCGCAGGAGTGCCGCAGGGTTCGGTCCTTTCTCCAACACTTTTCCTTATCTTCATCAACGACCTCTTGTCGTCGACGAAGAATCCCATCTACTCGTTTGCGGATGACAGCACCATTTGTCATTCATACTCTTTCACAAAGCGCCCCAGCTCTGTGGAGATTGAGAGAGAACGGCACCGTATGAATGACACACTTAATAGCGACCTACAAACAATCTCCAAGTGGGGTCAAGCGAATAGGGTCGATTTTAACCCTCGCAAGACCTGTTGCCTGTTATCCCACAAACAAGTCTCTCCACATCCCAAGACATCCCTGGTTATGGGTGGTGTGAGTATTGCGGAGTCAGTAGTTCTTGATATGGGCATGTCCATTAAGAACGATCCTCGTTGGAATGATCATATTTTTGACGGGTCGAAAGAAGCATCCAAGTGCCTCGGCTTCCTAAAGCGGTGCAAAAAATATTTCACTCCGTCTGATCTCCGCATTATTTACACTACCTATATCCGACCTAAAATGGAGTTCAACTCGCACCCAAACCCAAAACCGTGCGATCGCGCTTATAGGGGACAGTAGGGCATCCAGCTCTATTGACTCTTTAGAATATCGTCGAAACGTGACGGGCAACCCGTTTGAACATTGGCGCTCATGCATTCCACGTCGAAACGATGTTCCAGAGCACTACGCATTAAAGAGAAAGTTCGTTTCTTGCCCGCACAGCGCGGCTGTGGAATGGTGTCCCTGCGGATATCTTCCCCAGCACTTATGATCTCGATGGGTTCAAGGCAAGAGTCCATAACCGCTTCACTTTTAACCCTATCTCCTAACCTTTATATCCTTCCTGAACCAACGCAATGCCTCGCAGTAATAGGGGTCAGGGGCATTAATAGGGGGCCCTGCGCGTTTGTTCGAGTTAAAAAAAAATAGCTATTATTATTTCGGGATTCCTTTCACTGTTGGCAATTATGCCGTAAAGTCGGAAAGGCAGCTGACTAACACAGAACAGTGTGAATTGTTGGCTATAAATAAGGAAAAAGATCTTCTATTGACCACTTAGTTCCATCCTAATCCTATCCCAAAGTTCCTTTCCCAAAGAAAAAATGAAAATGAAATAGTCGGATATCGACTTAATTACCGCCTTCGTCATCGCTGTCTTCACGTTAAACTACCATATTTTGACATAAGTATCGAAGCTTCGTTTTGTTCAGGATCCAAAAGATAATTTGCAACATCGGCGTTATTATCTCTAGTTTTGTTGCTTTAAACGCATTGGTTTCCGCTACTGCTTTAACTATTTTTTCAGAGAAATCATCCTCTCTGATTCAACTCCAGCATTTCAGTTAAAAAATAACGTATTCCCTTTCTTCCATCTTTGTCACAGAAAACACCACATAACTTCTTTCACTTCAGGAATGTAATTAAATTGACACTAAAACACGGATACAACCATGAATGCAATAGATAAATATTAATTTTGAATATGTTCAGACATTATTTTGCAACGAAAATTATAATTTACTAACCCAAAAGGAAATAAAAGTCAAGGCATATTAAAAAAAACTTGACTACTGTGTAAATTGTATGCTTTGCAGTACTTTACCAGCATATACTTCGCCAGATAACCATTGAGGTAGACGCTTTAAAGCGTCTGCAGACTCTGTGGAACAGCGGAGGAAACTCCTGAGCACTGCGATGCAAAAGAGAAAGTCAAACACTTTCTCCCACGTGAGTTACTAAGCTTCATTAGGTCGGTGAGGTTGGGGGACGTTCTCTAAAGCTGAAGGGGCACAATAGATCAACTCTGATCTCAGTCCACATTTCCCCTTTCAAATATATCTATCTACCGCTTGCTCCATGTTACTGCGGCATGGAACATTTGACGTGACGCCACAGTCCTTCTATTGTATTTGTATTTTTTTTCCGGATCTATAAAGTTAACCGAATGGTTAACCTTGAAATGGTTGAAAGCTTCCTTCGCCAAGCAGTCATATGCCTAAAATGTAAAAAATCGATTTTCATATATCACCAAATAAACAACCTGTCATATGCTTACCTTCCAAAAATCGGATATTATTGTTGTGCCCCGCAATATCCACTTCTTGATAATATCCAGGAGTGTATTTTTATCCCGGCGTTCAACCGCCACCAGAAAGCAAGCATTACTGCCACGCTCCACACCTCCAAACACCCACTGACCCTCCACAGCGTGGCCACGGTGGTATTGCCGCTTGCCGAATTTAGATTCGTCGATTTCGATCTTGCCTGGCTCGTCAATCTTCTTTTTGCGCACGACCATCCCGTCATACGCAACTTCCCGGCAAAAATTGCTCCAGTCGACCGGTATGGCGGGCGATAGACAATTCAGTAATTATAAAGACATTGCAGCCATAAATAAGAAAAGGCCAAGAGCTTTATAATAGTACAGAATAAACAGTATACAGAAGGCGCATCTGAAATAATTTTGCGATTTCATTTCAGACGCGGGCGGGAAGCAACAAAAATGAGGAAAATGTATATTGAACCGAGAGAGTAAGCGCAACCGAGCGGAGAGCTGCTTTGCGATGCTCTCTTGCATTCCCGCATTCATTCGATGGATTGTTGCTTTATTCTCATTTCGACAACAACACGCAATGTTGTTGTTTTCCGCAGCAAGCCAGCTTGGCTTTACTCGGGCAAATTGAAATGGTGCTTGTTTTGGCAAAGCGATCGCTCAGTCACTTTTTCCTATGCAAATTTTGCCTGTCCGCTTCTTGTTCTTGTTTGTAAAAAAGCAAGCGCAGAGCGAGCAGGTGCCGGCAAATTTGTTTCTTGTCATAATCAATCGAATCTTCGAGCTGAATGGTCGTTTTTCTTTTCATGCTGCGCTAAGATTAATTTATATTAAATTTTGCAAATATTTAGACGTGGTTGATCCAAAATAAAACTTTTTACAAATATTTTTACGAGGCTAGTTCCAAGTAAAATTATTTGTATAAATTTTGACGTGGTTGATTCCAATTTTGAATTTTTTGCAATTGTTTTGACGTGGTTGATCCAAATTAGTTAGTTGATCCTTTCCTTGGTTATTATATTACTTTTGATTTGGCATATTCACTGACTTTACTAGTATACGAAAAATGGATCCTGCTCCGTGTAAAAATGTATTACCCCGGGTGGGTAAAAATTTAATAAAGTCAGGGCTTCAATGCTGCATAACATGTTGCCGAAAATCTAGACGGGATGATGAACAACTTAAGATGTTTAAATTTCCGCCCTATGACTCAGCTATGGGCCAAATTTGGCGAGAAAAATGGCGAGAATTAAAACTAAAGAATACAGCAAACCATTATTTATATGCGTTAATCACTTCTCAAGTTCTGACATTGGGAAAAAATATTTAAAATCGGGAGCAGTTCCTGTATTTAATTTGGAAAATGTTGAAGAAACTTATTAGTTTTCAGAGCCCGATTGTTCAACTAGAAAGAGACGAAAAAGTGAGTCCGTAGATGGGCATTGCAATAATTGCTCATCATATGCTAAATCCGTAAATTTTTACAGGAAGAAATATTACAACATTTTGGCAAAATACAGAAACATAAAAAACCAGAAGAAATTACCAAAAAAGTCAGAAGTACTCCAACGTATCGACTCTTATAATAACGTGAGCAAAGAATCAAAAGTATTTTGTAAGCTCCCGTCCTAAAGAATATACGGAAGATATAAAAGATTTGGCTCAAAATATTTATTATGTCTCGCAATCGTCTCGATGCATATCAATTTTTAAGAAATAAACTAAATCTAAATTTGCCACATATCTCGACTGTTAATCGATGGGCCCCTGTAAAGTTCCTGCAGCCAGGTTTTAAGAACTCTGCTTTTGAGGTCATAAGGAAACGGTGCTTGGATTTGACCCAGAGCGAAAAGAACAACATGATTCTATTAATGGATGAAATGGCAATTAGAAAGGAATTACGATTTAATCCTAAATTAGATTTGGTGGATGGGTATGAAGAAAATGGGGTTGAAAGGACAAGCCAAATAGGAAAACAATTATGTGTTTTTATGGTCAAATCAATGTTTTCAAACTGGTCATTGGTACTAAATTACTTTGTTTCCAAAAACGGACTCTCTGCCAATATTTTAAAAAATATAATTCTGGAAAATTTAAAAATTCTCAATAGTTTTGGCATCACAGTAAAAGTTATAACTTGTGACCAAGGGTCTTCCAATAGGAAGTGCTTTTCGGATATAGGTGTAACTTTGGAAAGGCCTTTTTCATGCATAAAGATGGAAAAGTGTTCTGCATATATTGTAACGATAAGACAGTCTGTCGCTGTGCAAAGCAACCCTGTCGCTACGTAATTTTTTTTTTAATTGATTGGCACGACAGCCCGCTTACACGAGACTAAGGCCTAGCTTCCTGCAACCACCCGTGTTGTGCGTGTGAATTTTGTACGCGGGTGGAAGGGACATACAGTTTTATGCCGGTTCCGAACGGCAGGCTGGGAGCTTTTTCATAGGCAATTTTTACTCTCAGAGGTTTGCCATTTCCAGCTGAGAGGACAGCCACCGAAAGAGAAAACGAGTTTCCCGTTATTTTTTTTAGGTTTTACTACATGCAGAATTCGAACTTGCGTCGCTCTGCATGCGACTCGCTGGACCGCGCACTAACCAACTGAGCCACGGCGGCTGTCGCTACGTGCCGTCCTATAATCCAATCTGCCAACGACGGCCGCGATAGTAACTTTTAGTCCAATCTGGCAACGACGGCCGCGATAATAACTTTAAGCTAACCTGGCAACGACGGTTGCGATCATCATGGAAACCTTTAGTCCACTCTGGAATGCGCGAGAACGATCCGCGCGATGGTCGGACAGGTATAAATGGCAGCCGGGTGCGGCGCAGCGAGTCAGTCTGGTTGTGACAATTGAAGTTGCCACACGGAGTAATTAAGCAAATACTTAAGTGTACGAACAGTAAAGTGTAAACTGTGAATAATAAAGTGACTGTTGGTTTATTTTATTGTTTGCGTTTAAGAAACTGACTGTGTTTTATTTTCAAATTACACAATCCAGAGATACGTAACAGCACACTAGAACTAGTATTCGTAACAATATGATTTCCCGCACCTTGTTAAATCACTGAAAAATTGCTGGCTCAAATGCGACTTAGCTACACCAAATGGAATTGCTAGTTTTAGGGTTATTCAAGAACTTTTCGAAATGGAACTTAAGTCAACAACAAAAATGTGTCCTAAACTAACCAGCCAACACATTTTTACAAATTCTTTCGAGAAAATGAAAGTAAAACTGGCAACCCAAATTTTCAGCAGGACTGTTCAAGCTGCTATTAGGACAACTGCTGAAACTGTAGGTTTTAAAAGTTGCTCTAAAGAATTGGCTTTATCTACGGCCAGCTTTATAGAAAATATTGACAAAATATTTGATTGCCTATACAGTGGATCGTTATATTCAAAAAATGTCTACAGATCTGCGATTCAACTCAACAGTTTATCACATGAGTATATAAAGTTCTTCCTTTAAATACCTGGATGATATCTCATTTGTTGACAAAAAGAAAAAAGTATTTTTTTTATGGGATGAAACTTACTCTAAAAGCTGTTTTGCTATTAGTAGACGAGCTGTTTGAGAAAAAATCAGACATTTTTAGGTAGGTATATCGGAAACGTATCCGATAGACCAGCATATGATATCCTGGTACACAGATGGCTCCTTAACGGAGGAGGGTACCGGGATAGGCGTATACGGGCGGAGGATAAGATACTCGGAACCTACGGGAAAACACACCACTATCTTCCAGGCGGAAATATACGCCATTGAAAGGTGTGCTTATTTCAATCTGGCGAGGGGTTACGGGAACCGAAAGATTGCTATCCTCTCCGACAGCCAAGCGGCAATCAAGGCTCTTAGATCCTACCAGGTGTCCTCGAAACTGGTTTTGGAGTGCCTTGAGAAGCTAAACGAACTTGGCCGTCACAACCAGGTCTGGATACTCTGGGTTCCGGGCCACGCTGGTATTGAAGGAAACGAACGGGCCGATGAACTGGCAAGGAGGGGAGCTTCCACACCAGAGAACTGCACGAGTGCCTATTTTTATGACTCTGAGTATACTCGCCTTAAAAGCGGTTGCGGTGTGATCGCCACCGCATTGATTTTGTATGAGTATTTACCATACCCATGTCGATTTGAGTATTGGTGCGTTTAAGCTACTAGCATACTCAAGCATATGATTTCGTGGTATCTGCTTTACTTTGCTTCGTAATTTTTTTTATCACATTCGGCAATCGTACCCGACGAGTACGATGACTAGTATTAGTGCTACTCGTACTTCGTGTGCACAACATAAATAATATGTATATAAGAGAATGCAGAGATACATATTGGGCAAAGTGAAGATGAGTGAAGTCAGTAGCAAATAAGAATAACTATGCAGCCGGCCGCAAAATTGACACCGCGATGTTACTGTTTTTGTTTGTAGCACTCTCATATAACGGTAAACGGCCTATTTAGCGTTATCAATGATTGTGCGTATATTGATGATTCTGTTTCTTACTGAGAAAAAAGTCAATTGTTGCAAAAATTATTAGTTTTGAAGTGTTACTGCAAGCAGTTGGAACAATTTCGGCATGGCGTCAAACAATGATTTGGTTGCTGAATATATTGCGAATGGAACTTACTCCCTGTCACCAAAACGCTCCTTCTTAATGGCCCTCGTAGACGATTTTTATTTGCATGTATTGAATTTTTTTCGATATTCAGTCGCGAAAAAGATACATATCGCACACGCACTACAAAAGTGACACAACTCAAAATTTTTCGGGTTTATATGTTAATACTGTGCACAATGCATTTATCTACAAATAAGAAAAAGCTCAGTATATTTTTTTGTTTACTGTTGCAAAAATACAGTTAGATCTCTTTTCATGTCAGAAGTTTGATGCTATTTGATCGCTGCAGCTCAATGCAAAAGAGTCCTAACTCAAATTGTGACATTTTAAACGACATAAATTTTTGTTGAAGTTAATTTTAAACAAAATTCTGACCATTTTTATATATATTTTTAATTATTAAAATTAACTATGAATTTTAAAAATTTTTCTTTCAACTTTTTAAGTGTCATTTATAATTATCAAATCCAGAAAAAGTGGCATAACTTGAAATAATTCGGTAATTATTGAATTAAAATATCATCAAAACAGTCACAACTAACAATTTTTGATTTTCTTTTGCAAAATAAAACAAAATTCTTGTAACTTATCCTAAAGCATAATCTGTAGAATTTTCAACTAAACGGTACAGTAGCGACTCGGTAAAAGCAACCCTCGATTTGCGCAACTCCTCGATTATCGCAACCACCGAATTTTATACATTATAGACTCAGTAAAAGCAACTGCTGCCGAAAAAACCTCAATAATCGCAACTTTTTCTTCGTCTTATTTTCTTTTTGTGGAGTAGAGTGTCAGTTGATGTCCCGTTTCTTTCTCTAGTTTCTTTAAATCAGTAAAATAAATTGTTATCAAACCGTTTTGTTAATTAAAGCCTTTTTAAGAAATGTTTAGAGTTTTTGTTTCTGTTTGATTTTTCTCAAACACAATGAATGTGATTAGTTTAAGTTATTTTTTTTGTAATACAACAAAATATGAATAAAATAATAATGAATTCTAATGAAACCCTTATAAAACTTTGTGAAATTTGCAAATTTTCATACAAAAATTTAGACTCGATAATTGCAGCAAACTCGGTAGTTGCAACCAAGGTTTTATCATTCTTGGTTGCAACTGCCCCTGCATTAATCGGATGCTTTTACCGAGTCGCTACTGCATATACTTTATTTAAAAAAAAATGTTTATTTAGCTCAAAAACAGTTTTTTGCGTTTCCTGAAAAATGAAAAATTTTTAGTTGTGTCACTTTTGTAGTGCGTGAGCAATATACGCGCTATGTGTAGAAGCTGAGTAGGCTCGTCACCCACAAGTCGAGCGCGAGCCGAAGTTGTGTATGTGTTACGAGCTAGCATTGTTCCTGCAGGTAAAGCGCAGAACGAAATATTAAAAAAAAGCTTAAGTGCGAAAACGCACATTACTCAAAATTTCGCTCATGCTGGTTACGGTATTTACTGGTACTGTTTTTTGCGCTCATTGCTTTTACATAGTAGAAATATGAACAGAACGAAAAGTATTGAGTATGTTATGATCGCATGAGGCTCTCAGCAAATGAACGACGAGTAAAATCAACACCGCACAATTTCTTTTGCGGTGTTTATGGCACTCGAGTATACAAAATACAGAGTATGTATGCGGTGTACTTATTGTTGCGGTGCACTCGTGCCGTTCTCTGTTCCACACCTTTCGTCGGCCCGGAACCTTTTTGTGGTTTCGGAAAAGGAGCTTCCTCTATCCTAACTAGAAAGGACGAGTTAACCAGTAGGAATCAATACTGGGATAATCTACCAGGTTTAGAGCATTCCAAGTTGGTTATCGGGTCCTACAATAGGAAAAGATTCGAGGATTGCATGACCTTATCAAAGAATAATCTAAGGATTATCACGGGAATGCTAACAGGGCACTGCAGATTGAATTATCATCTAGCCAAACTAGGAATCCGTGAAAACGGGTATTGCAGGTTCTGCTTGCAGGAAAACGAGACTGCATTACATATACTAGGTGAGTGCCCTGTACTCATGCATAAAGAAAGAAACACCTGGGGGACCATCTTATACCAGGTACGGACTGGGTATCCAAAGGTGTAGGAAGCATACTAAAATTCCTCCTGGATACCGGACTCACTGACAGTCTGTGAAGTCCAAGAAGGGGGCACAATAGATCTACAGGTCGCAGTGCGTCATCCCCATCAATAATAATAATAATAAAGGACATTAAACCAAGACACACTTGAAAATATGTTTTCTATATATATACTAAGACAAAAAGGTGGTAATAATATAAATCCATCAGTGGTTGATATTAATAATATATTAGCACGCTTAATAGCCGCAAAAATTGCGCAATTGAGTTCCCACAGCAATTGTGAAGAACTAAATGATACTACGTTTAAAACGCTTTCTAATATCGTATTAAATCTCGACTCAGCTCCTGAACATAGCGAAGAAACTAGCCAAACCGAAGATTTTGAAGTGGATAATAATACAGTCATCCTTGCCGATTTCATATTAAATGATAGTTTTGAGAACTGTTCCGAATTTACCATAGATTTAGCGTCTTTAAGATATTTTTTGGGTTATGTTGTCTACAAAATACTTACCAAAATAAACTGTGAAAGATGTGGAGCGGAATTGAGAAAAGAAGAGACTATCAGTTCCTTGTGAACTTTTCATATTTCACAAAAACTTTAACTCTTTCAAAGATTTCGGCAACCTTAATAGTCCATCGCAAATTCTATTAGAGATAAGCAAAGTACACATTTCAATTTTCCGCAGCATTTTTGAAAAACAGCCACAAATTGTAGGCATAAAAAATGTAATAAAAGTTAAATGCCAAAATGCTACACCACAATGGTTTTCCACGTGTCCTGATCATAAAAACACAATTTTGGACTTTATGATCTTAGGAAGCATTGTGCATGGGCCTCCGAAAAGAAAAATTAAACTAAACCCCGAAAACTTAAAATCCTAAAAACGTAATAAACTCTGGTTATTTTGACCAAACTTATTCCTTGACTTATTCCCACAATTGGGGTTTTTTTTACCGTAGTATTGTGAATTGCTGAGCTCGTTACAGAAATCAGCCAAAGCAAAAATATATTCTAACTTCAGTTGTTAGCCAGCGGCAACAACAACCACAGGCTGCCAACAACAACAACCACATATATGGTGCGTTACTGTTTGTTACACCGGCATGCGATTAATACTTTTATCTGTTTGCTCTCCGAACATTTCATTTTGCGCTCTCACAGCTTCTCTTTTTACGCTCTCGCGCTCTGTGCGTTCTCATCCCCTTTACTGCTTCCCCCCCGCATCAACAAACGGGTCCTACCGCTGGAACCCGCAAAGAAAATTTTCTTTACACCAGATGCGCATTCTGTATATTGTTTGTTCTGTGATAATAGGCAACTTCGACCTTTCGAAAAAAGTATTTTTTCGAAATGATACGTCGACATTGCAATTGCCTGCCTTTTGCTTTCTCAGCTTCGAATGCTTCCCTCGGCATCTACAATTATAAAATTAGTTAAGAAAAAAATGCGCTATGTTTTTTAACCCATTAAAGCCGGGTACTAGATCCGCCCATACGAGTTTGATAAAATTCCATACACGACCTAGAATTAACCCAAAATGATCACAAGAAAAGCCTTAGCCTTCTATCTCTGCACGTCGCTGAGATATTCATTGGGTATTTTTTTTACCCATTCGACAGCAATGGTAGCCTTTTATCGTACTTTTTAAAGTGGTTAGCTAAACACGTGAACAAAACATGTATTTTTTATAGGTGAGTTAGGAAGACCGCGATGCAGATTTTTGTGAAGTTCTAGGCCACTAACTTAGCGTAGCGACATGTCAACTTACGTCACAATTTCAGTCACAATGTCCAATATAACACTTCGTTCAATAATGTGTGTGACTGACACATAGATGGCGGCACTAATACTAAATCAATATTTTTTTCGAAATTGTGAACCTTTTTAGGCTTACTGTCAAAATTATATGTCAATCCGACCATTAGTTTACAAGTTACAGTGCTTTAAGTGACACTACTTTAGAGTTTTCAAAAAAATGAATTCAAAGCAATTCCGTGTGCTGATTTATCATTGTTTTTTAATGAAAAAAAATACTGTTCAATGCCAGGAATGGCTTGAAAAACATTATTCGGACTCTGCTCCATCAAAAAGAACCATTTGTTATTGGTATGCCGAATTCAAACGTGGTCGTACAGACACCGATGACATTCCATCTACTGGACGGCCAAATGACGCTGTTATTCCGGAAAACGTTGAAAAAACACTGAAAATCATTATGTCCGACCGTAAAGTGAAAGTGGGGGAGATTGCTGACATTCTAAAGATATCAGCAGGCAGTGTACACACCATAATACACGAACATTTGGTTATGAAAAAGGTGTTTTCGAAATGGGTGCCGCGTTTGCTCACACCGGAGCAAAAACAACAACGAATCGATGATTCAAAGAGCTGTTTGGACATGTTTACGCGCAACAAGTCGGAGTTTTTGCGTCGGTACATCACAATGGATGAAACATGGATCCACCATTTCACTCCAGAGTCAAATCGGCAGTCTGCTGAGTGGCATGCAACCGGTGAAAGCCGCCCAAAGCGTCCAAAGGCACAAACATCGGCTGGAAAGGTTATGGCGTCAGTATTTTGGGATGTGCACGGAATAATATTCATCGACTATCTTGAGAAAGGGAAAACAATCAATAGCGACTATTACATAGCGTTGTTGGAACGTTTGAAAGAAGAAATCGCGATTAAGCGGCCCCATATGAAGAAGAAAAAAGTGTTGTTTCACCAAGACAATGCACCGTGTCACAAGTCGATGAAAACGATGGCAAAAATGCATGAATTGGGCTTCGAATTGCTTCCTCATCCCCCCGTATTCTCCAGATCTGGCCCCCAACGACTACTGCCTCTTCGCAGACCTCAAAAAGATGCTCCGTGGTAAGAGATTTGGCTCAAATGATGAAGTAATCGCCGAAACTAACGCCTATTTTGAAGGCAAAGAAAAATCGTTCTACAAAGGCGGTATCGAAAGATTGGAAAAGCGTTGGAATGATTGTATCTCCCTAAAAGGGGACTAGGTTGATGAATAAAAACGAATTTTGGCAAAAAAATGTGTTTTAATTAGTTAGTCACACACATTATTGAACGAAGTGTTATTGGACTACAGTCCATACAATTCATACAGCCCGGTTTATTTTCATGTCGGGAAGGGTTAAAGAAGAAAGCAACGGTACGGGGAACGTATGAGCGTTGTTACGAGCGTAATACGAGGGCGGGTCAATAAGTCCGTGACTTTTTGAATTTCCCGCCTCTTAATTGAAATGGCAACACTGCTCCCGTCAACAGTCATCTGTCAGTTGACTCTTGTCAAAAATTGAACAAGCTGCGACATTTAGTTTGTTTTTGACAGCCGTTAATATCAGACTACCGCGTTGACTGAGAAGAAAATGGAAAAAACTGAATTTCGTGTGCACGGGTGCACACATGTGCAGTTTCCATGGCAAAAATCCATGAATTGGGCTACGAATTGCTCCCTCATCCCGCCTATTCAACCGATCTAGCCCCAAGTGACTATTTCTTGTTCCCAAACGTGAAGAAATGGCTCGGCGGAAAGGCGAGGCGGATTTGCCTCCAATGACGAAGTCATCTCACAAACAAATGCCTATTTTGAAGACCTCGACAAATCATATTTTTCGGAAGGGATAAAAAAACTGGAGAAACGTTGGGCTAAGTGTCTATATCTCAAAGGAGACTACGTTGAAAAATAAAATAACTTTTATCTAAAAACCTGTGTTTCATTCAAAAAGTCACGGACTTATTGACCCGCCCTCGTATTGTATTTCCACCGTAAATCTGGGAAAAGAATGATGTTAATAACTACAGGTCTATCTCCAAATTGTCAAGTATATCTAAACTGTTTGAATGCATTGTTAAGAAGGTATATTTCGCAGTTAAAAGTCTGATTTGTCTCAATCAGCATGGCTTTGTTCCTCGTCGCTCGACCGTTTCTAATCTCGCGACCTTTGCGCATGACTTTATCTCCGACTTTAATGCCGGATTTCGAGTTGATACCGTTTACACGGATTTCTCAAAGGCATTTGACAGGGTATCTCGCATTCTGGTTCTTAAACTCGCCCAGCTTGGGTTCCACTCCGTCTTCCTCGAATGGATCCGATCTCATCTCAGTAGGTTAGGTTAGGCTGGCCGACCCACGAAGGGGTCTCACATAGACCAAGTAATGGTCCATAGTGGTACCAAAGATACTGAAGTCCCAGACCTATAAATAGTTTTTTAAGAACGTTTTGGCAAATCTAAGTAAGTCGCCGCTTTTTTGCTCTGCAATTCTTTCCAATGAAGGGAACGACGCGGATCCAAGGCAGCTAACCCGTGATCTGTAGAGAGCGGGACAGTGGCATAGCAAGTGCTCCAGGGTGCCTTTGGCATTGTCTTCACTACATCTTGTGCATGCATCACTTGGTGCCAAGCCAAGTTTGGCAGCGTGGGACGGGGTGAGACAATGTCCCGTGAGTACCCCAACTAGTAGTTGGCAGTCCTCTCTTTGGAGTGATAGTACAAACTCTGTGTTTTTGTCATTATACGCGCGAAGCATGATTTTTGCTGTCCTGTGAGATGTAGACCTCTCCCACATGGACGCCGCCTCACGAATCATTTTCTTTTCAATTTCCATCTTGAGCGTGGAGAGGGGTGGATGGATGTCTGGCACACTAACCGCAGGCAGCCGTGCCCCGGCTTTGGCGAGCGCATCAACCTTCTCATTTCCCTCAACTCCTTTGTGACCCGGTACCCAATAAATAGTAACTGCTCTGTTGCTGCAGAGTTCCTTTAATTTAGTTCTGCAGTTCCGTACGCATGTCGAGACATTACCCCAGCTGCCGCTTTTATGGCTGCTTGACTGTCAATATAGATGTTAATTCGAGAGTTAAGAGGAGTGCGCTCCATTGCTAGTTGCGCCGCTCTTGTGGCAGCGAATACCTCTGCTTGGAAAATGCTGCAGTAATCCGGGAGCCGGAAAGACTGTTGTAGATCAAGCTCCGAACAGAAAACTGCAGATCCCACACCCTCTGACATCTTAGATCCGTCCGTGAAAAGGTTGTGGGATTGACGGCTGGGTTCAAGCCCCTGTCGCCATCCATCTGGTTCTATGACCACGTTGGGTTTGAAGTAAAAATTGGCTTGAGGTATAGCGTGGTCTGAGCTGTCGCCTACCCCTGCGTGTATCCTACTATGACCGTAGGGTCGTAGCGTGAGTTGTCCAGTTACCTTTAGTCTCAGCGCGGCCTTCTTAGCGGCGCTTTTTGCTGTCAGATTAATTGGATAGAATCCCAAGATTTTGTCCAGTGCCGCTGTTGGAGTGGTGCGCATTGCGCCTGTTATACACAACCCAGCGGCTCTGTACAGTCTCGAGTATTTTAACATAGGTCTTTTTATCGACCGCGGTCCACCATACCAAGATCCCGTAGAGCAAAATGGGTCTGATGACCGCAGTGTAAATCCAATGTGTGAGACGGGGGGATAAGCCCCAAGTCTTACCGAGCGTTTTTCTGCAAGCGTATAAGGCGTTTAGGGCTTTCCTTTTCCTGTCTTCCACATTCAACCTTCACGACAGTTTACTGTCCAAAATTACTCCTAGGTACTTTGCAGATGTTTTGGGAGTGAGTGTAGTGTTGTTCAGTTTGGGGGGAAGCCAGGTTGGGATCTTGTACTTTGTTGTAAAAAGAACTAAGTGCGTCTTGTCTGGATTTGTTTCCAACCCCACAGTCTTTGCCCAGTTATTAATCCCTTTCAGTGTTCTCTCGAGTACTTGGCTCATTGAGTTTAGACACCTGCCTGAGACGACGACGGCCAGGTCATCCGCGTATGCGGTTAGCCTTGGCCCCCCGCCACTCAACTTTAAAAGGATTTTGTTCACAACTAAATTCCAAAGTAGCGGAGAAAGAACGCCCCCCTGGGGGGTACCCCTGTTCCCCTTCCTCGCCATGGTCGTCACGCCCCACTCCGCCACCACCGTTCTGTATGGATGGGTGCACGTCGATTGATGCGAGACCTTCCAACAATGCCTCTGTGGAGATGTTATTGAAAGCCCCTGATATGTCAAGGAAGGCTCCCAGCGCGTACTCTCTATAGTGTAAAGCCTTTTCTATCTGAAATACTACCCGATGAAGTGCCGTCTCTGTTGACTTGCCTTTCATGTAGGCGTGTTGATCCGTGGATATTAGGCCAGGGCGAATCCTTTCCTTAATAAACGAGTCTAGCAGTCTTTCAAAGGTTTTCAGTATGAACGAGGTGAGGCTGATGGGCCGGTAGTCTTTGGGATACAAGTGGCTGCTTTTACTTGGTTTTGGTAAAAATACAACCCTTGATAATCTCCAGTCCATCGGTACATAGTTCAGCCTCACACGTCCTTGAGCCATGGTATCAGAACAGCACATCCCTTTTGCAGAAGCGCGGGAAAAATGCCATCCGGACCCGGGGATTTGAAGGGATCGAAAGAGCCTAAGGCCCATCGCAGTCTAGACGTGGTGATTAGGCCCTCACAGTTCCCTTGCTCTATGCCAAGTGTGGTTGGGACCGAGTTTGAGACCTCAGAACAGCCAGGGAAATGGGCTTCTATGAGTGCCTCAAGCGTCTCCTTGCCGTCCTTGGTCCATTCTCCAGATTCTTTGCAGATGAGTGATGGTATAGCAGGGGATTTGGCAAGTATCTTCCGAAGTCTGGATGCCTCAGAGGTCTTGTCCATGCTTCCACAGAAGTTTTGCCAGGAACTTCTTTTGGCCCTCCGTATCTCCTGTTTGTAGGAATGTAGTAGTATCTTGTACTCTCTCCAACACTCCACACGGGCGGCAAGTTTGGCTAGTTTGAAAAACTCTCTGAGTTCCCTTTGCCTACCAATGTCCTTGCTCCACCAGGGTGGTTTGGATTTACTTCCTACCGGCCTTGAGGGCGGGCAGGATTCATGGTATGCAAGGAGAATCTTGGCCGTTAAGAGTTTCGCCTTAGCCTCAACGTCCGCGCTGGAGAATGCCTGGGAGGCGTTACTAAGATGCATCTTTAACCGATTTGCATACAGATCCCAGTCCGTATTCCTCGGATTTCTGAAGACCCTCTCTATGCGTAATGGTTTAATGTTTACAGTAAAATGTATGTAACTGTGATTAGAGAAGGAGGGTTGCTTCAGCACTCTCCAATCCGAAATCCAGGTATCTACACCGTGGGAGAAAGTAATGTCCAGTACGTCTTCCGACGTCAGACCCTTGAAAGTTGGGATGTTCCCCCTATTAGCTATTTCTACATTATTCTCTACTATAAAACTAAAGAGGGACTCACCCCGTTCATTCGTGTCCTTACCTCCCACTGAGGGTGGTGCGAATTCGCGTCCGCACCTACCACTACGTCGAATCCTCGTCTGCGGGCTTCTTCCATGAGGTGCTGCAGCTCTGGGGATGGGGGGGTACCTCGACGTCATGGGCATGTAGCACGAGGCGACAAGTCTAGGCTTGTCGTCCCCTTCGATGACGACCACCGTCAGGACATCAGAACTGAAATTGGGTAAAAGATATGCGTTAATATTCTTCCTAACAAGGATGGCAGATCGAGTCTTCCTTACCATTGTTACGTAGAATAGGTTGTAATTCGTGGACCTCAATCCTGAAACCTTGTTCCCGGAGGAAAGCCAGGGTTCTTGAATTAAGGCCACGTCGTAGCTGCCCTCCTCTAATGTGAGGAGGAGCTCAGCTGACGCCACCTTACTGTGGTGGAGGTTGATTTGCAGGACTATCCCTTCCAGAAGGTACAGTATCCTCCAAGGTAGGTGTGGCTGCCGCCGCCGACACTCCACCCGCCTCATCCTCCATTTCGTTCGTCTCACCGTCATCTAGCCGCAGCATCAGCTTTGGCTTTAGCGTATTTTCATTACCGTCTTTCGGATGACGTTTTTTGAGGCGCAGGTAAACACTACCCGTCCCCCAAGACATCTTTCCGAATCGCTGGTACAACTTGTCCTCTGCCTCTTTATTGATTTGGAGGATCAGGTCAAGAGTACCATCGGCGTTTGGTTTCCCCGCGTGGATCACCTTCCAGTCCTTCGTCGGGATGTCGGGATTCTGCCGCTGGAAAAGCAGTAGGGCGCTTTCCGGTTTCACCGTGCAAGGTACTCGTACCTTAGCCCGCGGTGGTCCGGGAATGTCGTCCCTATCCACTATATCCAAGTCGGCGCCCTCCCACAATCCTCCTAACTTCGGGACCACCTCCTTGATCCATTTGAGCGTGAGGTCATCGTTGCACTTCAGGATTTTGACTCCCCTGTACCACCCCGCTCCTTCAAAGGAGGGCGAAGGTTTATGCGGTTCGTCAATCGCCTGTGCAACAATGGCCTCGAGAATTTTATTATCCCCCTGCTTCCATTGTACCGCCGTCATCTGGCCATTCGGGTGTCGCCGATCAACGAGCGCAACGGTCAGATGCCGTTTGGCCACTTCGCTGGTCGTCGCCACTCTCTTGGACGTGGACGGCTGGTCAGTTGGAGTAGCTGTGGTGTGAGTACGAGGACGTTTGGCCACGGGTTTCTCCCCCTCCGTGGACCGCTGTCTCTTCGCCTCCGTTTCTTTCATTGCTTTCGCAACGTTTTCCTCGTTTTATTCACGAAGGTGGGATGCGTAGTCGCAAACCTTTCGATTTGCGAAAAGTGCTCCCTGCCTTTCGTGACCGTCTCCGTTGCCCATCGAAGGTCCTCTCGCTCCGTGGGCGAAAGAGTGGCCTTGCTTTCCAGGCGCAACTTTATTCTTATTGCCGCCTTGTACTGAGCAAGCGCTTTCAGCCCCTCTTTACTGGGCTTCTTCCTTTGCTCGCTCCTGCTAGTGGATGCGCTGCTCGGGTCGAGAGCCTTAGGGGACTTTAGCAGCTCCTCCTCAGCGATCGTGTTGACGGTTGCCACGCTGCTTACGCTGTCGTGTTCTGAGTCTGTATCGACCGCAGTACCCCTAGTGGCTAACCTTGCTTTCGTTAGGTTTGCAGTCGCATAACGACTGCTAGAGCCTGCAACCACTCTAGCAGAGGTGTGACCGCTGGCGACACGCAGAGGGGAATCAAGTTCCCCACCGTGCCTGCCGGTGGTAGCCGTCACTTCTCCCACCGACGCACAGTGGGGTATTGACCATTGAAAACGGCGATCAATTCTCCTGAGCTATTAAAATGAATGTGAAGTATTTTTTTACATAGATGAAACATATATGACAAATTGAAAAAAAAAAAATTGTTGTTGTTGTTGTTTTTTTATTAAATTTATTCAATTTAAGCAAATATTTCATGTTTTGGGCTTCTCATACTAGAATTATTAAATGTCATCGCTATTATTATCATCATTATCATCATCATCGTCATCATCATCATCATCATCATCATTATCATCATCATCATCATCATCAAACGCAATATCATTACCAGACTGGAAGTTAGTATTATCTGTTGAAGTTTTTACAGATGGTGATTTTAAAAGTTCAATAGCTGATAGTGGTAGGTGTTGAATCTTTTTTTTAGGAAGTTTCCTTAAACTTGATAAAATTGGATCGGAAGCAACAAGAAATCGATGCAAAATATCATGATTGGTTTTTCTCTGCAAGTCTTGCGTGTGAAATGTTCTCTGTATTTTTTAAATTCTTTATTCAGTGTTCTTGAGTTTCCTCAGTTAATTGGCCAATTGGTAAAAGAGCGTGGTGTATTATTTCTGGCCCATGAATTAGAAATTTATGCACCGTAGGTGGCATATTGCACCATGGATACTTTGATACAAAATATCTCGCAGTATCATGTGCGAAATTTCGAAACTTTGCAATATCTACCTCATGGCCACAAGAAACCACTATCAGTATAACGTGCAACCTTTTTATCAAGTTCAAGTCAACATTCGTGATTTCAGACGATAGCTCTGCGTTTCGAAAGAACCTTCTTGCCGTATTTCCATCATTTGAGTTGCCGAATCCGGGTTTCGGTTGATCAACAATCAAACCTGCTTTCTCTCTGAATCCCTTTTGAATATTTTTTTTTGTTTCGTTAACAATTTTCTTCTTGTTTTCTGACCTTACTTGCCATTTTTTATTGGTAATTTGTACGATAAATGAAGAAGGCATTCAAAAAATCGTAACGAACCATGCAGTACTGACAGTCCAAAATTAAGATTAGTGGTTTCAACATTTCTTGCAATCATTTCGTCAATTAAGTTGAATTGTGTTCTAGTTGCACCGCATAAGTAACACTTTTGAGTTGAAGTAGTCTCAGTGCCTTATTTGTAGTGCCTTGCAGTAGAATAACAAAAACAAAACAGAAACACATGATAACAACAACATTCATTACTCCATGAAGATCAAGCGAAATCACAAAATTTGGCACTGACTTTGAAGCACTAAAACTTAAATATTTCATAAAATGCACAAAAGTGCACTTTAATTTTTTGCAATATAGTAGTCAAATATATGTTCTTTACATATCATATAAAATTATTACGGCCTTTCACAGCCAAAGCAACTAAATGTCTACCTATATCCTTTAAATATGTACATTTTTAAGACTATAACTAACAAATTTTTATAAATTATTAATACACATTGTTGGGAGATGTCGGCACGATAGTAAAAAGAAGGAAATCGAAATACCATTAGAAAAAAGTGCAATAAGTAGCCAAACGATATTATGGCTCGATACTCACGTGCGCGGTTCGGAAGCAACCACGAGTAAAACGGTGAAGAAGAAAAACGCAACGGGTGATGGATTTTGCGGTAGGGTTTTATTGATGCTGCTGCCTCGCTGACGTCGTATGATCAAGTTTGTGAAGTAAAGAAAATGAGAAAAGGGCCGAGGCCTGGATTGCCGCGCAACAAGAGAGCGAAAGCTTTTGTTGCTAACGGCTTACAAAAAGTTCAGAGTTGTTACACTAAGTGCAGCTTTAGCGGAGACATTGAAAGAGATTTGGTCTAAACATTGCCGCCACTCTTGCAGTGTCTCGCGCTGCAAAATTACGAAAAAAAACAAGAAATAATGATTTGTGGATGGAATACATTTCAGTTCAATTTCAAATTCATACATATTAACTTAATAACTAGGCGTTGATAACCGATATAAGAGTTAATTCATTGAGCATTTCAAATTATAGATGTTTGATTGTAAATAATTTTCTGAAATCAGGATCAATAAGGATCCATCTAAAAGGTTTGTTAACATGGGCCTGAAAGGACCCATCCGAAAATAGAATCCTGTGCCAGAGGTAGGCCAGGGTTACAAATGAATCCAGATCGGATGATCTTGTGGTAGATCTCTGAGCCAAGGATGAGCGAGACGGCGGTGGATCGATAAAAATAAGGATCCGCAAGGCGAAAATTCGAAAAACGTTCCGCTACTCGCCCGTCAATGTCTTCCAGCGGAGTTTTAAAGGCGAGCGTTTGTTCGATCTTGGCATGCACGTCGATGCGCTGAGATGAATCATGACGCGAGACCAAGGTGACTCGGCAAAAGTGATGAAGATCAACCTTGGAAACTGGAAGATGCAGCTGGCGTACCATGGACGACGAGATGCGACTGGTGCAGCAGCAAGAATCTATAAGGATTCGAGCAGGATAGCTGGCGGCACGGACGCGTATGAAGACGGAGGCCGTCGGAAAAAGTACGGTGACGCGTTGAACGGAAGCACTCGTAGCGAAAGGACGAGCTTCGCGTTGAATAATTAGACGTTCATTCGCATGGAGAAGCGTATTATGATGACGCTGACAATATTTGCAAACCATCTTGCTAGTGCAGTGTTTCGCTATGTGTGAATGTGCCAAACATCTAGAGCAATAACGATACAACAATATGACCCGTAATCGCTTTTCTAAGTTCATCGAAAGGAACTTTTTACAGAAGCGTAGAGGATGAGTGCGTTGGCATAATCTGCATCTTTTGTTGTTATCGAGAGGAGTCGATGAAACGTTATCACTCATGGCGACCTATGATTAGGATAACAAAATTGTTAAGAAATGGTGGAAGGTCTAGTCAGATAAGACGATTAATTTCGTAATGGACCGCGTAATTATTCCTCGTTCGGTTTTAATATCGGCGACGCGGGCGCGTTTATCGCTACCGCGATATACTCGAAGAATTCTTCCCAACCGCCACGCAGTGGGGGGAAGATTTTCTTGACTAACAACAACTAAATCGTCAACAGCAAGATCGCGCGATGGATATTTCCATTTGTATCGCCTATGCATTTCTTTAAGATACTCTTCTTTCCATCTTAAGGCGATCTGTTGACCCAAAGCTTTCATTTTTTCCCATCTATTTCTCGCGCTTATATCAGAAATAACTGGCTCTGGGGGACCCAGAAGTGGAGACCCAATAAGGAAGTGACCCGAAGTCAAAGCAGATACATCCACAGGGTTTTCTGACATAGGACTAATAGGTCGAGAATTTAAACACGCTTCAATACGAGATAAAACTGTTGATAGTTCCTCGAATGTGTATTTATGAGGAACAGCCATTTTACGAAAATGGAGTTTGAAACTTTTAACTCCCGCTTCCCATAAGCCACCCATATGAGGCGACCCAGCAGGAATAAAATTCCATTCAACAGGCTGATGGGAAAAGTGATTGGAAAATGAGTCACGAAACTGCTTTAGAAATGCTTCAAAATCCTTTTTGAAAGCTTTAGAAGCACCAACAAAGTTAGTACCATTATCGGAGAAAATGGTTTTTGGGCAACCACGACGAGAAACGAATCGAATAAAAGCAGCGAGAAAAGCAAGTGTCGAAAGATCACTGACTGCCTCCAAATGGATTGCCTTTGTAGAGAAACAGACAAAAATACAAACATAACCTTTCGTTATAAGGCAAGCTCTACCTGTAAAGTTCTTTATGTCAAAAGGACCTGCAAAGTCGACACCAGTAATGGAGAATACACGACTGAGAGTAGTCCGTTCGGGGGGTAAAGCAGCCATGATCTGAGAGGCTTTTCGTTTCTTATCCAACAGACAAGTTTTACATCGATGAATAGTAGATCTAATGAGATTTTTCGCCTTCGGAATCCAATATTCCTGACGAAGCAATCGAAGTAGAAGTGAGTTGCCACCGTGAATCGTGATTTTATGTATAAATGCAACTAAAAGTTTCGAAAACTGAGAACCATACGGAAGGATAATTGGGTGCTGTTCACTGAAGGAAAGAGTTGGTGCGTTAGCTAAGCGACCATTAATACGCATAACTTGTTCTTTATCCAAAAAGGGATTTAGAGTCAATATTCTGCTCTTAAAATTAAGTGGGTTTTGATTTAGAAGACAACTATATTCAGTTTGAAAGTGCGTTTTCTGAGAGAGAATTGTCAACAATTTTCTAGTGTTATGGAGTTCTGCATTAGACAACACTATGGAAGTATAGCCCTTAGAATTTTCTGCAGGACGGTGAGTGCGATAGTAAAACCGAAGCATATATGAGACCACTCGAAGAGCTCTCGAAAATGACGAAAATCTAGAGAGAATGTCTTCCTCAACATTTACGAGCAAGTTGTGTACTGCAACCTTTTTTGCTTCGATTGAAGTTTCAAGATGAGTAGGGCTAGAAGATGGCCACTCGGACCTATCCTTAACAAGCCAGGATGGGCCATGCCACCATAACGTATTCATACTTAAGTCCTGTGGAGTAAGACCGCGGCTACATAAATCGGCAGGATTATCAGGTGAATCGACATGATACCAATTTTTAGCGTATGGTTTGTCTTGAATTTTGCTAACACGATTAGCAACAAAGGTAGTCCATGTAGATGGTGTTTTTAGTAGCCATGATAAAACAATTGTTGAATCAGTCCAACAGAAGACATCGTGAACTTTTATATCAAGTTCGGATAGAAGAGAATCCAGCATGTCACATAGGAGCACTGCACCGCATAATTCTAGTCTTGGCAACGAGACAGTTTTGACTGGAGCGACTTTTGTTTTTGACGTAAGCAAGTGGGAGCAGAAACTAGTAGGCGATTTACGTACGCGAATGAAGATCACCGCCCCATATGCTTTCTCGGAAGGATCGGAGAAAGCATGAATTTGAACTTCGTCTTGCAAAGAATAATTCACCCAGCGTGGTATTTGAATCAGGTTGATATCCATATATCCATCCAAAAATTTCTGCCATTTTCTTTCAATGGGCTCAGAAAGGCAATCATCCCAGCCTATGTTCTCAAGCCAGACCAGTTGCATTAAATTTTTGGCAACAATAACTACAGGTGCAAGCTATCCGACCGGGTCAAAATATTTGGCAATCATGGAGAGAAGTTCCCTTTTGGTGTGCGAATCCTTTTGCTCAATAGCAGGAACCTTGAAACAGAAATTATCAGTACAAGCGTTCCAACGTACCCCTAAAGCCTTTGTAGAACTGGAATCTTCAAAGCTTAAGAAGTCTTCCTTTAATAGGTGCTCTTTCGGAAGGTCCACTAGAATTTCTTTGCGATTTGAAGTCCATTTTCTTAAGGAAAGTCCAGCACCATGTAAAGTGTCAATAAGTTCATTCCGGGCCTTTATAGCAGAAGGCAAATCATGCGCACCGGCGAGAACATCGTCAACATACATGGATCGTCGGAGAATATGTGCGGCAAGGGGAGAAGTGTCTTGAGAATCGGCTGCAAGTTGAAGGAGAGTGCGAATCGCCAGATATGGTGCGCAGTTGACGCCAAAGGTTACCGTTTGTAATTCGTAATCCGAGACTTCCACATCAGTAGAAGAGCGATGTAGAATGCGTTGGAATGGACGATGCCTTGGGTCGACAAGAATTTGTCGATACATTTTTTGAATATCACTATTGAAAACAAATCCAAAAAGTCTCCATCTTAGGAGAAGTAAAACTAAGTCAGACTGTAGCACCGGACCGACGTACAACACATCATTCAAACTATTACCATTGGAAGTTTTATTTGAAGCGTTAAAAACAACACGAAGTTTTGTTGTAAGACTTTCTGGTTTAATGACAGCATGATGCGGAAGATAACAATATGTGACCAAACTCGGATTTGAAGGCGGACCGACTAACTTCATATGCGATAACTGTAAGTATTCGTCAACTACCTGGTCATAAAGAACTTTGAATTCGGGTTTTTTAAGAAGCGAAGCTTCGTTCCGAAGGAACTGCCGTAAAGCACTATTACGAGAATCTCCCAAGCAAAGTTCGTTAGGATAATTAACTTTAAAAGGAAGAGAGACAATGTATCTCCCATCTTCATTCCGCCGAGTAGTAGCCATGTAGTTGTCCTCACACCATTGATCAGCTTCCGATAGAATCCTTTTCCTAGGGGGTTCTTCAATTTCCCAAAAGCGAGAAAGAATTGTGTCCAACCCAGAATCCGTTGAGATGTCCACTTTCGTTGTAAAACACCTGACTTCGGAATCCGGAATGGGGCCAGTAAGAGTCCCTCCGAAAACGGTTTGCTGGGCTGTCAGACTTCCAAGCAGATTGCGATGAATTCCATGGAGCACCACCTGTGGGTACAAGTCGGCGCCGATAAGTACGTCTATGGCGGAAGTCCTCCAAAAGTCTCCGTCTGCCCAATTAAGATTCGGTAGTTTATGACGTAGTCCTGAATCGACTGTGCAGGATGGCAAATTTCCGGTGATTTGCGGAAGTACGAAGGCGAGGGCTTCGATTTTCACGTTTGGATCCGTAGGTGATCCGAGAACAAATGAGCTAAGTCGATTAGCGCTTCCAGAAAACGATTGATTAACCCCAGATATACTGGCTTGTGTAGCAAACGTAGGCAAGTTAATCAATTTACGAAGGCGATCAGAAATGAAAGATGCTTCTGATCCTGGATCAATCAACGCCCTAGCAGCATAATTGGTATTCAAATGGCAAATATAGATTTGCGCTGTACCTAAAAGTACTCGTTGGTTTCGAGGAAACGCAAGATTCGGAGAATTACTATTCGAAAATGTATTAGTAGTGGACTGTATTTTTTGATGGAAGCTATGATGCTCACTCGTTTGAGCTACGGAAGAAGTAGAAGGCTGATTGGAGCGAAGCCCCGAAGAAGCACTCGAAGGATGAAATCCTGGCGCGGTGGAGCGTAACTCGGACGACGCAGCCACTCTAGAAGTAGTAGAAGTAGTGTTAGTTGGACGTAATCCCGACTGAGTCTTCGTAGAAGAAGGTGATTCGCGATGTAACAACGTGTGATGGCGTTGATGACATACGGAACAATTGTAGGCGCTTTTACAATCCTTCAATTGATGGCCTTTCGATAGGCAGTTTAAACAGCACTGAAAACGCTTAACACTGGAAAACCGATCGCAAACTTGCATGTTAAGAAAACGTTTACAATTGCGCAATATGTGTGGTTGCTAGCAAAGAACACAGCTTGAATCAACCACATTCGCGTGAAAAGTATGTGTAAGTCGTTTAGAACCGCTAACCTCGCCAGATGACGGTCTGTTCGACTTTGATTTGTTGGAAGTAGAAGTCTTTAACTCATCGACGCATTCGAGAGTTCGGTATCGCGTAGTAAGAAACTCGTCAAGTTCGCACCACTTTGGCAAAGCCGATTTGTCTTTAACACCTTGCTCCCAAAAAGCAATAGTGCGTTGAGGTAAACGCTGCATACACATATAAACAATGATTGGATCCCAATCGGAAGTATTAACGTCGTATAATTTCAGCGAATTCAAACAATGATTAATGCCGCGTTGCAAACTCTTAAGCCCAGAACCAGTTTCAGAAGAAAGAGCTGGTAAGTCAAAAAGAAGTTTAATTTGAGCATTAACTAAAATTCGTTTATTATTAAAGGCTTGGTCTAAATTTTTCCAAGCGAGCTCGAAACCGTCATTGGTCAAAGGGGACCTTCGCACTATTTCTCTCGCTTCTCCACTTGTTTTCTGAATGAGGTGATACAGTTTTTCAACATTAGTTAAGCGATTGTTCCTGATATAGATGGCTGTAAACAAATCGCGGAAAGTTGGCCAAGACGTATAGTCACCTTGAAAAACTTCAGTATCACAAGGCGGAAGTGCGATATTATTGTTTAAAATAGGTTCTGATAAAGCAGAACTATCGAGAGTGGATGTATGACGAGGACAAGATGAAGCGAGATCGAAGTCGTGAATTTTTTCGTTAATTGTCGCTAAACATGAAACGTAGGTGCGATACGTGCTGTGATATTTCGCAGTAACGACAGCGATATCATCAGCATTTCTTTTCGTTTGCGATCCAAACGATATTTGACATTTTTCATATTGAACTTTCACGGTAGCCCACAACTCCTTTAGCTCGGAGCTTTGAATTTCTAAAGTGAATTTGCTATGACTACTTGATGGAGTTTCCGTAAAGGCATTTTCAAATTCAAAAACGCGATCAGAAGCACGGGTGAAATCGTCAAGTTTGGCCATTTTGATTTGAATGGACGAAATCAAAATCAAAAAAGTAAAATCGAAGTAGCCCAAACTTTTTCACCTTAGCGCAACAAAGGTGAAATGCGAAAGAGAGAAGTAAAAAATGTGCGACACGAGATATAAAAAGGAAAACAATAGAAAATTAACTCAACGCTTGCTTTATTATGGATTGTTACAAGATTTCGCTTATGCACTTCAAAAGTATAAATGCAGTTAATCGGTATCACAAGTAATTTGCGTTACGCAAAGAATTGAATTTAAAAAGTTTATAGTTTTGTGTGTCACCTCGTACTTCAATAGAAGGTGCACAATGCAGAAACGAATGCCGAAATGCCAAAAAAAATGTATTCGCGCAAGGCCTACTTGTGCCTTTACTTTCGTATGTACGTACCAGCAATTGTTATTGCTTGGCAGCTATGTACATATGCACTAGTGGTTGTTGTTGCACTACGGACGTGCACGTACAAGAGAAATAGAGAAGAAAAGCAAAGTCGCGACAACGTAGCACTGAGTTTTCCGAATACAGGGTCGCGTGATATGCGCGATGCTAAAAGGTATTTTATATGAAAGGCAGTTTGAATCCGTTAACCGATATGTAAATGTATGAATATATATATAACCGTGTATATATATAACTAGCTGGTTCGTTAACGGAACCCGAGAGAACTAAAAATATGTAATTAATTTTGCGCCAAGTTTAGTCAAAAAACGTTGTTGTTATTTTCTTATGTATTTTCGACACATAAGAAAAGCGTTTTGTTTTTTTTTTTTTTGTTTTTACACTCGCGATTTTGGGTTTTGTTTGTTAGAAAAATTATGTAAACACGCGAACCTTACAGCAGGTACGACAAAACACACTATATGCTCAATAAATCAACTTTTGTAATATACAAATATCGGTTCAACGCACCTGTGATAGCTTGTAATAGAGATGAGGATGATGAAAAACCCGTGCACAATATGGTGGTTGATGATCGCGAGAAGATGTTAAGTCCCACCAGAAGATATTGAGGGAGAACGCAGGAGTGTAGGCAGCAGTGTATGGACGAGAAATTCGGAGTGCGCGGGCGAAGATCCGGAATGCGTGGACAAAGATCCGGAGTGCGTGGACGAATATCCGAAGTTCGTGGACAAAATCCCAAGTGCGTGGACGAAGATCCGGAATGCGCGTACGAGATCCGGCTCGAAGGACCAGAATGTTGGGAGATGTCGGCACGATAGTAAAAAGAAGGAAATCGAAATACCATTAGAAAAAAGTGCAATAAGTAGCCAAACGATATTATGGCTCGATACTCACGTGCGCGGTTCGGAAGCAACCACGAGTAAAACGGTGAAGAAGAAAAACGCAACGGGTGATGGATTTTGCGGTAGGGTTTTATTGATGCTGCTGCCTCGCTGACGTCGTATGATCAAGTGTGTGAAGTAAAGAAAATGAGAAAAGGGCCGAGGCCTGGATTGCCGCGCAACAAGAGAGCGAAAGCTTTTGTTGCTAACGGCTTACAAAAAGTTCAGAGTTGTTACACTAAGTGCAGCTTTAGCGGAGACATTGAAAGAGATTTGGTCTAAACACACATATTCTACAAACATAATTTTGTTTAAACATTAGTACAATACCTGAGGTTGAAGGTTCCATATTAAAAAAATTAAGTTTTGCAAGAATGATATTAAAAAAAGCACTTCAAATCACTGGCAAATGCGTAACGCGCTCTAAACACAACGAAGCAATGAACAAATATGCATTTTGCAAAGCGCACTGTGACAATACCGTTCAATGTAGATCATTTATTTTTTCACCCAGTGACGCACAATTTTATCTACTTTTCCCCCATACCAAATATTATCAAGATATTTGAATTTCATTTTTTGAATTAATCGCCATGTTGGGCATCAAATACCCCACTGTGCGACGTTTGGGTCAATATCCTGACCCGCTCCTTTCCCTTTTTGGACTCCAGACTGGTTTATTTTTTCAGGGGCTCCTCCCTTAGCGTTTTAGGCCTACCCGCCAGGCACCACTTAACATGAGTGAAGTATGACTCCACAGGCCGCCCCCCCGGGAACGGCATGTAAAGCGATACCTCAGGCACGGCATGTGGAGCCCTACCCCACTCTTAGCTAGACATCGCCTTCCCTTGCCAGGTTAGCCTGTACAAAGTCAGGCGATGCCCATTGCCCGGTCGGCACCCGCGAGGAGGGTTAAGCTAAGTGGATTTTTGCCGTAATAGGCAATGCATTGTTGTTGTTTATGGCTTTCACTCTTAGCTATTCACTGCTACTTCTGGGGTTCTTTAAGGCAGCGTCCTTGCTGCTTTGTTCTTTGTACTCTTTATCAATGATATTAGTAGCTGCTTTTCCAAAAGCAAGTTCCAGCTTTATGCAGATGATCTAAAAATTTAAACTGCTGTCCGCAGTCCTTGCGATGCTTACAATTTACAGTCTGATTTGGACAACGTCAACCTGTGGTGCAATAGAAACCAGCTCTCATTAAACCTAAAAAAAATCCTTCTATATGGCGTTCTGTAAATCGTCAGCTTTTATCCAGTCCTCATAGATATCATATTGCTAGCATGCCTCTCGAGATGCTAAGCGTCTTCACAGACCTTGGCGTAATCTTTGACCCCAAGTTGTCGTTTGTTAATCATGTGAACTTCATTATCTCTAAATCCTACTCTTTGCTGGCATTTGTCCGTCGTAATAGTTTCGAATTCTCTGATCCCTACACGCTCAAGCTCCTATACATTTCTTTTGTTAGATCTCGTCTAGAGTATGCGTCTTTTGTCTGGAATCCATATTATTCTTCTCATTGTAATCGTATTGAACGAATTCAAAAATACTTCTTGAATTTTGGCCTTCGCCCTCTAAATTTTTCCAATCCCATTCCTCCGTATCTATCGCGTTGCTCTCTCATAAACCGTAAATCACTTGAGAGTAGAAGAACTATCCGCTCTTTGGTGTTCGCCCATGAGGTTATTAGTGGTTCTGTTGATTGTCCTTACATCCTGAGTCTAATTAATTTCAATGTTCTTTCTCGTGTCCTCCGTCATTACGACTTATTTGTTATATCTCCCTGCAGGTCTAATTACGCTTTGAATGCCCCTTTGGTGAGAGCGCTTTCCGAATTTAACAAGATCTGTGGTTCTCTTAACCTCGATCTGTCGATTTCCAAACAAGAATTAATATCACGTCTGAATTGCTTTTATAAATAACGTCATTCTTATTGTTATTCTATTCTTAAGATCTATTCCTATTGTTATTATATATTTAAGGGGGGAGTACACTTTGATTTTTCAAAAAAATGTATTTTTTTTTTTTGGCTTAAAATGTTCCTTGGGATGTATACTTTAATTTAGAAAAGACTCCAAGTCCGCCAGAATATTCCTTACCGCTTTACGAAGCGATTTCCTAAAACATGTACCGGCGCGCTGAGAGAGCATTTTATCTTTAAACGCGTTTATCTCGAAACGGGGCTTTTCAAACTGGCGTGGGAAATAACTCTAACCAGTTATTATTAAATTTGGATATCGCCTAGGTTTTCTTGTTTAGAATTAAATTCTGCTTAGAAATACGTATCCACATTTTCGATTTTGTCAAAAATGGATTTTTAATCCACGATTTTGTAAGCATTTTTAGGGTTAAAAAATGGACTTTTTTTCCTAAGGCCACAACTTTTGAAAACAATTAATTTAAAAAAAATCGGAATACGTATTTCTAACCCGAATTTCATTACTTATCAGGATTTTGTTCGATTTATGTTCCAGGATCACATGGGAAGGAGTATTTTCTCACGCCGTTTTCCGACTTCCGCGCGAGGACGCCCGCGCGACCTGGTGCACCGGCCACGGGGGGACGCCAATCGAGTTCAAAAAAATACAAATTGTAGTTCGAAGGATGAGTAATAAATGGGTTATAACATATTTGCCCTCCCTGAGTGTTTTATTGCTTAAAAAAATTAACGAAAATGCCTTACTTTTTGGACGTTCAAAGTGTACTCCCCCCTTAAGTTCTTATATTGTTGTTTGCTTAGTCTGTAAGTTCATTTACTGTAGACTTAAAATAAATGAAATGAAATGAATCGCCGTAAACGAAACAGGTACACATATGGTCAAAATAATAAGTACAGGCCTATATAATCTTTTCAATGGCTTGCAGGCGAATATTTATTTTAGTTAAAATAAAAACAAATTGATAAATCTTCTCTTATAACATACCAAGTAAAATAAATGAGGAAAATACGAATAAAACATAAAAGCAACTTTCAGTATCGTTAACAAAGTATGAAATTAATGAAAATGGTTGGCCAAAATAATAAGTACATTCGGTTTATATTAATAAAATAAATTCAAATTCCCACTTTATCGGCTTTCTTTGTTAACAAATTCTTTTTTTTATTAGTAGCCGGTATACCCACCCTTAATTTGAATATTTTTCGCCACTCGTTTTGGCATACTGGAGATAAACTTATGGCCGGTCTTTATTGGTATCTCATACCAAGATTTTTGGATAAAATTCCATAATTGGCCCTTATTTTGGAATACTTCCTTACTAAATCTTCGTTTCAATTCTCCCCAAAGATTTTCGATTGGATTCAGATCCGGTGACTGACTCGGCCAGTTAAGCAACGCCACTCCATTTTCTTGAATCCATTCAATGACCAACTTGGAAGAATGCTTAGGATCATTATCTTGCTGATAGGTCCACCATAGTGGCATACTCTCCTCAGCATAGGGCAACGTAGTATTTTTCAAGATGTCTTTGTAGTGAAATCTCGTCATAGTATCGGTTGCACGATGTATTGGTCCAACACCGTACCACAAAAAACAACCCCATACCATGATGTTGCCTCCCTGTGATTAATTGTTTTTTTTTAATAAACCGCACGTGAAATTCTTTAACCTTGGGACGTCGAACATTCCGAGCAGAATCATTTCCAAACAAATTTATTTTGGTTTCGTCACTCCACAAAATATTTCGCCATGTTTTTTCACCGTCAGGTCCGGACAAATTTAAATGTTCCCTTGCCAAGGCTAACCGCGTCTTAAAATTTTTTTTACAAAGGAAAGGAACTTTTCTGGCTATTCGTCCAGGTAAATTAGCTCTTTATAGCCTTCGACGAACAGTTCGGGAAGAGATCACGTTGACGATGTCTGCTGAAATGGCTCTCGATGATACAAATGGGTCCTTTTTCGCAAGAGTGACGGTATGATTATCTGTCGATATAGACGTTTTTTTTCTTCTTAACTTTTAAAGCATTTTGGACAAAACACAGTGAAAGATCCAAAGTTTTGGCAATGGAACGAAGGCTTTGGCCGTCATTTCTTAACCTCAAAGCGATTCTCCTCTTCGTGGAAGTACAAAGTTTATTGCGACCCATCTGCAAGATGTTTTACTTCTTTTTTTACTATAAATAAATAATAATACAAATAAAATAACAAACCTTTGCAAAAAAAATGATCAGATTGTTGAAAAACGCGAAAAATAATCAATGTACTTATTTTTATGGCCAACAAATTTTACCACATTAGAGCGAAACAAGCACAAATACGACAAATTAGGGAAATCCCTGTTTCATTTTCACTTTCAAAAGTATTGCGATAAAAACATTATTAAAATAAAAAGGAAATACTATGTATGAATTCATTACGCGAAAAAAAAATTGTGCATTAACAAAATTTTAAGTAGTGTACTTATTTTTTTGACCATATGTGTATATCACATCACCCGAACTCACTCTGGGGCATTTCACGTCAAGCGGACAACCCAAAAAAATGAATTTTGTTTTTATTCTGGTCAGTTATTCTTCTAGTAGACGTGGATATGTACACCCAATTTTTTTCCGTATGATGTTTTTTTGCTGAGTTATGAGATTTTAAAAATTCACTAAGAATAAAGTCATGAATTTTTCGATGCTTATTATCTGTATCAATTAATTTGTAAAAAAAACTAAAAAGTATTGTTTCTGATAGTAAAAAAGTTGTTGTTTTTTTGTTTTTGTCGAATTCTAAATTTTAATTTTGTTTACGTATAGTAAACCGGAAGTGAAAATTTCAAATAGGTGTTTGGAAAACTTCGACACTTTTTTTTAATTCTTTTAAGGGGTCATTCTCATGCGCGGACAGGAAAAATGGACATTCTTCAGAAATTATTTCCTTTGTGAATACGAGGAATTATCAAAAAAGATACTCCACTTTAATTGATTCATTGTTATGGTACAAAAATAAAAAATATACAAAAAATTTTTTTAAATTTTTCAAACACTTTTTTTCGATTAAAGACACGGCTTCTGCCGCGTCATGGTCAGCTGGCGGGGATTGTTTTGAGTCACAGGATTATCTGAAACATAAATTTCAAAGAAATTCTTAATCAGTATGAACGTACCTCTCGTCCGTAGTAAATTTGAATTTTTTCATAAGAATCTCACAAAATGGCAGGCATTGGAAGTTAGAACAGTAAAAAATGGTTGTTTTTGAAGATTTTATCAATTAAAAAAAATATGAAATTTTTAACATATCGGAGTGAATTTACTAGGGACGATAGCTAACAGTATGTAGAATGACGTGACACGTCGCAGAGAGATCGGATGAATGTTTTTTTTTAAATCATCCCCGCCATTTCAAAAAAAAAGGCGTTCCGAGAAAAACACGTTTAAATTTTGACTAACCGCTAGAATCCTTGACCGCTCGTTATATAAATGTCTGTAGAAGCCGAAATACTTGAAATTTTCCAATACAATTTTGACAGCACCTTCTTCAAGGACGATACATTCCAAATATGTTAAAAAAAAAATTGATTTTTACAAAATTTCACATGAGAATGACCCCTTAACTTAACTTAAAGCTTTAAATGTAAGGGAGAGGGCTGGGGTGTGAACCGGGTTTTGTTTTTTGGCTCTAACTTTTCACAGAATAAAGATTTCGAAAAATCGAAGATACCGTTGGAAAGGTGAATATATAACGCAACTTTGTTATGAAGACAGATTACCGTTTTGATTGAAATTTAACTCTCTACGTCCAATTTTCTGAGAACGTGATTTTTCGCTTTTTCAAAAAAGTGGCTGGGTTGTGAACCATCTGGAAAATCCCTATTAAAGTCGGAAAATACGAAGAAAACACCCATAATTTTTAAGTACATTGAGAATTTATTTAATCAGGAAGCCTCAAGAGGTGAAAAAAAGTTATAATGACGCTTCTTAGGCCAAAAAATCGCAATGAATGAAACTGCTCAATTTTTTAAATTTTCATCCTAATCTGTGTCGGAATGTTTGCATGTGAAATACGAACGTGTTCTCGTATTGGCTCACTTCAAGTGAACACAACGAAATCGAGTGAAATTATATAAAATGACTTTATTTTTATATATCCGTCCATATTTTACAGTGTTAGAACAAATGTAGTATGAAAAACAGGTGGTTCATAACCGAGCCACCTCAGTGGTTCACAGCCCAACCACGATGCCATTTTGGAAACTTTAAAATAAACGACACTTCCAATCATAATTCGACATAAACAAATATTGCATCGTAAAATAGAATCAAAACACTAAATAAACATGTATTACACAGACTTTTTGCAATAAGCTGAGTCTCTTGGATAGCACTTTAAAAAAAAGTCAACAAGTTTTCGCAGTCGATTTTCAAACACGATGTCTTTCAAACTCGATTGCTGCCACAAGCAATACGTGTTTGTACTTCGGTGTAACCACAAATGCAGAGTCATATCATAAGACAAAATTGACAGTTGAAAGATTGGCGATATGTCAATTAGGGAAAGAAAAAACGGCAATGGTTCACACCCCAGCCTGGTTCACAACCCAGCCCTCTCCCTTACTAATTCTCCACCCAAAAAATTAAAACGTGATCTCCAACCGTTTAAGACTTAGAGCACGTAGAGTACATACACATAGCTGAAAACAATGGATTTTATTTAATTTTGTGTATGACCATGTCTCGCTGTGGAGGAATAAAATTCTTGGTTGCAGCATCACAAATTACTTGTCAGCAAGAAACTGTGCATTCATATTTAAATTAGTTGAATGGAAAGAGCCGAAATATTTACATGACAAACTTCAAATGCCTAAGTCGGGAAGACATCACAACCTTATCGTTCCAAAGTACGACTATTTCAATGAATTATGGTAATGGGCTTGCCTTTCGATTGCAGATCATCAAAACTTATTTCTCATCTCTTACTCTTTGCATTGTATCTCAACTCCTATATACTGTACTTTTTCTGTAATAGCCTTAAGTATAGAGTTTGTATTTTTCTTTTTTTTTTAAGCTCGATACCACTGTTACTTAATATTAGTTGATGCACTTATAAAAGAACCATGTTCTTAGGTAGTGTAACCTTAATCAACCAAATAAATAAAAATAAATAAATGTAACGGTGTATTGAGGGTTGTTTAGCTTAAGTGGTGTCTAGTTTTCATCTAGTTGCATTATTGCCTTATGTAGTGGTTTATTGCTACTGCTGAAATATTTTCTGAGCGTGTCTATTTGTTTGCTGTGTAGGATTTTGATATCTATTAGTCCCCGTCCTCCCTGTGATCTGGGTAGTTTTATTCTTTCTTTGCATGCGTTAGGATGGTGCTTTCTATATTTTGTTAGCTTCTGCCTTGTCAGGGTTTCGAGGTTATTTAGATCTGTGTCGGTCCATTTGATTTTCCCGAAGGAGTATGTTAGTATTGGGATTGCGTATGTATTTATTGCTTTGGTTAGGTTTTTGGCATTTAGTAGTGTTTTTAAGGTTTTTGTTAGTCTATCTTTAAACATTGTTGTAAGTTTGTTTTTGACTTGTGTATGGTTTGTTTTTATATCTTGTGCTATTCCTAAGTATTTATATAGTTCATTATCTTCTAATTGGGTTAGTATTTGGGCGTTAATTGTTTCTATTGTTTCGCGTTGTTTTCTGCTGCCGCGTTCTATATGTTGTGTTTTGCATTTTTCTATTCCAAATTCCATTTTGATATCCGAGGTAATTTTTTCTAATACTTTTATTAAGCTTTGTAGTTGGTTTTGTGTTGAGGCGTATAGTTTTATGTCGTCTATGTATAGTAGATTGTTGATTTTAAATACCGTCTTTTTGTTGTGTCAGATTGAATCCGTATTTGGTATCGTTTAGGGTTTGCGACAGTGGGTTTAGGCAGATGCAGAACCATAGTGCACTCAGTGAGTCGCCTTGGAAAATTCCTCTCTTTACTGGTATTGTGTCAGTTGTTAGGTCTATTGTGTTCGTCTTGATATTTATGTATGTTAGTTCTCCAGGTTTTCATTGTGTGTTCAAGGAAGTTTACTATTACAGGGTCTATTTTATATATTTGTAATGATTGTGTTAGCCAGCTATGCGGGACGCTGTCAAAAGCTTTGTTGTAGTCAATGTAGCATTGGTGTAGATTTCTGTTTTGGGTCGTTGCCTGCTCTGTTATTATTTGGTCTATTATTAATTGTTCTTTGCATCCTTGGCACCCTCTTCTACATCCTTTTTGTTCGTCTGTCATTATATTATTCTGGTCTAGGTGGTTGTAAATCTTTTCGGTGATTGTTGATGTCATTATTTTGTATAGCGTTGGTAAGCATGTAATCGGTCTATAGTTTTGTGGGTCTGTCATTTTTTCATTTTTGGGTTTTATGTAGGTTACTCCTTGTGTTAGAAAGTGTGGCATTATATGTGGGTTGGTTATGGTGTAATTAATTAATGCGGTTAGTTTGGTGTGTGTGCTAGTTAGGGCTTTATACCAGAAATTTTTTGATTTTGTCGACTCCAGGGCATTTCCAGTTATGAGTCTTTTTAATCGTGTTGGTTATTTCTTGTGTTGTTATGGTTATTGTATTTTGTTGTTCTATGCTCGTGCATCTTTCCTTTTCTTTTTGTATCCATTCGCTCTGTGCATTGTGTTGTACTGGGTTGGACCATATACTGCGCCAGAAGTTTTCTATTTCTTGCTTTGTAGGTGCGGTTTTGATTTCTATGTTATTTTTATTTAGTGATTTGTAGAAGTTCTTTTCTTTGTTTTTGAACATCGCGTTTTGTTTTTTCCTGTTGTTTGATTCTATATATTTGCGGAGTCTGTATGAGTAGATTCGTAGCTTTTGTTTGAATGTCTCTAGTGTTTCTATTGGCGATTCATTGTTTCTGTTTGATCTTGTTATTTAATTTATGTGTTGTTGTAGTTTGCTCGATACGTTTCCGTTTTGGTATTGGGTTAGTCGGCCTATATCTTTTCTTAGTGTTCTTATTTTATTTTCTAAGCGTAGCTTCCATTTTGGTTTGTAATTTTTGATTTTGGTGCAGTTGGGCTTTTTGTTTCTGTTATTCGTGTTAGTGTTTAGTTCGGTGATAGATGTGGCTGCTGCAAATATTACTGTTTGGAACTGTTCTAGGTCTGTTGTTTTGTCGATATGTGTTTGTATGTTATCATTTACTGTTTTAATTAGCTTATGCGTAGTCTTATTGAATTGTTATTTTGGTATTGGTTTTCTTTTTGCTGGGTCTGTTCCTTCAAATTTTATTATGTTTTCTTGTATGGTGTTATTAATGTTTTGAATGTATTCAAAGTCTGTACTATTGTGTGTCTCTGTAAGTGTGTTGTGTTCTAGTGTACTATGGGTTATATTTATTTGGGGTTGGCCGGTTGTTGTTTCGTCTGTTCCTGCTTCTTGGTGCATATTATGGTTATCTGGATTGACGCTGTTATTTTCAGTTTGGTTTAGTTCTTCTGCAACCAGTGTTTTTATATTGTTGAGTTCAATATCTGTTAGTCTTTTATTTAGGATTATTGTTCGTTTTTGGTCTATTATCCTTTGTGCTGTTGCGGTATCGCGGAGTTGGGGGTATATAGTTGTAAATAGACTGTGCATGTTCTCTCTGTATCCTATTTATATTGTTTCGAGGTTCGTGGCTTTGTAGTAACATCGCATAACATCGTAATTTAATTGTTTAGTCCATTGCATGCGTTGTCGAGGTTTTCCAACTTTAGTGGTTGCAGGTTGCTCCTCCTGCACTTGTTGCTGGTTCCGTGTACATTTCCGCGTTATTATCTTGATCGGGTTCCGCGTTCCCGCGTCGATCCCGATCGTCGCGACGCTCGTCCGAGGCATGGTTTTTTCTAATTGGAACCATTTTCACACCCTGGGGGATGGTTAGTCCTCCCAGCTGGTTAACTAGGGTCCGCGGGTTCGTTACACCCGTCATCTCTTTAGAGATGCCCTTGCGGTTAAAAATTTATTTATTTATATTTTATTTTTATTATTATTATTTTTTTTATGAATTGTACATTCTCAGCCGTCGGCTGGAATTCACCTATTCCACCAAGGAATTAGGCTCATCTATTTTACGTGGTTAGGTTAAGGAATGCTCGCGTTATGTTACATGTACTTAGAATTACTGCTTTTTGTATTGTTTGGTGGATCGCTGGGTATATATTTAGTTCTTTAAGTGTGGGTATTAGGGAGTTGTGGAGTATTCCGGTTGCAGATATTATTATAGGTTTTATGTATGCTTTATGTTTCCATATTTGTTGTATTTCTTGGGTTAGGTCTATGTATTTCTCAATTTTTTCTGTTTACTTTTTGTGTATGTTGTTGTCGGAGGGTACGCTTATTTCGATTAGTGTTGTGATTTTGTCTGTTTTGTTTATCAAGGTTATGTCGGGTCTGTCATGGTGGATTTTTCTATCTGTTTGTATGGTCCTGTCCCAGTAAATTTTGTATTTTTCGTTTTCTATTATGGAGTGCGGTGTGTATTTGTAATATGGCTCGTTTGGTTGTTGTATATTTAATACAGTGATTAGTTCTTGGTGTATGATTTTAGCTACCGCATTATGTCTGTTTGTGTATTTTGTTAGCGTTGGTATCGGGCATCCTGATGTTATGTGTTTTTTTTTCCGCGCAGGAGGTGGAAATCTTCGAAAGATACTGGGGCAACCCACCAGCATGCCGGATTTTTACCGACTAAAACCACCCCCTGTTAACCCTTCATTCCCTCTGCGGAATTACCGCTAAGTATCGCATCGCAGAGGGGGGTTAAGTTTAGCCTATATTTCCAGGCTCTGTTGTGCGTTGGCTGCTTCTGGCCCATTCTGCTCTTCGTAGTTCAGCTTGCATTAAAGTTATGCCTCCACATATTTTGTCCCAAGCTTCCGCTGACTCCAGCATCGCGTCAATTATATAGTGTGGGTTCAAAATTTTCTGGGCCGCCGTGTTTAATTCGGAGCGAACGGCCTCGAATCGTGGGCATTCGAATAGCGTGTGCTCAGGATCTGGCTTGCTTGATCCTGATGTTATGTGTTCTATGGATTCTGTGTGAATGTGGCATTTTCGGCATTTGTCGGTTGCTGTATTGCGGTCTTTTATGATGTATTTAAGGTAGTTTCGTGTGGCTATTACTTGGTCTTGTATTGCAATTGCGAATCCTTCTGTTTCTGGTTGCAGGTCTCCTTTCGTCAGCCAGGTGTATGAGTTTTGTTGGTCTATGTGTGGATTTTCAATTATGTGTGGGTGTCTTCTGTGTAGTTGTTTCCCTTTCCAGCTTATTATTTTTTGTTCGTTTGTTTCTAATGTAACGGTGTATTGAGGGTTGTTTAGCTTAAGTGGTGTGTAGTTTTCGTCTAGTTGCATTATTGCCTTATGTAGTGGTTTATTGCTACTGCTGAAATATTTTCTGAGCGTGTCTATTTGTTTGCTGTGTAGGTTTTTGATATCTATTAGTCCCCGTCCTTCCTGTGATCTGGGTAGTTTTATTCTTTCTTTGCATGCGTTAGGATGGTGCTTTCTATATTTTGTTAGCTTCTGCCTTGTCAGGGTTTCGAGGTTATTTAGATCTGTGTCGGTCCATTTGATTATCCCGAAGGAGTATGTTAGTATTGGGATTGCGTATGTATTTATTGCTTTGGTTAGGTTTTTGGCATTTAGTAGTGTTTTTAAGGTTTTTGTTAGTCTATCTTTAAACATTGTTGTAAGTTTGTTTTTGACTTGTGTATGGTTTGTTTTTATATCTTGTGCTATTCCTAAGTATTTATATAGTTCATTATCTTCTAATTGGGTTAGTATTTGGGCGTTAAGTGTTTCTATTGTTTCGCGTTGTTTTCTGCTGCCGCGTTCTATATGTTGTGTTTTGCATTTTTCTATTCCAAATTCCATTTTGATATCCGAGGTAATTTTTTCTAATACTTTTATTAAGCTTTGTAGTTGGTTTTGTGTTGAGGCGTATAGTTTTATGTCGTCTATGTATAGTAGATTGTTGATTTTAAATACCGTCTTTTTGTTGTGTCTTAGATTGAATCCGTATTTGGTATCGTTTAGGGTTTGCGACAGTGGGTTTAGGCAGATGCAGAACCATAGTGCACTCAGTGAGTCGCCTTGGAAAATTCCTCTCTTTACTGGTATTGTGTCAGTTGTTAGGTCTGTTGTGTTTGTCTTGATATTTATGTTAGTTCTCCAGGTTTTCATTGTGTGTTCAAGGAAGTTTACTATTACAGGGTCTATTTTGTATACACCTAAGTCTGTTTTTACACAGTCTTTTTTTACACGGTTTTGATATAACACGGTTTGAAAATTGAATATTTTTAATTTTTTTACACGATTTTATTCCATTTAGCACGATTTGAAATTTTATGTACTTAAATTTTTTTTGTCAAATTTAATTTTTGCGAAGTATGTTCATATCACAAAAAAGTATTTATGAAAGAAAAAAGTCTGAAACCATCGATAGTATCGATAGTGCTATCGATAGTTTGCGAACACTAGCTTAAAGATTTAAGTGAATTCCCTTTTAGCGCGTACAAGCAATTTTTACTGGTCAAAGCAAATGTGAATAGCACTAATTTAGGGGAATTCCCTTTATGTGCATACAATAAAATTTACTGGTCAGAGCAATTGAAACGTGTTAATATTTTGTGAACTGTCAATGCAATAAGACGTGTTTGGTAAAGAAATTTTAATAGGTTTTAGAGATTAGGAACAAATCACCCATTTTTGTATACGATCAATGTCTTTTTTTACACGGTTTTTTTTTACACGGCTTCTTCTGGAACCAATCTACCGTGTAAAAACAGACTTAGGTGTATTTGTAATGATTGTGTTAGCCAGCTATGCGGGACGCTGTCAAAAGCTTTTTTGTAGTCAATGTAGCATTGGGTAGATTTCTGTTTTGTGTCGTTGCCTGCTCTGTTATTATTTGGTCTATTATTAATTGTTCTTTGCATCCTTGGCACCCTCTTCTACATCCTTTTTGTTCGTCTGTCATTATATTATTCTGGTCTAGTTGGTTGTAAATCTTTTCGGTGATTGTTGATGTCATTATTTTGTATAGCGTTGGTAAGCATGTAATCGGTCTATAGTTTTGTGGGTCTGTCGTTTTTTCATTTTTGGGTTTTATGTAGGTTACTCATTGTGTTAGAAAGTGTGGCATTATATGTGGGTTGGTTATGGTGTAATTAATTAATGCGGTTAGTTTGGTGTGTGTGCTAGTTAGGGCTTTATACCAGAAGTTTTGGATTTTGTTTGTTATTATTATTATTATTATCCCACGGCCTCTCTCCCCCCCGCATACCGCGCGAGGCGTGGTCCATTTTCACCGAGTATAACGGCAGTTGTCGTTGCAAGTCATATCGGCACTATTGTATATTATTTGTTTTATTGGTTTAAAAATTTTCATCTTATTATTATTATTATTATTATTATTATTATTATTATTATTATTATTATTATTATTATTATTATTATTATTATTAATATAGCCGCCGTGGCTCAGTTGGTTAGTGCGCGGTCCAACGAGTCGCATGCAGAGCGACGCAAGATCGAATACTGCATGTGGTAACACCTAAAAAAAATAACGGGAAACTCGTTTTCTCTTTCGGTGGCTGTCCTCTCAGCTGGAAATGGCAAACCTCTGAGAGTAAAAATTGCCTATGAAAAAGCTCCCAACCTGCCGTTCGGAATCGGCATAAAACTGTAGGTCCCTTCCACCCGCGTACAAAATTCACACGCACAACACGGGTGGTTGCGGGAAGCTAGGCCTTAGTCTCGCGTAAGCGGGCTGTCGTGCCAATCAATTATTATTAATTAATTATTATTATTATTATTGTTATGTTATTATTATTTTTATTATTATTTTTATTATTATTATTATTATTATTATTATTATTATTATTATTATTCGAATTTGACATTCACAGCTTTTTTGCTGGAATTCACCCACTTCGGGTATTGCTACCAAAGAAGTTGAGCTCGGCTATGTGTTGTTGATGTTTTTAAGATTATTGCTTTTTGTACCGTTGTGTGTATTTTTGGGTCTATGTCTATTGCCTTTAGATGTTTTGTAAATGATTTGGTTGTTATTCCTGTTACCGACATGACTATTGGTGTTACGCTAACTTGATTTTGACGCCACATTTCTTTTATTTCTATTGCAAGTTCGTATTTTTTTATTTTTATTTTTTTATTTTTTTTTATTATTATTATTATTACTATTATTATTGTTATTGTTATTGTTATTATTATTTTTATTATTATTATTATTATTATTATTATTATTATTATTATTATGATTATTATTATTATTATTATTATTACTATTATTATTATTATTATTATTATTATTATTATTATTATTTTTATTATTATTATTAATATTATTATTATTATTATTATTATTGTTATTATTATTATTATTATTATTATTATGAGAAGTGAGAACTGTTAAGCAGAGGACAGACGTATTTCCTCTCTGCTCCTAACAAATAATTACTTTGCGCGCAGCGTAGAGCGTGTCAGCGGAATTCGTCGGGAACTGCGTAAGTGCGAAAGTATAGTGCCGCGCTGTGCGGGCACTAGCTGGGACACAAATCTCCAAAACCAAGTTTTTATTTCAGTGGCTCGCTGATCATTTGCAACATTTTCAGCGAAGTCGAATTCACCATTCCGAAACCCCGCGCAACTTATGTGTTTATGTATAAACATTAAAGCACCTGACCGATCTGCAATCAGCTGTTTTTGAAAGTGGATCGCAAGCTGTGTGAATTAGGCGCATCGACTGTGTTAAGTTGGCAATTTTCGCTCAGTTCTGGGCCGGAGCACCCTGTGGAGTGGCGTCCTGCCCACCCCGATACGTGGGTTGTGTACTCGCTAAGTGTAAGTACAGTGCTTTCCAAACTGCAATCCGCCTTTCAGTTTTAGAATCTTCTGTAGATCGCGTTGACGGCCATTACAATATCGCAGGCCGCTATTCGTGCAAAAGCATTACTGGCCAATAAGAAGCCGTCGGGCACCAGCGCGCTGTGATTGGCGCAGTGACAAGCTAACATGAACATGACTAAAACCAAAGAATATACTGTTACGAATGCTAGTTCTAGTGGGCTGTTACGTATCTCTGGATTGCGTAATTTGAAAATAAAACAAACTCTGTTTCTCAAACGCAGTCAAGAAACTAAACCAACAATCACTTTATTTCACGCTTTACACTTCACTGTCTTTACACTTAAGTATTTGCTCAATTACTCCATGTGGCATTTTCACTAGTCAAAATCAGACTGACTCGCTGCGCCGCACCCGGCTGCCTTTTATACCTGTCCGGCCATCGCGTAGATCGTTCTCGCACATTCCCGAGTGGCCTAAAGGTTTCCATGATGATCGCGACCATCGTTGCCAGATTGAATTATAGCACGGCGCGTAGCGGCAGGGTTGCTTTGCACAGCGACAGACTGTCTTCGTTACACTGCCCACCACTTAGACTTGTTCGTCCCGAGCAAGTGCCAAGGCTCCGCTGTGATGAGGCGCCAAGCGCTCCCAATGGACTACCTTCAGCTTAGCGCCTCTGTTGCTGCAACGTTGAATCCTGTATACCGCGTCGTTAATCCTAGTTACGACTTCGTACGGTCCTTCCCATGACGCTTGAAGTTTCGGAGACAAACCTTTCCTCCGCTGCGGGTTGTAGAGCATTACCAGATCGCCTTCTTGGAACCCTGCTGAGTTGGCCCGTAGATCGTATCTGGCTTTCGCCTTATCGCTGACCAGTTTGGTGCGGCCCCTTATAAACTGGTGAATTTCCTCCAGTTCCGCCCGCTTATTGACCACGTCATAGCGCCTCCCGTTGTGCCGACTACCCCGAACTTCAAGTCAGCGGGTAACCGCAACTCTGTGCCGAACACTGCTCGGGCTGGAGTGAGTGATGTCGTGTCGTGCGGGGCTGACCTATACGCCATCAGGAACAGGGGGATATGCGTGTCCCAATCCTTTTGATTTCTGCCTACCACTTTCCGCAGGTATTCCTCCAGTGTCCGGTTAAAGCGTTCCACCATGCCGTCGGACTGTGGGTGCAAAGGAGTGGTACGAGTTTTCTTTATCCCCAGCAGCTCACACACTTCCTTGAATACCGCAGACTCGAAATTCCGGCCTTGATCTGAGTGCAACTCCAACGGAACTCCAAACCTGGCTACCCAGTTGTTTACCAGCTTTTCCGAGATCGTAGTGGCCTCCTGGTTAGGAATAGGGTATACTTCGGGCCATTTGCTGAAGTAATCCATTACAACCAGCACATATTTATTGCCTTGAGTGCTAGTTGGGAATGGGCCGGCGACGTCCATAGCAATTCGCTCGAAGGGCGCTCCCACGTTGTACTGCTGCATGCGGCCTCGAGATCTTCTTGTCGGCCCTTTCGCGGCTGAACATCGGTCGCAGCTCTTAATCCACTCGGCTACAGACTCCTGACATCTTACCCAGTAGAATCGTCTTTTTATTTTGGCGACGGTTTTGGTGATACCCCGGTGCCCTCCACTGGAGTCGTTATGGTATGCCTCGATGACCTCGTTGATTCTGCATTTCGGCACTACCATTAGAGAGTTGCTGATCCGACCATCCGCGCTCTCCCATTCGCGGTACAGGCAGCCTTCTTTTAGCCGCAGACTTTTCCTTTGTGCCCAGTAAGCCTTAGCGATCGGGCTTTCACCGGCCATCTCCTGCCAGTCTGGACGTGCGCCTTGCTTCTTGCCTTCGATGATTTTTGCAAGATCCGCATCCTCACACTGGTCCTCTCGTAGCCTCTCCGCAGACCACTCTTCCTCTGGCATGACGCTGACCAACCGGACGTCCATTATCTGCTCTTTGCTCTCGGCTCGCGAGCACTGTCTGCATTCGACTTGGCACGGACGGCGTGACAAGGCATCGGCATTTCCATGGCTACTGCCCTTGCGATGCTCTATCGTGTAGTCGTAGCTCTGCAGTCGCTCGATCCACCGCGCCAATTTCCCTTCAGGATCCTTAAAGTTCAGGAGCCATCTCAATGCCGCATGATCTGTGCGCAGGCGAAACCTTTGCCCATACAGATATTTGTGGAAGTGTTTTACGCAGTCCAATACCGCCAGCAGTTCTCTTCGTGTCACACAGTAATTGCGTTCCGGTTTCGATAGAACCCTACTGTAGTACGCTATCACTTGTTCCTGGCCGTCTATTATCTGTGATAGCACACCGCCAATACTATTCCCGCTTGCATCTGTATCCAGCACAAACATCTCCCCAGGCACGGGGAAGGGCAGAATTGGAGCACTGCACAGTTTTTCCTTCAGACGTGCAAAAGCCTGTTCCTGCTCCTCGTTCCACTCGAAAGCTTGGCTCTTTTTCATCAGTTTGTGCAAGCTGCTGGCTATGTTCGCGAATCCCGGAACAAATCGGCGGTAGTATGTGCACAGGCCCAGGAAACTGCGGAGTTCGTGTAGATTGCGTGGCCGGGGCCACTCCTTCACTGCCGTGATTTTGCCTTCATCCGTATGTACTCCGCGGGCTGAAACCGTATGCCCCAGATACTTGACTTCCTTTTGGAACAGCGAGCACTTCTTTGGGTTGAGTTTAAGCCCAGCTTTTTGTATCCGCTCGAATACCTCCTTCAGCTTTCCCAAGTAGTCGTCGAAGCTTTTACCCATTACGATTATGTCGTCGAGGTACACCAGATACGTCCGCCAATGCAGCCCTTTTAGCGTTCCATTAGCCGCTCGAATGTTGCGGGTGCGTTGCAGAGTCCAAACGGCATGACGGTGAACTTCCACAAACCATCGCCAACACTGAAAGCCGTTTTCTCCTTGTCCTTGTCGGCAAGCTCTACCTGCCAATAGCCGCTGCGTAAGTCGAGCGTGGAGAACCACTGCGTGCTTGACAGTGTGTCCAGGGTGTCATCGATCCGAGGTAGTGGATAACTGTCCTTCTTGGTCACATCATTGAGCTTCCGATAGTTCACACAAAGCCGGGTACTGCCATCCTTTTTCTTGACTAGCACGACCGGCGAGCACCAGGGGCCCGAAGAAGGCTCTATGACCTTTTCTTTCCGCATGTTTTCGATCAAATTTGTGACCTCCTCCCTCTTGGCTAGAGGAACCCGTCTTGGTGGTTGGCGAATCGGTTTGGCACTTCCGGTGTCGATGTTGTGCTTCACTATGGCTGTTCTTCCGCCTGTTTCTGCCGCAAATATTGACCCATAGTGCTGCAGGAAAGACCTCACCTTCTGTTTCTGCTTAGCCGTCAACTCGCTGCTCCACTGGTTCTCTTGCGGTATGACGTCCATGTTAAAACCGCTCTTCTTATTACCTCCAGGTGGGCTACTCTCGCAATTGACCACTGCTACAGCTTCCTTACACTCGCCAATTACCTCATCTTTCCCGACATATCTGGGTGCATTCAGGGGGTTCAGTATTCTCACTGGTATTCTGCCATTCTTAGGTTCCACTAATGTACGTCCGATGATGATGTTGTCGTGTCCTTGTTTTGGTGCTTCTACAACCCACAGCCGACTCGTCCCATCGTCCTCGTCCATCTTTGCCCACACAATCGCCTCAGAATTCGCTGGTATCCTCCGGAGTTGACACGATACAACCTTCCTTACCGCCACGCTTCGCTCGTAGCCGGTGTGCAGCGGGAATTCAACGTTGGCATATCTCAGCACATGTTCTTTCAGGTCCAGCGTAAAACCGTGCCTAATCATGAAATCCACGCCGATAATCACGTCGTCCATTATATCCGCGACGATGAACTCATGTTCCAGGCTGCTGGTGCCGATAGCAATCGTTTTTGTAACTTTCCCTCTTACCGGCGCGCGCTCGCCAGTCGCAGTCCGCAGCTGTATGCCATGCAGCGGTTCCCAGTTCTTCAGCAGCTTCCTTTTTATGATCGAATATGACGCTCCAGTATCCAGTGTCAACACGAACCACTTTCCATCTATCCTTCCTTCAATTGTCAAGCTGTCGGGCTGTCGTTTCAGCTGTGAGACAAGGACGGTGGGGCGGCAGATTGTGGGGATCAGCTCACGCCCCTTTGGGCTGACCCGTTCTAGTTTAACGACTCGCCGTCCTCAGCCCTGCGCTTGTTGGCCGGGCCGCGATTGTCAGCATTCCTTGCTTCAGGCGATTGCGATCGAGAACGGGAACGCCTCTTTCGTTGGCGGCAGTCTCGTAATATGTGGCCCTGCTTGCCACATACCCTGCAAACAACTTTAGAGGAGACCAGCCGTGGCCTGTCCGGTGGCTCAGAGCTTATGGCCTGCATCGTTATGTCGTTGTCTGGCTGGATCTGGCGTATCCTTGCTGGTGCATACCGAGTGCGTGTCGGCTTGCCCATCACCAACGCACTGCGACGTGTCTCCGGATCATGAAGACCTTCAATAAACGCCTCTATCTTCATCCTCTCGAGATCATCAGCGCCGAAGGACGGGTAGCACAGCTGCACGAGCCGCTCAATGTCTGCTGCATGTGCCTGCAGCGCCTCGTTGGCCCTTTGCCTGCGGTTCTTCAGCCCACAGTAGTACAGCGTTCTGTTGTGCTCGTCGCTGTATTTGGCTGCCAGCGCCCTTATGACGGTCTCGTACTCACTTCGTAAACATTCTGGAACTGATTTTATTACCTCAGCCGCAGCACCTTTAAGAGCCAGCGCCAATCTCCGACCTTTCCTTACATCGGTCCACTGATTTTCCAGAGCAGCCAGGTCGAATTGCAGCTTGAATGTATCGAACGGCGTAGTCCCATCATAAGTAGGCACTTCTGCTCGGGTGGCAGCACTTTCCGGAACCGGCGGCAACCATTCTCGAGGCTCTCCCTAAGCCGCTCGTCCATTTTCCTGTTAATCGAGTTTTCCAGACTATTAACTCGTTTGTTCAGGGAATCGTCCATGTCGCCAACTCGTTTGTTCAGGGAATCATCCAGGTCGTCGACTCGCTTATCCAAGTGCTCTACTCGCGTCTCCAGGTGCTCGACTTTCCCATTAATCCTGTCCGAGATTTCCGCCACTTTCTGCTCCAAGCGCGCTGAATTTTCCTGGAGCTTGGCTTCCATTCGCTCTGCCACCTGCGCCGATATTTCATGAGTCACCATTTCCATTTTCGCTGCCATTTCTCGATTTGTAGTTTCCGGCTTCGCCTCCATTTGTGCCGCTATCCGCGCTGACATTTCGCGATTTTCACGATTTGAAGTCTCGAACATGCCTCTCATTGGAACCATAAGCTTTTTTTTTTTTTGTTTGTTTTCTGACGGAGGTGGAAAATCTTCGTAAGATACCAGTGCTCCAGCACCAGCATTACGGATTTTTACCGCATAAAAACCACCCCCCACGTTCGACCCCTGTGGCACCCGCCTCCCGGCATTACAACACAGGGGGGACTCCTGCCTAGACTGGCTCCGTTCTAACCCGCGCGCGCCTCTCTCGACTTGTCGTTGCGCCGCCATGATGCTCGCTGCATACTCATCCGCTGCACTCCAATGTGAGGCCGATTTAAGCATTTCGCTTATAAGTGTCTGCACTGTGGGCACACGTCCCAGCTGTGTGGTCAAGCGGCGTCGTTGTCCGCTGTATCTAGCACACTCGAACACGACGTGCTCCGCGTCCTCGACTTTGCCATTGCATACGTCGCAGTACGGGTCATCCTCAAACCCACAACGGTAGAGGTAGGCCTTAAAACAACCGTGCCCTGTGAGGACTTGCGTTAAGTGGTGGTTTACCAGTCCATGCGTCCTGCTTGTCCACTGCTGCAGGTCGGCTATAAGGGCGCGAGTCCATCGCCCCTTACTGGAACAGTTCCAGCGTTCTTGCCACTTCTCCAGTGTTTGCTTCTCATAGCCAATGCATTCTTGGGGTTTGCCACGCTCCGCATATTTCAAAAACGCCTTTTCCGCCAGCAGGTCAGTGGGGACCATGCCTGCCACCACACATGCGGCGTCGTCGGACGTTGTGCGAAAGGCGCAACAGACCCGCAACGCACTGAGGCGATACGCCGTTTCTATGTGGCTCCGGTACGACTTGACCCTCATCGCCGGAGCCCATACTTGCGCAGCGTACAGCATCGTTGACGCAGCCACCATAAGCTGGCTCATGTCCATTGCTTGTGGTGGCGCAGCACCCGCAGGCGATTCCTTCACTTTGGCCGACGCCTCTTGTTCTTGCGCTCCGAATTCGTGCACAGTCCAATCGACTCCTCGTTCCTCACATGCTTCTCGCAAGCTCAACTGCAACTCCACCTTTCCGCCAGCAGTCGAGAAATTCCAGGCAGCCAGCTCCTTCTCCAGCTGGTCCACCTTCAGCAGCTCGAATTTAACCATGTCCGTGCTTTTATAATTTTATTTCTTTAGTTTTTTTTTTTTTAATTTTCAATTTTCCACAATCCCACTTCTGACACCAAATGTTACGAATGCTAGTTCTAGTGGGCTGCTACGTATCTCTGGATTGCGTAATTTGAAAATAAAACACACTCTGTTTCTCAAACGCAGTCAAGAAACTAAACCAACAATCACTTTATTTCACACTTTACACTTTACTGTCTTTACACTTAAGTATTTGCTCAATTACTCCATGTGGCACCTTCACTAGTCAAAATCAGACTGACTCGCTGCGCCGCACCCGGCTGCCTTTTATACCTGTCCGGCCATCGCGCAGATCGTTCTCGCACATGCCGGAGTGGCCTAAAGGTTTCTATGATGATCGCGACCATCGCTGCCAGATTGGACTAAAAGTTATTATCGCGGCCGTCGTTGCCAGATTGAATAATAGCACGGCGCGTAGCGGCAGGGTTGCTTTGCACAGCGACAGACTGTCTTCGTTACAATACAATATAAAGAATACGCATCTTCAAAAATTTGTCAAGCGTGTTTCTGGATGCGGGCGGGAAGAGATGAGCGGAGGCATAGGTTGCGGGAAATTTGCTCGCGCTCAACAGTGTGCGTCGAAGCGCAAGCGGAGAGTAAACAACGAACCAAAGCATCGTCATCGTCGTTTCAACAAAGATGATTCGAGATTCGCTAATGTTTTTGGTGTTGTCGTGTTGTCGACAAAATTGCTGCAATGCTTTTTGGCTTTTTGCTGGCCAATGCTTTGATTGATTTAAAAATTTGTTGGTTGATCCCAATTTAAAATGTTTGCGAATATTTTTACGTGGCGAGTTCGAAGTAAAATTATTTGTTCATATTCACATGCTTGATTAAAATTACCAGAGTATGGGAAACCTACGAAAAAAAATGAACTGATAGGCATATTGACTTCAAAATTCGTGAAACACTTGAAATCAAAAATAATTAGATGCGTGTTTTAATTTTGTTTTTTTATCGAAATCTAACGGAGAAACCAAGGGTTAAAAGATTGTATGGAAAAACATAATTTAATAGGTCTATTGACTTTCAATAGGGCGAAAGCACACTAAAGCACTAAATAAAGAAATAATAAGATAAGTATTTTGTCATAAGAAAAATGTTATTACGGCATGCCTACGTTCAAAAATAGTTTAAATATTCTACACCTGAATGGTTCCATGGCGAATGTTGTGATCATAAATTTACAATATTAGATTTTCTTATTTTAGTTCTTTTAAACAAGCATTATATGTGGGCCGTAAGAAAAGTTCCAAAGAACGGGACGGAAAATTATTACGGGTAATAAAAACGTTTTCTTTTCTTTCCAATTCCATTTTTATTGTATACTTATTATTTATTTTTTAAGTGCCTGTAGCGATCATATAGGTCGCCATGCCAGCCATATTTTATTTTCCTTTCTATGATTTTGCGCACACTAAAGCCGGCAGTGAGTTCAGGAGCAATATGCGACGCCGTGCAAGCAAACAGAAGAAGAACAAAAGCCAGCCAGAAAACCGAAATCGTTTTACAATTTCAGCTTTTCGCCAGCGCAACAACAAGAACAACAGCACATCGTCTTCCTCCTCTTCGAACAATTGAGCGAGAATGAACGAGTGAGCACAGACGCGGCATTCGTGTTTCTATGATTTGCGCTCAGAGCATTGTGTTTTCATTGCAAGTGTTTCCTCTTGTTGTCTACCCCCCGCATAATGAAGACGGGTGGCGATATCAGCACCCGCATTCAAATTTTTGCTTGTACGTGATGCACACTCTTTATGTTCCATACTGTTTGCTAAAACCCAAAGTACAAAAGCCGTTATCAACACAACCCAGAAACCAGAGGCGAAACCTACAACAGAAAAAGCAATAACTCAAGCCAAAGAACAACAAATACAAGGGAATGAAGGCACAGACGCCTTCAGACCAGTGTTTGAATTGCTACCTACAAAATAGCAAAACACATGAGTTTTTGCTCTGCTCCCCGACTACTACTACCGAAAATGAAATAGCAGTAGCAGGAGCCGGAGTTTAGAAACGAACTGCAAGCACTCGGCTCTGCTACCGAGCCGCGTTTGCAACACGAGCGACTCCGTAGCCGTAGCCTTTTTTTGGAATCAAATGCTTCGGCTCTCAGCAGTAGCATTTCGTTTCTGAAATTCGGCTCTCGGTTACTGCTCTGCTCTTTCATGCTCAGTATTCGGTAGTCGAGCAAGACTACTTTTGGAGCAATACTCCTCGGCTCTTTTGCGGCTAATTTTGGAACACTGATCATGAAAATAAATGCAGCAGCAGTAATGGTTTGCTTTCAGTTTATTTGCACAAGTACAGTTGAATACGTTTGTTTTACGCAGTAAAAATGGCTATGCAAAAAGCTAGGCGTGCAAATATTCTTAAATATTTTGATTCTAATGAAGAAAATGGTATAGCTACGTGCAAAATATGCAAAAGACAGTTATCAAGCTCACGCACTTTTAATTTAAATAAGCATGTGTCTAAAGTGCATAAAATTGTTGTGACTGACGACAACTCGAATGAATCCATCGGCAGCGGTTCTTCGATGAATATACGAAAACAAATAATTAAAATAGAAATAAGTAAAAAACAATTATTTCGTTCTTACATTGGACTTGTTACAGAAGATAGCATACCATTTAATATTCTAAACTCTGAAAATATGAAAAATATCATAAACCCGATATGTAAAGGGCTCAGTGCTAAGTATGACAAAAATTTCGTTTTAAATGGTAATTGTAAGAGGGTTTTACAAATGTTGCCGAAAACGTTAGATCGGAAATAAAAAATGAACTCAAACAAAGACTATTATCTCTGAAAATTGACAGTGCAACGCGTTTAGCACGAAATATTTTTGGTATAAGTGCTCAATTTATACATAACCATGAGATCCAGTCCCGTATACTTGGAATGGTCGAGCTTGAAGGCGCCGGTGCCAGTTCTTCCCGAAATTTGGCGAATAAAATTTTAAGTTTAAGTATGAAGTGAGCTTAAGCCAAATTGTGTCCATTACTTCAGACAGCGGCGCCAATATGATCAGAACCACAAAAATATTATCACAATGCAGCATATTTAGTGAAGAAAATGATGAATCGGAAGCAGAAAATGCAAACGAATTATATTTGGAAAATCTTAATTCCATTGAAAACATGGCGGATCTTCGTCTTGGGGACATACAAATTTGCAGATGTGCAGCACATACGGCGCAGCTGTGCGCGTTGGACGTTACTAAAAACACAGAGATCAAAACGTATTTACTTAGCTGCCAAAATCTTACTAAATACATAAGAAAAACTTCAAATGGGCTTAGAGAGATTTTTCAACTGAAAAACTTAAAAGTTTCCCAACTCGACTGCCCTACAAGATGGGGTTCCACCTATGTCATGATAGAAAATTTAAGGAATGAGAAAGATGATGACGAATAAAAATGCAGAGGAGAATTTTGATGCAAGTGAGACTTTGTGGGACTTCACTGACAGTTACTGCTCTAGGCCCTCTTCAGAAGTCAATCATAAAATATCAAGAGGAACAATTACACTATGGTAATTTCTACGCACAATGGCTCAAATGCAAAATTTGTACTGGACAAATTTTGAAAGTCATGCAGAAGGTGAACACACATTAATCTTCAAAATTGCACAGAGCCTTTTGCATAGTATGGAGTCGAGAACGACAAAATTATTTTCGCATGAAAGCCTTAACGCATGCTTATATTTGGATCCACGATTCAACCACACCTTGTCGCCATCCCACAAAAATGAAGCAATTTCATATTTGAAGTTGTTGGACAAAATAAAAGTTCTGAGCTCAAAAATTGTGAGTTTGTCCAGTACATCCAACACCGCCGATCCACAAAAGGAAAATGTAAGGGAGAGGGCTGGGTTGTGAACAGGGGTTTTGTTTTTTGGCTCTAACTTTTCACAGAATAAAGATATCGAAAAATCGAAGATACCGTTGGAAAGATGAATATATAACGCTGTTTTTTATGAAGACAGACTACCGTTTTGATTGAAATTTAACTCTCTACGTCCAATTTTCTAAGGACTTGATTTTTCGCTTTTCCAAAAAAGTGGCTGGGTTGTGAACCATCTGGAAAATCCCCATTAAAGTCGGAAAATACGAAGAAAACACCCATAATTTTTAAGTATCAGGTGTACAACTTTGCTTCCGCCGTTTTCCAATAGGTGGCTGTACCGGCTGAGGCTGGTTGAAATACATAGATGGTAATGCCTTTAAAGTGAGTGTGGACAGTGCCTAATGAATTGTCATCGCCGTTTCAGTGAGAGTTGTTCTTGTTTTCGTATTATTCACGCTCGAAAATGTCCGTTTATGTGCCCAATTCTCGCCATTTGCGGGAAGTTTTACTTTTCTGTTACAATTCGAAAAAAAATGCAGCTGAAGCGCATCGAATGCTCTCAGAAACTTACGGTGATGCTGCTCTTAGTGAAAGAACGTGTCGGGAGTGGTTTCAACGTTTTAAAAATGGCCACAATATCAAGAGCGACATGACAAAGTCATCCTCCAACACGACAATGCTCGGCCTCACGTCGCAACAGTGGTCAAAAAGTACCTGGAAACGCTGAAATGGGAAGTCTTGCCCCACCCGCCGTATTCCCCAGATGTCGCCCCTTCTGACTTCCACCTATTCCGTTCGATGGCACACGGCCTGGCAGATCAACATTTTCAATCCTTCGAAGAATTGGAAAAATGGATTGCTTCATGGATAGCGTCAAAAGAGGACTCCTTTTTTCGAGCCGGGATCCGAAAATTGCCGGAAACATGGGAGAAAGTAGTCGCTAGCGACGGACAATACTTTGAATAATACATCTGTAAGCACTTTTTCGCAATAAAGCTTTTAATTTTGGAAAAAAACGGCGGAAGCAAAGTTGTACACCTGATAAGTTGAGGATTTATTTAATCAGGAGGCCTCAAGAGGTGAAAAAAAGTTATAATGACGCCAATTAGGCCAAAAAATCGCAATGAATGAAAGTGCTCCATTTTTTTGAATTTTCATCCTAATCGGTGTCGCAATGTTTGCTTGTGAAATACGAATGCGTTCTCGCATTGGCCCACTTCAAGTGAACTCAAGGAAATCGAGTGAAATTACATAAAATTACTTTATTTTAATATATCCGTCCATATTTGACAGTGTTAGAACAAATGTAGTACGAAAAACAGGTGGTTCATAACCCAGCCACCTCTGTGGTTCACAGCCCAACCACAATGCCATTTTGGAAACTTTAAAATAAACGACAATTCCAAACATAATTCGACATAAACAAATATTGCATCGTAAAATAGAATCAAAACACTAAATAAACATGTATTACACAGACCTTTTTGCAATAAGCTCAGTCACTTGGATAGCACTTTAAAAAAAGCCAACAAGTTTTCGCAGTCGATTTTCAAACACCATGTCTTTCAAACTCGATTGCTGCCACAAGCAATACGTGTTTGTACTTCGGTGTAACCACAAAAGCAGAGTCATATCATAAGACAAACTTGACAGTTGAAAGATTGGCGATATGTCAATTAGGGAAAGAAAAAACGGTAATGGTTCACAACCCAGCCTGGTTCACAACCCAGCCCTCTCCCTTACTTGCGGAAGACGACGATTTATTGAACGAATTTTTAAAAAAGGTCTAAGCAAAACGATGACACCGCCGACGCCTATTTCAAAATTGAAAATATAAAAATACCATATTGTCGCGTCGACACAAATGTGTTACATTTTTGGAGAGAACTTCAATTCAGTGACCTAGAGCTTTACGCCCTCAGCAACATATGTTTCGCAATACCTCCAACACAGGTAAGTCATAATTGAACCAAGATTAAACGTGACCAAAACTTTAGCATGATTGTGTAGAATACGCAAATACTGTAACATACGCAGTCGCTAATCGAAACGATTATTGAACGTTACCGTGTGTTTTATATTTAGTTTTTTTCAGGCATCATTGTTTCATTTCTAGGTGACAATTGAACATGAATTTTCGTCCTTAAAATTAGTTTTGACTGATCATCGGAACAGACTCAATCACGAAACCCTTGAAAATATTTTGCTCGTAAAGCTGAATTCACCTCTTTTGGAGAAAGCAATAGACACATTACCATTATTTGAAGAACATGTAGATGACGACAACAACTGATAATACACATACATTTTTTTTGTAATCTTTAATTTTAATTCCTATGATGTTTATAATTTATATTTTTATTTTTATATTTATGTTAAAAGTCAGATCATAGAATTTACAGTTATTTTAGAATTTAGTTTTGTTTTACTTCTATTTATGCAATTCCTCTTGAAATTTTATGATGGACTTCTGAAGAGCTGATACAAATAAACTGGAAGCAAACCATTACTGCTGCTGCATTTATTTTCATGATCAGTGCTCCAAAAATAGCCGCAAAAGAGCCGAGGAGTATTGCTCCAAAAGTAGTCTTGCCCGACTACCGACTACTGAGCATGAAAGAGCAGAGCAGTAGCCGAGAGCCGAATTTCAGAAACGAAATTCTACTGCTGAGAGCCGAAGCATTTGATTCCAAAAAAAGGCTACGGCTACGGAGTCGCTCGTGTTGCTAACGCGGTTCGGTAGCAGAGCCGAGTGCTTGCAGCTCGTTTCTAAACTCCGGCTCCTGCTACTGCTATTTCATTTTTGGTAGTAGTAGTCGGTAGCTGAAATCAATGCTCCAAAAGAGCAGAGCATTTTCAAACACTGCTTCAGACTACAGACGTAGCAGAGTTCTGCGCTCACCACCGCAAATTCCTTCAGAGAGAGTGATGCGCTGGGATGAAGCCGACGTAAGTGCCTCTCCTATGCCACCATCGACAGAGGCTGACATACAACTGCAAGAAAAAACTCCTGTCGCCCAGCGAAATATACCGAGCGAGTGCAGCTCTCCAAAGCAGGAGTTTATAGCAAAGATGAGGGCAGAAGAAGATGAGGCTCTCTTAAAATGTCGCACTACCCTTAAGACAATGAAGCTAGCCATGATGAAGCAGAAAAACATAAGCGCTGACGTCAGAAATGGGATCTCCGAACTATATGAGTTTCTCGATATCATCGGCAGCCTGCGCCGTAACTGGATCACCGCAGAAAAGAACGCACGACGAACACTAAAGCAACCCCAGTGGCAGCTCCTCCAAAGCAAACGGCACTCAGACCTGCTCAACAAACAGCAGAGAAAAGGGATCGAGGACCTGTGAACACTGCCTGGCAGATTTTGAGCAGGGGAAAAAAGGGGAAGCAATACAAAGCAAATGAGCAGAGCAAATCGCAAGGGGTCTCTAAAAATCAGTCAGGCGAAATAACTCAGAAGCAAGAACGCGAAAGGAAAATTAAAATACGCCCCGAAGCAGTGTTGATCAAGCCAACTGAAGGTCGCATCTACGCAGAAGTTCTACAAAATCTTCGGCAGCACGGTATGGCGGGAGAAAACAAGGTGGAAGTACGTTCTATCCGGAAAACAAAGACAGGCGCTCTACTCGTCGAAATTATCAAAGGAGAAAAACTGAAACCAGAATTCCGGGAGGCACTTAAAGCTAATCTACGAAATATAGCGTCTGTAAGCGAACTTATGTCAAAGGCCACAGTAGAGATCCGAGACCTTGACTACCGCAGACGAAGTTACAGCTGCTATTAAACAACTCCTTGAAGAACACACTAAGGAAATCACAGTTAGTACTACTGATCCAAACTCCCGCAGCCACCAACAAGCGCTGACCATACACGCTGTCGAGGTCGCTGGTCGCGTTGCCGTGCGCGTGTGGTACGCAGCGCGGGAAAGTGCTGGGGTTGCATATGAGTTGGCCAGTTGTGGCCCCGTGCTAACTGCCCCCCCTTCAAAAATCTGTGTCCCGCTGACTATGGTTGCGATAGGCTGTTGCGTGGCAGCTTGGGCTCCCGCTGGTTTCTGAAGTGGCGGGATGCTTGTCTTCATCGTAAGTTTTCGCCAAAAAAGGTATGCTAGGCAAGCCATTACTGAAAAGATTAGAGAATCTGCAACGACTGAAAGGTTAGTCATGTTTTTCAGGTACCCATGTACTTGAAGTTTTTTAAGTGGCCATCGTGCACATATTCTAAGGTTGGCTTTGGACCGCGATTCGTTATATTGTGGAGGACTGGCGGTAGTGCCAAGAGTCTCGTCACGGATCTGCTAGACTAAGTCTCGTTTCCTAACTCGATGGTTCCTCTGAAATTGGTGAGAAATAGTGTGTTTTCGTCTATCGTCTCGATCACCTCCTTGTCGCGGGGTACGTAGTGGCATTCGGCGTCGTGGCAGGCAACTATCTTCAGGCAGCACTTCTATTTCCTCGGGTAGCAGATCGTTGAATTGCTGATGTATGTGCACGTTCCGGTGATGCCGAACGTTTCTCTTTGGTTAACCAGCATCTTGGTATAGTTGAGAGCTAGTTGTTTGCCCTCTAAGATGGTGGCTCTTGTTGTTACTCATAATGTTGCGTCCTGGCTCCATCGTTTCTACGTATTTTGAAACGTTGTTGACCTTGGTTATCATTTCGTTAACCTTGGCTATAACATCACTCGTGGCTTCCAAGATACCATTATTGATTTTGTATTGCTGATTGTTGTTCTCCCAGATTTCCTTCTCTGAATTTTGCACCTGATTCCAATCGGTGGCGTCGGGTGAACCAGCAATCCATTTCCACGCAGCTCTCAGCCAGTCAATGGAGCGAGTCTTCCTCTTGCTGCTGCGAATTTCGTCAAGGCGGTCATTAATTTGGTTTACGTAGTAGTCAAAAATAGCCTTATTATTATTATTTTTATTATTATTATTATTCAATACCATAACTACGCATTTAAGGTCAATGTAAACGTAGTATATAACTTGAATTACAAATAACGCAAATACGTGTATCGAACTATCGTTTTTACTTTCCGTAACACAAAATGTCGTTTTGCTCGTTTGCGTCGTTGTCAACCTTAACAAAATGTAAGTATGTAAGTATGAAATTTGAAATTTTTAGAAATTAATAAAGGTTTTTAATTTTTTTAGGAGTCAACAAACGAACGCTGGACAAGTAAAGATGTTAATCGAATTCATGGAACAACATGCCGAGCTCGCAAACAATAGTTTGCAGAATTGCAACAGCGGCCGCGACAAAAAGAAACGTTATGGTTGAGATTGACAGAGTTGTTGAACAGCAATGGGCCTCCAATGAAGGCAACGAAGGGATGGCAGAAAGTAAGTAAAAACACTTTCTTTGAAATGTACAAAACTTTTCCTGTAACTCGTAATATTTTTAGGTATGGACTGACTACAAATATAACGCCAAACGAAAATTGACCACCCGAATGAAGAGCCTGACGAAAACGAGTGGTGGGCCATATGACGCCGTGCAGTTAAGCAATTTGGAAGAATGGGTGATAGCTGCAGCAAAAGTAAATGTCCAAATAACGGGAGTTTCGGGCGTGGCGTCATATGGTGCTGAAGTAAATATGCCATGCTCTTTTGCTGCTGCCTCTTCTGCTGCTGCCTATTCTGCTGCTGCCTCTTTTGCTGCTGCCTCTTCTGCTGATGCCTCTTCTGGCCCGCAGCGCGATGTAACTGAAAGTTCTTATGAAGAATTATGTGAAGACGTTTTCTCCGATGAGGAATTTGTAGCAGCCATTGTTGTCCAACATACAACAGGAAATTGAAAACCAACGCAAATTTCAAACGGAATAATAAAAATTTTAAGACAAAAATGAAATAGGAAAAAAGTAGCTTCAGTTATTGGAAAAGCAAGTTGAATCCGAAATGCAATATAAAAAAACAAAAGTGCAAGTACTCCAGTTAAAACTTGAGAAAACCAACTGTGAAATAGCCTTGCTGAAGCGCGGAAGGCAATAACGTTTTAAATTTGTGTTGGTTTTTTATTTCTTGCTTTATTAAAAGTGAATTTTGTTCTACTTGCCAATCCGTTTCGCTCTTGGTGCTTGCAATCTGTCAGATCCACTTGTTACACCCCTGCCCTTCTCTCTTGGTGGATGTGCTACCTCAGTATTAGTATAGTAATATTAACTTTTGTAATAAATGAAGTAAAATAATTTTTTGTTTTCTGTTATTTATTTGTAATGAGCAATAAAAATGAAGTCGTTCTATGTTTTGGAAAAAAGTGTCTTTTATACGATTTCTTATTCACACACACGTTTGCAATTCTCGCAACCAATGTGGGATTATATCGCGGCTTTCTGTCGTCGGATAATACTCTCTAGCGCGCTAAAAATAAATAAAATGGACGATGTAAATAAAATATATCTTTGCTTCAATATACTAACCTATGTAAACTCCAATGCTTCTCTCCACAATGCTCCTTGCTTTGCTGTATATATCATTGCATATACATTTGCTTTCATCACTTTCGTTGTCTCGTAATCGGTACGGGGTCATAAGCCATGGTTCAAGAGGATAACCGGAGTCTCCTAACGATATATTTTTTACACCTTTTCAACCTCAAAATGAGAATATGTTAATGCATAATGAGAATGCGTTAAATAATAATGAGAAATATAAATACATAATGAGAATGCGTAAGTTCATAATGAGAAATATAAATTCGTAATGAGAATGCGTAAATTCAAAATGAGAAATATAAATTCGTAATGAGAATGCGTAAATTTAAAATGAGAAATATAAATTCATAATGGGAATACGTAAATTCAAAATGGGAAAAGGAAAATTTGAAATGAGAACTATGTAGTATAAGGTTTATTTTTAGTATGAGAAATTTTTATTATATGAATTCATTAAAAAAATGCAAAAAAAAGTGCTTAAACAATTGTTACGTCGCTACGTCCATATCCTGTAAAGCAATGCCATTTTCATGAAATGTTGTAGTGTGCTGTACAGCTCTGGCACAATCTCCACCACTAATGGTTTGCTTTGCATTATCAATTATGCCCTCAAGATACTGTAAACGATGTTCGCATATTGGTTCACTCCTTAGTTTTATTTTATGAAGACGACTGTTTTTTTATTATCTTTTATTGATATTTTTTAATATTCTTTATGTACAATAGCAAAAATGCATACTCGTGTAGGACTCTAAACCAAACCGAGAACAAGTGGGAAAAATATTCTCATTTTGAATTTACGCATTCTCAATTTGAATTTTCTTTTCCTAATTTTGAATTTACGCATTCTCATTACGAATTTATATTTCTCATTTTGAATTTACGCATTCTCATTGCGAATTTATATTTCTCATTTTGAATTCACGCATTCTCATTACGAATTTATATTTTTCATAATGAACTTACGCATTATCATTACGAATTTATATTTCTCATTTTGTATTTACGCATTCCCATTACGAATTTATATTTCTCATTATGCATTCTCATTTTGAGGTTGAAAAGGTGTAGTTGATATATGTTTTTTCTAATGAATATGTCTTCAATATTATTCAAGCTTACCTAAAAGCAGTGAATTTTTATCTTCGTTGTTGTATCGCTGCTCCATTACCATCCCCTCATTCGAAGCCTTCCAAACAACTGAGTCGTGTGAAGCTCCGCCATATTTTGGGCATATTGCTGTTATTTTTAATTGGTGGTCACAGATCTACTTAAAACAATTTTCAAGATATTACTTTCCAAGGAAGCGGAACACATAACATATAAATGGCTATATTCTTAAATGTATTAGTGCAAAGCATTGACAGGCTGCCTCGGGTGCGCATAATAGTTCTTTTGAAATAAGAAACGCTGATTTTTTACACTAATGCATTTAAAAAGACATCCCATACACTTTTATACCTATAATCATTGCATTAATGTTATGTTTTCCTTTTCTATTGAAATACAGATGGTTATTTTCAATGGGCTTCAGTAATTATAAATGCGTGCCATCAACGGCACTAACAACTGCAATGAATTAAATTAGAAAAGCTAAAAAGCAAGTTTCTTTTTCCACGAACTTACCTCCACGAAAAGTGTATTTTGAATTCAAATACTCTTTACTCTGCTGGCGGTCTGTGTTAAAGTTAATCCATTGGCTGCATAAATGTTGTTCCATTGAAGATAAGGTCTGCCGAACAATTTTTGACAGAGTGCCGGGTCCCATGGCAGATGAGTGTGCGCCTCCCGTTTGCCACTGATAACCTCCACCCGCTAGCACCTCTAAAGTGGCGGCTAATCTTTGTGAATCTTTGCCATCCTGTAATTGTATGGCATTGAGAACGTACAAATGCCTCCTTGCTCAAACAGTACTTTTGTTGGAAGCTGTGAAATGGAAACTGTATAAACAAATTTTCCAAATACCAATTTAACTTACCATAACTCTGGCAATTCCATGGGATCCGCTGCATCTCTTTATCTTCGTCTATTGATTGTTTCACGACGAAACTCCTCTAAAAACAATAAATACCGCCAATTGTACATTTTTATTCCCGAAAATTTTCATCGTTTTGTTTACTTCCCGCTGCTTCTGACAGCTCCAAAGTACTTTCCACACACTTCCCAAAAAATGAAAACGATTGTTCCCATATCGATTTACGGAAAGCAAAACTGTCTCGTTCAGCGTTCGAAATCGAATCGATGTGTCGAGCTCAACGATGATCGAGTATCGAATTACGGAAAGCCACCCCAGGTGTTTCATCTTGATTACGTGCCAATTTATGTCCGTGCAATGTATAGAGTAGGATGCTTTTTTGTGGTATGTGACCACACAGCTCTATTCAAATCATATGGAAGGTTATTGCAATCCGATAGTTGTGAAGCTTTATTAAAAACCTTGACCCTTGCAGACAAACATCAAATACTTCGAAAATTAAAAAGATCGAGGTAAATCAATATACAGTGGGTGGTTAAGCAATTAGCACGCTTACGAAAACTCTTAATTTTCATGTTTAAGTCGATGTAAGACGTACTAAAATAGTTTCCAAACGCTTTTTGTTTTCTTATTTGCTTAGCTTGTTTGTCCCACAGTATTTCTAATGTTATTTGTGAGGTTATGTGCCGTGGGTGAGCACGATAACGGGACTTTGTTAGCAGCAGTATTAAATTGAACATTTGTTGCAAATCTGTAATAGTGAAGTGTGCATTCGAATTGTGAAATCATTATGAGAAAATCGTGAATTTTAGGGAATAAAATAAAGAGAAAAACGATATATTGAAAAATACTCGCATTAAGGCTGGGTAATTATTGTTATAACTAGTTTGGAACGGTGTATTAAACAAATTTCTGTTTTTTAAGGATGATGCAAAAAACTGTACAATTCACTTTAAAAATATCTTCTTATTTGTTCTGAAATAAAACTTTAATTGAATTCAAAAAATAAAATGTTAAGAGTTTGTTTTAAACATAAAAGCGTTTGATTGCTTGAAGTGTGCTAATTGCTTGACCACCCACTGTAATTGTTTGACTTGATTAATTTACTAACTGATTCATCACCACCCAGCCCAAACTACTAAAGCTAAAAATTTAAAGCTGAAATTTAAACTAGGTACATTAAAGAAAATAAACAAAAACGGGATTTTTTGAAATTCGGACTTTTAAGGGGCAAAACGTGGGTTAAAGTGTTGTATTATTTATTAAGTGGGCCCATTGACTTGTCTGCGAAGCCGCGCGTCCCTGGTATAACATGAATATAATGCAGGTAAACAAAAAAAACTTGAAAAACACTAATTGTTACAAACTATGTCACAGTTTTTCACGCAGGTAAAAAAGAAAATGTGAAAAAAATATATTTTCTGAAACACTATTGATTGTACTAAAATTCGAATTGGGTTTTACCACAGAATAAATAGTAATACAGAACGCGCATCTCATACAAATTCAAAAATGTTAAGGGGTCGTAATATTACGACCACTGTTAATTTAACATCACGTCCTCTGCTATTAACATTGCGAACAGCACTAGACAGCTTTTGTTTCTGTTATATCACAGACCAACAGCAGAGATTAGAAAAAAACGCATGCGGTTCTGTGAAACATTGAAGGGAAAATAGCAATTGACTGTGGTTGCTATTGTTGTTGGCCAACAAAACGAAGTGCCACTTGCTTCTTAGATATGTATGGAGAAGAGCAATAAGTTATGGTTGTTGTTATTGTTGCCGGCTAGGAAATGAAACATTGAATTCGAATTATTTTTGCTTGTGGCTCATTCTGCGTGCAGGGCAGTGCAGCAGTACATGAGCTGTCAGTAGCAACTTTACGACGGAATGTAGCGTGAAAAAATGTAGCGAATGTCAGTCAATAGGGGGTAACTTATCGACTTAAAAAGTCACTACGGTATACATTTATCACACTATTTTTGATATTGAAAATCTTTAAAGGATTTGGAAACAACCTTTACGTACGAAAAATATTTAAAATTGTGGATGTGCATACATCCATGTAACTATATCGAAAAAAAGCAAAACAAACTGTTTTTATACTATCATACGGTATTGTCTTCGCTTACTGACTTTTTTCCTATAGGTTTTTGCTTTATAATAAACATGTTTAGGCATGATTAAATGCACAAATTTTCGATTAAAATACTTTTAAACACTAATTTACTTAGGTTTGACAAACAAATGCGGACATTTAATTCTGTGAATTCCGGCAGACTATTTTACGTGACCGCAATTAGAATGTGGAATTCATTGCCAATTTATATTAAAATTGTATCTAATAGCACTAAGCAAATAAACACATAGAGGTGTCAACTCGCACAAATTTGCGTACCATTGCAGTAGGTCCCATACGCACTTCGGCTAGTCCAAAATATTCGCAAAATTGTGTGCGTTGCCTTCACACGCAATGAAATAATCAATCACCAAAAAATTTGTTGGCTTTTTTGGTGATTGATTACCAACAACAACACAATTTCACTTTCATTTGCTTGCGCTTATTTTTGTGTGTATACCTTTTTTTGTTGACGATCGCTTTCGCTTCAACAAATTTGCTGATGATGAAACTTCGCCTGATGGACATATTTCTTCTTCGATTACACTGTGCTAGTCGAAAATTCAGACATGGGAGGAAATTACAGAGCGAGTTTTCATAGGTATACTGAGTTGAGATCCACCAGCCGTTTGGCTGGATTGGCTCTAGTTTAAGAGAAATCCGACTTTGAAGTTTGCTCATTTTCAAATGCTAATAGGTCCTAAATCGTACCGAATATTGTTTTACTGTCTTCGGCAAGTTTGTAGATATTTTAACGACCAACAAGTTTTCTTAAGACACCAATCTAAAAAAAATACATTCAAACTGTGTAATGGCGATATGTGAATTTTTTGCACAGCGCAACGTGGCGTATGAGTGTCATTTATTTATATTAATATTACAATTAAATGACACTCATACGCCACGTTGCGCTGCGCAAAAAAAATTCACATATCGCAATAACACAGTTTGAATTTATTTTTTTTATTGGTGTCTTAAGCAAATTTGTTGGTCTTTAAAATGTATACAAACTTACCACAGACAGTAAAGCGATATTCGGAACGATTTAGGATCTATGAGCATTTAAACGTTCGAAGACTTAAGCGACGAACTTGACTAAAATGAGCAAACTTCAAAGTCGGATTTCTCTTAAACTAGAGCCAAACGGCTGGTGGATCTCAACTCAGTATACCTATGAAAAGTCGCTCTGTAGGTCCCCCCATGTCTGAATTTTTGAGGGTAAATTTCACGCACAGTGTTATTTGCAGGTGATATGAATTGGATAAAAACCATTCAACCCGCCTTTGTCCCAAATTGACACCAAAGCATATTCATCCTAATTCATTTGAAAAAATGAAGGTTAAATTCGCAACTCAAATATTTAGCAATACTGTATCCGCAGCCATAAAATCTTTGGTTGAAAATTGCTGTTATAATGATTGCAAAGAAAAAGCTTTGTCCACAGCTACCAGTTTCATGCGCCTATGAAACCGGTGACATCTAGCGGTAAATAGCCGAATATTTATAAGCTTCGGAACCGTACCAAATGTCTTGTTTACTTCTTCTGTCATATGTCAACAATATTCAGTTCACAATTTGTCAAGTTTCATCCAACAACGCATTGTTTGACGCTCCGGAAAATGTCGGATTACGTGCCTACAAATTACGATTTGCGGACACAGTTAATTTTGTGTTACCATTTGAAGAAAAAAACCTTCTAAAACCTGGTGAAGAAATGGTTAACGGTGAACGTTACCAACAACAATTGGCCGATTTGAACCATGCTATACGCCAAAAACGCCCAGATATCTGGGCGGGAAAATTCAATTTTCTTTTATTATCAAGACTTAATCAAGACCCGCTTGAAAATCTTTTTTATTTGGTAAGAAGAAGCGGAGTTACAAACAATAATCCTTCACTCTTTGAGTTTGAACATATTCTTGCGATAATGATCTCAATGAAAATAATAGCATTTAAGGCAGGAACCTTCAATTGTGAACCAACTCATTTATAATAATTGACAATAATACCAGTTTGTTTGAAATTGACAATTAAACTCAAAATTCTATAAATCAAGAATTCGGTGAAGAATTTTGCTTATCAAAGGATATATTTGATGCAGAGAAAGCGAATTCTTCAAATGCCTCAGGGATTATAAAAAATGAACATATGAGTGATGGTTCCCTTCGTTATTTCTCTGGTTTCATATTGGTGCAAACTATTGAAAAATTTGACTGTCATAACTGCAAAAAGAGAATAAAAGATGAGCTTTGTGATTTACAAAGAAACGAAATGTATATATTTTTTAAAAATTTCAACTTTTTTAACAGTAGTTTAAAACTAAAAGCTCCAATCGACTAATTTTTTTTGTTTCAAAAATCTTTTGCAACACATTTCATACGTTTTTTAAGGAAACCCCTCATGCCTCCAATACAATTGGAGTGTGTGGAGTTTGTACAATTTGTGTGTTGCAAACGTAACAAAGTAGATGAATACAAAATGTGATTTTCAGAACCGTCTACTTGTTGGGAACATGAGCAATTTATATTAGATTCCTTTTTAATTATTTTGCTAAGAAAAAATTGCACTTGGTTAAGAGAGCAAATTGCAAGTAAAACGAAAAATAAGAATAAAATAAAAATACAAAAGAACACACAAAATTACAAAATAATATAAATTTTAGGGAAATAATAATAATAAATAATAATATGTTGCTGTTAATATATGAATTCGAAAAATTTATCGGTATGAATTTTATTAGGCCAGAAGGCAACGTAGCCTACATGAATGCCAACATTGCACAGCAGAAATTTATGGTTTTAGTTTTTTTTCAATAGAAACGCACACTCTACTGTACGCCTTTGCGAATTCACATGGTTCATTACTCATAGCAGAACCGAATGCCATGGAAGTTCAATTTGCTTTTTATCTTGTGCAGTTGCTCGTATTGTTTTCATTCACCTCAGCGCATACACAAGCAACACGCATATTTATTTTCACACGGACACAAACCCTTGTATATTCGAATTTGCAAACGATACGCCGCGGCGCGCCGTTTCGTGCTCATCAGCACAGCACAGCTTGCAATTGATGTTCCTTGTCGAACATCCCACAAAGAATGAAGATGAACTTCGAAAATTGAAGTTTGACGAAGCCAGCGACAAAACTTCGTATAGCCGAAGTACGTGTGGGACCTACTATGCTAGATTTGCGTGACCGAAAAATTGTGTACTGCGTGGTACCTCTATGTGTTTATTTGCTTAGTGCTAATAGCCGCATCTTTAAGCATCTTCTTTTCCAGCAGTTCTCCTAATTATCTATCTTCCCATATCTTCGCATCTCTCTTTCTATGTTTTCCTCCTTATTACTTATAATTTCCTAAATACTCACTGTTTTTTTTATTTAATTTATATTTAATATTATTAATAATATTACTATTTCTCGGTTTTAATGTACTTTTTTAGCATTTAAAAGAGAAAACTTGTAGGCTGAAATAAATCAATAAATAAATACAGTACTTTTCGCTTAAAGCGAACTTCGAGGGACTGGGCAAAATGGTTCGTTTTAACCGAAAGTTCGTTTTAAGTGAAGACTTGAAAAAACCAATTTATGTATATGCACATGCATGTATTAACTCTTTGTTGCTTTATTTAAAAAAAAATGTTGGATATTTTAATATAAAAATTAATTTAGAAAAAATGAGTTATTTTAGTTTGCTTAGTACCAAAATTAGTTTCATTTATATACATTTCAACATGAGCCAAGTGGTCAAGAATTTGTTGTGGAGTGTGGCGTGATTTTGTTGTGGAGTATCGCGTTTCATGAAAAAAGGGGTTTTGACCTTCTTTACATTTGAGGAGTTTTGCTCAAAATTATTTAGAACCAAGTCCTTACTTTTCCAATTGTTGACTTGCTGAGTCCCAAACCCAAACTAAAGGCAAAGCATAATTGCTTTGGCTTTACACCGTCTTGTAAGCGTTGCATATTTCTCTTTTAAAGAAAAGCACTTCCTTTGTTTTCAATTGCTACTACGTCCATTTTCTAACTTAGTAATTTTCAACAGCACCCATCACACACACAAACAATAAACTTAGGGAAGTTCCCAGATTCAAGAACATTGGAAAAATTAAACCGTGTTACCAGTGCAAAACTAATTTTTTGATCATAGCGCCATTTTTTTGGTTCGTTTTAACCGAAAAATAAACAAATTTTGCATACAAAAAAGTTCGTTATAACCGAAAGTTCGCTTTATATGGGTTCGTTATAAGCGAAACAAATTTCATGGTTTATTAGAAATAAAACGCGTACTTTTGAAATTGGTTCGTTTTAGGCGGAAGTTCGTTTTAAACGGGTTCGTTATAAACGAAAAGTACTGTATTAAGAAATGTTTGGGCTAAGAAACTGGCAGCCGCCGTGGCTCAATTGGTTAGTGCGCGGTCCAGCGAGTCGCATGCAGAGCGACGCAAGTTCGAATTCTGCATGTAGAAACACCTAAAAAAAATAACGGGAAACTCGTTTTCTCTTTCGGTGGCTGTCCTCTCAGCTGGGAATGGCAAACCTCTGAGAGTAAAAATTGCCTATGAAAAAGCTCCCAGCCTGCCGTTCGGAACCGGCATAAAACTGTAGGTCCCTTCCACCCGCGTACAAAATTCACACGCCCAACACGGGTGGTTGCGGGAAGCTAGGCCTTAGTCTCGCGTAAGCGGGCTGTCGTGCCAATCAATTACACAGCGCAACAAAAAAACACTTTTTTTCTGTTGCATGGAGTTTTTCTACTGTTTCTTACTAATTTGGGTGCGCTGATTCCGAATCTACCCTCCGATTTTTTCTAGCAGCTTTAGTTTGTGAGATATAGGTACCCTGTCATTTTTTCAGTTTTTCCTCTACTTTTTCCATATTTTCGATCGTAGTTTCTAAACCAAAAAACCGATTGACATGATTTTCACCTTATCGCATTAACAACACCGCACGGCTTCTTTTCCGATGCAACTTATTTTTTATAAATGTTAAAATGCCGCGGTAATTGCACCTCAAAGTTGGAAAGAATTGAATTTTAAGGCGTTTTCTTTGATGATAAAAAACATACACATTTTTTTTAAAACAATTAACGAGTTAGGTGTATAATGAAAGCCGACACATCAAGCAATACAACACAGCTAAATTATTTGGCGGAATACACACTCGCATCGAAATAACAGGAAAAATGTACCTTCGCGATTTCCTTAAAAAATTAGGGGCCTGAAAATATGCAAAGTTTTTAATTTTTTTTTGTTTCGAGAAATTCAAACTATTTTTGTTTTTTGCTTGTATTCCAAACTATAAATGGAACATATAAAAGAGCATATTTTGAGGCTCCTAATTTTTTAAGGAAAAAGTATGAAAAGAGATGAAAATCGCTATGGTAAAGTTTTGTTATTATTTCGATGCGAATGTGTATTCCGCCAAATAATTTGGCTGTGTTGTATTGCTTGATGTTTCTTCTTAAGATATTCATATACTTCGAAACTTGATTTATGAAACATCTGTACAATTTTCGCCATCAGAAAAAACGCCTTGAAATTCAATATTTTCTTACTTTGAAATCTTATTACCACGCCCATTTAGAACGCATAAAATTGATTAATGTCAGGAAAGATGGCGTGAAATGTTGTAAGTGCAACGATATAAAAATCATGTCTATAGGGTTATTGGTTCAGAAATAACAGTCGAAAACGAGAAAAAAGCCGAGGAAAATTCAAAAAAGTGACACGCCCATTTTTTGCAAAAACTAGAGCTGTTACATAAAAACGGAGTATGGTTTTGAAAACAGCGTGGAAAAACGATTCAGATTCATGTAAAAAACTCCATGCAACAGACATGCTGTTGTGCAGTGTTATTATTAAATTATTATTTAGAAACTGGGGCCTAGAGTGGCGATAAAAGTCGTAGGGATAAAATATTAAATTGCGATGAGGAGTCATTTACTCCAAAATTACCGAAACCTTAGACGTTAAGTGCTCATAAGGAGATAAAAATCTTTTCATGAAGAAGGTCGATCGCATAATAAAATCAAGAACAAATGTTTTTTTTAACCGACACACGCTGGCAATTGGTAGCGAAAGTCAAAATTTCAACATTTACAATTTTCAACTGCTGATGAACACAAAACAACGATAGACATCGCGCTTCAATCGCTTCATTGAAAATAACAGTAACTTCTATGGCCTGCGTCGGCCGCACGAACTCGCTCTGCACTGCTCGGCACTTACCGAAGCCTATTTCCACTGGGCCTTAACTGCAGTTTACGCTTAACTGCAGTTTGACATCGCATTTAAATGCCCAAATTCCCATGAAATTGTTGTTGTGAAAAACTGAGTCAACTCACTTTCAAAACTGAGTTAACTCAGTTTTGCCGTTTAAAGACGTCTAACAGAAAATGTTATGTTAAAATAGGGGGCCATACTCACAAATGTACAAATTTTGATAGCATGCTTTCCGGCGCTGCAAGAGCCATACGAACACAAACGAAAGAAGGGATTTGAATTGCGTTCGGTGTGGTAGATTTTTTGCCAAGACAATTACTTTTTACTGCATTTTTCGCAAAAATACATATTGTCTGTCATAATCAAAGCCAAAATTTCTATTATTTGCCAATAATTTTGCAATATTTGCTGAAAAAGAAAATAAAAAACGTGGAATTTCTCATTAACCCTCTTGACATTAAAAATTCAGACAGCTCTGATATCAATCAGCTGACAACTGTCACAAATGAAATAAAGAAATGAGAAATGAAATAAATTTTCAAAAATGTGAAAACGCAGACATTCCTAGACTGTTGAGAAGGAAAGGGGAGTGGTGTTCATGCAGTAGAGGGGCTACAAGAAATCATACATACGTATACAAGGAGATGGCGGCGATGGGTAATCTGTGGCTGCCCAGAAATAAATGCAGAATTTGGCTCGACCAACTAAAAATGTAAACAAAAACCAGCTGTTGCATTTAACTCGATTCCGGTGGAAACGCTTGACAGTTCTCAAATTTAACAGAACACTTCACTGCAGTTAAGTCAGCGATTAAGCGATGTGAAACTGGGAGAGCCGGTAGAAATACATGCACAGAATTACACTAATATTATTGCAAAATTGCAACCTTGGGGCCTACTAGTAGGCCGCAAGCTTGATCAGGAACGTACTTTTTCCTCCATATAAATTTCTAAAACGGGGTTGTTCTAGTTCATTTCAAATTGCCAGTGAAGCTGGTGGGTCATTTTTTGTGACCAAAGAAATTTGTCTTTTTATTTGTATATTTTTGGTGCCATTTCGTAATACATTTGTATAAAATTGAGTAGAAAAATATATTATTGTCCAAAAGCGTCAAAATATTCTTTGGGTATGCTTTTAATTCAATTAAATTAAGATTTTATAAGCTGCATTCAAAAAAACAACCCTGCGGTCAAACTACAGCATTTAGCAAAAAAATCATACCTGATCGTTAGAGATTCGCTAAATGAAGAAATGCGAAATACAAAGGACGGCAATTGACCCTGTCATATTCAATGCATTTAGCTTTGTGTTCTTTGGTATATTTTTCATTAATATTTACATAATGAAACCAAAAAAGTTCATGTGTTGCCATTTAATTCAGAAAATTAATGAGAACATATTTTAAAAAGCAAATAATTGTAAGGAATCCCTAATCCCTAATATCGGGAAAAGAGCAGACACAGTGAAGAGCTGATCACTGCCAACACACACGGACTGTGTACGTGAATTGCAAAAAACGCACAAAAATCGGCTTATAGTATAAACACAACCAAGTCGTCAGCGAATTTATATGCACCGAAAAATTACGCAGTGCGTCGTCGTTGAGAAAATACGCACAGTTAAACAGAATGATGCGACATTCGCATCAGCTATTATTCCTGCAAACACAGCAAACACACAATTGCCTTTTGAGTGAAGGAAATCAACATGAATTCGATAAGTCGAGAAAACGAGCATATGGGTACGTCGTTATTGTTGTCCTTTGAGGGCGGTTAATCTGAATGTGTATATAGGTTACAGACAATCACGATGTGGTCACAAACTATTTCTCGTGCGGCAAGAAACAGGGTCTGCTGTCATTATTCAATTACGCCAAGGAAAGTCTGCTGCCGACGCGCAGCAAGAAGTCCTTCTGAAGGTGCAATGCAACACTTACTCGCTCGATAACCGCTGGCGAGATTAATTGTACCGCGCGATTAAAAGCAATTTGTATTAAGACACATACCTGGCTAAGGATTTATTTATTAGTATTTTTTTGTAATAAGCAGAGTGTTTACGAAACAAACATGAAATTCGAATACAGACCACCACAGATACGAAAATACGCTTTCGTTGCCATGTCCACGAACAAACCTGTCTCGACCACGCCCGGTATGAGCAGCAAATCTTCATTCACCGCCTTCCAGTCGTAAACCGTTGTCGGCTCAAAGTGCCAGTCAAGTATGAAGTTGCCATTGTCCGTGACGCACGGCCCCACCTTGGCTACCGCCATGCATGGCCGCAGTGCGCTGCCTTATTGGCACATATGCCATGGGCACCACGTCGATCGGTATCCCCTTCTTGTACTGTTCGCCCAGGCGCTGCGAGTTCTTGGTGTAGTCCGCTATGACAATAAGCTGCTTCGCGCAGGCGGCCACTATTTTCTCCTAAAGCAGACAGCCGCCGCCGCCCTTGATCAGTATCATGTCGCTATCGACCTCGTCGGCGCCATCGATGGCCACGGCCAGCTTTGGATGCCGGTCCAGATCGCCCAGCTGCAGCTGATGCTCGACAATCGGCTGATGCGCCTGAAAGCTAGTGGGCACGCACACCACCTCCAGTCCCTCGGAGCGCACCCGCTCTGCCAGGCGCTCGACGGCAAACACTACCGGGACACTAACGGGCGTATTGTCATATGCGCAAACTTGATTTGTCCAGGCGACGACTTTTGCTACTTTCGGGGCAGCAATATTAGCCAAATTCCTTCACGGCAGCACAAAACCGGCTCCACCTGCAACTCTAATCAGAAGCGCAACTGCCAGTGCGGGCACGATTTCTTTCGCTGCTCGGTCAATTAGCAGCTCCGTCTTGTCCATTTTCTAAAACATACGAAAGGGAAAGACAAAATAGATTATTTGGCACAATTTTTTTGTTAAAATTTGAACCACTTACAACTTTGCAACCTCAAAAAACCACAAATCACAAAATTTTACCACAATTTTTCGTTTGTTTGTTTTTTCGTTTTTCACCGCTGACAGCTGCACAGCTGATTGGTTCGCACGACGACTGCGACCAAATTAGAATTTGTTCTATCGTCGGACGACCGGTCGTCGGTCGAATATCGCAGTCGTCGTCGTTGTGGGCAATCACATTTACTGCTGTGTGTTTTAATTTTGACAGCGTACGTTCGCTGCGTAAAAATCGCACGACGACTTGGTTGTGTTTATACTATTACTCTCCCAGTTTCACATCGCTTTATTGCTGGTTAAGCGCTCAGTGGAAATAGGCTATTTGGTTGCGCTCACTGCAGCGAGTCTGCGTAAAAATAAAATATGGCTGGCATGGCGACCTATATGATCGCTACAGGCAATAAAAAATAAATAATAAGCTATCAACAAAGACAATTAAAAATGGAAATTGGAAAGAAAGGAAGACGTTTTTATTAGCTCGTAATAATTTTCCGTCCCGTACTTTGGAACTTTTTTTACTGCCCACATATAATGCTTGCTTAAAAGATTTTAATTAATAAAATCTAATATGGTAAATTTATGGTCACATCATTCTCCATCGAACCATTCAGGTGTAGAATATTTATACTATTTTTAAACGTATTCCGTTACGGCATTCTTAAATGACATTTTCTTATGACAAAATACTTGTCTTATTATTTATTTCTTTATTTAGTGCTTTAGTAGTGCTTTCGGCATATTGAAAGTCAATAGACCTATTAAATTATGTTTTTCCATACATTCTCTTAACCCTTGGTATGTCCGTTAGATTTCGATTTAACAAAAAATTAAAACACGTATCTAATTATTTTTGATTTCAACTGTTTTCACGAGTTTTAAAGTCAATATGCCCATTAGTTCATTTTTTTCGTAGTTTTCCCATATTCTCAAAATTTTAATCAACCATGTGAAAATATAGGGTGTTTTTTTTAGAGGTATAGAACTTCGAATTGAAATAAAACACAAGAAAATCGTTTTAATGTCCATCAATTTGGCTTTATTGAAAGGATAGTTTTATGCTATTAATGTTTAAATATGATTTCGGGCATGTGGCCGCCGCGGCTGGCTCGAATAAAGCCAATTCTACAGGTCCAATTTTCTGTTGATGGACAAAGCTCCAATTGCTGTGCACGGTGGCGAATCGATTCATTCGGGTCCTCTTCAACATTTTGCTCTACAGCGGCAATTGTTTCTTCGGTGCGCACTGTTCGACGTCTCTGCGGATGCGTATTATCACATAGAGTAAACGTAGTGCGAAAACGACCCATGGTTAACCGAATTAATTGCTCTGATGGACCATAAAATGGACGGAGCTTGCGGTAAACTTCGCGAACTGAACCATTATTTTCGAAATAAATTTGCACGATTTGCAAGCGTTGTTCTTTTGTCAACCTGTTCATGATGAAATGGCAAACCAAACTGAACATAAATGACAGAGTTGCCAGATTTGACCACAAAATGTCAGTTTTATCTCTATTCGAAAAACAAACCTCTAAAAAAAACACCCTATATAAACAAATAATTTTACTTCGAACTCGCCACATAAAAATATTTGTAAATATTTTAAATTGGGATGAACCACCAAATTTTAAAGTCAAAGCGCACCATTGGCCAGCAAAAAGCCATACACCACAAAGATTCGATTGATAGTAATATGACAGAAATTTGTAGAGTCCGACCGATTAATCGGCATCGGCTAGTATCAGCCAATAAAATTGGTATCGGCATCGGCCAAGGAAATAAGTATCGTAAGCCATATAAGTAAGCCATTTTGGCCGATGCCACATCGGCCGTTTTTGGTCGATGATGCATCGGCCTATTTTTCTGCTTTCATTTTTTGTTTTGTACCAACGGGTTCTTATACCCTTTTTCAGTAATGTATTTTTAGATACTGTTTAATATAAATGTTTCCTAGAAATGTTGTTTTTTAAACTAGGTATTCGTAGAAACACAGATTTTCTTAAAATGTCTATGCATTTTGTCTCTTAGGGCCGTTTTCTCATCTTCCCGTTAACTTTAAAGTTCACTTTAACGGGCCGATAAACGCATTTTCGTTTTCTCATCTGCCCGTTAAGCTATCCTCCCGATAAAATTTACCGGGAGGATTGAGTGCCTGTTAAACTTTAAAGTGAACTTTAAGTGGAAGTGGTGCCAAGTACATGCATATGTTTGTTTACAAACAAAAAACAGCTGATAATGAAATCACAATTTGAAATGAAATTTGAATTTGAGATCTTTCGGTATGGAAAATAGGTGTGTTTCTTAAATTCATGCACTGGAAGACGCTTTTGAAGGTACGGAGTCGCAAAATGCGGCAAATATAACATATAACAGCCAATTGGACTATTTCACTGCTTTGCACTGCTGAAATGTCCAGTCGCTGCTGGGCCGCCACCTGTGCGATACGTCTCACTCTTCTGCGCTGCAAGTTCCAGCTTGGACTTACGCTTCATGCTGTCAAACTTGTCCCTCCACGATTGCCAACGTCGGGACACGCCTCATTTGGCAGTAAAAGCATCAACAAGATTTTGCCAGGCAAAATTTTTATTTTTTTCCTTCAAAAATAATTCTCATTTTTCATAAACAGCTGATTGCGCCGCCAAGTGCTGCCCATCGTAGACCAGTGTTGCCAAAAAATCAGACTTGTTAAATTTATATTTATCAGGAAGATGAGAAAACGAAAATATTTACCAGGCACTTTAAAGTGACCTTTAGCTGAATTGACCTTCAGCTAAAGTTCACTTTAGCTAAAGGTCACTTTAACGGAAAGATGAGAAAACGGCCCTTAATGTGGATATCAGAAGAAGGGGCATTTAGTTTTTCAATCTTATACTACGTTTACATTGAGCCCAAATGCGTGATTTGGGCAAAAATTCTCAAATGCGAAGCCAAATCACGCATTTCCCCATATAAATTCAAATCGACGAAATGACTCATTTCAACAAAACGACGAAGCAAATGCGATAAAACATAACCAATTTTATCGAAGGCATCACAAAATGAAAGCTCTTTCAAAAGCTTTTGTTATTTTTGACAGTTCAAAATCAAAACAAAGGAAAATGATCAAAATGGAAATTTTGAATGGAAATTTTGTCTGCTTCAAATATGTAGAATATGCTTAGCATGTAAGGTATGTAATATATTTGTATTCAAATATGGCAGTGTGTGGAACATAGAGGCAGCAAAAAAACAACAAATTCTTTAGTCAGTAGCCGGGGAAGCGCTGATCTATGTGCTGCGGCAAGAGGACATGAGCATTGAGCATTTGACATTAGCTGCCAAACAAAAAGCAAATGCAATGCGAATGAGGCAATGTAAACACTTTGAAATGACTCATCTCAAACTACGCATTTGGGCTCAATGTAAACGTAGTATTATCCTTCTTTTTTAATTGGAAGCATTTTTTTTCCAAATTGGTTTTCGGACTTTTTCCCACTGCATCTGTACAACGGGTCGCAATTTGAGAGTACAAATTTTTATATAAAAATCGTAATTTTAAGTTGAATAAAAAACTGAATTTGTATGCAATATTTACGTCAGTATTTTGCTTCTCTCTCAGTGGATAAATGTGATATATTCAACCATGTTCCAGAATCCGAGTCGGAGTCAGATTCGAATCGGAATTAAATCCGATTCCGATTTGAAGAGGTGTTCTGCAATCCGAGCGGAATTGTCACATTCGAAGTTTATTTCGAATCCGATTGTTAGCAAATTAACAAACCTTCAATCAGCTGTTTGCTTTTAATGTTCAAATGAAAAATTTTTATTTTATTAATGAGTAGGGTTATTTTATTGGCAGTATTGCTTGAGAACGAGCAGTCCGCCGTTGAAAAAGTAAAGCGGAGAATCTTGCGAGACCACAGCAATCCGATGGAATTGCCAGATTCTTCGTAACTAGTACAAGTCATTTCAGTTATGTTCAAAATTTCCTATTTAAGGTTTATTGCTCAGTACCGCCTTAACAAAGCACCATTCAACATGATCTTGACCGAAGTGAGACCTTTTCTTCGGCAATGCTCCATTTCGCTAGAATTGAAATTGGCGACGGCTTTGCAATTTCTTGCCGAAGGAGGCTATCAACGATCGGTAGAAAAGGCAACCGCCTTTTCCATTTCGGAAAGTGTGTGCTTCTTAAAAGGTCCACCGCCGGTCGCTAAAGCTTATCTTCTATTATGTGCCAGCTTCCTTCTTACTTCACTTTTCCAATCAACTCAGGTCTATGATTGAAGAAAATTTTACAAAATGAATTGATTTAATTTACTTCTCACCTTTTTCCACCCTGTTACACTTTTTGTTGGTGGGTCCTTGCCCGTTCAGCGACTGCGTTAAATGCTTCCATTTATTTTCAAATTCGACTTTGTCGCCTTTGCAGAAACTTTTCGCGCATTCTCCTCTATAAAATCCAAGAGCATTTTGCTCTGGTCAGCAGTCTTATGCTTTCCCGTGATTAAAAATTAATTTATTAGTTTTATTTAACACGATGTTTCATTTATTTGCTTACATTTTCGTTATTTGTTTTCGTTTTGCTGCTTTCCGATTTCAATTCCACCAGCTTTTTGTTTAGCGGATTATTTTCGACAAAAATTTCCGATAATCGGAATGCAGAACACCAAATTTCGGATCCAAATTCGTTCGAACTTAATCGGATTTGAGAACAGGGTTGCATCGGAAAATATTTCCGATAATCGGAATGTAGAACACCGACGGTCGGAATCAAATCCATTTCCGATCCGATTCGGATTCTGGAACAGGGCTGATTATTTTTTATAATACATGTTAATGTATTAGAATTCTGAATTCTCTTGCTATTTTATTTCGTTTTTAATTATGTCTTTTCTCGTTGTTTTATTTTCTGATGAATATTACAACAATACTTCCTTTTGTTATTTTATAAAATAGACTGTGTTCTTGATTGAATTCATTCGTGTATGTATTCAGCATAGGCCAAACTCACCCTTCCGACCGATTAATCGGCATCGGCCAAAAAATTTGGTATCGGTTGGACTCTAGAAATTTGTGCAGAAAAACCAATTGGCAACACAAAACAGCATAAACACAATAAACGACAACAACAAAAACATTAGCGAATCCCGAATCATCTTCGTTGAAACGACGATGACGACGATGCTTTGGTTCGTTGTTTGCTCTCCGATTGCGCTCCGACGAACAAAATCAATAATCATGCATGCAAAAAATGAGCGCAACTACCTCGATTTCAATATACACGTGCGGTGCCGTTACGAACAACAACATTGCTTTTTGCTGTTGTCCTACGCAAATCTAACAGAAAATGTTATGAACTTAACATTTTCAAATGCCTACGTTTTGCTCTTCCCGCTCGCGTCATAATAACCGAAAACACTTTTGTGCCCACATGCGCGTTCTATATTACTTCATATTCCTTGGTTTTACCACAGAATAAACAGTATACAGAATGCGCATGTCGACCAGCGAAGCAATCTGAATTTCGGGTGCGGGCCGAAAGCAGCAGAAGGGAAGATAACAGAGTTGGTTGGACAGAACTTTTGTCTCTGTTAATTACTCGTGCGACGTTGAGCTCTGTTATTGTAATTTCGGTAAGTGCCGAGTGGTGCAGAGCGAGCTCGTGCGCTCGATGCCGGCCATAGATGTTACTGTTATTTTCAATGAAGCGAATGAAGGGCGATGTGCTATCGTTGTTGTTGTGTTGATCAGCGAATGAAAATTGTAAATTTTGAATTTTTGTTCTGGCTGACATTGGCTGGCAATTCCCGACATTTTTTATGTTATTATGCGATCGACCTTCTGCGTGAAGAGATTTTTATTTCCTTATGAGCACTTGGCGGCTAAGGTTTCACTAATTTTGGCGTAAATGACTTCTCGCCACGTTTTTTTATTTTGTTTTTACGCCTTTTATCCCACTCTAGACTCCCAGTTTTTTGGCCCAAACATTTGTGTTTGTTTGTTGTGTTGTTTGTGAAACCTAAAAAAATGAGAGATTCCTAAGAATCGTAATTACAAATTTGAGCATTTAATCATGTTCCTTTATTTCAAGTATTCGTATGAATTTGCCGTATTACAAGATTCTTTAAATACAAGTTCCTTTATTTGGTTCTTTATCTGGAGCTTAGCTCCGTTCTTATTCAGCTACCTTAGTGAACTAACCGACACCAATTCTTAAGCCTACCCTAAAGCCCTACTCCGTGCGCGCCGTATCGTTTTGCTGATCTTGCAGCTCGTGCAAGCGATCGATCGACCATCAGCAGCAATGTCCACGATTCGCTGATCTTGCAACCCGTGCAAGAATCGAACGATCGATCGCCAGCAGCATTGTTCGAATCTGCTGACGGCAGCTACCGCGAAGTAGCTGGGTCGGTGGCCTGCGCTGGCGACTACGACAGCAGTGTTGTTTGCTTACGCAACGATGTAGCGGGCTGCAGAGTCGCCGGTTTAATTTGTGGCGGCGGGTTGCGACGTCGTCGGGTTAACTCCTCCCTTGCTTAGATCAAGGCCGCCCTCGGTCTTGGCCAAATTTCCTATGACCTCACGGAGCTCGATTTTCCTGCTTCTCTTCTTTCGGCGCCGCTTTATTACCAAGATTGCGTAGCAAGCAATGAGGAGGATAGAGGTTAAGCAACAGGCCACCAGAGGGTGCGTCACCAATTTTTGCTTCATTTCGCCAATAAAATGCAGGTTCTCCATGTTCATTCGGTGGAGGAGGGGAAGACTCAAGATGTCCTGATGGCCAGTTATGTTTAGCAGGGGGAGCGCAGCCGTAATAGGTTGACGCATCGGAACTCCTTTCCGGTTGACATACGTGGTGCCGTTGATTTGGACTTCTCCCTCAAATGTCAGGAGATAAGTGCCGGTGACAGTTCTTTCAGTATCACCAGTCCCTTGCACCCTGACAGTACCGTCATTGATTACAACGATACCGTCGTCTATGACAACTAATGGGTCCAGATGGTTAGGACGAGTTTTGCAATGTGCCACGCCGCCGGAGAACAATTGTAGAGCGCTGGTCGAATCAGTCCTTTCCCTGCACAACGTCGACGTTGTTGTTGGGGCGCACTCAACGACCGCCACCGTCAGTCCACTACAGTCGGCCACGACGCTACTATCCAGAAGATACAGGACCATTCCGTTGTGCGCGACCGGGAAAATGCTAACTTTCTTACAACTAAGCTTAGGTTTAGGGTACTTTATAATAATATGTAGAACATCATTATTCTGCAAAACCTTAATACTAGATACTTCCATAACTTCCGCTACACTTACACTTGTGAGCTGCTCGTTAACCACTAGCTTTATGTCCGAATCATCTAGGACTGTCGGATTTACAACGTTTATTTTAGCTAGTGCAATAGAAAGCATTAAGTTCTGAATTTCATTTGTTAGAATTCTATTTCTGGCCAAGGCAACCTCATAGAGGTGAGCAGTGTCAATTTGTTTCTTCTTGGCCTCCCCAAGGAGAGAGTTGACAGTCTCAGTAAGTTTATTTATTCGCTCTTGAGTTTTTGTATTAATGACTACCTGTCTGTTGTTTGAATCAATGAGCTGCGCCTGATCGAATTTTACCTGTTCGAAATCATCAAAATCGGGAGTACCGGCAACTACTTTCAGGGCTGTGCCTAAAAAATTCAAACTTCGGACTTGTCTATGGTGGATGTCTAGGGTTGAGAGAAGTGCCCACAAATGCCTGTTGTCTACCTCCAAGATCTTCCTCATGTGTGATTGCGGGAAAAGATCCATCATTCGGTTGGTATCCTCAATCATCTCCACGTAGGCGGTCAGGTTCGTTGTATGCCTGAGGTACTGATAATTCTGCCAGATGATCACATCCCCGTCCAGAATTGGAATATAATCAGATTGGGTGTAGTCAGTTAGTTTGTAACCCGTCGTCATCGCGGCAAGGAGCAAGAGGAGCAATGACCTGCAAGTGCAAGATTAATGATTTCGTCCTCAATCATTGGCATGTGAAAAACTGCGACGAGGTTCCTACCTAAGGTTGTCCTTATGGACCACCCTCCCATTAATAAGAACCGTAGTTCCCAAATCAGCTTCTACCTTTTCTTCCACGTAGAGTGGTGTGAGTTTATTGCCCAATCTTCTGTTGGTTTTTACTAACACTGTATCTCCCACCTGAAAATTTCGATGTTGTCTTGTTCTGTTGTGCCTTCGTAGTTGTATCTCCTGCGCTTGTGAAATTCTATTCCTTATTTCTTCTTTGAGCTCGGCTGGGGCCGAGTGAATTACATCCAGTGGTGTTTTGTTGATGACGGAGTGGACTGTTCCGTTATATTTTATAGTTGCGTGTAGCATTAGGTCAACCGTGTCCTCGATCCTCGTGTCGAGTTTTAGGCACCTTGCGATTTCGAGCAGGGTGCTATGAAACCTCTCCACTTGGCCATTGGAGGTGCTATGCAAAGGTGGGGCGTTGACTATCTCGACGCCAAAATGGTTTAACAAGATTGACCTTATGGTTTGGGAGTTCAGGGATGCCTCATTGTCACAGAAAATTGTTTTTGTTTGCGGGAAAATATTCATCAATTGCAAAATTGGTGCTTTTATGTCCACGATTGTGCGGGATAATAATGGCTGGACAACTGCAAATTTCGAGAACTTATCGACACAGGTCAAGAAATATTTTCTATCTGTGGAAAATATGTCAATATGCAGAATTTCGCCGGCATATGACGGAATTGGTGTTTCCCCTATTAGCTCTTTTTTTTGGTGTCGGTCGTATTTTGCTTTTGAACATGTTCTACAATTTGTAACCACCTCGTTTGCCAGTTTGGTCATTTTTGGGAAGAAGTAATCAAACATAACCTGTGTTTAGACCAAATCTCTTCCAATGTCTCCGCTAAAGCTGCACTTATAATAACAACTCTGGATATGTTGTAAGCCGTTAGCAACAAAAGCTTTCGTACTCTTGTTGCGCGGCAATCCAGGCCTCGGCCCTTTTTTTTGTCTTTGCTTCGTCACTTCTTTTAGACGAGAGCAACGAAGCAGCAGCGAAATAAACATACCCGCAACTCCACAGCCGTCGGTGTCTTCTTTTTGGTTTGGTTTTTGGTAATTGGTGTAAGTATTGTGCCACAATATTATTTGCCCATCATTTTTGTCATTTTTATTAATATAATTCGTTCTTTGCTTTTCCCACATTACCGTGTCCACGACATTTTGGTCCTTCGAGCCGGATCGACATCAACGCGCTCCTGCTCACTTACTTGAATTTACTTACACATTTATTGTGGGACTACAAACCTTCTTCTGCATACCAATCTTGCGAACACCAACCAAATCAGCGTCATCATCATCATCATCATCCTCATCTTTACTTCACATAAATACAGGTGCGTTGAAACCGATTTTTTTAAATCATAAAGGTTAATTGATTGAGCATATATCGTGTACTTTTATTTTTTGCTTGTCATAAATTTCGCGCATTCGTGCATAATTTTTTGTAAAGAACAAAATCGCGAGTGAATATATTATCCGTGACTGTGTTAAACATATATAAAAAAAACAACGACAACGCTTTTTTATCGATTTCGCGAAAAATTTATTACATATTTCGATTTTTTTCTCCGGTTCCGTTAACGAACCACTCCAGTTAGATATATATACGGTTATATATATATGTACATACATCTACATATGTACATCGCCATATAGGTTAACGGAGTCAAAGTGCCTTTCATGTAAAACGAGTTCTAGCTTCTCGCATATCACGCGACCCTGTATTGGGCATACTCAGTGCTACAGTTGTTCGTACGTTTTCGCGACTTTGCCTTTTTCGCTATTTCTATTGTGCGTGCACATCTGTAGTGCAACAACCATCACTAGTGTATATGTACATACGTACATAGTGGTACGTACATACGAAAGTAAAGCACAAGTAGGCCTTGTGTGCATACTTTTTTTTTCGTTTCGGCATTTGTTTCTGCATTGTGCACCTTCTACTGAAGTACGAGGTGACACATAAAACTATAATTTTTTTTGAATTCAATTCTTTGTGTAACGCAAAGTATTTGTGATTACTGCATTTACATTTTTTTTTTTTTTAAGTGCATCAACGAAATATTGTAACCATATATAATAAAGCAAACGTTGAGTTAATTTTCTATTGTTCTCCTTTTTGTTTTATATCTCGTGTCGCATACTTTGGGCCTCTCTCTTTCGCATTTCACCTTTGTTGCGCTGAGGTGAAAAAGGTTTGGGCTACTTTGATTTTCTTTTTTTTTGATTTTGTTTTCTTCGATTCAAACCGCAATGTCCAAACTTGATGATTTCACCCGTGCATCTGATCGCGTTTTCAAATTTGAGATTGCCTTTTCGGAAACTCCCTCTAATAGTCATACGAAATTTTCTTTGGAAATTCAAAGCTCCGAGCTAAAGGAGTTGTGGGCTACCGTAAAAGCCCAGTATGAAAAGTGTCAGATTAATTTTGAATCACAAACTAAAAGAAGTGCTGCTGATGATATCGCTGTCGTTGATGGGAAATACACCAGCACCTATCGGACATATGTTTCATGCTTAGCGAAGATTAATGAGAGAATTCATGATTTCGACCTCGCTTCATCCGGTCTTCGCCACACTTCTACTCTTGATGGTTCTGCCTTTTCAGAGCCTACTTCATCCCATAATATCGCACTTCCGCCTTGTGATATTGAAGTTTTTAAAGGTGACTATACGTCTTGGCCAACTTTCCGCGATTTATTTACGGCCATATACATAAGAAATAGTCGTTTGAGTAATGTCGAAAAATTGTATCATCTCATTCAGAAAACGAGCGGAGAAGCGAGAGAAATAGTTCGAAAGTCCCCTCTCACCAATGAAGGTTTCGAGCTCGCTTGGAGTAATTTAAACGAAGCCTTTAATAATAAACGAATTTTAGTTAATGCTCAAATTAAACTTCTCTTTGACTTACCAGCTCTTTCTTCCGAAACTGGTTCTGGGCTTAAGAGTTTGCAACGCGGCATTAATAATTGTTTGAATTCGCTAAAATTATATGAGGTCAGTACTTCCGATTGGGATCCAATCATTGTTTATATGTGTATGCAGCGTTTACCTCAACGCACTATTGCCTTTTGGGAACAAGGTGTTAAAGACAAATCTGCTTTACCAAAGTGGTGCGAACTTGACGAGTTTCTTACTACGCGATACCGAACTCTCGAATGCGTCGATGAGTTAAAGAATTCTACTTCCAACAAATCAAATTCGAACAGGCCGGCATCTAGCGAGGTTAGCGGTTCTAAACGACTTACACATACTTTTCACGCGAATGTGGTTGATTCCAGCTGTGTTCTTTGCAAGCAACCACACATATTGCGCAATTGTAAACGTTTTCTTAACATGCAAGTTTGCGATCGGTTTTCCAGTGTTAAGCGTTTTCAGTGCTGTCTAAATTGCCTATCGAAAGGCCATCAATTAAAGGATTGTAAAAGCGCCTACAATTGTTCCGTGTGTCATCAACGCCATCACACGTTGTTACATCGCGAATCACCTTCTTCTACGAAGACTCAGTCGGGACTACGTCCCACTAACACTACTTCTACTGCTTCTAGAGTGGCTGCGTCGTCCGAGTTACGTTCCACCGCGCCAGGATTTCAACCTTCGGCTGCTTCTTCGGGGCTTCGCTCCAATCAGCCTTCTACTTCTTCCGCAGCTCAAACGAGTGAGCATCATAGCTTCCATCAAAAAATACAGTCCACTACTAAAGCATCTTCGAATAATGATTCTCCGAATCTTGCGTTTCCTCGAAACCAACGTGTACTTTTAGGTACAGCGCAAATCTATATTTGCCATTTGAATACCAATTATGCTGCTAGGGCTTTAATTGATCCAGGATCAGAAGCATCTTTCATTTCGGATCGCCTTCGTAAATTGATTAACTTGCCTACGTGTGCTACACAAGCCAGCATATCTGGGGTTAATCAATCGTTTTCTGCTAGCGCTAATCGACTTAGCTCATTTGTTCTCGGATCACCTACGGATCCAAACGTGAAAATCGAAGCCCTCGCTTTCGTACTTCCGCAAATAACTGGAAATTTGCCATCCTGTACAGTCGATTCAGGAATACGTCATAAACTGCCGAACCTTACTTGGGCAGACGGAGACTTTTGGAGGACTTCCGCCATAGACGTCCTTATCGGCGCCGACTTGTACCCACAGGTGGTGCTCCATGGAATTCATCGCAATCTGCTTGGAAGTCTGACAGCCCAGCAAACCGTTTTCGGAGGGACTCTTACTGGCCCCATTCCGGATTCCGAAGTCAGGTGTTTTACAACGAAAGTGGACATCTCAACGGATTCTGGGTTGGACACAATTCTTTCTCGCTTTTGGGAAATTGAAGAACCCCCTAGGAAAAGGATTCTATCGGAAGCTGATCAATGGTGTGAGGACAACTACATGGCTACTACTCGGCGGAATGAAGATGGGAGATACATTGTCTCTCTTCCTTTTAAAGTTAATTATCTTAACGAACTTTGTTTGGGAGATTCTCGAAATAGTGCTTTACGGCAGTTACTTCGGAACGAAGCTTCGCTTACTAAAAAACCCGAATTTAAAGTCATATATGACCAGGTAGTTGACGAATACTTGCAGTTATCGCATATGAAGTTAGTCGGTCCGCCTTCAAATCAGAGTTTGGGCACATATTGTTATCTTCCGCATCACGCGGTCATTAAACCAGAAAGTCTTACAACAAAACTTCGTGTTGTTTTTAACGCTTCAAATAAAACTTCCAATGGTAATAGTTTGAATGATATGTTGTACGTCGGTCCGCCGCTACAGTCTGACTTAGCTTTACTTCTCCTGAGATGGAGACTTTTTCGATTTGTTTTTAATAGTGATATTCAGAAAATGTATCGTCAAATTCTTGTCGACCCAAGGCATCGTCCATTCCAACGCATTCTACATCGCTCTTCTACCGATGTGCAAGTCTCGGATTACGAGTTACAAACGGTAACTTTTGGTGTTAACTGCGCACCATATCTTGCGATTCGCACGCTCCTTCAACTTGCATCCGACTCTCAAGACACTTATCCCCTTGCCACACATATTCTTCGACGATCCATGTATGTTGACGATGTTCTCGCCGGTGCGCACGATTTGCCTTCCGCTATAAAGGCTCGGAATGAACTCATCGCCACTTTACATAGTGCTAGACTTTCCTTAAGAAAATGGACTTCAAATCGCAAAGAAATTCTAGTGGACCTTCCGAAAGAGCACCTATTAAAGGAAGAATTCTTAAACTTCGAAGATTCCAGTTCTATAAAGGCTTTAGGGGTACGTTGGAACGCCTGTACTGATAATTTCTATTTCAAGGTTCCTGCTATTGAGCGAAAGGATTCGCACACCAAAAGGGAACTTCTCTCCATGATTGCTAAATTGTTTGACCCTGTCGGATGGCTTGCACCTGTAGTTATTGTTGCTAAAAAGTTAATGCAACTGGTCTGGCTTGAGAATATAGGTTGGGACGATTGTCTTTCTAAACCCATTGAACAAAAATGGCAACAGTTTTTAGATGGATATATGGATATAAACCTGATTAAAGTACCGAGATGGGTGAACTATTCTTTACAAGATGAAGTTCAAATTCATGCTTTCTCCGATGCTTCCGAGAAAGCATACGGGGCGGCGATTTTCATACGTATCCGTAAAACATCTACTACTTTCTACTCCCACTTGCTTACATCGAAAACAAAAGTAGCTCCAGTCAAAACTGTTTCGTTGCCAAGATTAGAACTATGCGGCGCAGTACTTCTATGTGATATTCTCGATTCACTCCTACCCGAACTTGATATTAAAGTCCACGATGTCTTCTGCTGGACTGATTCAACAATTGTTTTGTCATGGCTTCGAAAAACACCATCTACATGGACTACCTTCGTTGCTAATCGTGTTAGCAAAATTCAGGAGAAACCGTACGCTAGAAATTGGTATCACGTCGATTCAGCTAATAACCCTGCTGATTTATGTAGTCGCGGCCTTACTCCCCAGGCCTTAAGTATGAATTCGTTGTGATGGCATGGCCCATCCTGGCTTGTTAAGGATAGGTCCGAGTGGCCATCTTCTAGCCCTAATCACCTTGAAACTTCAATCGAAGCAAAAAAGGTTGCAGTACACAACTTGCTCATAAATGGTGAGGAAGACATTCTCTCTAGATTTTCGTCATTTTCGAGAGCTCTTCGAGTGGTCTCATATATGCTTCGGTTTTACTATCGCACTCACTGTCCTGCAGAAAATTCTAAGAGCTATTCATCCATAGTGTTGTCTAACGCAGAACTTCATAACACCAGAAAATTGTTGACAATTCTCTCTCAGAAAACGCACTTTCAAACTGAATATAATTGTCTTCTAAATCAAAAACCACTTAATTCTAAGAGCAGAATATTGACTCTAAATCCCTTTTTGGATAAAGAACAAGTTATGCGTATTAATGGTCGCTTAGCTAACGCACCAACTCTTTCCTTCAGTGAACAGCACCCAATTATCCTTCCGTATGGTTCTCAGTTTTCGAAACTTTTAGTTGCATTTATACATAAAATCACGATTCACGGTGGCAACTCACTTCTACTTCGATTGCTTCGTCAGGAATATTGGATTCCGAAGGCGAAAAATCTCATTAGATCTACTATTCATCGATGTAAAACTTGTCTGTTGGATAAGAAACGAAAAGCCTCTCAGATCATGGCTGCTTTACCCCCCGAACGGACTACTCTCAGTCGTGTATTCTCCATTACTGGTGTCGACTTTGCAGGTCCTTTTGACATAAAGAACTTTACAGGTAGAGCTTGCCTTATAACGAAAGGTTATGTTTGTATTTTTGTCTGTTTCTCTACAAAGGCAATCCATTTGGAGGCAGTCAGTGATCTTTCGACACTTGCTTTTCTCGCTGCTTTTATTCGATTCGTTTCTCGTCGTGGTTGCCCAAAAACCATTTTCTCCGATAATGGTACTAACTTTGTTGGTGCTTCTAAAGCTTTCAAAAAGGATTTTGAAGCATTTCTAAAGCAGTTTCGTGACTCATTTTCCAATCACTTTTCCCATCAGCCTGTTGAATGGAATTTTATTCCTGCTGGGTCGCCTCATATGGGTGGCTTATGGGAAGCGGGAGTTAAAAGTTTCAAACTCCATTTTCGTAAAATGGCTGTTCCTCATAAATACACATTCGAGGAACTATCAACAGTTTTATCTCGTATTGAAGCGTGTTTAAATTCTCGACCTATTAGTCCTATATCAGAAAACCCTGCGGATGTCTTGGCTTTGACTCCGGGTCACTTCCTTATTGGGTCTCCACTTCTGGGTCCCCCAGAGCCAATTATTTCTGATATAAGCGCGAGAAATAGATGGGAAAAATGAAAGCTTTGGGTCAGCAGATCGCCTTAAGATGGAAAGAAGAATATCTTAAAGAAATGCATAGGCGATACAAATGGAAATATCCATCGCGCGATCTTGCTGTTAACGATTTAGTTGTTGTTAGTCAAGAAAATCTTCCCCCTACTTCGTGGCGGTTGGGAAGAATTCTTCGAGTATATCCCGGTAGCGATAAACGCGTCCGCGTCGCCGATATTAAAACCGAACGAGGAATAATTACGCGGTCCGTTACGAAATTAATCGTCTTACCTGACTAGCCCTTCTACCATTTTTTTTAACAATTTTGTTGTCCTAATCATAGGTCGCCATGAGTGATAACGCTTCATCGACTCCTTTCGATAACAACAAAAAATGCAGATTATGTCAACGCACTCATCTTCTACGCTTCTGTAAAAAGTTCCTTTCGATGAACTTAGAAAAGCGATTACGGGCCATATTGTTGCATCGGTATTGCTCTAGATGTTTGGCACATTCACACATCGCGAAACACTGCACTAGCAAGATGGTTTGTAAATATTGTTACCGTCATCATAATACGCTTCTCCATGCGAATGAACGTCTAAAGCTGCTTGTACACTAGGAAACATTTCACAAGGAAACATGTCGGAAACAGGCAAGAAACACGTTTCCCTAGTGTATAAGGTCATGAAAACTTGTTTCTGTGAAAATGGAAACAGTTTCCGGCATTGTTTCCTTGTTTCTGGGCAACGAAATTTTGAGATGTTTCCACATAGTGTACAATACTTGAAAACATCATGAGGGAAACATTTTCTCAAGTTTCCGTATGTTTCCGTGTTTCCGGTGTCAATGGAAACACTCATAGGAAACATTTCAAGTTTCCCGAAAATTTCGTTTTGAGAGCTATAGAACAATTTTTCAATTTCGCAACGCACCATGTCGGTAGTAGACATTTTTGATATGGAAATTGTCCCCGACCTCAGCGAGAGTCAACGACCACAGAGCGAAGTATTTTATTGGAGCAATGGATGCCAATCCGAACTTATTTCTGCCGTGGAAAAACACCGTTGCCTTTGGGACGTTTCCAGCCATGACCACAAGACATGCGGAAATAAGCTTTTGGTTTGGCAAGTGGTGGCAAATAAAAACAAAAACTTTGCATATTTTGAAGGCCTTTGTTTTTAAGTAAATCATTTACAAATCGCTGAAAAGGGTTGAAATTGGCATAAGCACATTTTTGGTATTATTTCGATGCTAATGAGTATTCCGCCAAAAATGCTGCCTCAGATGTATTGCATAATGTTTCTTAAGATATTTATACACTTCGTAACTTGATTTATGAAGCATCTGTACAATTTTCGCCATCAGAAGAATCGCCTTGAAATTCTATATTTTCCTACCTTATTATCACGCCAATTTGGAACGCATAAAATTGATTAATGTCAGAAAAGAAGGCGTAAGATGCTGTAAGTGTAATGATATAAAAATCATGTCGATAGGATTATTGGTTCAGAAATTACAGTTGAAAACGAGAAAAAAGTCGAGGAAAATTCGAAAAAATGGCATGCCAATTTTTTACGAAAACTAGAGCTGTTACATACAAACGGAATATGGTTTTGAAAACAGCGTGGAAAAACGATTCCGACTCATGTAAAAATCTTTATGCAACAGACATGCTGTTGTCCAGTGTTATTAACTCGATTGAAGCTCTCACTCGACTTTCGACGCATTTGGCGCATAATCCTTCAGCGTCACGATGTTGAATTCAAGGTCTTGTCCACCACACAGAGCATAACATATACTGTTATACTGCTGAAAATAATTTGTTTATTTCCGTATTTTTAATTTTTCTTTAGGTATTTACCAATATTTTTTCACGCACCGACATACAATAACAAATTTCAAACGTTGAAATCAAGCACTACATGTTTCCAATAACATTGTACAATGACGTAGTGTACAAAGACCAGAAACATACCAGGTTGGAAACATCGGAAACATCGTAGGGGAAGAACTTGGAAACATTTCAAATTGTTTCCGGCAACGTGTTTCCGACGATTTTCATTTCTAGTGTACAAGGTACTGAAAACATATTTCCGCACAACAAGAAACTTTTATGTTTCCGATGTGTTTCCAATAGCTTGTTTCCATGTGAAATGTTTCCTAGTGTACAAGGACCTTAATCATTCAACGCGAAGCTCGTCCTTTCGCTACGAGTGTTTCCGTTCAACGCGTCACCGTCCTTTTTCCGACGGCCTCCGTCTTCATACGCGTCCGTGCCGCCAGCTATCCTGCTCGAATCCTTATAGATTCTTGTTGCTGCACCAGTCGCATCTCGTCGTCAATGGTACGCCAGCTACATCTTCCAGTTTCCAAGGTTGATCTTCATCACTTTTGCCGAGTCACCCTGGTCTCGCGTCATGATTCATCTCAGCGCATCGACGTGCATGCCAAGATCGAACAAACACTCGCCTTTAAAACTCCTCTGGAAGAGATTGACGGGCGCGTAGCGGAACGTTTTTCGAATTTTCGCCTTGCGGATCCTTACTTTTATCGATCCACCGCCGTCTCGCTCATCCTTGGCTCAGAGATCTACCACAAGATCATCCGATCTGGATTCATTTGTAACCCTGGCCTACCTCTGGCGCAGGATTCTATTTTTGGATGGGTCCTTTCAGACCCATGTTAACAAACCTTTTATATAGATCCTTATTGATCCTGAATTTAGAAAATTATTTACAATCAAACGTTTATAATTTGAAATGCTCAATGAATTAACTCTTATATCGGTTATCAACGCCTAGTTATTAAGTGAATATGTATGAATTTGAAATTGAACTGAAATGTATTCCATCAACAAATCATTATCTCTTGTTTTTCGTAATTTTGCAGCGCGAGACACTGCAAGAGTGGCGGCAATGTTTAGACCAAATCTCTTCCAATGTCTCCGCTAAAGCTGCACTTATAATAACAACTCTGGATATGTTGTAAGCCGTTAGCAACAAAAGCTTTCGTACTCTTGTTGCGCGGCAATCCAGGCCTCGGCCCTTTTTTTTGTCTTTGCTTCGTCACTTCTTTTAGACGAGAGCAACGAAGCAGCAGCGAAATAAACATACCCGCAACTCCACAGCCGTCGGTGTCTTCTTTTTGGTTTGGTTTTTGGTAATTGGTGTAAGTATTGTGCCACAATATTATTTGCCCATCATTTTTGTCATTTTTATTAATATAATTCGTTCTTTGCTTTTCCCACATTACCGTGTCCACGACAACCTGTTTGACGTTCTCTTGGGCTGCTCTGTGAGCCCGGTTATGTTCGTTAGTCAGTATTTCTCTCTGTTCGGTAATATTAAATACGTCGGTCACTAAACTTTTTGAATGTAAAAACCTCGTCGCCGGGAATAGCTCAATTAATCTGTGCTGAATGTGAGCCAAAATTGGGAGGTCGCAATGAATCGCATTTACAACATCCGGCTTTACCACACGGCTGATTGCCTCTATAAGTTCATTCTTGTCCGAGAAATAAACGAAATGTCGTGTCTTTTTTCCAAATATTATAAATGTACGAGTCGAGGCCGACTCTCCATTTTCAATTACAATTTGGTTTCGATAGCAATTTACCGGTTTCTCGGTTGCCTCGATGGTATAAGTCATAGAAACCTCACTATGAATCGTAGCAGCATCAGAATTTTCTTGTTCGTGTTCTAAGGCGTTTATACTCTGCCGTGATAACGCATCAGCGACAAAGTTCTCCTTTCCTGGTTTGTAGATTACTTGGGCATTGTGCTCATCGATGAATGCCTTCCAGCGTTTTATCTTAGGATTTGGGTTTCGATCCGATACCGCAAATGTCAAGGGCTGGTGGTCAGTAAAAATATTTAAATTTTTTACTCCGTACAAGTAATTACGTAGGGATTTGAGGGCCCATACAATGGCCAGGAGTTCCCGCTCGTTGGTTGCAAAATTTAACTCCCTATCCTTCAAGGTTCTTGAAATCATTGTAATTGGCCTTCCATCCTGCGATAGGACAGTCCCAAGGCCATAGGAGGAAGCGTCCGTCGTTAAATCGAACGGTTTTTTAAAATCAGGGTACTGTAACATGACGTCCTCCGACGTCAGGATTTCCCTCAATTTGTCGAAAGCTAGGCGCTCCCTATCACCGAATTGTATGTTGATTCTTTTCGATCTGTGGGCACTCACCTTGCCGTTTTCTCCCTTCAGAAGGTCGGTCAAAGGCTTTGCAATGGAAGCAAAGTCCTTGATAAAACACCTATAGTAGCTAGCGAGCCCCAGAAATGATCTGACACCGAACAGTGTGGAGGGTTCTTTGTAGTCCCTAATCGCTGCTACCTTATCGGTACTTGTCCTTATGCCTCCTCGCGATATTGTAAATCCGAGATATTCCACCTCGTCCTTGAAGAAATGTGATTTTTCCTGCGATACTCTCATATTCGCTTCAAACAAGCTAGCCAACACCAAGTCAATGTCCCTCACATGCTCCGCCTCAGTTTCGGAAAAGATGATTACATCGTCGACGTAAACGTAGCATCTTTTGCCAATATGCTCGCGGAGAACATCGTCGATGGCCCTTTGAAAAATACTGGGCGCGTTCTTTAGCCCAAACGGTAGTCGGCAAAAATCGTATTTTCCATTGTTGACGGAAAATGCCGTTTTCTCCCGATCCCGCTCCGCCAGCTCAATCTGGTGGAAACCGGACTTCAAGTCGATAGTTGTAAAAAATTTGGCCCTCCCGAAATTTGATAAAATTACCATAACGTTGGGAATGGGGTATTTGTCAGCGATTGTGAGCTGGTTTAACTTTCGAAAATCTATTACTAGACGTTTCTTCTTGTTGCCCAACTCATCGACGCCCTTTTTATCCACCACCCAAATGGGGTTATTGTAAGGAGACTTAGATGGCCTTATAATGTCATTCTTAAGTAAGTCCTTTATTTCGCTATTCACGAAATCTGACACGCCCATAGGATATGGATATAATTTGGAGTAGATTGGTTCGCTCACTTCGGTCCGAATGGTGGCAACGATGTTTGTGTTAAACGGCAGCATCTCGTTTGGATCTGCAAACGTTTTTATTCTTTTTTTCAACATACTTTGAAAGTCAGCCCTTACTGATGGAGGGACTGAAATATCGTCAACTTTTGTAAAGTTAACGTTCTCGCATTTGTAAAACTGGATCGGTTCTGATCCAGAGTCGGAATGTATCTCTTTATTCTTTAGACAAATTGTGGCGTTCACCCGCGTTAACAAGTCGAGGCCAATGATGCCGTCGAAAGTATCAAGATCAGGTAAAATGAAAAAGGTGCTGTTTCTACCAAACATACTCAAAAAGCATTTATTCTTAATATTATTAAAGCCATGTATGGACTTCACAACGAACGGAGTTTCGACCGGAACAACATTTTGTATCTCCTCCAGGGGCTTAATGTAATTTTTGAACGCCCCTGTATCAATTAAAAATTTTACTAATCTCCCCGCTATTTTCCGCTGTACGAACGGCAGCAGGGAATGTGTCCTAAAAAATTTATAGAGTCAAATTCACATTCTGACTCCAAGTTACCTGCTGCTGCCTCGGCTACAGCCGCATATTCCTGTTCCTGCACAGATTCCTCTTGGGCTATGTGATTTATTCTTTGTCGCCTTTGCCCTGATTGCCTCTCGGAGCCATTTGGTCTCTTAAACGTTTGCCTATGGAACTGACTATCGTTCTGTCTCTGGTAATCTGTCGGTTGTCTAAAACGAGAAGTAGACGGGTCCACGTCCATTTTCTCTACCTGATCGCGCCTATTGACGACCTGCTGGCCACCACCCTGAGCTTGATAATGGTTCCGCTGGCCCCTGGTGAAGTATGGCGTCTTCTCTCGACCCAAGTCACCCTTCTCATAGTCCTGCCGTGTGTTTCCCTGCTGGCTGTTAATTCTATTATTCACTGATCGTTCATGCGAATGCTGGCCTGAATACCTTTGTGATTTCTCCTCCGAGCTCCTAGCAAAACCTGCTGCAAATCTGTATCTCGCATGATTAGATTCAGCCTCCTGTGCCAAGGCCAACGCAGTGGGCAAGTCAGACGGACGAGCCGAAAATAAAATATCTGCGAGCGACTTTTTTAAACCCGACACGAACACCCGCAAAGCGTCCTGTCTATATTTTTCGTTGAGAGCGTTTGCTAGTGTGCTATCGTACGTCATGATAGCCTTGTTCGTGAGTAGGGTCAGCTTTTTTCTACCTCGTCATAGTACTCCAAAAGAGTCATGTTGCCCTGTCGCAGAGTGCTGAGCTCTGTCTCGATTAAATGTAGTGGCCGCTTGTCGGCATATGTAAAATCCAAACGTGCAATTATTGCCCTGAAGTTTAAGACAGTGTTAAATGATGCTAGCACGGCGTCAGCCGTGCCCCTCACCTTATTCCTAATAACATTTACTGCTTGGAAGTGCTTCGAGCTACCGTTATATTTTTCAAACAATTGGTAGGCGTTATGCGCCGCTTGCCTCCAAGAAACGTAGTTTTCATGTTTTCCATCAAATTCTGGAATTGATTTCACTATATCGAGGGACTCATCACACTGAATGCCCTCAATAATTTGGATGGGTTCATACACCTCCACTACTGGCTGTGTTAGAGCAATTTCACTGAATTTCCTTTCTATTTTCTCTATCTTCTCGTTGAATTCTTGCGCTTGCAGTTTCAACGCCGCTGCCACTGCCGCTTGAACCACTGCTTGCAATTCGTGCCCATTCATTTTCTTATTAATCCCTTGGAAACAATCTGCGTTAACTTTCAATTTCTCAAGCCCGCAAGCACCTCGTCTAACTCGCTATCACTCATGAACACTGACAGAATCGTGGGCCGAAATCACAATTGACACCGCTGTACAAAACAAATTTCTATAGCACTTTCTTTATTTTTTCACTTTCACTTTATATTTCTCTTAAGACTTGTCGTGGTTAACAAGCAGTCACTTACAATTTATCCATCCTGTCTTATTTTATCTCCGGAGCTGGTCGATGATCCCGTTGGTGGACGCAGTCCTGTCCGGTTGCAATTTAGGTCTCAGGGTCTCAGAGAGCTGGTTTCCGAATTCACCTTCGTGGGCTGAGTGCTGTTGGGCGCCAGTTCCTTTATTTCAAGTATTCGTATGAATTTGCCGTATTACAAGATTCTTTAAATACAAGTTCCTTTATTTGGTTCTTTATCTGGAGCTTAGCTCCGTTCTTATTCAGCTACCTTAGTGAACTAACCGACACCAATTCTTAAGCCTACCCTAAAGCCCTACTCCGTGCGCGCCGTATCGTTTTGCTGATCTTGCAGCTCGTGCAAGCGATCGATCGACCATCAGCAGCAATGTCCACGATTCGCTGATCTTGCAACCCGTGCAAGAATCGAACGATCGATCGCCAGCAGCATTGTTCGAATCTGCTGACGGCAGCTACCGCGAAGTAGCTGGGTCGGTGGCCTGCGCTGGCGACTACGACAGCAGTGTTGTTTGCTTACGCAACGATGTAGCGGGCTGCAGAGTCGCCGGTTTAATTTGTGGCGGCGGGTTGCGACGTCGTCGGGTTAACTTGTACATATCTATTATAATTGATATGATATGGAAAAAGTTATAAGGAAAAAGCACATAACTCATCATATAGATGTCTAGCGGCCAAGGAAAAATGTGTCAAAAAGTTCGACAAATTTTACCTCCCATAAGAGCTTTTGGGCCTCTAATGTCACTCACACAAACACCGCTTTACACGCATTGTGCTCTGTTTTGAGATACAGGAATATGTGATTTTTAGTCAAAACGGCGCTTGTCTGTTATCATACTTTTTAAGCAGCCAGTAGGAATTGAGTGTTGATCGTCAAACGCATAAGCGGGAGTGTCTCGGACGACGAGTTCGCGGTTCGATCCTTACTGTAGCTGCTAAGATTTAACGGCTTTGCTTTAATATATTCCTTTTTTACGACCCGCGAAAACAATTTCAATGAAAAATTAATTTGGTTTCTAGATCTCTTGATTAGTGCATTGTTTGGTTTTGGAGACACTTATAATTGTTCGCAAGTTTTAAAATCAATCAACCAAGCGCAGCTTACGGTTACAAGCAACCATACAGCGAAAAGATTCGATTGAAAATGTCAGGCACTCATGGGCGTACCTAGATATGGGTAGAGGAGGGTATTTCCCTCTCGTAATTCTATATTTTATATATTTATGTACAGAAATCTATATTCTTTTCTATTCTATTCGAGTTTTATATTCTGAATTTGGAAATGTAGTTATGTCTGCCTTTTAATTTGTTGCTAGGTACGCCCAGGCACAATTTGCCAAAACGAATTGAATTGCTCAGCGGTCACTACATTGTCGCAATACAGTTACGCCGACGCAAAGGATAGACCTGCTAGCGCCGCAGCTATTGGCAATGCGTTGCCTAGGCAACGGTGTGTATGCATCACACCAAAGAAACTAAAGACTTCATATACTTTGATCATACAAAAAAATTATTTGTGCGCTGAAATATTTTTAGTGTCGATTCATTTATATTGTATCACAATTTTGCAACACATTATTAATTTCAGGTATAACCGATTAAAAAGGTTTATAAAAAAGCGTTAAATGTTAAGAAACATTTAATAATAATAAATGTATAGTATGTTGCAAAAAAGAATATTACAAGCAAGAAAAGAAATTCCAAATTAATTCAATCCGACAAAAGTTCTGGATGAGCACATGCAGCTGTGTGCGTAAAAACGCTTTACGGAAAAAAGCTGTAATTTAAAGCTTGAAATTTTGGTGCCGTTTTCGTCGTATGAGACTGGACATCTATATGATGAGTTATCTGTGGAAAAAGTAAGTAAGCAACGACGATCCCGAATGATGGCAGAATACATTTTTTGTTTTGCTTTTTTTCGATATATGTATGTATGTAAATCCACAGTTTAAAAGATATTCGGTTATTGTGCAGGGGTGCCACCTGGCACCCGGCATCACTAAGATCAGTGCTGCCAAGCTCAGTGCTGCCACAGTACCCCCCGTGTAGAGGTGACTACAATGTGGTAAATGTTTCAACCGGTCGAGCGAAACCTTGACGTGCCTTCCTTTTACGTTTATGACGAAGTATTTGTCGAGGCGCTGCACTACTTGGTACGGTCCGGTGTAGGGTGCCGTCAGAGATGGTCGCACTGAATCGTCACGCAGAAACACCTGATCGCACGTACGGAGCTCCGAGTGCACGAAGATCTTTTTCGGCGAATGTCATGAAGTTTGCACCGGCCGCAAGATCCGCATCACTTGTCGAAGTTGCTTAAGAGTCTGCGTTTCTGTGATTACGTTTTGCTCGACGAAAAACTCGGATGGAAGCCTGAGAGAGGCGCCGTAGACTAACTCTGCTGGAGTGCATTTCAGGTCTTCTTTAAAGGTGCAGCGTAACCACCCCAGCAGAATAAGAGGCAGGTACGTTGTCCAGAGGTGCGAATCATGGCAGAGAATGGCTGATTTTACCGTGCGGTGCCAACGTTCGATGATCCCGTTGCATTGAGGGTGATATGGGGTCGTACGCAGGTGTTGTGTGCCGAGGCAGCGAACTAGTTCTTGAAACAGGTTACTGGTAAACTGCCGGCCGAGATCAGTTGTTATGTCAGCTGGTACGCCAAACCTGGAGATCCATCCACAGATGAGCGCTGGAGCGATGGTAGGAGCAGTCATGTCAGCAAGCGGTCAATTACTGTCAAGCAATAACGGCAGCCATCTGCTTCCGGGAACGGCCCGACGATGTCGATGTTCAGATGCGCAAATCGTTGCGAATGTACGGCTCTTCTGCAAAGCGGTGCCGAGGTGTGCCGATTTTGTTGCGCTGAATACACGTGCACGCAAATCTCGCACTGTCGCGTTGTATTCCCGGCCAGACAAATCGTTCGCTCATGAGTTTTGCTGTCGCCTTTGCGCCTGGATGCGATAAGTCGTGTGGAGCATGCAGAAATTGCTGTCCAAACTTTTGCGTGACGAACGGACGAATACGGTCGGTGGAGTCGTCGCAGTAAAGCATCTCCTTGCCCATCGGAAAAGAGAAACGTTTTAGTTTTAAGGAGCAAGGTTTCTCACCTGTAAGAAAAGCTTGGAGCTCAGCGTCGCTTTGCTGGTCTACGGCCAGCTGGTCGAAATTGATTGGGGCCGCGTTAATTTGCTGAATTCTCGAAAGCGTGTCCGCTACTATGTTCTCTTTGCCCTCGACGTGTCGAATGTCAGTCGTTATCTGACCAATGAAATCAAGCTGGCGCACTTGACGGTCTGATGCTTTCTCCACCTTCTGTTGAAATGCAAAGATGAGCGGCTTGTGATCCGTGTAGATATGGCACTTTCGCCCTTCGAATAGGTAATGAAAGTGTCGAACTGCGTGGAACATGGTAGCGAGCTCCCTGTCGTAAGTGCTGTAGCGAGCTTCAGTGTCAGTGAATTTTTTGGAAAAGAATCCGAGGGGTTCCGGAGAACCGTTGACGATTTGATGTAGAGCCGCTCCTGCTGCGTGATTGGATGCGTCTACCCACAAGGACAGCTCAGCGTATGGCACGGGATGAGCAAGCAGCGCGCAGTTAGCTAACAGCTTCTTGCATGCGAGAAAACAGCGCTCTGTCTCCTTGGTCCAGACGAGAGGAGTCTTATCGTTTTTTATGTTTCCCTTGATCATGTCGAAGAGCGGTGCCGGAGTAGGAGGGTAGGAAGCGGCGGTAAAAGTTAATCGTTGCTAGGAAACGTTTGAGATCTTTTGCGACCTCTGGTCGTGCAACCTTCAGGATAGCGTCTACGCGTTCTGGTAGTGGATGGATTCCTTTGCTTGTGATTCTGTGGCCCAAGTAATCCAGCTGGCTAACGCCGAAAATCGATTTCGCTGCGTTAATCGTCAGGTTGTTCTCACTAATATGCTGGAATACTTGACGAAGATGGTCGCAATGTTCCTCGATGGTGGTGGACGCGATGCAGACGTCGTCCAAGTAGGAGAATACAAAGTCTAATCCGCGTAGAACGTCATGTATTAGTCGTTGAAAAGTCTGTGCCGCGGTGCGAAGCCCGAATGTAATGTGAGTAAACTCAAACAATCCGAACGGCGTAATGATCGCAGTTTTGGGTATGTCATCTGGATAGATGGGCACCTGGTGGAATGCCTTTCGAAGATAAATTTTGGAAAACACGCTCTTGCCCGCCAAGATCGAGGAAACGTCTTGCAAGTACGGTAGCGGGTAGCGGTCCGGCACGGTCACGGAATTGAGAGCGCGGTAGTCGCCGCAAGGCCTCCAGGACCCATCTGCTTTTCTCACTAAATGGAGTGGACTCGCCCAGCTGCTCTTGGAAGGACGACAAATTCCCAATTGCATAAGCGACTCGAATTCTGCGCGTGCGGCAGCCAGCTTGTCTGGTGAAAGTCTCCTCGGGCGAGCGAAAACAGGCTGACCCGTTGTCTCGATCCGATGTTGGGTAGGGGCGTTGGTTTTGCTACCTGGCGCGGCATTGCGCACTAATTGCGGAAACTCAGCCAGTATATTAAAAAAATGGAAGATGCCGTTAAAGCTTTAATGGATGGTGTGCAAGCACAGTCAATTACGCAATTCGATCGCAGTTTTGTTTTACTATCAACCAGGCATTTGTTGTTGAGGTCGACCAAGAGCTGGTGATGGGCCAAAAAATCGGCGCCTATAATTGGTTGTGTCACATCAGCAATGAGAAAGTCCCAAAAAAAAATCGCGACGTAGACCTAGGTTAAGTTTCAAAAGTGTCTGTCCGTAAACGTTGATCTCAGTATTGTTCGCTGCGAATAGTTTCATCTCTGTCGGTTTGGTGTGTGCTAGATTTGCCCGATTAGGGATCACGGAAACGTCGGCTCCGGTGTCAACAAGAACGGTTAAATTGGTTGACGTGTCGTGAACCCGTAAGCGTAGTGATTGCGGCGTTCCACGCTGTGGACGTACACGTGCAACGCCGCAGGTGAGATGTCATTGAAGTGTGTGCGCGCGGTCACAAGGCTCCCGACACTTCTTTGCAGCGCCCCCGAATTTGGCGTGGTACCAGCAGAGGTTGCCTGATGATCGCCCAGGTGTAGGCGAGCGGACACGACGCCTGGAAAGGGATGGACGTCGCATCAGATTACGAACTTCTCGCGACAACTGCGCAACCTCGTGTTTAAGGTCGGAAACGACATCCTCGCAGCCAACCGCGTTCACTCGACTGCCGCTGATGTTCAACGCGTCGGCTATCGAGTCCGCGATTTGAAGACATTGAGCTAACTCTGCCCTAGAAGCGATCACCGCACCTTGTGCATGCACTGGCAGTCGACTCACCCAGAGGTTAATGAGAAAGCTGTCGGTAACCGAACCGCCAGCTACGCGCTTCATTTCGTGAAAAAACTCGCTTGGCTTGCGGCTACCAAGCTGCATCTCTGACAGGACGCGTTGGAGCCGTCGCTGTTCGCTGTCTGCGAAATGCTCGATAAGTTTCTGCTTGAGGTAGTCATACTTTTTTGTTGGCGGCGCTGCTTCAATGATGAACTTTAGCTCGAGAATCCGGCTCTGCGGGACGCAGGCCAACACCAAGTTGAACCGGCGGGAGTCGCCAGTGACGCCGGATGCTTCCAGCCAGAACTCCAACGAGTAGAAAAAAGACTCGATATCGCTTTCGCAAAGCGTTGGCAAGGGTAGGCGAAGCGCCGAGATCACGCCGGCCTGATTGCCGTCGTCCTTTTGCGCTGAATCAACTTTTATCGCCGGCATCCCGGGCGTGGAGTCCTCAATCGACATTGGCGGCGGTGTTGATCACGTCGGGGTCACCAGTTTTGGGAACTTAGCCTTTATTTATTAATTAATCTAAAAGAACCGACGTCCGCTTTTTACCAGCTCCAGAACGAAAAGAAGAAAGAAAAAATTCGGTTATTGTGCAGGGGTGCCACCTGGCACCCGGCATCACTAAGATCAGTGCTGCCAAGCTCAGTGCTGCCACATGTATGTATGTATATCCACAGTTTAAAAGATATTTCGTACATAACGATTGAAAAAAATCGTTAAGCTATCATCAATATTAAAAATAGTGTGATATCTTTTTAACGTAGTGACTTTTTAAATCGATAAGTTACCCCCTTTTGACATTCGTTCTAATACATTTTTGCACGCTACACTCCGTCGTACACTCCGTTGCTTCCGATAGCGTATGTACGCACTGCGCTGCACGCAGAATGAACCACAAAGCAAAAATAATTCAAATTCAATGTTTCATTTCCTAGCCGGCAACAATAACAACAACCATAGCTTACTGCTCTTCTCCCATATATGTAAGAAGAATTGGCATTTCGTTTTGTTGGCCGACAACAACACCAACCACAGAGGATGCTATTTTCCCTTCAATGCTTCGCGGAGCCACATACGATCATTTTTTCTAATCTCTGTGCTGTTTGTTCTGTAATATAACAGAAACGAAATCTGTCGAGTGATGTTTGTAATGTTAATAACAGAGGACGTAATGTTCAATTAACAGTGGTCGTAATATTACGATCCCTTAACAGTTTTGAATTTGTATGAGATTCGCGTTCTGTATTACTGTTTATTCTGTGGTTTTACTTATCTACATTTATATTTTTGAGGTTATGTTAACCCATTTTCGGCCGCTACCAGAAATAGCCAATATTTTTCTAATTCCTTTTAAGGACTTACATTTAGGACCTTAATCAAGAATATTTTTGTATTTTTTTTGTGTTTTTTTTTTTTTACAAAATTTTTTTATAAATAAATAAAAATTGAATTTCAAATAAAAACGAATATATATGTACAGTAGGTCAAAGCCAAACTCGTACACCTTAAGAAAATTACTTCTTTGCCTGCAATTTCTTCTTCTAAATAAGTTATGGAGAGTTTGAAATATGTTTTAGATAGTACATTTTATTAGCTTTCAGGAACAAAAAACATTACTGTAATAACTTAATTTTTAATAACATTATTTAAGGAAACACAAAAACAGGAACGTATTCAGTGCCAAAGCCAAACTCGTACATTTCAATTTTTCGGTTCGTGTTTTAATAATACTTACTAATTAACACTTAGTATGTATTCCTTTGGTCTTGATTATCATTTCAAGTCTTTTGGTATACTTTTCGCCAGCTTTCCGCGATAGTTTGGCTCAATTTATTCCCATTCTTCAAGCAAAACTCGTTTCAGTCTAATTTGCACTCTAAATATGGAAAGTCCTTGCGAAAAATTGCTAAAATAGTAAATAGAAGTCACTCCACGGTCCAGTACGTTTTTAACCGATTTAAAAGCTGTAAAAGTGTGCAAAATAAACAAAAATCGGCACATAATACAAATTTTACATCGGCCGATGAGCGATACCTGGTACGAAAAAGTAAACCAAATCCGTTCTTAAGTGCGCCAAAATAAGCTGCAATCGCTGAAAGTGAACTAGGAAAAAAGGCGTGTCCTCAAACAATCAGAAACGTGCTCCAACGGACTAATTTGAATGGTAGAAGAGTTCAAGTGAAATCACTAATAAGCAAACGAAACATATTTTTTGCTAGGAGCGCCTCTCGACGTATTATTTTGTTTCGTTTGCTTATTAGTGATTTCACTTGAACTCTTCTACCATTCAAATTAGTCCGTTGGAGCACGTTTCTGATTGTTTGAGGACACGCCTTTTTTCCTAGTTCACTTTCAGCGATTGCAGCTTATTTTGGCGCACTTAAGAACGGATTTGGTTTACTTTTTCGTACCAGGTATCGCTCATCGGCCGATGTAAAATTTGTATTATGTGCCGATTTTTGTTTATTTTGCACACTTTTACAGCTTTTAAATCGGTTAAAAACGTACTGGACCGTGGAGTGACTTCTATTTACTATTTTAGCAATTTTTCGCAAGGACTTTCCATATTTAGAGTGCAAATTAGACTGAAACGAGTTTTGCTTGAAGAATGGGAATAAATTGAGCCAAACTATCGCGGAAAGCTGGCGAAAAGTATACCAAAAGACTTGAAATGATAATCAAGACCAAAGGAATACATACTAAGTGTTAATTAGTAAGTATTATTAAAACACGAACCGAAAAATTGAAATGTACGAGTTTGGCTTTGGCACTGAATACGTTCCTGTTTTTGTGTTTCCTTAAATAATGTTATTAAAAATTAAGTTATTACAGTAATGTTTTTTGTTCCTGAAAGCTAATAAAATGTACTATCTAAAACATATTTCAAACTCTCCATAACTTATTTAGAAGAAGAAATTGCAGGCAAAGAAGTAATTTTCTTAAGGTGTACGAGTTTGGCTTTGACCTACTGTATATAGTTTTAGTCAGATAATAATCAAGCATGAAAACAAACAATTGTTGGCTTACATATGTGCATACATGACGACTTCTGGCCAATAGTCGATTTTTCGACCACTGAAATGTACGCGGTGCTGAAGGGTTAAAAATATTTTCATAAACTTATGGATATCAATTGATTGTGGTAATTTGGTCTTTAGGCTTCGTAAATAATCAATAATTAATAGATAATTTGAAAAGGTTATATATTTTTCAGAATATTCAAAATATGACTAAAAAAATGCTTTTTTTCGTGCCTTCGCACAACATCTCTAAATTTATCTTTAAAAAAAAAATTATAATTTGGAGGGGTTACCAAAAGATCAAAGCTATTTTATGCATCAAAAGTTCAAAGATATAATGTCTAAGTGCAGAGCTACTCTCCTTCAAAGTGGCTGGTCGAAAAATCGACCAGCGGCCGAAAATGAGTTAATATCCGAGCTCCACCGAGTAAATTTTTTTTGGCAATGCACCTAAATATAATATAAAATTATCGTACCTAAATCGGACAAATGTTTATAAGTTAGTATAAGATCGGGGGAGTATAGTTAAAGAGAGTAGGTGGGGCAGCCACCGTGGCTCAGTTGGTTAGTGCGTTGGACCGCCAGTCGACGGCAGCAACCCCAGGTTCAATACTGCCTGTAATCTTATATATTGTAACGATAAGACAGTCTGTCGCTGTGTAAAGCAACCCTGTCGCTACGCGCCGTGCTATAATTCAATCTGGCAACGACGGCCGCGATAATAAGGGAAACTTTTGGGCCAACCTGGCAATGATGGAAACTTTTAGTCCAACCTGGCAATGATGGCAACTTTTAGTCCAACCTGGCAATGATGGAAACTTTTAGTCCAACCTGGAAATGATGGCAACTTTTAGTCCAACCTGGCAATGATGGTCGCGATCATCATGGAAACCTTTAGTCCACTCTGGAATGTTTGAGAACGATCTGCGCGATGGCCGGACAGGTATAAAAGGCAGCCGGGTGCGGCGCAGCGAGTGAGTCTGAGTTTGACTAGTGAAGGTGCCACACGGAGTAATTAAGCAAATAATTAAGTGTAAAGACAGTACAGTGTGAAATTGGTGAAATAAAGTGTTTGTTGGTTTTCATTGACTGCGTTTGGATAATTAAAGTTGTTTTATCTTCAAATTGCACAATCCAGTGATACGTACTAGCCCACTAGAACTAGCAGTCGTAACAATATGAAAAAACTCAAAAATTTTGTGTGTAGCCAGTGTTTCCGAAAACGGTTCACTCTTTCTGAAAACTTTTTTTGTGTGTGATAGAAGATGTCATATAGCGATATTACATGTTTGTACGGCAGGTAGGCGTGGCACCTCCCATACAACCTAAATTTTTAATATGGTATATCTTCAGAATTATAAGTCGGACAGCATTGAAATTTTGTACAGTGTCATGGCGTAAACGTGCCATTCCACAGATAAAATTTAATGGGCGTTGGACATGGGGCGTGGCAATTTTTTAATTCCGGTGTAACTTTGGAACTAGAGCGTTCACATCAATGACATTCGGTACAAACTTACAATTTAGTCGTGTCCTTCTACAGGGGAAATGGGGTGGGTTTTGAACAAGGGGTGTGGCACCGCCCTACAACTCAATTCTTTAACATATATCTTCGGAATTATAAGTCGCTGAGCATTGAAATTGGCACGTGTGTGGCACGTTTTTATGACCAAACATTTCAGCAGAACTAGAAGTCGCACATTAATGAAAGTTTGGACGAACTTTCCACTTAGTAGCACAATTCGACTAGAAGAAAGTTGTGAGCATTGGACAAGGGGGCGTGGTACCGCCTCCGTTTTTATATACATAGATTGTTTATCCTGACTGACTGACTGGTTGATTGATTGATTTATCATCGCCCAGACCAAACCGCTGAAGCTACAAACAAGAATTTTAGTACATCGTGAAGAATGAACCTTCGCCAAGACGGAATTTTGTAAAGCCGGGGTCTAAAGGCGAAAAACATGGGTTAAAGTGTTGTATGAAGGAACGTGATTTAATAAACATAATGAATTTGAACTCCTTAAAATATTCTAGATCAAAACTGATTCGACATGTATTTTATAATTTTTCGAAAAATCAAAAGCAAACTGGACCAACAATGGGCTAAGATTTGTTTACGGGAAGACTCGAAAACAACTTGAACCGATAGATCTGACTGCAAAAAGTACTTGAAATAAAAAATTAGACGCGCGTTTCTCATTATTTTCAAAAGCGAAATCTAACTGGATCAACGACGGGTTAAACAAATTTGTTGAGCCTTTTGACTTCAAACTTGAGGAAAGTACTTCAAATGTAAAATAACTCGATACGTGTTTTTCATTTTTTTCCGAATATTAAAATTAGCGAAACTATAAATGAATTAATGAAGCCGCTGACCTCAAACTTTGTTAAAGTACTCTTAGTGAGAAATAATTTGACACGTGTTTTTCACTTTTTTTTTTAATCTAACTCTAACGGGGTCAACAATGGGTTAACAATTTGTATGGAGAAACAAGATTTATTGGGCACTTCAATCGGGAAATCATAAAAACGTGCTTTTGATTTTTTTGAAAATCGAAATCTACTATGGCAAATCAAGGGTTAATTTGTTTGGAGTAAATGTGAAAACACATGATTTAATGGGCCTCCTGACTTGAAAATTTTTAAAACACTCGAAATCAAAGATACTTAGACACATGTTTTTTTTTAATCAAACTCTGATGGGCTCAACAATGAGTTAAGATTTCGTTTCGGGGGAAACAGGAGAGCTTGCGTGCAAAGCCGCAGGGCCCAGCTAGTCTTATATATAAAAAATTCAAAAATTCTGTGTGTAGCCAGTGTTTGCGAAAACGGCTCATTCTTTCGGCAAAATTTTTTTTGTGTGTGATAGAAGCTGTCAATGCGGCAATATTAGCAATATTACATGTTTGTACGGCAGGTGGGCGTGGCACCTCCCATAGAACCTAAATTTTGAATATGGTATTTCTTCGGAATTATAAGTCGGACAGCATTGAAATTTAGTACAGTGTCATGGCGTAAGCGTGTCATTCCACCCGTATAATGCTATGGGCGTTGGACGATGGGCGTGGCACTTTTTAAATCCAGGTGTAACTGGAACTATAGCATTCACATCAATCACACTCGGTACAAAATTACGATTTGGTCGTGTCCTTTTACAGGAGAAATGGGGTGAGTTTTGAACAAGGGGGCGTGGTACCACCCAAACAAAGCAATTCTTCAACATGGAATATCTTCGGAATTATAAGTCGGACAGCATTGAAATTTGGTACAGCGTCATGGTGTGCGTCACCAAAAAACCAATGGTACGATGAAGAGTGTCGCGCAGCCACTGCAGTGAAGAATGCTGCATACAAGAAGACCCTGCAGTCGGCCGCCACGCGAGCCATGACAGAAAAATACCGGGAGGAGAGGAAGAAAGAGAGGTGCCTTTTTAGATGCAAGAAACGGGAGCAAGAAAGGCGCGAGCGTGAGGAAATCGAGGAGTGCAGGAGCAGGAATGACGCCCGAAAATTCTTCCAAAAAGTTAAGCGTCTCACGGAAGGATTTAAGCCCGGGGCATCTTCTTGCAGAGACGAAAACGGGGATCTGGTTACGGATGCGTAGGGTGTGCTGAGGTTGTGGAAGGAGCACTTCACCAAGCTGCTCGCAGGCGACGAAGGGAACAATACCGCCAGTGGTGAAGATGTCCAGATGGCACCAATCGACGACGACGGTGTGGATGTGCCACCACCCAGCCATGACGAGGTCCGGGTCGCTAACCAGCGACTCAAGAACAATAAAGCTGCAGGGCTGGATGGGCTACCAGCTGAATTGTTCAAGGCCGGCGGCGGTGAGCTGATTGGGTGCATGCATCAGCTAATTTGCAAAATATGGCTGGAGGAACGAATGCCCAACGATTGGAACCTCAGTGCCATTTGTCCTGTGCTGAAGAAAGGTGACCCAACAATATGCGCCAACTACAGGGGCATTAGCCTACTTCCCATTGCATACAAGGTCCTGACGGGCGTACTATGTGAAAGATTAAAGCCACTCGCCACGGCGCTGATTGGACCTTATCAGTGCGGCTTTAGACCTGGTAAGTCCACTATCGACCAGATATTCACTTTACGCCAAATCCTGGAGAAGACCCACGAGAATCAAATCGATACACACCATCTCTTCATCGATTACAAGGCAGCATTCGATAGCCCGATAAGGGATCGCCTATATGCCGCATTGTCTGAACTTGGTATCCCTGCAAAGCTCGTGAGACTTTGCAGAGCGACGTTGAGCAATACGCGCAGCTCCTTCAATGTTGGAAGTGACTTCTCCGACCCCTTTGATACCGTTCGAGGTTTCAGACAGGGTGATCCTTTGTCCTGCGACCTCTTTAACTTCACCATGGAGAGTGTTCTGCGCAAGGCTGGTGTACATCGCAATGGCACAATTTTCAACAAAAGTGTCCAGCTCCTTGCCTACGCTGATGACATTGATGTCATCGGACGTAACAAGCGAGATGTCACCGCTGCCTTTGCGGTTATCGAAAGAGAATCTGCCAAAATGGGTCTGGTGGTAAATGAGGGCAAGACGAAGTATATGCTGTCTACATGCACCGCCATCAACAGCAGCAATGATAAAGCGCAGGATAACTCTTGCCAACAGGTGCTACTACGGTCTCGGTAGGCAATTGAGAAGTAGAAACCTCTCTCGACCGACAAAACTTTCACTCTATAGGACGCTTATCTTGCCCGTGCTCCTCTATGGCGCTGAAGCATGGACAATGACACGAAACGACATAGCGGCCCTTGGAGTGTTCGAGAGGAAGGTACTTCGCAAAATCTTCGGCCCTGTTCGTGTTGGTGACGACTATCGCATACGAACCAATAACGAGCTGTATGAGCTGTATAAGGACATGGACGTAGCGCAGCGAATAAACATCTAGCGGCTACGCTGGCTCGGCCATGTCTGCCGCATGGACGATGAAGCTCCGGCGAAAAAGGTGTTCAGTGCGATGGTTGGAGGTCGACGGCGAAGAGGGAGACCGTGTCTCCGGTGGAAGGACCAAGTTGAAGAGGCCCTTCATCTCTTGGTGTTACCAACTGGAGAAGGCGCGCGCAAAGCAGAGGCGCCTGGAGAGAAGTTTTGCGGCAGGCCGTAACCCGATAACGGGTTGTTATAGCCAGTTAAGTAAGTAAGTCATGGTGTAGACGTGTCGTTCCACCGGTAAAATTTAATTTGCGTTGGACAAGAGGTCTGGCACTTCTTAAATTCCGGCATAACTTTTGAACAATAGCATTCACATCAGTGACACTCGGTACAAACCAACGATTTGGTCGTGTCCTTCGGTGGGGGGAATAGGGTCTATTGTGGACAAGGGGGCGTGGCACCGCCCATACAACTACATTCTTTAATATGGAATATCTTCAGAATTATAAGTCGAACAGTATTGAAATTTGGTACAGTGTCATGGCGTAGACGTGCCATTCCACCGGTTGTATTGAATGGGCGTTGGACAAGGGGCGTGGCACTTTTTAAATTCCTGTGGAACTATAGCATTGACATCAACGACACTTTGTACAAACTAACGATTTGTTCGTGTCTTTCGGCAGGGGGAATAGGGTGTATTTTGGACAAGGGGCGTGGCACCGCTCATATAACTCAATTCTTTAACATGGAATATCTTGGGAATTATAAATCGCACAGCATTGAAAGTTGGTGTACCGTCCTCTCATAGATGTGTCATTCTACTGATGAGATTTGATGGGCGTTTAGCAAGGGGTGTGGCAAATTTTTTATGACCCAACATTTCGGCAGAACTAGAGGTCGCACATCAATGAAAGTTGGTACGAATTTTTTATACATAGATTGTTTAACCTGACTGACTGATTGATTGATTGATTGATTTATCAACGCCCAGCCTAAATCGCTGAAGCTGCAAACAGGAAGTTTGGATTGTAGGTACATCTTGAGAAATGAACCTTCGTTAAAACGGGATTTTTGGAAATTCGGTGTCTAAAAAGGCAAAACACTTCAAATGTAAAATAAATCAATACTTATTTTGTAATTTTTCGAATATTTTAATCGGACGGGGTCAGCGACGGGTTAATAGTTTGTATGGAGAAACTGTGAAAAATATGAATTAATGGGCCCATTGACATCAAACTTGGTGAAAGTAATCTTAGTGAGAAATCATTTGACACGTGTTTTTCACTTTTTTGAAAATCAAAATCTAACGGGGTCAACAATGGGTTAACAATTTGAATGGAGAAGCAAGATTTATTGGGCGTTCTGATTTCAAACTTAACAAAAGCACTTCAATCGGGAAATAATAAAAACGTGCTTTACATTTTTTTAAATCGAAATGTACCATGGTAAGCCAAGGGTTAAGAATTTGTTTGGAGTAAATGTGAAAACACATGATTTAATGGGCCTTCTGACTTCAAAATTTTTGAAACACTCGAAATCAAAGATAGTTAGACACATGTTTTTTTTTAAATCAAAATCTGATGGGCTCAACAATGGGTTAAGAATTCGTATCGGGGGAAACAGGAGAGCTTGCGTGTAAAGCCGCAGGGCCCAGCTAGTCTTATATATAAAAAAATTCACAAATTCTTTCGGCAAAACTTTTTTTGTGTGTGATAGAAGCTGTCACTGCGTTGATTTATAGCGATATTACATGTTTGTACGGCAGGTGGGCGTGGCACCTCCCATAGAACCTAAATTTTGAATATGGTATTTCTTCGGAAGCCGCCGTGGCTCAGTTGGTTAGTGCGCGGTCCAGCGAGTCGAAGCGACGCAAGTTCGAATACTGCATGTATATAGTAACACCTAAAAAAAAATAACGGGAAACTCGTTTTCTCTTTCGGTGGCTGTCCTCTCAGCTGGAAATGGCAAACCTCTGAGAGTAAAAATTGCCTATGAAAAAGCTCCCAACCTGCCGTTCGGAACCGGCATAAAACTGTAGGTCCCTTTCACCCGCGTACAAATTCACACGCACAAAACGGGTGGCTGCGGGAAGCTAGGCCTTAGTCTGGCGTAAGCGGGCTGTCGTGCCAATCAATTAAATTAAATATTTCTTCGGAGTTATAAGTCGGACAGCATTGAAATTTAGTACAGTGTGATGGCGTAAGCGTATCGTTCCACCGGTAAAATTTAATGGGCGCTGGACAAGGGGCGTGGCACTTTATAAATTCGGGTGTAACTTTTGAACTATAGCATTCACATCAATGACACTCGGTACAAACTAACGATTTTGTCGCGTCCTTCGGCAAGGGGAATAGGGTGGATTTTGGACAAGGGGGCGTGGCACCGCCCATAAAACCAAACTTTTTGATATGGAATATCTTTATACTTATAAGTCGCTCAGGATTGAAATTTGGTACATTGTCATGGCGTAAGCGTGTCATTCCACCGGTAAAATTGAATGGGCGTTGAACAAGGGGCGTGGCACTTTTTAAATTCCGATGTAACTTTTGAACTATAATTTTTACATCAACGAGACTCGGTATAAACTTACGATTTATCCGTGTCCTTCGACAGAGGGAATGGGGTGGGTTTTGGACAAAGAGGCGTGGCAGCGTCCATACAACTCAATTCTTTAATATGGAATAGCTTTGAAGCTGTTGGGCGCACAGCATTAAAAGTTGGTGTACCGTCGTCTCATAGAAGTGTCTTGCTATTGTTAAAATTTGATGGGAGTTGGACAAGGGACGTGGCATACTTATTTGACCCAAAGTATCCGCATGAGTTTTAACACGTTCTACCCGGCGTGGACCACCGGTGGTCCACGGGCAAATTAATTTATCTGGCTGCGCGGACCACTGGTGGTCCACAAATGTTTATAATTTTATTTCAAAAACCAACTAACTAATATTCGGCTGTCTGCCAACAATAACGAAAACATTTGCGCAGTAAAAAAGAGCCGCTATACTAACAGCTTGCATCTCGTGCACGCAATGCGTAGAAACATCGAAAAAATGCGCCGGGTAGAACGTGTTAAACTGTTAGTCGCTTATTATTGAAACGTAGAACGAACCTACCTATTGGTCATATCTTTCGACAGAAGGAATGGGACGGATTTTTAACAAGGGGGCGTGTCACCGCCCATACAACTCAAATCTTTTATATGGAATAGCTTCGGAATTGTAAGCCGAACAGCGTTGAAAGTTAGTGTACCGTGGTCTCATAGATGTGTTATTCTACTGATAAGATTTTATCGGCATTGGAAAAGGGGCGGGCACATTTTTTATGACCCAACATATCCGTAAGTCGCACATCAATGAAACTTTGTACGAACTTACCACTTAATCGCACAATTCGACTAGAAAAAAAGTTGTGAGGATTAGACAACGGGGCGTAGTACCTCCTGCAATTATATATATATGTGTGGGTGGTCCGATAAGTACTTACCCTACAAAAGAAAAACGAAAATTTTGGAAAAGTGGCGATTTATTTCTCAACGTAGTCTCCTTTCGATACGCTTGACCCAGCGATGCTCCAACTTCTTTAACCCGTCTGAAAAATACGTTTTCTGGAAGCCTCCGTGGCGGCGATAACCTTCTCATTCGACTCAAATTTCTGCCCGGCGAGTGACTTTTTCAAGTTTGGAAACAAAAAGAGGTCATACGGGGCCAAATCTGGAGAATACGGTGGATGGGGCAGCTGTTCGTAGCCTAATGCGAACAATTTGGTGAATCACCGACCGATATTGCTCTTTTTCAATTTTTCTCAAACTCACGGACACGTTCGTTTCCACACGCGGTCAAAACAAAACTGCCAATCTAATATGGCTGAAATTTTGACAGTAGCTGTCTAAGAGGATGTACTACACGATAGTAAATTTCTCTTACGATAGTGGCACCATCGGGCGGTGAAAACTCGAAAACTTTAACGATCGACCTGAAATCTTGTACTCGGGGGTTTTTGGGGTCGGTGATTACGAATCCATTGTGAGAATTACGAAATTCAAGATAGCGGGTCCAATATAGCATCATATCGCCACATCTAATACAGCCAAAAATGGAGAAATTAAAAAAACGATCTGTATGTATACATTGTAGAATGTAAAATATATGTATATTTTTGTTTATTGTAAATAAAAGTTGATTATATAATAGGGATTTTGTAAATTCACAACATTTACAGTTACAAGAATAAATATTTTAAAAATTATATTCCGAAATATTTTGTGCTAATGCTTTGAAGGAACAATTTTAATCGAAGAAAATTCGTGGTTTCAGTTTTTATGTTATAAGGAAAGAAATATTTTTGAATATTGTTATAACATTCTTTATTTCTATTGAGCATAAAAATATACAAAAAATTTGTAATTACAAATAATTGGTAGGTCAATTATGTTATAATTAAAAAATTGGTTTCGTAGGAATCCACATCTACGTCTGCTTCAGGTGATAAAGGCTTAAGTGGTTTTACTGGTAATTTTCGGCAAGTAGAAATGTAAGGATCCGATGAAATCAGAAATCTTTTGAAAACGTCCTCCATCGTTTTTTGCCGATAGTTTTTTCTTGCATAAGCAACGCGGTAAATGTTAAAAAATTAATGACATGCCTCTTGGGCATCCTCGGACATTTGGCCTATAGGTAGCCGTAGCCGTGAATTAGAAGTTTATGCACTAAGGTAGGCATGTAATACCAATTATATGCATGTACGATCCTTTCAGCCAATTCTTTGCAATACTGCCTAAATTTGTTCACATCGATTTCATATCCACATGAAATTGCTTGTAATATGACGTAAAACCGATAAATAATATCTTGATCGATTCCAATAATTGAGCAGATTTCCCATGATGTTCGAAAAATAATCGTGCTGTGTTGCCATCGTTCGAAGTTCCACTACCTTGTTTTGGTTTGTCAACGTTCAAACCCAATTGGTTTTTAAATGCCGCTTCGATTGCTGTTTTTATTCTTGTTCCCTTGTTGATCGAGCTTGCCATTTTTTTATTTCCAATTTATAGGATAAATGTAATAAAAATTCGAAGCAACGAATCCAATAATGTAGAGACGATAAGCCGAATTTTAAATTGTCGGAACAAACTTCTTTTTGCAACATCTTTTTTACATTGTTGAACTCCTTAGATGTGCAATTGCATATGTAACAGCGCATTGCGGAACTTGTGTCAGTCAACGAGTTGCAAACTTTTGTGCCTATCATTGTTAACGTTAAATGATAACGTACACGTAAATGATAACGAATTAAGGGGGATAGCCACCGTGACGGGTAAACAATTTTTTTTGTTTTAAATCAAAGCTTATATATTCAAAAAATATGTGTACAAAATTTCAAGTCAAAACTTCAAAAATTGACTAAGTTACAACGATTTTAAAATTTTAAAAGATACATGACTTCATTACGAGAGAAATGGACTCAAAACTTTAAAAGCGTTTTTCTCGAACCGACTTTTTTTGAACTGGCGGCATCAATAACTCGAACAATTATGAACCAATTTCTAAATTTTTTTGTTTTGTTCGTCTTAGTAGTGGTTAAGGTTAAGCGTAGCCTATTTGGAAAATTTTGTTTTTTTACTATTTTTTAAACTGGCTCAAAACCAAAAAAACAGGTCGAAAAAATGGAAATATTTTCAATCGGTCGCCATTTTCTGAAAAATCAAAATAAAAAAAACGGCTACGTACAACGATAACTACATTCATACAGATTACAATAAAAATTTTTTTTGTTTTTCAGAGTACCGGTTTTTGAGAAATCGATGCTGCCATGGAGGGGTAATTTTTTTTCAAGCGCTACGGGATCATCTCTATTGTTTAAACTATTTAAAATTTTTTAATAAAAATTTGTGGAAATATTATTAGATGTGTGCTTAATAAAATAAAAAAAAACCGATCCAAAAATTCTTATATTTACTCGGTAAAAAAAATGTTTAAAATCACTATTTCATTATTTACCTGATTCTTTTATCAGATTTCCTGTTTCCTTTGCATATTCTATCTTGATAGGCCGACAATATTGTTACGAATACTAGTTCTAGTGGGCTGTTACGTATCTCTGGATTGCGTAATTTGAAAATAAAACACACTCAGTTTCTCAAACGCAGTCAATAAAATAAACCAACAATCACTTTATTTCACAGATTTACACTTCACTGTCTTTACACTTAAGTATTTGCTTAATTACTCCGTGTGGCACCTTCACTAGTCAAAATCAGACTCACTCGCTGCGCCACACCCGGCGGCCTTTTATACCTGTCCGGCCATCGCGCAGATCGTTCTCGCACATTCCGGAGTGGACTAAAGGTTTCCATGATGATCGCGACCATCATTTCCAGGTTGGACTAAAAGTTTCCCTTATTATCGCGGCCATCGTTGCCAGATTGAATTATAGCCCGGCGCGTAGCGACAGGGTTGCTTTGCACAGCGACAAACTGTCTAGTCGTTACACTGCCCACCACTTAGACTTGTTCGTCCCGAACAAGTGCCGAGGATCCGCTGTGATAAGGCGCCAGGCGCTCCAAATGGACTACCTTCAGCTTAGCGCCTTTATTGCTGCAACGTATACAATCGTATACCACTTCGTTAATCCTAGTCACGACTTCGTAGGTCCTTCCCATGACGCTTGAAGTTTTGGAGACAAACCTTTCCTCCGCTGCGGGTTGTAGAGCATTACCAAATCGCCTTCTTGGAACCCTGCTGAGTTGGCCCGTAGATCGTATCTGGCTTTCGCCTTATCGCTGACCAGTTTGGTGCTGCCCCTTATAAACTGGTGAATTTCCTCCAGTTCCGCCCGCTTATTGACCACGTAGTCCGTCTTAGCACCTCCCGTTGTGCCGACTACCCCGACCTTCAAGTCAGCTGGTAACCGCAACTCTGTGCCGAACACTGCTCGGGCTGGAGTGAGTGATGTCGTGTCGTGCGGGGCTGACCTATACGCCATCAGGAACAGGGGGATATGCGTGTCCCAATCCTTTTGATTCCTGCCTACCACTTTCCGCAGGTATTCCTCCAGTGTCCGGTTAAAGCGTTCCACCTTGCCGTCGGACTGTGGGTGCAAAGGAGTGGTACGCGTTTTCTTTATCCCCAGCAGCTCACACACTTCCTTCGAAATTCCGGCCTTGATCTGAGTGCAACTACAGGGGAACTCTGAACCTGGCTACCCAGTTGTTTACCAGCTTTTTCGAGATCGTAGTGGCCTCCTGGTTAGGAATAGGGTACACTTCGGGCCATTTGCTGAAATAATCCATTACCACAAGCACATATTTGTTGCCTTGAGTACTAGTTGGGAATGGGCCGGCGACGTCCATAGCAATCCGCTCGAAGGGCGCTCCCACGTTGTACTGCTGAGCATCGGTCGCAGCTCTTAATCCACTCGGCTACAGACTCCTGACATCCTACCCAGTAGAATCGTCTTTTTATTTTGGCGACGGTTTTGGTGATGCCTAGGTGCCCTCCACTGGAGTCGTTATGGTATGCCTCGATGACCTCGTTGATTCTGCATTTCGGCACTACCATTAGGGAGTTGCTGGCCCGACCATCCGCGCTCTCCCATTCGCGGTACAGGCATCCTTCTTTCAGCCGCAGACTTTTCCTTTGTGCCCAGTAAGCCTTAGCGATCGGGCTTTCACCGGCCATCTCCTGCCAGTCTGGACGTGCGCCTTGCTTCTTGCCTTCGATGATTTTTGCAAGATCCGTATCCTCACGCTGGTCCTTTCGTAGCCTCTCCGCAGACCACTCTTCTTCTGGCATAACGTTTACCAACCGGACGTCCACTATCTGTTCTTTGCTTTCGGCTCGCGAGCACGGCCTGCATTCGACTTTGCACGGACGGCGTGACAAGGCATCGGCATTTCTATGGCTACTGCCATCGTAGCTCTGCAGTCGCTCGATCCACGGCGCCAATTGCCCTTCAGGATCCTTAAAGTTCAGGAGCCATCTTAATGCCGCATGATCTGTGCGCAGGCGAAACCTTTGTTCATACAGATATTTGTGGTGCAAGTGTTTTACGCAGTCCAATACCGCCAGCAGTTCTCTCCGTGTCACACAGTAATTGCGTTCCGGTTTCGATAGAACCCTACTGTAGTACGCTATCACTTGTTCCTGGCCGTCTATTATCTGTGATAGCACACCGCCAATACTATTCCCGCTTGCATCTGTATCCAGCACAAATATCTCTCCAGGCACGGGGAAGGCCAGAATTGGAGCACTGCACAGTTTTTCCTTCAGACGTGCAAAAGCCTGTTCCTGCTCCTCGTTCCACTCGAAAGCTTGGCTCTTTTTCGTCAGTTTGTGCAAGCTGCTGGCTATGTTCGCGAATCCCGGAACAAATCGGCGGTAGTATGTGCACAGGCCCAGGAAACTGCGGAGTTCGTGTAGATTGCGTGGCCTGGGCCACTCCTTCACCGCCGTGATTTTGCCTTCATCCGTATATACTCCGCGGGCTGAAACCGTATGACCCAGATACTTGACCTCCTTTTGGAACAGCGAGCACTTCTTTGGGTTGAGTTTAAGCCCGGCTTCTCGTATCCGCTCGAATACCTCCTTTAGCTTTCCCAGGTGGTGGTCGAAGTTTTTATCCATCACGATTATGTCGTCGAGGTACACCAGACACGTCCGCCAATGCAGCCCTTTTAGCACGCATTCCATTAGCCGCTCGAATGTTGCTGGTGCGTTGCAGAGTCCAAACGACATGACGGTGAACTGCCACAAACCATCGCCAACACTGAAAGCCGTTTTCTCCTTGTCCTTGTCTGCAAGCTCTACCTGCCAATAGCCGCTGCGTAAGTCGAGCGTGGAGAACCACTGTGTGCCTGACAGTGTGTCCAGGGTGTCATCGATCCGAGCTAGATAATCCACACAAAATCGGGTACTGCCATCCTTTTTCTTAACTAGCACGACCAGCGAGCACCAGGGGCCCGAAGAAGGCTCTATGACCTTTTCTTTCCGCATGTTTTCGATCAAATTTGTGACCTCTTCCCTCTTGGCCAGCGGAACTCGTCTGGGCGGTTGGCGAATCGGTTTTGCACTTCCGGTGTCGATGTTGTGCTTCACTATGGCTGTTCTTCCACCTGCTTCTGCCGCAAATATTGACCCATAGTGCTGCAGGAGAGACCTCGCCTTCTGTTTCTGCTTGGCCGTCAACTCGCTGTTCCACTGGTTCTCTTGCGGTATGACGTTCATGTTGAAACCACTCTTCCTATTACCTCCAGGTGGGCTACTCTCGCAATTGACCACGGCTACAGCTTCCTTACACTCTCCAATTACCTCGTCTTTACCGACATATTTGGGTGCATTCAGGGGGTTCAGTATTCTGACTGGTATTCTGCCATTCTTAGGTTCCACTAATGTACGTCCGATGATGATGTTGTCGTGTCCTTGTTTCGATGCTTCTAAAACCCACAGCCGACTCGTCCCATCGTCCTCGTCCACCTTTGCCCACACAATCGCCTCAGAATTCGCTGGTATCCTCCGGTGTTGACACGATACAAACTTCCTTACCGCCACGCTTCGCTCATAGCCGGTGTGCAGCGGGAATTCATCGTTGGCATATCTCAACACATGTTCTTTCAGGTCCAGCGTAAATCCGTGCCTAATCATGAAATCCACGCCGATAACCACGTCGTCCATTATATCCGCGACGACGAACTCTTGCGCCAGGCTGCTGGTGCCGATAGCAATTGTTTTCGTAACTTTTCCTCTTACCGGCGCACGCTCGCCAGTCGCAGTCCGCAGCTGTATGCCATCTTCAGCAGCTTCTTTTTATGATCGAATATGATGCTCCAGTATCCAGTGTCAACACGAACAACTTTCCATCTATCCTTCCTTCAATCGTCAAGCTGCTGGGCTGTCGTTTCAGCTGTGAGACAAGGACGGTGGGGCGACAGATTGTGGGGATCAGCTCACGCCCCTTTGGGCTGACCCGTTTTAGTTTAACGGCTCCTCGTCCTCAGCCCTGCGCTTGTTGGCTGAACCTCGATTGTCAGTATTCCTCGCTTCAGGCGATTGCGATCGAGAACGGGAACGCCTCTTCCGTTGGCGGCAGTCTCGTGATATGTGGCATTGCTTGCCACATACCCAGCAATCAACTTTAGGGAGACCACCCGCGGCCTGCCCTGTGGCTCAGAGTTCATGGCCTGGATCGTAATGTCGTTGTCTGGCTCGATCTGGCGTATCCTTGCAGGTGCATACCGAGTTCTCCCAATCCATATCGCCTCATATGTCATCGCGCTGGTCACTGTCTCCCTAAATGTCGGCTTGCCCATCATCAACGCAATGCGACGTGTCTCCGGATCATGAAGACCTTCAATAAACGCCTCAATCTTCATCCTTTCTAGATCATCAGCGCCGAAGGACGGGTAGCACAGCTGCACGAGCCGCTCATGTTGGATCTTTGCCTGTGGCTCTTCAGCTCACAGTAGTACAGCGTTCTGTTGTGCTCGTCGCTGTATTTGGCTGCCAGCGCCCTTATGACGGTCTCGTACTCGCTTCGTAAACATTCTGGAACTGATTTGGAACTGGAACTGAGCCGCAGCACCCTTAAGAGCCAGCGCCAATCTCCTACCTTTCCTTACATCGGTCCACTGATTTTCCAGAGCAGCTAAGTCGAATTGTAGCTTGAAGATATCGAACTGCGTAGTCCCATCATAAGTAGGCACTTCTGCTCGGGTGGCAACACTTTCCGGAACCGGCGGCAACCATTCTCGCGGCTGTACCTCCCTAAGCCGCTCGTCCATTTTTCTGTTCATCGAAACTTCCAGACTATCAACTCGTTTGTTCAAGGAATCATCCAGGTCGTCGACTCGTTTATCCAAGTGCTCTACCCGCGTCTCCAGGTGCTCGACTTTCCCATTAATCCTGTCTGAGATTTCCTCCACTTTCTGCTCCAAGCGCGCAGAATTTTCCTGAAGCTTGACTTCCATTCGCTCTGCCACTTGCGCCGATACTCCTGGGTCGCCGTTTCCATTTTCGCTGGCATCTGCGCCGACATTTCACGATTTGCAGTCTCGACTTTTGCCGAAATTTCGAGATTCGTAGTTTCCAGCTTCGCCTCCATCTGCGCCGACATTTCACGATTCTCACGATTTGAAGTCTCGAACATGCCTTTAAGTGCAACCATTAGCTGGCTCATGTCCAATGCTTCGAGTGGCGCGGCCGCTGCAGCCGTACTTTGCGGCGACGCAGCAGCAGCAGGCGATTCCTCCACCTTGGCCGACGCCTCTAGCTCCTGCGTTGCGAACTCGTGCGCAGCCCAATCGATGCCCCGTGCCTCACACGCCTCTCGCAAGCGCAGCTGCAACTCCACTTTTCCGCCAGCAGTCGGCAAATTCCAGGCAGCCAGCTCCTTCTTCAGCTGGTCTACCTTCAGCAGCTCGAGTTTAACCATGTCCGTGCTTTTATAATTTTATTTATTTAGTTATTTATTTTTTTTTGGGTTTATTTTCAATTTTCCACAATCCCACTTCTGATACCAAATGTTACGAATGCTAGTTCTAGTGGGCTGTTACGTATCTCTGGATTGCGTAATTTGAAAATAAAACACACTCAGTTTCTCAAACGCAGTCAATAAAATAAACCAACAATCACTTTATTTCACAGATTTACACTTCACTGTCTTTACACTTAAGTATTTGCTTAATTACTCCGTGTGGCACCTTCACTAGTCAAAATCAGACTCACTCGCTGCGCCGCACCCGGCTGCCTTTTATACCTGTCCGGCCATCGCGCAGATCGTTCTCGCACATTCCGGAGTGGACTAAAGGTTTCCATGATGATCGCGACCATCATTGCCAGGTTGGACTAAAAGTTTCCCTTATTATCGCGGCCATCGTTGCCAGATTGAATTATAGCCCGGCGCGTAGCGACAGGGTTGCTTTGCACAGCGACATACTGTCTAATCGTTACAATATCTAGGCGATGACGGCCTTGGATTCTTCCAGACAACAGTGGTTTCCGTATTTGTAGTGTTTTTACACACAAGTTGCAAATGGACGCAAGACGTAAAATAAATGCTCTCGTCACTGGCACTGTTTTCATCAAGCTTATGCTTGTATTCACTATGTCCGCACCATGTGTATATTTAGTTTCTCTCTCTCTCTCGCTCTCTATCAATTTGATTTCGAAAAAAGGGCATAAAAGATGAATAGGCAGCTCTTGGCAGCTGAATCTTGTTTTATTTGGTAGATAATATATTTAATTGTCATTTCAATAAGCAGCGTTTTGCAGCGTTTTAATGCAGTATCATTTGAAAAGTCTAATTTTCGGAAAAATTATGTGAAAAAATGACACTATTGTTTATGTTTTCCCTAATTCACTACTTAACAATTGATAATTAGTACTTTTTTTACATGTTCTACTCACCTTCAGAAGTGGATTCCATTTGGTCTTATTTGATTTTCTTTATTACATAAAATTTTTCACCTGTATAACCGTTCTCAGTGTATTAACTGTAGAGTGACGCTCGAGCGAAGGCCACATTCCAACTGAGCCTAAGGAAGGGACATGACGAATTAGTCATCACTATGAACGATTTTAGTTTCTTGAAGGATCATTGCAGCCAACTCAAGGGTGAAAAAACCCTAAATGGAAACTTGTTTTTTGGACTTTTGGCCGCACTGTGCGGTGGGGCTAAGTACTTATCGGACTGCCCACGTATATATAAACGTTATTTGTCCTGACTGACGGACTGATTGGTTCATCATCGCTCAGCTCAAACCGATGAAGCTACTAACTTGAAATTTGAACTGTTGGTATACAGGGTAGCTGGTATGAACTGAAACCAACTTTGAACTGCCGTAGTTATAATACTATTAATCAGGGGCGTAGCCAGAACTTGGTCATGGGGGGGGTTTTTAAATTTGTTTTTGCCAGTTTAGTATTACGAGTTTTTTAAAGTAAAGTGCACTTTCCCAATAGGCATTTTGTGGTGGCTTATGTGACTTACTGCATTGGAAATTAATATATTTCCCGATTTTTAGTAAACATTTCATGAAATTTGGTGCACTGAAAGCGAAGTTATTGCAGTGAAAGTATGTTTGTGTCGTCGTACAAAAATGAGCATCGAACAAAGATCAAATATTAACTTTTGTTTTAAAAATGTTTAAACTTTAACCGAAGCATATCAAATAATGAACCAAGTTTATAATGATGATTGTTTATACTGTGCTGGAGTTCATAAGTGGTAAACGCGATTTAAAAACGATTGTCTGGTCATAAATGATGACTAACGTGTTAGCCAACTGAATTCCGCGATCACCGCAGATTCCATCAAAACTTGGCGGTATTTCATACAAGATTAGCCAAAATCTTCACTGAAATTCTTAAAATTCGATCAATACCTCAAATTAACCACAAACTTGATAATTTTCAATTACATGAAAACATATTTTGTTTAGAAATTTTTTTCATCTTTAAAATTGAATTATGTCATTTTATATACAAAATACATACCTGGGTGATTCCAGGCGCTTTTGCTGCCATTTTGAATAAAACTCACAATAATATTTTTTTTACGTACCTAATTATGTGTTCAATAAACCCTCTGGAAAGAAATCTTCTAATACTTTTCATAGTCGCAAAATAAATCATTAATCGTTAGGCCTTTTTTCGAAAAACGAACTATCACCAGAGGAAGATCCTAAATATTGAAGTATGAAAAAAAATTTTTATATTACTGTATATTTATTGTGAGTTTTACTCAAAATAGCGGCGGAAGTGCCTGGGGTCATTTGAGTGAACGACATTGGTAAACCACGTATACAAAAATCTTTGGTAAGGCGAAGGTTAAGAATCTCAATAGCATACATTTATTACATTTCACAACATTCGGCTATCGAAGGATGCCATCTCATGTATCGACACTTGTTTTGACTGTTTTTTTTGTTTACTAAAAGTCGAATTTGAACCATCAACTTTTCCTCGTTTTTACCTGATGCGGCACCGTGTGACTTTCACCTTTTAAAAAAATGCATTTGCCGATGAAAAAAAGCGTTTTGAGAACGTAGAAACCATCCAAAAGGCTTGTACCGACATCCTGAAGGACATTTTGGTCGACGAACTAAACTACTCTTTAGACATGTTTTTAGATCATACAAATCGCTGAATTGAGTGTAAATGAGACTATTAAAAAAACAAATTAGTTTCGCCAAACATTTTTTTTGTTATTATTCTTTTAAATGTTTAAAAATGAAAAGAGATTTTTGCTTGTGTGGGAACGTACATACGATGTATAGTGATTGAAAATGTTGACAAATTGTAGGCTATGGGGGGTTCTGACACCCAAAACCCCCCCTTGGCTACGCCCCTGCTGTTAATTTTAGCGCGTTTAAATTTGACTCAGTGACAGTTGATTTAATTGTTGACATGTGTGTAATAGCGTTTTCATTTTGTGTTTCTGAAAAAAATTCTGTGGTCATGGATTTCAAACGGGAGAATGTGATATCGTTATATTTAACTGGAATCTCAAATTCCGAAATCGTTAAAAGGCTTCGGCATTTGAATGCAAGTAGAGTTTTCGTGTGGCGGACTATAAAACGTTACAATGAGACCGGCAGCTCTAAAAAGCGTTATGGCGGCGCACAGTGTTGCGAGTTCATATAGCGGAGTGACAAAAATAGAAGGAGTGGTCGTATATGAATGGAATTTGGTATACAGTTATTGTATGAGTAAAGAACTTACTGTGCAAAATTTCAATGAAATCGGACGGAAACTTCGACTACCTCCCATACAAACGGATTTGAAAAAACTTTGTATTAACAATGAAAATTATCTCAGTTCATAAAAGATACATTCAAAATATTTGTATTTTAATATAAATTTATTTATAAATGTGTATATAGATAAAATGCGCTTTTTCAAAAGTGATTGAAAATAAAATCGCGATGAAGTGCTCCACGGCTGCTCAAAAATTGCTCTTAGAGGGTTAAAATGTTAGGCTGACCCCCACTAATTTTTCCTCCTGAATATTTCTTTCGAACATACCTACCCCCTATCTCCAACCCTTAATGAGGCTCCCATACAAAACCATTGTTTTTATAAAGTGGGCTCCCGCTGCTCTCAGGTTGGTCCCAGACGTACCATATGTAAGACTGACCCCAATTTATTTACCCTTTCGAATATTTTTTCTATACACACCAAACCGCTACATCCAACTCTTAACGTGGCTGCCATACAAAACTAGTAATTTTCAATGGAACTGGCTCCACACTTGTAAATGTAGTAAAGTAAGCGAAGAAACATCGTATCTGGCAAAGTACTTAACCGATTTGAATGATTTATTAAAAAATCGTCAACATTCCTGAATGCCAAAAATACAAAATTAATTAAAGTTCAAAAATTCACCCCCAGAGGGCGCCTCCCAAACAATTGAAGTAGTAAGGTTGTCAACTTTTGGTTCTGTACGAAAAAAAATCAAAGTTTACTGTCGAAACTCTATTAACCCCTCTATTTCGAATATAATGGTAATCGTAATTGATTTTCCGAAGCTATCTTCAACAAATTTTTCCATCATCAGCAGAGCATTAATTGACCGATTGCTATTGGCTTTCAACCAAACTGTGAAAATATCGCAAATTTGCACTCAAGTCTTCACCGTAAAATGCCAATAACTTCCATTCGCGCAAATATGCGCAGGTAAAAATTGTAAAGCATAATCTACATACTTGCCAAAACAAAATATCAAAACATTTCAAAAGTGATATTTAACCTTTTTTTTAAATCACTTTTAAAATTGGAACTCACTTTTTATTCCCTCGCTTTCTTTACTTAATTTTCATCATAACGGCACTGCTCATAGGTGAGAGTAATCTGCAAAATGTTGGTCTTGTCAGACCTAGATTATATAAAACTTACGACAATAGTAACTTTTAGAAACCTGCTCATAATTTATTTTAAAATATTCAACCTCAAAGTCAAAGCAAAAATTTGCTGTTTGTATACAATTTTTTTTCAACGCTCGAAGAGCGTACTTTAAGAGCTCATAACTTCTATGTTATCCAATATTTTTTCATAAAACTTCGGATTTCTCTTAACTGAAGTATTTTCAACAAAACCTCGTATTCAGATTTTTGCGCTTTTACAGTTGCATTTTGGCATTTTTGTCACTACTCGCAACACTGTGCGGCGGTCCGAAAAAACAGCTACCAATGAAGCAATGGTTCACAAAGTGAAGAAGAGAATTGAGCGAAACCCACAACGAAGCGCAAACAAACTGGCAAGGGATTTCAAAGTATCGCGTTGGAGCATGCAACAAATATTGAAAAATAGGCTTAAACTAAAGCCCTACAAGATACAAAAAGTGCATGGTCTCAACGCGAAACAAATGAAGTTACGGCTGGAAAGAGCGAAGGAATTGAAGCGCTTGGCCGTAAATGGTGATATTCCGAATATCGTGTTTTCCGATGAGAAGATTTTCACCATTGAGCAAGCCATAAACAAACAAAACGACCGTGTATGGTTACGTGAGAGGTCACAAGACAATTTAAACACTCGTCTAGCAACCAGACGTCATTCGCCTGCTCAGGTTATGGTTTGGGCCGCCATAACAGCCGATAGTCGATCACCACTCGTCTTTGTGGAGCCTGGTGTTAAAATTAATGCGCGAACTTATCGCGAAAAAATTCTGGAAGCTGCTCTGAAGCCTTGGGCAACGAAACATTTCGGCTGCAAACCTTGGACGTTCCAGCAGGATTCGGCACCAGCTCACAAAGCGCGTGTTAACCAAGATTGGTTAAAAACAACGTTCCTCGCTTCATTTCTGCACAACAGTGGATGTCAAATTCACCAGATGCGAATCCAATGGACTTCTCAATCTGGAGTATTTTGGAGACTAATATGGCGTTCAAACTGACTCATTTAAACTAGTTTAAGTAAAAAGAGCTTTTTGTTGAACACAACCGTCCAGACTGCTCAATGAAGTTTAATTTGACAGCAGTTTGTTTACACACAACAAACAAATATTTTTGTAAACTGATGTGCTGGGAGCATAATTCGAGCAAAATATTGGCGCATATTTCATAAACCACGGCATCGTACTCAACTTCATTCAATATTAGACGCCTTGTATTCAGATGCCACAAAAAGGCGATGAATGGAATGAAAGCAGTGCGAGCAACACGATAATTTTTATATATTTCAACATTTTCACATTTTCAATGTTTGTTTGGTTTTGTTGTGATAAATTGACAGCTGAATCTGTAGGGATGTTTTTTCTGGTTTGTGTCTAGGGTGTGCGCTGTATTCAGTTGACAAAAAAGCTTTTTCATAGAAAGCTTTCGGATGCAACCTTGCGTTAAACTCGTTTCAAAACATGTTAAATGGTTTAACACGTTTAATTTCCAACAACAATTGCATGTGAATGAACAGGTTTTCGAACTGGTTTTGTTCATTTAACTTGTTTAAGCACATTAAACACGTTTAAGTCGTCAGTTTGAACGCCATATAAGGTTTGCACTAAAAACCACCAAAGTTTGAACGCGCTCAGATCCACACTTGTCCGGGAATGGAACCGAATCCCACAAAAGCAGGTACGGGCAGCGTGCGAGTCATTTTTTCACCGATTGGACAAACTTATCGCAGCGAAAGGCGGATATATTGAAATGTTATAATGTAAAATAATAAAAGATATAAGGAACCTTTTTGCTTTTATACGAAAGAAAAACCTTCGAAAATACAATTTCAAGAGCATCTTTAAGTTGTTTCAGTTCATACCAGCCCCCCTGTTAAAGAATGAACCTCCGCTAACACGGGATTTTTCGAAAATCGGGGTCTAAGAGGGCATAACATGCGTTAAGGCAGGTTTCTACCTTGTGCGGCCGAGAAAACATGTTTTTTTTGAAAAATTTTTGATGGGAAGGTTTTTAAGATAAACACTGGAAAATTTTTTCAGATGTAGGTATATGTTTATTGTACAAGTAAAAAAAGTTTCAAGATAAAATATGCAAAGGGGGCGAGGGGGCCATCGAGCAATGGCGGCAGGACTTCCTTACTCGCGGAAGTCCTGCCGCTGTTTGAGATGACTTGAAACACAAAAATGAAATTTTTTTCTTATTCTTTATCCTTTTGTCTATGGCTGGAACTAGGATTTAAAAAAAAAAAATGAAAAATGAAGGATATATGCGATTTTGACTAAAAAACTCAATTTTTACCTACTTTTTTCAATACAAATTTCTATTTTTAATGAAAAAAAATTATTATTTCTTGAAGATCCTAGTTCGGGCCATAGCTAAGACCTTGATAAATGACTGTTTAAAATTTCGTAGCTATTGCTCAACTCGTGTGGCCTAAATCACTTCCGCAAGGTCAAAAAATGTAGTTTTGAGAAAAACGCGTTCAAAGTTTTGCTTCAGTACTCGGCGCGCTCGACACCGCTACCTGTTTCGATAAATTGCTTCGGTAGTTCGAAAGATTTCAACTTCAAATTTTGGGAGCGTATTCTACAATCATGTATTAATCCAAAAATGCATGAAAAAAAAATCGATATTTTTGACCGCACAAGGTAGAAACCCCCAAGGCTTATGAAGAAACGTGATTTAATGGGCCTAACGATTTCAAATTTGGTGAAAATACTCTAAATCAAAAATAATTGGATTTTATAATTATTCGAATACCAAAATTTAACTGGGCCAACAATGGGTTAAGGTTTGTTTACGGGAATACTCCAAAAAAATGAACAGATGGGCCTATTGACTTCTACTACTTGAAATAAAAAAAATGAGACACGTGTTTCCTATTATTTTCAAAATGGAAATCTAACTGGATCAACGACGGGTTAAACGTATGTGCGAGTATGTAGGAATTCAATAAAAGACGAGAAATTTAGTTCACTTTTGAATTCACTTTTAATTAAAATTTATAGTTAGTTGAGGTTAAGTTAAGTTAAGTTTTACAATTAGTTTTATTTCTTCAACCGTACGACTTTTTAACCTTCACTCCGTGCTTGGGGTATACAGTTCCCCACAACGACATAAAACATTAAATTGTGAATGTTTTTAATTCTAAACGATATATTTATACTTATATCATTGGAAAGGTATTGATGAGAGGAATCTAAAAGCATAAACAGATTCTCATTTAAAGTATGATTAGGCAGATATAGCCACAAAAAGCACACAAACTGTTTGTTGTGCTATGGGGAATAAATGACCCCGTTGTTTATACCAATACATTTTGTATGCAAAACTTATCCAAGTTCTGAACCACTCAAGTTCTAAATCTCAAGCACACTCACCGGTGGAATAACAGATTCAAAGACGGTAAACAAATAAAATAAAAATACTAATACAAAAAAACAAACAACAACAACATTAATAATATTTCATACTATAATGATAATATAATTATTTCCCAAAAAAATATTATTTTACTCATTACCATACAAACTATACTGCTTCAAAAATGGGGAACTCAGTTCCCCATTGCACGGGATTAGGGTGTAAAAACCATGCACAGAGTGAAGGTTAAATAACAACTGTCGATTTTTTGCAACGTGACGGTCCTTCTACTGATGACCTCCGAACGACTGATGGCATGATCCCTCTCTTTTTCCCTTTTATTCCTACTTCTCCTTTCTATGTTTTTTGTCCGTCCGTGTTGTCCACGTAGGTCCCTAGAATTTCCCGTCAGTGTTGTCAACCTAACTGTCTTTTATATTACCCCCCAGCCTACACTCGGCCATCCTGTTGTTCATCCGCCTCGGATGACAATTCATCATCGTCGTCACATCTCCAGCGCTTTATGTTGTCGATGCTCGTGGTGGTTGTGTTCGGACCCTCAAATGCAGCTGCTTTCTTCACCTCATATCGGCCATTTCTCTTCAACTTGGTTATCTCGTACGGACCCATAAATTCGTTTTTCAGCTTTTTACCGGCCACGAATTGTGTTCTTTTGACTGCTATCAATTCGCCCAGCTTATACTGTGTTTCTGGCTTTCATTTGCGATCAAACGTCGTTTTGTACTCTGCTTGCACCTTTTCGATCTGTTTTTTCACTTCGGGGTGTAGCTGTTCGCGTTCTTCATCAAAGTCTGATATCAGCTCCTTCTCGATAATTTCCGTGATGTTTTGATTGAGATCCCCCAATCGCATTTTGACGTCGAATAAAACTTCAAATGGTGTGCGCCCAATAGAGCGATGAGTACTGCCATTTATTGCTTTCTGCACACTATAAACCTCTTTGTACCACCTTTCTGGTTTTTCAGCTGATGCTTTAGATAAAACGGATAAAATTGTTCTGTTGACACGTTCTATTTGGCCATTTCCTCTTGGTACGCCCGTGGTTATTTGAACATGTTCGATGCCTTAAGTTTTGCAGAAATCTGCAAACGCGTTCGAAGTAAATGCTGGCTCTTTATCGCTTATTATTCGTTGCGGATTTCCAAATATTGCTTGACACGCTGTTAACTTGTTTAACACTTCATCGACGCCTGTAGACTTTGTTGGGTACAACCATACGAATTTGCTGAAGCCGTCTACTACCGCAAAGATATGTTTATATTGTTTTGACATCGCATCCATCGGACCCAGGTGATCGACATGAATTGTATATAACGGCAGGCTACTTTTGTCTATGCAGTTTAGAAAACCTTCTTGCTTTCCTTGTTTTTTGTTGAATAAAATACATTGAATGCAGTACGTACGTATTACGTTCTTCACTTTTCGTTCCAAGTGAGGGATGAAGTATTGTTGTTTAATCTGGTATATTGCCTTTGTTGCACAAAAGTGACCTGTTTCATGGGCTTTAGTGATTATTTATTTTTCCATTGACCGAGGAACAACGAACAAGTCGTTTCCATCCAGATGCTTACACAAAACTCCGCCGATTAGCTTGTAGTTTTCATATTGCCGAGTACTTAGAATTTCAACTATCGCTTTTAATGCGTCGTCTGTCTGTTGTGCTTTGTGTAATCTGCATACTATCTCTGATTGCACAGTGACTGTCATTACCGCATGTCTGCTGAGAGCATAGACGTGTTTCATTTGATCACCTTTTCTATGCTTTACAGTAAAATTGAAGTCTTGCACGTACATCACATACCTTGAGATTGCCGGTGATAAGTCATCTGTAGTGGTTGTTTGTTTGAATACTGAGCAATCTGTCACTAAAACAAAATGTTTACCCAAAAGGTAATGCCGCAACTTCTTGATTGCTAAAAACGCCGCTTTTATTTCCAAGTGATAGCTGTGCAATTTCATTTCTGCTTCCGTTGTCTTTTTGCTATAAAAGTATATTGGACACTATTCACCATCGAATTTCTGCATTAGTATGGCGCCAAAGCCAAACTTTGACGCGTCGGTATGCAACTCGGAGTCAGCTTCTTGTGAGTATATTTTTAACGTCGCACACTGGCTCAATTTGTCATTTCAGGATGCAAAATTAATAACTTTTGAACGAATAGAGATAATAGGAAAATTCTTCTGCTGTTGATTAGAAATTCATCAGGCTATTGTATTAACTTAATCGAGTAGTATTAACTTAATCGAGGTACAGGGTGCTACGTAATACTTTGTCAAAGTTCGGCTTACTGTAAATAAGAATAATGCGAGCAACAATGATAAGTTTTAGTTGCAAAATTAATGAAAATTCATCAAAAAAGATGAAAAGTAATAAGAAATTTAAGAAATAAGCTGAAAGAGTAAAATTTAAAGATATAAATTCATAAATTTCGCTTTCAAAATTAGAACCAGAATTCGAAAAATTTACATAAAAAGTCAATTTTTCTTTGGACAATAACAATGCTAATGTTTTATTATGACTATATTTGATGGGTAGAACATTGGGTGGAGTGGGAATAGTGTTTTTTATTCTTTTAACACGACCCGGGCTTGCTGGTAAAACTGCTTCCACTATAACGTCTTTCATTTTCTCCTGATCCTTAATTTATTTTATTATCAAAGCTTCTGTTAGGTGGGTGGTAGTTATTGTTTCCGTTGCCTCCATAAGCTTCCTTTTTTATGAAATGACGCACAGTCCTGAATAGACTTTTTCGGCCTTCCTTTTACCGCCTTTTATGTCGATGGTTGGTCATCGCTTATGCTACATGCATCTCCTGCATCGAAATAAATTGTTTTTTCCAACCACTCCTCATTATCCTGGACAAAATTTAATTTGGTACGGTTTGCCGCAATCCATTTCAGCTTTATAGTGCGATAAGTCCTGGATATCTTCTCTTTAGTCGTAGATATGTTGGCTGCAGGCAAACTTACTTCGACGTAACCAATTTCTTTAGTGACGGCCAGAACGAACTTCTCCTTTGTCTTCGAAATAGTAAATATTTCAAACAGCTTCGAATTTTTCAATAATATCTTTGTGCATCTTCTTCTGTTTAGTTGCAGTGGCGGAGTTGAAGTGATGTTTAATTCAAATTAAATTCGAAACTAACTTTACTTACTCCAAACTCCCTTATTTATAAGTAGGATTTACATATGCATTCAAATAACAGGTACTAAGCTTCCAGTACTAGCAGGTACCTAAACAGTTGTTAGGTTTACCCGCGTTGTGGGATTTTTGAACAGCCCAGACACATAAGAGGGTTTCAGAGAGTGAACATAGATATAAGTCTGCTTTTTGCTTTTCAATAACTGATTGTTTCATTGGCGCGGTTCAACTCAAAGACTAATGGCGACTGACTGAGATTTGCTCAAATTAAAAAATTGTATGCCAGGCACAGTGTTAGTATTTTGTTAAAAAAAACAACATTTCATCAAAGGATATATGATAGCTGATTGCCGGAAATGAAAGCCAACTTGTTTTTCGTACTTTCGAACTGCACATCCAGCAAGAGTGCTCTTTACTTCGAGCTCACAGCAATATACGTAAAAAAAAAATCAACTTAATATGAAGTTGCAAGCTTGTATCACATCTTAAATGAAGCCAAAATCCAAATTTGCATGCCCTGGTAACGATTATAATCGCGTGTAATTGATTTACTATCAAAATCTTGACGAACTGTTCGAACGCACGCACCCGAAAGCACAAAATTGCGCGAGATAGCCACAGAAAAATCACTGTAAAATCCAGTCGGGCAAAATCGGGCACCCGATCTCTTCAGGGCAGTACTCACAGAAGACTAGTGAAAAATTTTCCCAAAGACGGAGCCCTGGCAAGTATGGCCTTTTTTTGAAAGTCTATCGAAAGTTCAAAAAGTGCGATAAAAACAGTGCTTCAAGTGAGTGCCTATGAAAAGACAAGAACAATAACCAACTTTTTTTTTTCTATATTGAATTATTTACTACAAATGCCTCCTTTTACGCTGCTGGTGCAAAAAATTTCAATTAATTTGCTCCTTTCCGTATTTTAAAACGAAAAAGTGCAAATTGCTGATATTATTTCACACTCTAAAAATTGCTCAACTTTGACGGGCTCTACAAGCAAAACTATTTGTCCAATTTAGTTAAGGTTTTCGGATTTCTACGGTCCAAGCATTTATCTATCGGACAAGTATAACAGTTCCCCCCAAATCGAACATGACAAAATTGACTTTTGCAACCTGCGTCGGCAGAATCAGCCACTGTGCGTCGGTTGACTAATTAGAGCATACTTTAAAACTTCAATGGCGCACTGTTCTTTTTCACCAATAAAAAATTTTGAGACTTTTCGAAGTAAGTTTGTTAACGGTCCTGCAATAATTGAGTAGTTCTTGATGAATTTTCTGAAAAAGCCTGTGAGCCCTCAGAACGATTGGAGTTGCTTAACGTTTAGTGGTTGTGGAAAAATTTTTACGGCTTTTATCTTCTCGTCACAGGGTTTTATCGCATCACTTTCAATTATCAGACTTGTCACTTGTCGTTGCAGAAATTTGCTTTTCTCCCAATTTACGTTTAACCAAAGAATATGAAGTGTATAGAAGGCGCATCTGAGCTCAAAAATTCAAATTTTTGTTTGCGAGCTTCTTAGAGCGGGGGGAAGCCACAAAAGGGAAAGAGTGGTGCCAGCAGGAGAGCAAGCGCTTCAGTTTACGCTCATTGACTGTGCGAACTGAAGCACGCGCTACAACAAACACACATGAAGTGAAAGTACCGCTTCTCCTGTGTACTTTGAGGCGTTGGTGGTTGTTTTGGTCACTCAATAATTTTTTGTACAAATTTCGCACAGCAACACCAGCCAGCGCAATGATCGTCGTTTCAACGACGCCATTGTTTGTTGTTGTTGTAGTTTTTATGTGTACACAGCTCGAGAAAAATGTAAACAGCTCTTCTTTTGTTGTTTTTTAATTGTTTATGTTCACAGCATTCACCAGGAAATCCGAAGGAGCAAATAGGTAGCAAATGTCTGTAACCGATTGATAATTTTTATGGAAAATGTTTCACTTAGCGCAGTGAAAAGGTTATCATTTCTTAGTTTTTGGAAACATATGCCACAATTATTATCTATGTTAATTTTTACTCGATTGTCGAAGTTTTTATCTACAAAATAATTTGTTGTAATAATTGTTGTAATTACTGCTGAAATAAAATAATAAAAAGATAGTTTCGTCTGTCTCAGCATGTAGCAGGTTTTGATTCATAGAATCCTGTGTATATTTGAAGTTAGTTGTTACACTTGACCGAGTTCTTCTTGAATTTTGTCCCAAAATTGCAAAAGTATTTTCTAATTTATCTTGGTTAAAAAACTTGGTTGTTATAAAACATTTATGTTGGTTATTGCTTAATTTTATCAGTGATTAAAAAACAGATTTTAGTTCTAACAATACAACTTGAATCATCCATACATTTAACATCTTTCAAATAATTAAAAAAATCTTTATAAATTTGTACGACTCATTATTCAATTGTAAAGCCGATCTAAAGCAATTATCCGATTGCCCTATTCATGCAATCAAATATTAGGTCTACTTTGTTGATAAATTCTTCAGGAACTTTGTTTGTAGCGACCACATAAGTCGTCACGCCAACCATATTTTATTTTATTTTCTATGATTTTGCGCACACTACTGTCTGCAATAAGTTCAGGAGCAATATGCGACGCCGTTCAGGCTTGTAGAAGAAGAACAAAAGCCAGCCAGAAATCATAAATCGTTTTACAATTTCAGCTTTTCGCCAGCGCAACAACAACAACAACAGCGTTCGTCTTCACCTTGCAATCATTTCACGCCACAACAATGTACTAACGCACACTCGCTGCAGTGAGCGCAACACATAAAACTACGTTCTCGCTTGTAAAGCAACGCTCTCACCACATACGTGATCTGTGCGAGCAGAGCGCGGGTTCCAATGTTAGAACCCGCCATACAGAATTTTTGCTTGTATGACATGCGCATTCTGTATGTTTATTTTCTTTGGTTTAACCCACTGTTTCCGGCCACTTCGAAAACTTTCTTGAGATTTTCTAAGCCGGATTCTCTTTCGAGTGCACAATGATATCGTCCATGTAAATTTGAATTATTTTCTTGTTGACCAAATCGCGAAAAATTGAATTAATAAATCTTCGCATCGCCTGGTTTGAGCTTTAGAATCTATAGTTTTTGAACTAGAGAACTGCAATTTCGCTATTATCTTCAAAATTCCTCAGAGAATTGTATGGTGCGTGTGGCATGTATTGTATTTTTGTAATTATCCCCACCAGGAGCTTGTACCCTACAGTCGGAAGTTAAGAGTTTTAGAAATATGCATAATCAGAAGCAAACAAAATAATTCAATATTTTAATAACTGATTCTAGTAGAAGATTTAAAGTAAAGTTACACGTGTTTTAGGGTTTTTTAATTTGAGCACTTTTTTGCAGTACATTTTATGATTTCCGAATGTATAACAAAAGATTTAATAACTTCGGAAATAAAAAAGATACAGGATTGAAATTTCGTATAACGGTTTCCCATAAGTAGAGGATGGTTTATTCCAAAAATGAAAAAAATTCGCCTGTGGCCACGCCTACTCTCCATACAGGATTTATTTTTAACAATATTAAAATAGGCTAAAATCTTGTTGTCATGCATTAAAATCTTCTCTAGAGACACTAGAGAGAGTGGGTTTCACTTTTATGAAAGTAGGCAAACTCTTTCTTAAAAAAATCTAAACTATTCATTTAATGTTATAAAGCACGGAAAAGGTTAACTGACAAGTATAACTTTTCTCACTAAAAGTTAAACTAATGACTTATTATGTATCTCAAAGGGTTAAAGAGGCATGTCACACCTATTTCCAGACAAAAATATCCCTAAACGGACGGTAAATATTTAAAAGTTCATATTTTGAAAAATATCTTTATATGGCAACCCTGTAAAGAATGGGCAAACCACGCCCATTTTAAGCAATATGTTGTTCTCGTGATTTCCAAAGTGTTTGTACGAAATTTCAGTTTCGTGTCTCAACTTTTTCGAAAGCAATTGTGAATACCTTCCATCAGACAGACGAATTGGAAGACATATTAACAGACGGACATACCAGGTATGCGCCTATGAAACCGGTAACGACATCTAGCGGTAAATAGCCGAATATTTATAAACTTCGGAACCGTACCAAATGTCATGTTTACTTCTTCTGTCATATGTCAACAATATTCAGTTCACAATTTGTCAAGTTTCATCCAACAACGCATTGTTTGACGCTCCGGAAAATGTCGGATTACGTGCCTATAAATTACGATTTGCGGACACCGTGTATTTATTTTTTTTTGGTTTTTTTTTTTCTAAAACCTGGTGAAACGGTTAACGGTGAACGTTACCAACAACAATTGGCCGATTTGAACCGTGCTATACGCCAAAAACGCCCAGAATATGAAGCCAGGCAACACAAAGTGATTTTCCTCGATGACAACGCACCACCACACCGCACTAGAGCCACCAAAGAATTGGTTGCATCGTACAACTGGAAAGCTCTTGCTCATGCGGCTTACTCACCAGACTTGGCGCCTTCGGATTATCACATGTTCGCATCGATGGACCACGTATTAACGGAACGGCGCTTCAATTCTCACGCAGAAGCCAAAAAATGGATCGATGATGGGTTTCAGGCAAAAGACGAAACATTTTTTTGGCGAGGCATCCATAAATTGCCTGAGAGATGGGAAAAATGTGTAGCTAGCGATGGCCATTACTTTGAACAATAAAATTGTAATCATTTCCTCACAATAAACGTGTTTTTTTCGAAAAATAATTACCGGTTTCATAGGCGCATACCTGGTATATAAATCAATGCGATATATATGTACATATCTCAATTCTATACATTTAAATACATATTTATTCCTTTCAACACCAGCCTTGCTGTTTTTCATACGTTATAGTTTTGCTCAGCAATTAAAAATATATCGTTGCTCACCACAACTGAGTAAAAAAAAAGTGCTTGGGTTGGCATGCGAAAATTGCTCGCATTCATTTAGTCGCAGAACCCCTCAGATGAGTTTGGTACCATTATTTAGCTGAATGTCCCACCTAATCAGTGTATACGTATTTCGTGGAATGCTGTGGAATCTCAAAAGTTACAGTCCAGAGAAAATCCCGATTTTTCTCATTTTTATCAAAAAGTTAGGCAAAGGTTAGATATATTTTTTTTGCCAAAATAAACATTTTTTAAATACAATTTTTTGATATATTAATTGCTTAAATATTGTTACGAATACTAAGTCCAGTGGGCTGTCACGTATCTCTGGATTGTGTGATTTGAAAATAAAACACAGTCAGTTTCCTAAATGCCGACAATAAAATACACCAACAGTCACTTTATTATTCACAGTTTACACTTTACTGTTCGTACACTTAAGTATTTGCTTAATTATTCCGTGTGGCAACTTCACTTGTCAAAACCAGACTGGCTCGCTGTACCGCATCTGGCCACCTTTTATACTCTGTCCGGCCGTCGCGCAGATCGTTCTCGCACGTTGCCAGATTGGACTAGAAGTTTCCCTGATGACCGCGACCATCGTTGCCAGGTTGGACTAAAAGTTACTATCGCGGCCGTCGTTGCCAGATTGGGTTATGGCACGGCACGTAGCGGCAGGGTTGCTTTGAACCGCGACAGACTGTCTCATCGTTACACTGCCCACCACTTAGACTTGCTCGTCCCGAACAAGTGCCGAGGCTCCGCTGTGATGAGGCGCCAGGCGCTCCAAATGGACTACCTTCAGCTTGGCGCCTCTATTGCTGCAACGTTGAATCCGGTATACCACGTCGTTAATCCTAGTCACGACTTCGTAAGGTCCTTCCCATGACGCTTGAAGTTTCGGAGACAAACCTTTCCTCCGCTGCGGGTTGTAGAGCATTACCAAATCGCCTTCCTGGAACCCTGCTGAGTTGGCCCGTAGATCGTATCTGGCTTTCGCCTTATCGCTGACCAGTTTGGTGCGGCTCCTTATAAACTGGTGAATTTCCTCCAGTTCCGCCCGCTTATTGGCCACGTAGTCTGTCTTAGCGCCTCCCGTCGTGCTGACTACCCCGAACTTCAAGTCAGCGGGTAACCGAAACTCTGTGCCGAACACTGCTCGGGCTGGAGTGAGTGATGTCGTGTCGTGCGGGGCTGACCTATACGCCATCAGGAACAGGGGGATATGCGTGTCCCAATCCTTTTGATTCCTGCCTACCACTTTCCGCAGGTATTCCTCCAGTGTCCGGTTAAAGCGTTCCACCATGCCGTCGGACTGTGGGTGCAAAGGAGTGGTACGCGTTTTCTTTATCCCCGGCAGCTCACACACTTCCTTGAATACCGCAGACTCGAAATTCCGGCCTTGATCTGAGTGCAACTCCAACGGAACTCCGAACCTGGCTACCCAGTTGTTTACCAGCTTTTCCGAGATCGTGGTGGCCTCCTGGTTAGGAATAGGGTACACTTCGGGCCATTTGCTGAAGTAATCCATTACGACGAGCACATATTTGTTGCCTAGAGTGCTAGTTGGGAATGGGCCGGCGACGTCCATAGCAATCCGCTCGAAGGGCGCTCCCACGTTGTACTGCTGCATGCGGCCTCGAGATTTTCTTGTCGGCCCTTTCGCGGCTGAACATCGGTCGCAGCTCTTAATCCACTCGGCTACAGACTCCTGACATCCTACCCAGTAGAATCGTCTTTTTATTTTGGCGACGGTTTTGGTGATGCCTAGGTGCCCTCCACTGGAGTCGTTATGGTATGCCTCGATGACCTCGTTGATTCTGCTTTTCGGCACTACCATTAGAGGGTTGCTGGTACGACCATCCGCGCTCTCCCATTCGCGGTACAGGCAGCCTTCCTTCAGCCGCAGACTTTTCCACTGTGCCCAGTAAGCCTTAGCGATCGGGCTTTCACCGGCCATCTCCTGCCAGTCTGGACGTGCGCCTTGCTCCTTGCCTTCGACGATTTTTGCAAGATCCGCATCCACGCGCTGGTCCTTTTGTAGCCTCTCCGCAGACCACTCTTCCTCTGGCATAACGCTTATCAACCGGACGTCCACTATCTGCTCTTTGC